>CM053589.1:26910409-26936869 GCA_028646515.1 Pseudochirops corinnae | reverse complement strand
CATTTTAGGAAAGACATTGATAGCCTGAGAAGAATCCAGAGGAAGATGACCAGGAGCTGGCCTTATGAGGATCAATTGAAGGGTGTTATAAGAATGGGAGTGTTGAGCTTGGAGAAGGCATATGGGAAAATGTGACAACTGTCACCAAGTATTTGAAAGATTGTAGAGCAGCGGTTCTCAACCTGTGGATCATGACCCCTTTGGGGGTCAAACGATCCTTTCACAAGGGTCACAGGGGTCACCTAAAACCATTGGAAAACACATATTTCCGATGGTCTTAGGAACCGAGACACCTCTCCTCCATCTGTCTCCAGGAGGGTCTGCCCACATGCAGATACGCCCACATATGAGTATTAAACGGTCGCGGCATTAGGAAGGTTGAGAACCACTGCTGTAGAGGTATTAGACTTGTTCTCTTTGACTCTCTAGAGTGTAAAGCTAGGAGCAATGGGCAGAAGTTTCTGAGAGTCAAAGTTAGACTTGATATAAGGGAAACGGTCCTGTCAATTAGAGCTAGCCAAAAGTGGAGTGAGCAGCATCAGACGGTAGAGGGTTCCCCTTAATGAGAAACTTCAAGCAAAAGCAGAATGACCATTGACTGGGTCCGTTGTTGGAGAGATGAGTCTTGTATTGGACTAGACTTTATTTCTGTTATTATACTCATTGTGTATTTTGTCCTTCTGGCTCATCTTTCTTCAAAGTTCTGTTAAATTCTAACTAGAAAAAGATGGAGAAAAGGAGACTCAGATTTTTATGTATCTAAATAGAATCAAGATTTTCCATGTGTAAGGGCTTGAGTTTTTGTTGTTTAAAACATTCACTGACTTAGGGTGTTTTTTTTCTTCTTCTCTGAATTATATCTATCTTCTGCTAATGTATACATAAGCTCTTTGAAATAAATAAAATCTTCATTTTCATCTTCCATTAGGAAGTACTTACTGGGGAAATGTGTTTTACCTACAGTAGTTGATGAGAACTGGGATACTGATGAGAAGCTTTTCAAACTTTCCGAACTTGGTAGTTGGGAATCCCCAAGGGAGTGCTCAGCTATATGAAGATCAAATGGCTGGAAACCCTGTTGTGGGTCCACATGCTAGAAACTGGAACCATTGCCAATGAGGGCCTTAGTAGAAAACATGTAGAGCCAGCTGCTCTTCAGCTGAGGCAACTGCTGGTTGCTACATGTTTTTATTATCATAAAATCTTCCTACCTGCCAGAAACATCTCTCTTTGGAACAAGTTCACCTCTTTCTTGGCTCTTTCCTTTCTGGAAGCAAACACAGAGGTGGGAAAAGGTATAAAAAAGAGGTAAAGGAATTTATCCATGTAAATACCCCTTGAAAAAATGCCCATTCTTCTTTACATTTAATTTCCCCCTGAATAATATTTTCTCAGTGTTTATGCTATACCCTGGACAGACTTTGGATCTCTTGGACCTTAACTTCCATTAATTTGCCTTGGCCCATACATAGAATGTAAGCCCCTTTTTCATTTTTATCATTATCCTCCAGTCTAGTATGTAGTAGGTATTTAATTAATAGACTTTTATTGAACTGAATTGGTTATAATGTATTTAGTATGCCAGAGTAGTAGCTTAGAAAATATCATGAATGATGTAATGTATGATTTGATGATGCTGCAACATTGCACAGTGATCCAATAAAGCTCAGAAACTTTGCCCACCACTGAATTATATAGTCTTCTTCAACTTCTAAGCTGATACCCCTAGATTCATGAATGTTAACTAGCTCCCCAGCCCTCTATTATTAAAAGTCTGATACAATAAGCCATTTGCCTCACTTCCTGCCTGGTCCAGTGCAGTACAGTGCTGCGAATACAAAGGAAATCATTTGAGTTTGCTGAGAAAGGGTGGGCCAGGAGTCCAAGTTGGTCCCAAATCCCAGTGCTACTGTAGCACAGTAGAGAACACCATGGACAGCTCCAGATCTAGCTACCTTCTCTGGGGTTTTCTGGACTAGAAATGAAATGAACTTAGTATGGACCTTCTGGTAACACTGAAGAGAATTTTCAGTTGCAGTGACAACATCTGGAAAGGATGTATGTAGCCAAAATTTTAGGGTTAGCCAGGCATCCACGCAATAGAACTAAGAAATAGCATCATGCTAGCAAAATGAGTAGAAATAATATACCCAGCCTTCACAGATCTATGTTTGAAATCAGGAGTTGGATATAAGGGTCTTAGAAACCCTTTTTATAGCATAGCATTTGGAATGGGGCTATAATCCTGGGAACAGGATTATTGTGTCCAAATACAGTTCTCTGCCTATAATAAGGACATTTTACAGGTCACTTGCAAAACCCCAGTCGGATTGTATAATCAGTCCTTATTACATCTATTGTCATGTAACATACATAGTCACTACCCCTATGAAGGTTGACTACAATACCACTCCAGGCCATAGAGCTGCTCAGAATTGTAGCTAATTTGGAGTGACTGGGGTTTTGATCCAAGGTACTGACCTCTAGAGGAAGTGCACTTTCTCCTAAGTGCCTCATGACCCTCTACCAGTCAGTCACTGGGCATTAGGCTCTAGGGCCCTATCCCATGCCTACCTGTACTGCCTACCCCTTCCTTGTAGGCTTGAAAAAACATACCATGTGGGATCAGCTTCAATAGTGGGACACATGCTGACTTCCCCAGCAGCAGCTTCACAGTCTATCTCTCTCTCATCACTCCTCTCAACTAAATTGACCTCAAGTTTCAGAATTCTTCTTTATGACTCTGAAGATGCTATAGTATAAAATAATAAGCAAACCAATCACGTGTGACTTGAAAAAATTTCTTTCAAACGTTACTAAATAACTTATAGATATTTTGGCATACATGAAATATTAAAAGGAGAGAAGCTTATAGTGAGCTGGACTATCTCCACTGGAGAATTTATGGAGTATAATAAAGAAAAATCACCCAAGAGAGAAAAAAAAGGAGACATTTAGGGTTCAGATCAGTGGAAAGGAGTGTCTGCACTGTTAAAAATCACCAGTCTCCCAAAGGGCCAAAATAGCTTTAATTAAAATGAATTTCTTGTTTTTAATTCCATGTAAAAGTACTATGGACTGAAATAAAGAGTCCTCTATTTGATATTTTTACAGCGTTTCACAACCTAAGTTTTCTAGCCTTATTGTATGTGATTCCTCTTCATGTGCTCTATAACCCAGCCAAGCTGCCTTCTTATTATTCTTCTATCACACAATATCTGTGCCCTTGTTTGCATAGGTTGCCTCCCATGCCTTGAATTCACTCCCTCCTCACCTCTACCTCTTAGAATTCCTGGTTTCCTTCAAAGCTTAGCTTAAATGGCTCTTCCTATATGACAGAGTTCCCCTCCTCAGCTAATAACACCTTCTTCCCTGAAATCATCTCGTATTTATTCTGCATATGTTTTGCACATACCTTTTTTTGTATGTATAATTTTATGCATTTGTGCTATCTCTTAATAGGATATTCGTTCCTTGAGATGAGGCTTCTTTGTGTCTTCATGTTGCCAGTTTCTACCAGGTGCCTACCACATAGGCCAAAAATGATTGATAATTAATTGATTGAAATATAAAGAGGTTAAAGGATTTTTGTGCTACCAAGTGATGTGAGCATCCATTTCTATTTATTTTGAGCCCATATAAAATATATAACTGGGTATTTTGCTCTTTGAAATGTTAAAATTAGAGAGAGATTATAAGCATTTTTGTATTTATCTTCATCATTTCCTGGAATATTTTAACTCTAAAAATATCAGGAGAGGGAGGTATCAGTAGGCTAAAGGGGAGTGAGAATTATATAAGCTTGGACCACTCTAATGCTATCCTGGACAACCTTCATTAATTTTTAATAAATGGCTCTAAGAAGTTCAGAGAACAAGGATGCCCCCAAAGTTACACAGCAATTAGTGGCAAAGTTAATTAGGCTCTAGATCTCATAGCATTTGTCCCTTTCAGCAATTCCTCCATTTCCTGAAAAATGCTACTTAAGGCAAAAATAAGCTCTAAGGAAAGAATTTCATGGAGAGACTGTGGGGGAGAGTGTCAGAGTGTGTGTGTGTGTGTGTGTGTGTGTGTGTGTGTGTGTGTTTGTGTGTGTGTGTGTGTGTGCAGGCATATTTGTGAGAGGAATACTATGCATTTGTTATACTTCTTTATACTTTTCAAAACATTTTCATATATATGATCTTACAAGAGACACAACAGAAGAAAAGCTACAAAATGCTCTGCAAAGCAACTGAAAGTCATATTTACATTCAGGATTTCTTTTCTTTGTTTTAATTAATTGTTTTAAATTAAGAAGCATTTATTTTCTTCTTCACCTATTCTTCCCAATGGGAAAAAAGGAGAAAGAAAAATAAAATCTGTGTAAAAAATATAACTAGGCATACCAAACAAATTCCCACACTGAACATATCCAAACATAGATGGGTCCTTTTACATATTGAGTCCATCGCCTCTCTTTCAGTAAATGGGAGTAAAAATCTTCATCATTGCTACTCCATAATGATTATTAATTACATTGATCAAAGTTCTTAAGTCTTTCTAGTTTGATTTTCCAATGATTTATTATGGCATAAATTGTAATGCTTCTGCTGACTTGACAACCCCTCCTTTCTTGCTAAGCTTCAGCTTTGAGACTTAAGTATTGTTGGGCAGGAAAGAAGGATCTGGCAGGAGTTGTGGATACAGTTGACTTTTCAACCACCTCCCCAGAAAGGAGAGGATGTAATGGAAATTCAAGTAAACAGCCCAGAAAAGTGGTAGAGACATAGATATATCAAGGAAGCAAAAGGGTGAGAGAAGTGAACAATGACTTGCTGTCCCCTTTCCCTGCCCCATTCAGAAGAAAACAGTTTGATGTACCTTGATATTTGTTCTACTTAACCCTTTGTCTAGACAAAAGTAAACTGATTCTGCTTTATGCAAAATATTGTCCCTCCACAGAAGCCCCATATGATATAGAGAGGAAAATAGAGGCTGTATTCTTTTCTAGATTGTTCTGCCTCTTGCTGTGAAAGTGATGTTCCTAAAGTCCCCTAAGGAGCTTTGTCTGACAGTTATGGTTGCAGTTTTAAAGCAGAAAGAGGGAAAATGTTTCTTTAAATTGTCTTCGCAAAATATAGGGGGAAGGAGTAGCTGGAAGAAGAATGCATGAGGGCAGAAAATGCATAATACATATGTTATTATTCCTTTTATAAGTGCATAGTGCTACAAAATGGACATCAATTATTCATAACAAAAGGAAGCATGGGTGCAGTAGAAATAGCACTAGACTTAAAGTCATAAGCCCTGGATTTGAGTCCTGGCTCTAATGCTTACAGTTTTATGACTTTGGGAGAATCTCTTAACCCCTTTGGGACCCCATTTCTTCATGTTAATGTGTCAAAAGGAATACCACTGTTTGCTGTACCAATCAATTAATCATTTAGCAAGTGCCTACTGTGTATTTTTTTTTTTGACTAGGTAAATGAGGCCATTCTTTGTCTCATTTCTTACCTAGCCTTAATCACTGAATGGGCATTGCTTTAGGCAACCTGAAACCTGGGAAAGAAATTAATTTAAAAAGGCTAAGGTCTCCCACTGCATCCAGGACCATCTCCAGTCATCCTGATCTATATTTTGCCACTGGATCCAGATGGCTCCAGAAGAGAGAGTGAGGCTGGTGACTGCACAGCCCTCTCTCACTTAAATCCAATTCTTTTGCAAGTCATGGTATACAAAGGCTTGCAAAGTCACATGCAAAGGCATCACCTTTCTAATGCCATGATGCTCCTTGAAAACGAAGGACAAACAACAACCTGTGAGGAGTAATACCTGTCCCTCTGGGGACCCAACTGGCCAGTTCCAATTGGGCAATACAATTCCTTCCTTCCTTCCTTCCTTCCTTCCTTCCTTCCTTCTTTTCTTCTTTCCTTCCTTCCTTCTTTCCTTCCCTTCCTCCTTCTTCTCTCCCTCTCTCTTCTCCCTCTATTCACAATTGGAATCATACCCTTACCTGCTGGTACTCTGTCCAAAGTAATATAAATTTTGATCACTGAAACACAAGATATGTTGGGATTTACTGACTAGATATCTTTCTTAAGTACCACACCTTAAAACCAAATCACTCTGGCTCTCATTGAGTGGCCAAAAATAGGTCCAAGTCCAAGCCTCACTTGGTCATTGTTTGGGGCCTGCTGGCTCAGAGTGAAAGTAAATTGTAATTATTTATGTTTTGGTTAGGAACCCTGAGATTGAACTATTTTTTTTTTTGAGTGGGTAAAAGAGGCCATTCTTTTCTTCATTTCTTACCTAACTTTAATGACTCAATGAGCATTGCCTCAGTCAAACTGACTTAAAAGGCCAAGGTTTCCCACTGCACCCAAGGCTGTGTTCAGTCATCCTGATCTATATCTTGCCACTGGACCCAGATGGCTCCAGAGGAAAGAATAAGACTGGTGACTTTGCAGAGCCCTCCCTCACTTAAATCCAATTCATTTACAAATCATGGCATCACCTTTCCAATGCCATGGTCCTCTTTGAGAACAAAGGACAAATGACAACGACTCTGTGTCGTGTACTCTGCTAGATACTGGGGGTACAAATAAAAGGAATGAAATAATCTCCACTTGTAAAGAGCTTACATTCTAATGAGGAGACAAGAAGTATATATTTGTACTTCTTGTATATGTATATTACACATATGTATATGTATAGACAGAATAACTATAAAGAGAATAAAGACAAAGAGAAAGGAAGAGGGAGGACACTAGCCATTGAGTGGATCAGGAAGAGGTTTGTGGAGTTAGTGCCCAAGTTGCATGTTGAAGAAAGAAAGGGATTCTGTGAAGTTGAAGTGAGGACAGAGTGCATTCAAGGCATGGGCGATGGCCATTGCAAAGACCCATATAGGAGATGTAGTGTCATGTATGAGAAGTAAGAAGAAAACTGCTTTGGCTAAATGGTAAAGTATGGGTGGAAGAATATTGTAGCTGGAAAAATAGGTCAGGGCCAGGTTGTGAAGGGATTTGAAAGCTAAACAGATAAGTAAATATTTAATTCTAGGGGCAATAAGAAGGTTCTGGAGTTTATTGAGTAGCATGGTTAGATCTGTGCTGAAGGAGGATCATTTTGGTAATAGTCTGTAGATGGACTGGCCAGAGACTTGAAACAGGGGCTATTGTGATAATCCAGGCAAGAGAAAATGAGGACCTGAACTAAGGTGGCAGCTGTGTGAGTCTAGAGAAGGCATCAGATGTGAAAAAGGTTGTGGAGGTAAAATGGCAAGATTCAACCACTAATTAACTACATATATAGGATGAGATGCAGTGAATAGTCAAGGAAAAACACCAAGATTCTAAACCTGGGAGACAGAGAGAATAAAAGTGATTTTTAACAGAAACAGGGATGTTTAGATGAGGGGTGGTTGTGAACAAAATGATGTGTAAAATCCATATAAATGTGAGTTATCATTAAGAAGTAGCTTCATATGTTCATGGATCTTTTATTGCATTAGTTTATCTGCTCTTTCCATGGATAAAGATCATGACCTCATTCTCCTATACATGCATCTTCCTGGTATATAATTATTTCCATAAATGATAGAAAGGAGCTCCTTGAGAGGAGGCATTGTTTCATGTTTTGCCTTTCTGTCTCCAGAGTTTAGCATAGTACCTAGTACATAGCAATCACTAAGTAAATGCATTTTGTTTCATCAATTGATAAATACTTCATAGAATAACTTCCTAGTGTGCTCGAGGACTTTGTTTCATTCTTTAATTAGCCAATATTGGTAGCTTTCAATATATCCATCTGCTGGCTCTCATTCACAATTTATAACTGGTCCAACACCTTTTCCAGTTGTCCAAGTATGTGATCACATCTTTGGTACTAGTCTTTGTACGTATTGTTGGCACAATACCAACAGTGCTATTATAGCCACCATCCATCTTTCTATTGCTTTTTATATTCCTTGAAATTTAATTTCTTACAAGATAATGTCTATACTTACATATATGTGTATTTAATTTAAATAAATGAAAAGTCTTCCAAGGCCAGCATATATAAAAAGTTGAAATCATGATTTACGGGAAAAACTCATCTTCACTCACTTCTTGACTACATCAATCAAAAATTACTCTCTTTTACTAGTCATTTTGGGTCCTATATGAAATGGCACAGAATGGTGTAGTAGATGGAAGTCAATAGATTTGGGGGCAGGAAGATCTAGGTTTGAATCTCACCCCAGTCACCAGTTATGTGATCTTGGGCAAGGCACTGCAACTCTCTGGACCTCAATTTTCTAATCTGAAATTGAGTGAAAGTTGGACATATTGATCTCTAAGGTGCTTTCCAGTTCTCCATCTATGATCCTATGAAATGAATTGATAGCTATAGTCCTTAACATCAGTGGACCTCGGTTCCTAACCTTAATTGTTGGGAGTTTCAAAACAATTATCTATCCACTGATTGGCCAGCCATTAAAGCACTTTCTCTCTTTGAAAGACATGAGTCTAGGCAACCTCCAGATTTATTTTAAGGGATAACCAAAACAATATGTCAGGTAAACAAACTATGGTATATGATGTGGTGCTACAAATAAAAAGAAGGTTATCACAGCATGGAGCCAGCAGGAGGGAATGAGGAGAGACCAACCCAGTAGTTAACAAATGAGGTGAAATTAAAGGGATGGGGACAGATAGAGGGAATCTTAAAAGTGAAAATAAAGCACATATTTATTACAAGGAATGGTTAGGGGAGGGGGTAATGGGTAATGATGGAAATGAAAAAAAATCAAGAAGACAGTTTTTAATAGAAGAAAACCAAACAAAGTACAGCAGACACAACTAGATAAACTAGGAGCAATTTGTTACTGCCTTGTAATAGACACATGTAATTTTTTTTTAAATTTGTAACAGAAATACACAATTTCTAATAAAACCCTGTTCTTATTATTTTATGCATATTGAAATGTTTGAGTTTGTTAGTGGTAAGGTTTACAATAATAAAGAAAATATCATTTAAAAAAAAAGAAAAGATAGCTTTTTGTAGCTGAGTTTTATACAAGACGTATTGAGACATAAAGAGGAGTGAAAGTCAGTCAAAAAGCATTTTTTTAAGGACTTACTAGATTCCAGACATTTTGCAAAGCTCTGGGGACAATAAGAAAAGCAAAAGACAGACCTGGATCTCAAGGAACTCACAATATGCAAACAGCTATGAGCAAGTTATATACAGGGAAAATTAAAGACAATCAACAAAGGAAAAGTACTAACAATAAGAGGGATCAGGAAAGATTTCTTGTAGAAGTTGAGATTTTAGGTGGGACTTGAAGGAAGCCAGGGAAGCCAGGAAACAGAGAAAGTGGGAAAGAATTCTAACCCCTGAAAATGCCCAAAGTCAGGAAATGGAGTGAGGGGAGGAACTGCATCAAAGAGTACAGGGAATAATAATAACTGGTATTTATAAAACACCTACTATGTGCTAAACATATACAAATATTATTTCATTTGATCCTTACAACAAGCCCTGGGGGGTTAGGAGGGGAGGTGCTATTATTATTTCCAATTTACACATGATGAAACTTTGGCAATTAGTGATTAAGTAACTCTCCCAAAGTCATATAACTAGGAAGTATCTGAGACTGGATTTGAACTCAAGTCTTCTTGACTCAAGGCTCAGAATTCTATTCACTGTGCTGCCTAGGTACCCCAGCTAGCTTCCCAAAGTGTAAGATTACTAGCAAAGTATAAGGGAGCCAGGTTATGAACTTAAGGGCTGTACCACAGTCACAAACATTTCATCCTACTAATTTGAGATCCAACAAGGCTAAGTTCTCCTTTCTCTCTAAAAAATTTTTAAAACAGAACAAAACTAGCCCCATTTCTTAAATGTATCGTATTTAATTCCATCTTTGATACTTGAAGGCATTACAATTCTGAAGGGCCACTTGTCCCTTCTTTCCTATTAAAATATAAGCACTTTGTCATCATTTAGCCTCTTCCAAATGCTCAAATGTATTTACCTTTCTAGGTTTCTCATGACTACAGAATTTGTGTTTCAAAATTTCTACCTAGCTTTCACCTTTTTATCCAGAATGTTTAAAAATCCTCTATTCCATTAAAAATCCATGTCTACTTTAGACTTATACTCAAGTTTGGAACCTAATTTATTCTTGTTTGTGATGTTATCTCTTGCCTTTTCAAATATTATATTCCAAAATTTTCCCTCCTTTATGGAAATAGCTACCATGTCTTAGGATTCTGACTGTGGTTCCATAGTACCTGATCTCTCTTTCTGGCTTCTTGCAGAATTTTTTTTCTTTGACTTGGAAGCTCTGGATTTTAGCCATGATATTTCTGGGCATTTTTATTTTGGAGTCCTTTCAAGACATAACTAGTAGATTCTTCCAGTTCTGCTTTGCTTTCTGGTTCTAATAAACAATTTTCATTTACAGATTTTTGAAATACGGTACCCAAGGTTGTTTTTTGGTCACGATTTTTGGGAAGTCCAGTGATTCTTAAATTATCTCCCTTTAATTTATTTTCAGGAGAAGTTGTTTTTAATAGTAGATAGCTTAGCTTTTCTATGTTTTCAGTCTTTTGATTTTGTTCTAACATTTCTCATCTCTTGGAGTCATTGAGTACAGTTTGGTCTATTCTAACTAACCTGACAACTAGGGACTTTGTTTTGCATTCTAAGCTGTTAATTCTTCTTCAACTTCTTTCCTCTAGAAATCTTATTTATTTTATCTCTTGCTTCATTTCTTCTATGTATTCTTGTAGCCTTTGCAGCAGTCATTTTTTCCTCATAGACTTTACTTGTAGCTACTGTGGAGTTACTCTTGCTATATTGGTCATCTCTTGACTAATGATGTTTCTTCTTAGTAGTTGGTACTTTTTTCTATTTACTCATTTCTCCACCCTTAATTCCTGATTTATATCAGGAATTTGTATCAGGGCTAGACTTAGCCCTTTGCCATACTCTTGAATTGGCTTCTTTTTGGTTCTGATACCACTTTCCTAAGTTCCTACTGCTGGCTTCCATTTCCTCTAGTGTGTTTATACTCAGGATATTTTCAAGTTTCAGTGTCCAAGGTCAGAGCATGGCAATTCACTATCCTGGATTGGTGCACTACTATGGTCTTCCATCTTCCTAAATGTTTCCCTCCTGGGGTGCTCATTGGTCTTCTATCTTGCCTGGGACTTTTCTGCCCATGAGGCTGTTATAATCTCCCACTCCAAGACATTCTCCGTTAAAGTGTTGCCATGGTCAGCAGCATGGAGGAGTTTATCAATGTGTCTTTTTGGGTTATCAGATGACCTTTGTAGATTGCCACAGAAGTAGAGGAGGGAGATCTGGGTTACTCTGCAACATTTCACAGGACCATCTTAACTGGAAGTCCTAACCTGACTATATTAAAAATACACAGAAAAACACTACTGGCCATCAGGAAAATAGTCATTAAATCCTAGAAGAAGGAAGACACAGAATTCTTTCTGTGTCAGTTTCAGGTAAAGGCATAAAGTGTATTGGTTGTTTCTTGATTTACTTTAAGCTCAAATAGTATCTGTTCTAATGGCAGGAGATTTTGGTTGTGAGCACCATGTCTACAGAGATATTATAGCAGCAATAAATCTAGCAGTATGAGAAGGAGGAAGACAGGTTTGATTTGATTCCACCCTCATCACTTATTTCAATTTTATGCTTTTAACTGTAGAACTAATCTTTCCAAAGCTGCAGGTAAAATTACTTAAAAATCTGTCACACTTCACATGGCACTTGTGAGGTTTTTAAGAACATAAATATTTTTACTTTATCATATAATTGCTGCTAACTAGCAGTTAATAAAAACTCCATGCCTATAAAAAAATTGTTTTCTGAAATGATAATTCTCTAGTGGGATTGCATAAAACACCTTTAGTCCACACCCACTCCCATCACCCTTTCACTTTTAGGGGGTGGATTAAGGCCCTATTAATAGTATGCTTATATTTTCTGCCAAAGGGAACATTTTTGGTGTGCTGAACACTGATGAATATTTCGCTAAAAAGAAAGACTGCTGGGATGGCATACTGAATGACAGGAAATCGTTAATAGACAAGAAATAATAATAAAAGCAAGCAATTCGATAGTACTTTGAAGTTTACAAAATCCTTTACATACATTATCTCATTTGATTTTTACAGCCTATAAGTTAAGTATTATTGTCCCTGTGATAGAAGAAAGTAAGACTTTGTTCAGTGTCATTGAAAGAAAAAAACATTCATTTTATTATTTGTTTTGAAACACTCACAGAAAAGGTATTTCA
The DNA here is from genome assembly GCA_028646515.1 of Pseudochirops corinnae. Taxonomy (NCBI): domain Eukaryota; kingdom Metazoa; phylum Chordata; class Mammalia; order Diprotodontia; family Pseudocheiridae; genus Pseudochirops; species Pseudochirops corinnae. The sequence goes on along the minus strand of CM053589.1, from coordinate 26,924,580 downwards.
ATCTTCTCATTAGAGAGGTGGAGAATGACATGATATTATTGAATGAAGATCATAAAAATATGGATTCAGAGATGAAAAGGATCTCAGAGGTTGAACTGGAGTCCAACCCCTTCATTTTGCAAAAGAGGAAGATGAGGGAAGTTAAGTAACTTGCCCAAGATTTTAAAAAAAGACATTAAGTAGAAGAGCTAAGATTGGAATCTGGGTCTTCTGAATCCAGATCTAATCATCACAAGTCAGTTTTCCTTTTTACTAACGTCAGTTTTGTACTTTACTTTCCTATGATCTTTTTGTTATTGTTCAGTCATTTCAATTATGTCATACTCTCTGTGACCCTATTTTTTGACAAAGATACTGGAGTGGTTTGCCATTTCCTTCTCCAGCATATTGTACAGATGAAGAAACTGAAGCAAATGGGGTTAAGTAACTTGCCCAGGGTCACATAGCTAGTAAATGTCTGTGAGGTCAAATTTGAACTCAGGTCTTCCTAACTCTGGGTCCAGCACTCTGTCCACTGCACCACCTAGCTGCCTATGTGTGCTTTTCTGAGAAGTAATATTATGCAAAAAAAGTTTAATTTTAAAACCTATTTGCAATCATGTAAAAAGGACAGCACCCAGATCTCCACAGCCATTAGAACACATTTAGAATACTGTGTTATGTGTTTTAATAGGATATGTTAAGATTATAAGAGGGTTGTTGAAAAAGTAGACTGCCTAGAACAGGATGACCAGGAATGTGGATGTATTTGAGAAATCATGCTATAAGAGGAATGATTAAAGAAAAGGAACAATGGACATTTGACCCAAAGAATAGAAGTCTTAGAGGAGACATACTCATTCTCTTCAACATTTTGAAGACAGTGAGCATTTATTTCTGTTTGACCCTAGAGAGAAAAACTAGGAGTGGTGGTGGAAGTTACAAAGAGATAAAATTCAAGCTTAAGATAAGGACAAATTTCATAAATATGAAAGCCATACAAATATGAAATGAACTGCCTTTGGATGTAATAGCCCTTCCCTTTCTGGAGGTCTTCAAGTAAAAGATTGGATGACTACTTAGGTATGCTGTAATGAGGAATCTCTTTAACACATGGATTGACGTAGATAAGAGGCTGAGGTCTCTTCCAATTTTGAAATTCTGTGATTATGTGAAGGGCTATCATGTGAAAGAGGGAATTAGCTTTGGTTAGCTTAACTGAGGAAGTCAGAACTAGGACCAATGAATAGGAGCTATGGAGAAATATTCCAGTTCAACATAAGGAAGAACATCTTAACAATTCAAGCTATCCCCAAAAAACCTGCCTTAAGGAGGTAATGAAGACAGGTTTGGGAAGAGGGATGGGTCTAACATCCTTGGGGATCTTCAAACAGAGGCTGCATGACCACTTGCCAAGGACTGTGGTAGGGAGGATACTCACCTGGCAGGTGAAGCTTAGGATAGATCACTTCCCAACTCTAAAATTCAATAATCCATAAATCTACCTTTTAATTAAGGGCAGCATATAACTATGCAGATTACTTACAAGAAACTGGCTATTTGACAAGAGAAAGCCCATTTTGAACTGAGTCTTTTTAGCTGAAAAACTTCCTCCCTGACCATACACTGTCCTCATTATGAGGCAGCAACTCTCCTTGACAACACCAGCTGCTTACACTCAGACTTTTTTAAAAAATACCTTATGTTTTAAATACATTTTTAAAAGATGCTTTCTGTATCCAGAAATAACCAATGAAGAGCTGTAGTGCATTAATTAGGGTTTAGAAATGCTTTTCACAGACAAAGAAAATTAATCACATATTACAATGTGGAATGGTCTTCACCAAAATTATTTCTTCCTCCTTTATCCCTGGTCCCTGGTAGGAATATACTATATTAACATACAAGCTCTTCATTGCTCATTAGGTCTACAGCTGTGTAATTAAAAGGAAGAGGGAATGTTCAAGATTTTTGTTTCTTAAAGGGTAGCTTGAAGATGACCAGAAGATTTGTGGGATGAGACAAATATAATGCCTTCTCTGGAATATAACATTATTAATTCTGGAACACCTGGAGGTACCCTCCCAACCTCCCAGTTGGTTCCTCAGAGAATGGCTACCCCAGGTTCAAGGTACTATGTGGTTCCACACTGTTAAAACCGTAGCTCATTATTTCCCACTGATGTGGTTACTTTTAATAATAAGGGAACAGAATGAGTTCAAAGCAAAAGAATTTAATGAAATGACATAGTAAAAAAAAAGGAGCAACAAAACATCCTTCCATATACCTTGAGTGCAGTCTCCCCAACATAAACACATCAGTGGGAAGAGAGGACAGAAATAGCGAAAGCATATGCCAGGGCATATATATGATATGCACTCATGTAGGGAACATTTATGTCAAGGACACATGTAAAAGAGCAGCCCATACCTCCAAAGCTAGAGGGCCATTGAAGTCTTCTAGTGATGTCATCACATGGCTATCACCAGCCTGGTCTTGTCATTTTCATTAGACATAGTTCTAAAGGATGTGAAATCTCCACTATACACCAGTCATCTATATAGTCTTTACTGGACCCTGCTCTGCCTCCAGGTTCTAACTTGGCTAAAATCTAAAACTATCTCTTCCCCAAGGGAAGAGCAGATGCTTTCATTTAGCTTAAAGCCCATAATAGGGTTTTTCCCCCTAAAATAGCTCTTTTAGAAAATGTAGAAACCCTTGCATGGGACCGGTAAAAAGCTTCCCCTCAGATTGTTTTACCTTTTTCTTTCTGAGCCTTGACAATTAAAGTATCTCATCTTCTCTAGAAAGACATTCTCAGCCCCAGACCTCAGGCTTTCTAAAACAAAGCACAGGGTCCCACTAGCTAGCTAACTTTACACTTTTCTTTAAGTTTCTTCTTCAGAACAGGAGGCTGGTCTCTGTGACACAAATCTCACCCTAACTTATGGTGAACATTTATTATCTTTTTTCTATCCTCATTTCTGAAGGCTAGACTATAAGTTCAATAATTGCAAAGCAGACCTAGGGTTTGAAAGTTCCCTAGTTTTGTGAACCCTATGCCTTTCAGATCATTCCAAATCTGAGAGCAAAATAATTATCTCTTCACCTGCTCAGTCCCAGTTCTTTCTTTTTCATATACAGCTGTGCATAGTCAAAGGTGGGGCATTGCAGTATATCTTTATATCAAAATAAATGGGATCCCTATAAAGAGACTTCCGTATTTTGAATCCCCAGAGCCAAAAAGTCTCTCTCCTGGTTCTTATCAACCTATCTTTTGTTGACTCTAGGTTCAATGTAGATAGAAAGTTGAATATAGAGTTTGATAAAGAATTAAATGTCAAATCTTGAGGTATTTGAATGCTGGAGAGGAGTGGCCTATTCATTTCTTGTTGAATTCCTAACCATCCTTTAAAAAACAACACAAATACCACCTCCTTCATTAAATTGTTCATGATTCCTCCCTCAAGTCAGCAAAAACCTCCTCCTGGAACATCACACAGCACTTTGTTTTTTAATTCTACATAATATTTTTACATATTATTGTAGATTATAATTTTCTTCATGTCATAACCTCATTTTGAACTATAAGCTTCACAAGAATGGGGACAATTTCTTACCTACAGTAGAAACATCTTTCCCCAGTACCTAGCACCATGTTCTGCTCACAGTAGATGAATAATGTTGGCTGAATGAATGAACTAATTAGTATATGTAGTCTGAGGTGATGTAGTGTAGCCTATGTTCCAACCAATTCTGAACCTTCTTGGAGTTGGGTTTAATTTGTGGGAAATTATCATTGATAAATCATCTGCCTGGATCATTTTGCCCTCTACCCAGTTTGAACATTGGAAACTTTTAAGGTTGACTCAGTTCTCAATATTCAGTTGCTTAGGTCAGCTCGGAAAGCCACAGGTGGGATTTACTCTATACTTAAAAAGAAAAGGAAGCTATGCTGAATAAAAGTTTTTCATCCTACTACATATATAGAATTGGTCATTTTATATGGTGTTTGTTAAGTTCAGAATAAAAATAAATGAAACGTAAAATATTCAGTTGCTTGCAGTAAGAGACCAAGGCATGGAACATCATAGAAAGAGCAAAACTTTTAAATTGTACAGAAATGAATAATTAGTACGATGAAGCAATAGAAAACAATTGCAGTAAATATTTCCTGAATGAATATAATCTCCTCCATCCTTCTAGAATAGTTTGGGAAACGTCTCTTCCTGTAAGAAAGGCCTAGGCAAAGTCTGTACAACCATAATAAGGTATGGTGGAGGTTTCCTTGGAGGTACCCTTTGGTTCCCTCCTTGAGAATTATTTCTCTGGTTTCTATAGTTGAACTGATCCTAGACTTGGTGCCCTTAATGGCCTGGTTTGCTTCAGGGACTACTCAGCTGATCACTCATTGAACTACTCTCAATAATCATGAAGCTCCTGTATTGGCTCTCAGCTCTAAGCGTCCTTGGCCCCACAGAGACCTCTGTTACTCCTCTACTTCATGGTTGTACTTCATGAAATCAATCTGCTCCATGGGTACATGTATCTCACAGGATATTGTGTGGATAATGGGTCTCTCAATGAGTGTTTATACTCTATATCCGGACGTCTTGGGGAATATAGTCCTTTCCCACTTTCGTGTTGCCTGTTACATCTTGGGCCAGACATTCTGGGAAGTGGAGCTTTTTTATCTCTTTCTCCTATACCTATTAGAATAATATAGTTTAAAAAGACACTTGTCATGGAATCAGAAAGCCAGGATTTGGGTTTTGGTTCTACAACAATGTCACCATGACCATGTTTTTAATCTTCAGCGTCCATAAATATTTATTAAACCCCCATCACATTCAGAGCATTGTACCAGTCTAACCTGGCAGATGGCTTGATTCAGAATCAGAATGACCTTGGCTTAAATCTTGCCTCCTACACTTAATAGTGGTATGATCCTGAGCAACTAATTTAACCATTCTGCATCACAGCGACTTCATCTTTAGTAATAAGTACTTATATGAAGCTTTGAGATTTGAAAGAAAATCATTTTGCATGTACTATAAACCTCACAACCTTATGAGGTAAGTGCTATTATTATTCCCATTTTATAGACAAGCAAACTGAAGCTAACAAAGATTAAGTGGCTTGTAAAGGTTCCCATAGCTAATGAGTGTCTGAGTCAGGTCTCAAACACAACACTTCCTAACTCCTGGAACAGCACTGTATCCACTGATAGTTACATCATAGGATCGCTGCAGGCTTCAGTAAAATTCTTACATATATACATGTATGTAATATATGTATTATTATATAGGATGTGTATATACTAGATATTTTATAATAATGTCTATGTGATAATATATTATGTAATAATTTATTATATATTTATGTATGTGTCTGTGTATATATAAAATATTCTTTGTATACCTTAAAGTATTGGTGAAAAACTCAAATGTTAATGGTGACCACCAATCCCTGCAGACCCCACATTGACTTCATTTTAAAATGTAACATTATCTATGTTTTATTGTGTTTTTATTTGTTTTGTTAAATATTTCCCAATTACATTTTAATCTAGTTTGGGCCCAAAGGGGAGTACTGTGGCCACATGAACAGCATTTGGCACTTTTGCCTCGAAGCACTAGGGGGGAAAGAGTCATTTATGTTTATTAAAGGCCTTCTTATGAAGACAAATGCATTTTAACTGGGTGAAAGCATTACATTCCAAGTCTGGAGGCATATTAGCAGAGGAACTGATTAACCCTCTATACCTCATTGTCATCAGGCAGAAAGCTTGTCTCTAAAAAAAAAAAAAAAATGGTGACTCTGCCAAAATGGAACAGATGAAAGGTCAGTTTTGAATGGGGGGAAAGAGCGTGGTCCAGTGCCACAGTGCAGTGGAGTGCCAACAATCCTTGAGGGCTGGAGAGGATAAGATATCAAAATGTGTCAGGCACTTACCAAAAAGTATGCACTTTAGAGAAGGTGGGGTGGGAGGAGAGGGAGAGATTAGAAGCAGAGGGATGTCTCACCTAATAGAAACCTGGCCTAAATCTCAGATGATCTTACCCTAGCTCTGGAGAGGCTTTTGAGAGAGAGTGAGGGGAGGAACTGGGAGTCTAGAATTCACTTTTTTTTTTTCTATTTAATGCCTAAGAAAGCAATTTCCTGCCTCTTGTTGTTATGTCATCTCCAAGCACTTTTTTTTCTGGTTAACGAGGGACCGAGAGATGTAGTCAAGTGCAAAGATACCTAGAGGTAACCGACTGTGAATTTACACGCAGGCTATGCAGACACATAATTCCTTAGCTGTATTTAGCTGCCTGTGAGGTAACATATTTTGAGAAACCAACAGAAGGGCTTTGTTTTGGTGACATAGCTTCTGTGTATTTCTCCTACAAACACCATGGGGGGAAAGCACTGGAGCGTGGAGGTCCACATTCTTACGGGGTTTACTGTACTTGCTAGGAGAAAACGTTTTCTTCAGGTTTGATACAAGATAAAGGATTTACGGCTATAGATCAAGAATGATTATACTTGTACTTAGAATTTAACATTTTATTATGATTGCTGTGAGCAAAACCAACATTGTCTTCTGGAAGAAATGCTTGCTTCCCAGACAGCAGGGTAGGCTTGTACTGGAAATTATTCTAAATCATTAACCCGTAGATTCGGAACTTTAAAGCCAGATGGGGCCACAGATGAGATCATCTCACCCAAACTCTTCATTTTACAGATGAGGAAACCCAAAGCCACGAGACATCAGGTGCCTTCCTTAAAGTCTCACAGCTGGTTAATGGGAGATTTAGGATAGGATCTAGGTCCCCTGAGTACTAATCTAATGCAAGCCAGGTCCACTATATTGCATGACCTCCCCAACATAAGCTGTCCCAGTAACTAATTTACGTTTAAGAAATGAGCACATTAGTGACTGACAGAAAGGGAAGGGAAATTTTCGATTACCCCTCTGATGCAAAGTTTTAACTAGTTACATTTACATGCATACACATTAGAAAAGCTATGGAGTTTGTTTTCATTAATAATAGCTAAAATTCGTATGGTGTCCTAAATATCCTATTGCAAAGTGCTTAATATCTCAATTGATCCTTACAATAACTCTGTAAAATGGTGCTAGTATTATGCCCATCTTACAGATGAGGAAATAAAGGCTGACAGACATTAAGTGATTTGCCTAGGTTCACTCAGCAAATCCGTGTCTAAGGAAGGATTTGAACACAGGTCCTCCTAACTCCCAAGCCCAGATCTCTATGAATTCCAACACCTGCAACAAAACAAAATATAAGCAACTCATCTTCCCCTTTGCAGGCCTCCCCCTCTCCAAACTATATTCATCAGGTGCCCAGTGTCATCACAGTGCCCATCCCCTCAGAATGCCTACAGTCTCATCGTGTGTGGTCCTCTGCTTCATAACTCAGGACTTTTCTGATGTCCACTTTCTTTCTATCTACTCATGTTGTGTTGGTCCTCAAACCTCTGCTGTATCTAGTTAATCTGATAAACCAATTACTGCTAAGTTTTTAATGAAAAATAATGGCTTAACATCTTCCCAGACCCAGTTGGTCCTTAGGAACAGTGTTAGGATGGTATCTACATAATTCAGTTGCGTTAATATATAAGTGCAGATTTGTATTTTAACGTATTTAACACATTTTAACGGTAGCCTTCAATGCCTTAAGGACAACAAAAGTAATTCACATTTATACCAACTTCAAGTTTTACAAAGCACTTCCCCAGTAACGATTGTGTGAGGTAAGCAGTGTGTGTTCTATTGCACCCCCACCCCCACGCCCTTTTTAAAAATAAGCAAATTTAGACTGAAAGATTAAGTGATTTCCTCAGGGTCCCACAACTAGAGAGAGTCTAAAGCTGCATTTCAACTGAGATCTCCAAGTTTGCCATTCTCTTCCAATTATGTCATTCAGCCTCTCCCAATGATCAGCTTGGGATCTCATGTTCCTCTTCTGTATAAAATGATCTCTCCCTCCTATGAATATTCCCAGCATTCGGTTTAAACCTCTATGAACATTATTCCCCATTGTTTTAAAATATTTTATTGATAATCATTTCCTAATTTCATCTTCACTTTCCAGTGATTCCTCTCCCCTTATAGAACCAACTCTTGTAAAAAAAAATTAATGATTATGATAATTAAGTATAGTGAAGCAAAGCAGATCAGTATATTGACCTTGTTTATGAAGGTATTTTCTATACCAGGGGTGGGGAACCTGCAACCTTGAGGCACATGTGGCCTTCTAGGTCCTTGGGTGCGGCCTTTTGACTGAGTCTAAGTTTTACACAATAAATCCATTTATTAAGGGGATTTGTTCTGTGAAGCTTGGATCCAGTCAAAGCGCTGCACTTGAGAACCTAGAGGGCCATATGTGGCCCTGAGTCCTCAGGTTCCCCATCCTTGCTCTGTTCTTGACCTGTGGTGTAGCACCTCTCTGCCAAGAAATAGGAAACATGCTTTATCAACAGTCCTCTGTAGTCACAATCGACATTGCATTGCTCATCACTCCGCAGTCTTTCAAGGTTGTTTTTCTTCACATTGCTGTGATCATCTCCTCAACAGACAAGACGCCAAAGAATCTTTAGTTCTACTTATTTCTCTCATATCAGTTCACAGAGTATTCCCAAGTTCCTCTGAATTCTTCATATTCACCGTTTCTTACACTACAAAAATATTCCATTATATTCATAAAACCATAATTTGTTCAACCATTCGCCAACTGATGAGCATCTACTTTTTTTCAAGTTCTTTGCTTCTGCAAAAAGAAGTGCTTCTATTAAAAAAAAGGTTTATATACTTAATACTTTTCCCTCTGTCTTTAACTCGGGGTATGCCTAGTGGTGGTGTCATTGGATCAATGGGTAGGCACAGTTTTGTAACTTTTCTGGCACACTTCCATATTATTTTCCATAGCAATTAAAACAATGAATAACTACTGACAATTCTTCGGTGAGGTTGTCCTTCCACATCCACTTCAGCAATCTGTCAGCTGCTTCTTTGTCCCACGATCTAATGAGAAGGAGGTGAAACTTTAAAGGTGTTTTCATTTCCCTTAATATTAGTCATTTGGAGTATTTTTTTTATATGATTGTTGATAGTGAACTTATGAGTGTATCTCTGAAAACTGCCTATTTCTCAGAGAAAATGAATTTTCATTTTGAAATAAAATTTAAATCTTAAAAGAAAAATAAGTAAAAACTACCTGTTCATATCCTTTGATCACTCATCTCTTGGAGGTTAGCTCTTGCTCTTATAGATTTCTAACAACTACTTATATATCTAGGTTATTGGACTTTTACCAGAGATATTCAGTTCAAAGATTTTTTTTCCCAATCAACTGTGCCAGGAAGTTTCCCATTCTACTTTGTATTATGATAATTATATTCATATTCTGCTCTAGCATTTTCAACATATATTAGCTTATTTGAGTCTACACATAGTAGGCACTCAGTACATTGGTGGTGATTTGAGAATTGAATTATTTATAAGTGATCCTGAAGCTATTTCTACCACCCATTTGGGTCAGGGCCACAGGCCCACTCACAAGCAGAAATTATGCATACATAACTCATTGGGGCCTCTAGGGCTGCTGATTTGAGTTACTCATGGAAACTAATGCTTCCCTCCATTAATTAATACTAGATCATTGGGAATTCACCATATTTTATGAAGGAAGGAAGGAAGATAGCCCTGGAAGTCAAAGTAACACCAGTGACATGAAAACCAGATTTATAATTTCTGTTTCTATTAGCATTATCCAACACCTCATATATTTTATTTTTAATTGGTATTTCCTGATATGATATTTTAAAACCCTATAAATTAACGCACAAAAATAACCCAGTAAAATAGGCTCAGGAAAGAATGCTATTAGAAGGACAAGCCCACATAAAATGTGTTAATTTTGTGTGACATACAATAGAGTTGAAAATAAAATTCATTATTTAAAGGGATATTTTCCCCACCTAATTGCTCCATTTTATATCACTGTTGTATACAGGCAGCAAAGTGAACACTGGTCAGGCAAATCATTTTTGGATATACAGAGTTATCTCATCTCATCAGCAATAGTAGTCAGTCAAGGGGTAAGGGCTGAGTAGAACTCCAAATAATATGGGGCAACCAGGTATTTGTCCTTGATCCGCAAGTCCAAGTGGATGCACTTCCTCCCTTGTCTCATGTTCCACTATTGGCCTGCACTGTGTAGTGCAAAAGCTTGTGGATTGCTACATTCAGAGTCTCATCATTATGGCACGCCTTCCCCAATTCCTATGGGAACAAGGGCCATTCTCTCTGGAGGACAGGCTTCTTCCTCTCGCATGCTATTTCACTTAGGATGGTCCTGTCCCTTACACCACTGTACATTTCACCACACCTCCAACTGAATTTTCTCATGTTCAGGAATTCCAAGTTATGACTCTAAGGGTCAAAAATTTGATTGGCAGTCAAAACAACTATTTATGGCAGCAGGGTTACGATCGTATGTCAGAACCAGGAAAAGGGATGAAACTATGCATTCAAAAGCAAGAATCATCAAACAAAATCTGGAAATTTAGTGAGAATTACGCCAGTCATGTCTAAGTGCAACAGAGTAAATTTCTAGTAGTCATGGTCTAGTCCACATACAGGAAAACCCAGGTAATAGAATCTAGGAAGAATCTAGAAATTCAGAATCCGGCTACTCATAAAAATCATTAAAGCAAGACCAAGTCTATTAACAAACAAAATGACAATTTGATACACTCAACTCAGCATTCTGGGCATTTAACCTCCTGCTTCTCAAAGAGTAGCCAGAATGCCAGAAGCCAGTGTTCATGCAAGAACTTTTGAAATAAATTTAAAACTCAAGGTTAAGATGGCTTTTTGATTTTCCTTTTAAAAGGAAAAGTCTTTGTTCTGGCATTGCCCTGATTAATGTGGCAAAGCTCAAGAAAAGGAGAATTTTAAGGAATTTATTAAAATTCGTCAAGGTAGCAACATATTTTGGGGCTGATCCCTGGAGATCAGCAAGGGATTCAAGATGGAGCCAGCTTTTATTGATAGCTTTTGGAAAAAGATAAAGACAACTTGGGTAGGTTCACTCAAAAAAGGAAATGGGTCACTGCATCTCAATTCCTTCCCAAGTGCCAATATGTGATGTTTAGCAGGTAGTGAATGTCCTACATGATGAATAACAGGTAATACAAAAGCTACAGATTAGGTGACACCTCTCCCAATACTGACTGACAAGTAGGACCTGGGAACAATGGGTCATTGAGTTAGCATAACTTTCAGTACCTGGTCTAACTGACAAAATCCAAAGTTGCTATTTCATTATGTCTTTTATTTAGTGTTCAAATACTTGGGAATATTAACAACCCTTCACACACAAAGCTTTAGAAGAAGTCCATGAACTTGGGGGGGGGGGGGCATATTTTAAATATTTATCGATAATTGTATTTCAACAAAATTGCTTAGTTAAATGGGTACAGTGGATAGAGTGCTGGGACATGGAACTGGGAAGATCTGAATTCAAATCCAGAATGTAGCTCTTATGAGCTGTGTGACCCTGGCCAAGTCAGTTAATCTTTCTCAACCTTAGTTCCCTCATCTGATTAAAAAAAAAATGGAAATAAGGCCGTTTAAAACTGCACCATGACTTTTGGGACACCTTGTCCAAAAAACACTTTGCCAGCTATATAAATGCTGGCTATTATTATGCAAATTGTTTTCCTATGTAATTGTCTATATTTCTTGTATTTAAAAACATTGTTCTGAGCAGTAGGCCATGGGCTTCACTGGACTTCCCAAAGTATGCAGGACCTATGCACATACTAAACGTTAAGAACCCCTCTTTAGGAGATAGAAAATGTGGGGAAATCAGGCAAAGCTATGTAGATAAGCCAAAGACCAAGCTATAAAAATGAAGGCTATGCATTGCCTTCATTAAGTGCAGCTAGAATAAGGCCTGAATTAGCTGAATAACATGGGGCCAGATGCCAAAAGCAGGAAAATCAGACTGAATTCCAGTCTTTATAACAGATGAACCATGGGTTTCCTGTTGCCCTAATCAAGCAAGACTGATGTTGTCATTAAAGTTCAGGAGCTACAAACTTCACATGTTGCTCTGTGGGCTGCTTCCCCTCAGTTTTGGTTAAGAAAATCAAATCAGGTTTGCATTTCTTGTTAAGTTTTGAATTTACTTCCTTGTTAAGGGCCCAGTCAATGCATTGGAGTCTATTAACATATTCCCATCAAAAGGAAAGCCAGGGTCATTAGACCTGGGTAACTATTGTGTTTGAATGGACCAGTTAATTTGTTACCCTACAATGAATGCAAGGTCAGCTGTACTGCTCCTGGGGAAAGGACTTGCATACCAATCGATTTAGAGAAGGAGGAGTCAGAGACTGGAGAATACATAAGGTTAGAATTCTCAGTAAATGAAAAGCTGTCCTGAGCATGGGCAAGAGCCCAACTCAATAGCCACTACTCTGCCCCCTGCTGGCACCTGGCATTACTGCGCCCTTCTCAGGCCAAACTACTTTTTACAAATAGAACTCTACTTGGGAAGTTTATATTTAGAGCAGAAAGTGACCTTAGAGGCTGTCTAGTTTTACAGATGAGGAAACTGAGACCCGGAGGCAAAGGGTTCTCCTAAAGTCACATAGTAAATGCAGAGCTAAGATATGAACGGTGCCTGGCATACAATAAGCACTTAATAAATGTTCAGCTGACCTTGAACATGAGTTCTTTGGCTCCAAAAAGAGAGAATTGTTTCCACCATACCAAATTCTAAAAGTATAGAAAGTTTTAGTTACATGTGATGTTAGAATTCATCTAGTCTAAACACTTCATTTTTACAGAGAAGGAAAAGAAAGACTAGAGTCAAATCCAGAAGCATTTATTAAACACCCGCTATGAGCCAGACATCATTGCTAAACACTGGGGACACAAAAGAAAGTTAAAAGGCAGTCCCTGCTCTGAAAGAGCTCGCAGGCTAATGGGAGAGAGCGCATGGAAACAACCATGTATAAACAAGACGTGTACAGGACAAATTTGAGACAATCCCAGAGGGAAGATATTGTGATTAATCTAGTACTCTATCCATTAAACCAGACTGCCTATCCCATACTAACAGAATTAGGACTGGAACCCAGTCCTAATGAATCCCATGTCAATGTTATTTTTCCTATGTAAGGTCATAGAATCATAAATTAATCAACCCATATTTTTTGTATGCCTACTATATATAGCTAGGATACACCATGAGTAGGGAAAAATTTTAAATACCAAACTATCCTACATTCTGACCACTAAACAGAAGTAGGGCCCATGGAAGTTGTGTTTTGAATGAGAGGAGAAAGAACTCAGAATGAATTAAGTAAGCCCTCCCAGTAGACATAGAAAGCAAAGACTGAGTTCTGTCACATACACCCCTTTCAGACCTGGTCTGTCCTTTATGCCAAATATTAAGGGGTAAAAATAACTGAAATTGGGAATTTGGAGCGATAGAAATCAGAGGTCTGGTTTTTTGCATCATTAGGAGTGTAATAAAAACAAAAAACACCCACTTTGGAGACTAAGATAATAAAAATAAATGAAAAGCATTTTACGTTACTTGGCTACTGACGAACTCACGATGATTACCTTGCTACCATACCATACCATGTGTGAATCTTGGGTATACCTGATATAGTTACACATCCCATTGGAATGCCCCTTGAAAATAAAGATTGTTTCATTTTTTTGGCTTTGCATTCCCAGCACCTCGTCACAGAGGTGGAGAACCTGTGGCCTCGAGCCCTCCCATGGCCCTGCTGTACTTGAGGACCTAGAGAGCCATACAGGGCCTCATACCACAGAGCTGACACTTAATGTTTGTTGATTGAATAATTGATTGAGACAGTGTCAAGTTGAAACTTTTTTGTATGGTTTCAAGAACATCTTTAATCTAACTCTATTATCTACCTGTGAAAGGTCATCTTCAGTCCTCCTGATCTATATCTTGCCTCTGGACCCAGATGACTCTGGAGGAGAAAGTGAGGATGGTGACCTTGCGCAGCCCTCTGTTATGGGAATCTAAAGATCTTCCCTGCCCCTAGGCCCTTTGCTGAAGTGGCTACGTGACTCTGAGGACCCTTGGATATTTGAAAGTATACTGTGTTCCCTAATAGGCTGAATGTGGTCA
>CM053589.1:26888411-26909909 GCA_028646515.1 Pseudochirops corinnae | reverse complement strand
CTTTTCCTCCTGAACTAGGTAAATGATATGTTTGATTAAAGTAAGATTGTTAACCCATTTTGAGTTGCTTTCCTTTAGAAAAGCAGATCTAAGAACCTGTGCTAGTAGCCGCCCTAGGCATGCTAGGGTGCTTGCTGTTACACCCTCCCTCACTTAAATCCAATTAATTCACTTGCAAAACATCTTCCTGATGTCATGGTCCTCTGAAGGACAAACTACAACTGTTATCTACAACCTCAGTTCCTACTACTCCCCAATACAAACTTTTCAACTCTAGCCAGACCATTCCTCCCTCCCCCTTCCATTATATAAATACATATTACTCCCTAATTATTGACGGGATACTTATTAAACACAAAGAAAAGGTACCACGTTTATTTTTCTTTTTCAATTTGCTAAAAAGAAAAGATGGCTCACAGAAATGGAGGGAAGAGGGAGGAAGGGAGGGATATAGACATAAATTAAGGTGATATAAAAACAAAAGATAACAAAAAAAGATTTTCTTTTTTAAAAAAAGGAAACTGTAATCACAAGGACATGTCATAGCTTTTTCCTAACAAATAGAGCGATTCAAAAGTAGAGTGGGCTGATTCAGGAGATGGTGAAATCTCCTTTACTGGAGAACTCCCAGCAAAAGCCGGACAACCACTTGTCTGGTATGTTGTAGAGAGCATTCTTGTTTTTATTAAAGGGTTGGAGTAGGTGGCCAGATGAAATTCCTTCCAACTTCGAAGTTCTGAGATCCTGTGATTACACCTCCATGCCCTAGAATGCCTCTCATCTCCTCCCGACCTATACAGATCTGATTTCTTCATTGCTTAGTACTCCCCTGGGCACTATCCTTTGCGAATGGGAATTCACAGGCAAGCTCAGCCATGCATGTGCCTGATTCAGATAAGATGGACTAGACCGAACCTGACCTCGCAGCTCTCTGTTCCCTGACACAGGTTTGGAGGCAGGCACTAAGATCAAAGCCACAAGCCTCCACTGAAAACACACAGTCTTCTCTATGGTAGCACACTATGCTTCCTTATGGAGGGTGTCTGGAGAATGGTTTCTAATTGTCTGCTCTTTCAATCAGTTGGAGAATAAGCTGACACACCAAAAGGTTGCCTCAACAGTTTATTTTCCTGTGATTTTAAGGGGGCAAACCTGAGGCGTTCTGAATAGAGGGGATGGATTGAATGGAATGGAGACCAAGGGAGACCATTTAGAAAGCTATTGTAACCCTAACTATCAGCCATTTGCCCTTACTACAAGCCCTGACTACCTTGCATCTGGACTACTGCATATTTTTGATGCCTCCAGACTTTCCCCTCAGTTCATCGCCTTCACAATTGCTAAATTGAAAAATCTTAAAACACGGATTTGACCATGTCATCCCCACCCTACTCAAAAAATCTTCAGTGTTTTCCTATTACCTCTAGGATAAAACCCAAATGCCTCAGTCTAGCTTTTAAACCTTCCCAATATGGCTCTCATCTAGCTTTCTAGTCTTATTTCACATCACTCTCCTTGGTGCATTGAGCATTCCACTCTCCTGCTAATCTGTTCTTCCTTCATGCCGTTCTATTGCTTGCCTGCTTCTCTTTGCACAAGTGGTTCCCTAAATCTGGAAGGCCCTCGTTTGTTCCTTATCTCTACCTCACAGAATCCATAGCTTCCTTCAGAGTACAACTCAGCCTCCAAAACGAGTATGCTTTGATTTGTTTTCTGATCTTCCTAGTTATTAGCACCCCCTCTCTCAAATTACCACTTACTTACTTTTCCACAGGCCGTATCACAGTAGACTGTAAACACCTTGAGGGCAGGGATTGTCTTGTTTTGTCTTTGTATGCCCATTGTTTAGCAAAGTTTCTTTTACCTAGTAGGAGCTTAGAAAATGATTTTTTTTTTAATTTAATTGTTAAATCATAAGGACATAAAGATTCCTTGGGGCATCTAATCCAATTGTTACTTGACTGAATTACAGCTACACCGAGACATTTGGCCAGGCATTGCCCCATTCGGGGGTATCTCTATTGTAGGTTCAAATTTCCCAACATGCAATGGAAATTGATGAGATGGCATGAGCTTTGGAGTCAGAAGACCCAAGGTCAAGTGCTGACTCCTCTACGTGCCAACAATGACCTTCTGTTTCCTCCTTTGTTAAAATGTGGATAATAATACTCCTATAACCTGCCTCTAATGTTGTAAGAAAAATAACTTTATAAAACATTGCTGTATAGAAATTTAAGCAATCACTATTTCATATGCCCCATAACTATTTCTGGGGCCCAATTAGTGTAAGTTTCGTGCACATAGCCCTTGTGCCTGAGGCTTCCTTCCTTCCCCTCCCAGACTCCTGGTGTTTATAGCTCTGTCCCCATCTTATCAGTGAGGTTTTTTTTCCACTTCCAGTAAAGCATGTTCCACATAGTCCTGCTTCCAAGAGGCTATCCTTTGGCAAAAGACAAATTAGGATACTTTACAGCTCTTCCTAGAATGCTCCTACCCAAGTGATTAAGTTGGTGCCAAAAGGCTCAATGAGGTCCTACCTAATGTTTCAGCTGGTCTGAGAGAGGTCAGTGGAATCCAAGTAATTGAATTGGTGGATGCTTAGAGAGTGGTCCAATATGTCGCAGTGGCTCTGAATGGAGTCACAGAGGCGCAGACTTTTTTGCATGCTGCCAGATGGGAGGGTTTCAGCCACTCTGGATGGATACAAGAGCTGATGTTAATTTGACTCCATGTACAATTTGGAATAGGATGAGGTGATGAGCCTGAATGAATTTTCCCTTCCTTTTCCTGTCTACAAGCTGTGGCTCAACATCTATCTTATAAATTCAGCATTACCTTTTTAATTGACAAGGTCACAAGTTCATTTCCCACGGGACTCACTTCCCGACCCACTTACCTGAAATATCTTTGAGGCTAATATTAGCAGCATTGCTATATTCATTCTGCTCTGGGAATAGGGGAAGGGGGAAAAAATATCAACCCAGTCTGGAAGAAAGCACTTAAGAACAAAACAAAGAACATTCGCAGAGGCCAGTGTTCCTGGAATTCATAAAACTAGTGTCTCTGGCCAATGGCCTTGAGAGTACAGATTACCTCTTACTGAATCACAACAGGCTGGGAGCTTTCTGATTAGAAAACTCCAGCTTAAAGCAGTCCATTAAGGCAAAGGGCTAGGCCTTTGCTCTCTGCTCTGAATTTGATTAACCATCTAAAATAACATAGTGTACAAGTACAGTGATTAAAAAAGCCTATGACAAAGACATTCCAAAGATTTTATCCAGGCCCAAGACAGGAGACTGAGGCTGTGAACTATTTTGTGACTAGGATGTTTTCCCGGAAAAACATTTCGGAAAAATATTCTGTTATGTAGGTTTTGCTTAAAAGCTGTGGTTTGCTGACCAAGTTCTGTTATCACACATTTTATCATGGTCTGTTCTCCAGATTCAATGGTGTCAGATATAGCTAGGTTTGGTATTATCTCCTTTCAGTAAGGATAAATAAATAATCAAATTATGTTTTGTTTTTTTTTTAATTTGGAAGATTAGGGATTAGACTGCTTGTGCACAAAGAGTGTTGAGTTGTTTCTTTTTATAAAGGAAATATGAAACTCAAAGCTATTTGTCTGAATTTATTCTCTCCTGGAACTGACCAAAAGATATTTATTCTTCTGGCAGCAAGTCCTTGAAAAACAAAACCTGTGATTTCCTGTTTGAAGCAGTGTTTCTTATGCAGTATTTTGTTCAAAATATCATGGAAATAGAAGCCAAATCACACATTTTCCTAAGTTGAAATCAGTTCTGCCCTAAGACACTGGATGAGATAGAAATGTTCCATGTAAGAGGTACCTTCTAGATCACAGAGTAGTGTATGCCCATTAAAAGCCAACGCCACTGGTTTAGAGAACTCTGTGTCTCGTAACAGTACGTACTACTACCAGAGATGTGAAAGCAATCCAGACTCAAGTGGATTGGTCTTTTCTAGTTTTGTCTAGCCCAATTGGTCCAAAATAGGTATAAATCCTTTCATCTGAAATTGTCCAGGTGATTATTGGAACTGACTGAAAAAAATTAGGCTTTTTTGTTTGTTAGGCTTTTTGTTTGTTTTTTGGAAGGGGTTGTCTTCCTTGAATTGCTATTGGTTGTTAGGTTTTGTTTTTAGTTCTCTTCGTTATTTTTAAATGAATGTTAACTTAAAAAGTGATTTTAAGTTAATTTTTATTTAAATCAATGTTTGAATTTTTAATTTTTAGGTTAAAAAAGGAACTTTTTAAAAATTAATGTTAATTATATTTTTAATAAAAGACATTTAAAAACAAAAACTAAGAAAACCAGTAAAGAGTTTCTACACCTTGCCTGGTTTTTTTTTCTTTTCATAGCTTCAGATCCACTCTCTACAGCCAACACTTGCGCCTACTGTAGGGACAATGTGTAGTTCACCATCCCTAGAGAGAAAGTGGAGAAGAAAAACTGACCTCACTGCTGGCAACTTGAGTTCAAGCTTAGGCTTCTTGGAACCTTGATTTTGGTCAGTGAGACCATGAAACTCTCCATTTCTTCCCCCTGGTTTTTAGTATTCCTATCTATTAGAAGTTATCAGTGAATAGAATAAAAACCCTTGAGGACAGAAACTATGTCATTTTTGTCTTTGTATCCTCAGTACTTAGCATAGTGTGTAGGAACATTATCATTGCTTGGTAACTGGTAAATCAAATGATTGGCAAATAGTAGACTTTGGTAGGCTAATTCTAGCCTTCCCTCTAGCTCAGGGTTACACCGCCATTTTGTTTGTTTTTCTCATGAACTCTTTGATACTCTAAGGGAGTCTATGGACCCATTTTCAAAATAATGTTTTAAATGACTAAAATAAAATAAATAGGATTACAGAGGAAACCAATTAAACTGAATAGAGTTGTTTGTTTTGTTTCTGTTCTTGGCATCCATTGACCTCGAGTTAAAACCTATGCTCTGAGTATCGGGATGTAGTAAGATAAGCTGTGGATTTGAAGGCAAATACTTAAGTTTGAGTATCAGGTTTGTGATCAGCTAACTGGACAGGCCTGGGCAAGCCATGAAACTGCTTTAGGACTCATTTTCTTCATGAATAAAATGAAGATGTTAGACCAGATTACCTCTGAGGTCCCTTCTAACTCTAAATCCTATCATTCTATTGTTCCTGTCTTGGCCATCATTTGTCATAACTTGTTCAAAAGTGAGATCCTGGATGCCTCTGGCCTTCTTGATCATGCCTCCCTTTCTAAATTTGGATATATACAGGTTGCCTGGCTATGCCTTTGGTAAGAGAAGCCAAGTTTCTCTCTCAAATCTGCTTCTATTGTGACCTGCTTATTTTTAGATGGATTTGTGTTCTCATCTCTCCACCAGTATGGATTGTAAACCCATTTGCAAATCTTTATGGAAGAAAAAAAAAATCTCTCCACATATAGTAAAATCAGTTCAATTCAACAGCTATTTAAGTGCCTACTATGTGCTAGGAACTGGGGATGTGAAGATAAAAATGCAAAAAGAATCCTCCCCTCTAGGAACTTTCAGTGAGCATATAATTGATGGAAATGTGGCCCCTGGCCCGAGATCAGAGTTGAGCTCAAATAAGACTCTGGTTCTGGATTCACATGGACTGAGTTCAGTCCTGAGTGAGCCTGATCGCACAGGGAGGGATTCATGCTAGTTTTCAGAGATTCTTTTTTTAATTAAAACTCTCTAGTTCGTTATGTTCCCACCCTAAAATTATGTGGGAAATCTCTTACATAAAGTTTGAGTTTAATTCCTTTCTGTAATTTCCTGATAAAGGAATAGCAGGGTCCCTTCTAGAAAGGAATTCAATGCACAAAGTAGATATCATATATAGGACTGCTATTTATTTCTCTATCATAAAAGAAATATTTAAAAGACGAGGGGCTAATAAACAGACATTGACACATTGATTAAAATATAAAATACTAACTCATTAATCATAATAAACTCTCCTAAAAAGGTTTTTTTTTTAAACAAGCAATTTTGTTAGATTGCTAAACAGAAATTTCACATTACTTTTGATCTGTACTGCTGAGAAATTCACAAAGTCTAGATTTGCTGGCAAGCCAGGGGATGACATAGGCTTTCCCTTTTCCTCTGACAAGTTATTGCAGAAACTACCTTCTGGTGAGCATCCATAAAAAGACATAGGTAAGAATCACATGGGATAAGGGGTGGATGGTTTGTGTAAATTGGCACAATTGGAAGGAGTATCTACACTGAAGAGATAGTAGATCCCTTAAAATATTGAAGAACATATGAGTGACCTTGACCAAAGGGCTTCTCACCTGTTGGTAAATCTAATGACAATGAGCTTCTACATACTTAGATGCTAAGTTGGTCCTCAGACAGGAGACACAGCCGGTCACCAGGACTCTACTTGCTACCTTTCTGATTTGGTTAGAACATGTCAGAGGCTGCAAACCTGCTATAGCCATTGAGAACTAAGGATTACTTCCATACCTGATTATGGATGACTATCATGTCCACAGAAAAAGGAAGTGATTTTTTAAAATACTAAACCCTGCTGCACCTATCCCAGGAAAAAAAAATTGGAGACATATGTACCCCTGCTTTCCCAAAAAGTATGGAGATATGTTATAACCCCTCGAACCATTTTTTTCCCAAAAAGTAAACACTTTTACAAAAGAAGAATATTTGAAGGGGAAGAGCTTTTAAGTTTAAAAAATGTTTTTAAAAAGTGTCCTTCAGAAGAATAAAGTATTATTTTAAAAATCTGCAATCAACACATAGCCAGAAATTTTCTTAAGTATCAGTTTTGTATGAAGCACTGTTTTAGGCTCTGTGGAGGAAGCAGAAAATGATTAAGAGACAATCCTTGCTTTCAAAGAACTTGTAGTTTATTTGGGGCAGCAAGCCTATCATACATATAGTTTTAACTGTTTTCTAATTATGTCTAATATGTGTTAAACAAAAAGAAGTCACTGTGTTTTCTTATTGTAAAAAAAAAAATCTGACTCACATAAAGTACTTAATTAAAAATAAAAGCTAACAGTAAATTTTAAGGCAGTATTTTTAGTTATGAAAAAGTATGAGTCTGACAGCTCACAAAACACTCACTGGTTTTAAAAATCCCCAAATAAAATGCAATAAAATAATTTAAATGTTCATTTTGTAAAATTGGGGGGGGGGGGAGGGAGAAATTAAATAAAGCATACAAAAAACTAAAACACAAACTCTTTATATGTAAAAATCCCATAATAATTTCCCCAAGATACTTCAATTATTTTGACACAATGAAATTTGCATAACTGATTTTTTGATGAATAACATAATTTCACATTATGAATATTCCCTTATAGCATGTTTGCAGCTCCTCCTGACTTCCTATCTTGTAGAATTCCTGCCCATGTTTTTCCATGAATATTCTTATCCTGAATCCACCCAATGTATTAAATATTTTAAAGAGTAATACATGAAGAACCAAATTTAAAGAGACACAAAGGGAAGACTCCATTTTTCCCACTATACTTTGAAGGGTAGGGTGGGTGAAGGAAAGACTGTGCATGAACTCCACAGTATGACCTTATGTTACCCAGTGCAGACTTTGATTGGTTAGAAGTGCATCCAACAAGGGTAGTTTAAATAGAGCTCATGGGACTCTTTCCAGGATCAACTAGATGTGTGTTGTTATAGCTAGCTGGTTTGGGCACCAGGGAGACAAGAGAAATAGGAAAAATGACAAGTTTATCTATGTCAAGTATAGGGCATGTATGTGGACTGTAAAAGTCAGACTGGTAAGCATATAGAGGGCAGATAGAGTGAGATGCCCAGAGCTGGAACGTGATCCAGACATTCTGAAGTTCCAGTTGCAAAGAGAAAAGTGGTCACTCAGAAGCTACTGTGCTCAGATAGAAAAAGAAATGTCTTAATAGAAAACTGTTTTAAGGATTCCAATCTTACCTGTGCTGTGAATTTGAACTGATATGTCCCTCTCCTGCTGTGTTGGGGAGGTACAGGGATTCATTGAGGGGATGTTTATGGCCTAATCCTATTCCCTGTTATTTACTTTGCATTCTGTTTTAATTAAATGTCTTCTGCTCTGATTCCACATGTCACCTGGAAATAGCCCGGCAGAGGCACTGGAGGAGGGTGAATAAATATGATCCAAGGTATCACATAAAACTTGGGAAGTATCAAGGGGTCCCAAAGCTGTGTAAGGAACCCATAGGGGACTATGATAACACAGTGAATAACAAAAATAATTTCACATTTTCCTGATAGCTTTTAATTGCCATAATAACTATCTCAACCTTGATCTTGTTTAGAGATTTCATTGGCATGTTCCTATGTAACTCACCTTCCTGCCCTGTTTTGAGAGACAAATTTTTCCCATAGTTTACTAATTATTCCTTTCAGTTAATATTGCTCAAGTGCTGGTAGTTTCATTGTCTCTTCAAGTACAAGTCTTATCTCTGACTGCTTCCAAGAGATCAGAGGAAAGATTTTTCTTGTCTTCCTAACATCCTTAATCAACTCACTCAGTTCTGAAATTGCCTTTGTTTTTCCATCTATATGATTTCTTCGTCTGTCTCTTCTTATTAGGGGTAAAAAAAAAAAATGGTCTTAGAGATGTGAGGTTGTATGATATACTAGAGAGAATTCTGATTTTGAAATCAGGAGAGGTTCAATTGCAAATCCTGCCTCAGGAACCTACTAGCGATTCAATTTAACCTCTCTTGGATGGTTTCTTCCTTTGTAAAATGGGTATACCTGTACTTACCTTGCAGAGTTGTTGTTTAATTAAGATAATGTACAGTCAGGACACCCCTGATTTCTGCCCTTCCTCAACCCAGTCGGTGAAATTACATAAGGATAAGGTAACAAAGATGGCAGAGAGTTCATGTGTTATATTTCAAAATACATCACAAAGTAAAATGAACAGTTTTCACTTTCTTGACTCTTTAAAAAATATGAAGATTTTTTTTTCCTTGATTCAATTAGAAGAGTAACTAGTTAAGTTACTGGCTAATCAAAGATAATCTATACCTTTGGTAGCCTTAAAAAAAAAAACTGGACACATTCCCTAAAAAAATCAGTGAAGGTGACTCCAGTGAATATGACTGACTCCTGGCAGCAGAGAAGGGAGTCAGCTATAATTTCAAGAAAGAATTAACCATAACATTTGAGGTTTAAGCTGCAGAGAGTGTAGTTGCCCAGGGAGCCCAGCTGAACAACTTGCCAAACAGAGATACTGTGCTCAGAAGAGGGGAAGGGAGGTTTTGTTCAGCAGCACAGGACTAGTGGGAGAGAAGGGCATTAGAACACTGCTAATGGTATGATCTTGTTCACATTTGTTCCCTAGAGGTGTCCTTCACTACCAGAATACTCTGTGCTCTTTCTTTCTACTGATGCTATATGTGTTTGTGGGAGGGTATGTCCCAGTTTTAAGATGATGGGGGAGGGAGGATGTTAATAGCTACTGTCCTTACTCTACCATCTTAGTAAATCTCTTTGCTTTGAGTTAATTGTGTCTACTGGCTGGATATCAAAAGTAAGCATAGTAATGAGGGTTCCTGAGCTATAGTTTTAGGAATGGGGACCCATAGAGGACCTTTGAACCTGAGGTTGGTGGCCCCACTGGAGACCCAACTTTCACCTAATGAATAGTAAGTGGCGATGGGCTGGTAGCCTAGAATGGATACTACATATGTAAAATGCTTTGAAAACTAGTCTAAAGTGCTATTTAAATGTCAGTTACTATTATTGTTGCTGCTAATGCAGTTGTTGTTGTTGTTAAGGGGAGGGAGTGTTGGTGCATGATTTTCTGTCTGCAGATGATTGTGCACTCAACGAAGCCTCTGAAACCTCGGTGTAACAACGTATGGATCAATTCTCTGTTGCTTATGCTAATTTTGGTCTAATGATGAAGACCAAGGAAACACAGGTGCTCCTCAGCCACCACCACACCATCCATATGGGGAATCATCAGTTACAGCAAATGGAGAAGTTCTGAATGCTGTAAATAAGTTTACTTACCTAGGTGGTGTACTTTTCAGAGATGTACACATTGATAATAAGGTTAATGCACACATTGCCAGAGCTAACTCAGTGTTTGGAAGACTCTGAAGGAAAGTACAGAAGACAAGAGGTATTAGACTGACTACCAAACTGAAGGCCTACAGAGCCATTGTGCTGACCTCATTGCTGTATGCCTGTGAAACCTGGACAGTCTACCAGTGACATGCCAGGAAAATGAATTGCTTCCATTTGAATTGTCTTAGGAAGATTCTGAAGATCACCTGGCAGGATGAGATACTAGACACTGAGGTCCTTACTTGAACTAAACTGCCAAGCGTTCAAACTCTACTTCAGAGAGCACAACTCTGATGGGCTGGCCACTTTGTTCAAATGCAAAACGTATGCTTGCCAAAAAGACTATTTTATGGAGAACTCACACAGGGCAAGTTTCACATGGTATAAGAAGGAAGTGATACAAGGATACTCTCAAGGTCTCTCTTTAGAATTGATTGTGTGCCATGGCAGCATGTCACAAGCAGCACAGGACTGCCCAGCATGCATGCCCACATCAGAGAAGGTCCTATGCTCTATGAGCAAAGCAGAATTGAAATAATTCAAAGAATATGCAAGTTGTACAAATTTAGAGAATCTACCCCAAACGTTCATGCATACTATTTGTACCCAATCTGTGGTAGAGCATTCCAAGCTTGCATTAGTCTGATCACTCATAGTCAAGACACACTGAAACTTGACTCTAGCACAGAGATGTCACTTTGGTCCTTTCTGAAAACAAAGGACAATGACCATTATTATTGTTGTTGTTGTTGTTGTTTCTGTTGTTATTGTTACATATCTATTGTTACATAATGGAACGTAGAAATTGATCCAACTCCTTTTCCTTATCTCCTTTTCCATACTCAATGAGTATTGGAAGAATGATAAAACTTAAAATGCAGTTGTATCAGCTGAGAGCTTATGACAATGCTCCCTTCCCCACCCAAATGCTGAAGAGATTCAGGAACCAAATAGCTTAAGAAGAATGCCAGAGGAGCAACTCTTACCAATAAATACCACCACACACACCCTACCTCCCTCCGTTACCATTATAATGAGGAATGATGTGGTTTATGAAACTACTATCTCTTATGAGGATTTAAGGAAGATTCCCTGAACAGAAATTTAGATTTTATTAAAATTTGAAGTCATGCTAACTGATTTAGTGTAGTTTGTGGAATTCCATTTTTTCTCTTTTTGTGGAAATCGGGATATAGCTACCAGGCTTGTGACACTTTTTCATTCTACAAGACTTTTTTTTTTTTAAGATAGCTGGTTCAATAATCATACCCATTAGTTCTTTTATAGTTTGTCTGGACTCGTTAATCTTAATTCATTGAAGACAGCCAGGTGTTCTTTTACCAAATTTCTCATTCATTTTGAGTAGCAATTCTCTGTTAAACACTTTTTGCTTTATCCTTCATAACTTGGGGATTTTTCTTCTTGGCAGAGAAAATGGATGAAAAATGAGAGAATGAGTAATGCTGCTTTTTCTCTGTTATGATCCTTCCATTCACCCAAGAATGGTCCTATCCCTTCTTAGATCTCTTTCATCTTACTGCTCTTAGGAAAAAATAAAAACCTATTTTATTTTTTGTTCTTAGCATTCACAGCCATCTCAACTCATTCTGAGCTTTAGCACCTACTCCTATTCTCAGAGGTCCATGGTACTCCTTTGCATTCTCCTGTAAGCAACTGAATCTCACAGTGAGGTAGTTATATGCATACAATGGTTCCCTTGACTACCAGTTTTCTTTACAGCTCTCTGATAGGCTTTTCAAAAATGCCAAATTATACTACAAAGTATTTTCGAAAAAAGCAAATTTCCCTTAAAATAGTATTTCGAAATGGTTTGTTCACCAAAAGAGAAAGGATTTTAAAATAGAGATGTAAAGTAGACCACAGTTCTAGTCTCTAATTTGTGTACTGTAAAATTTAGTATTTTATTATATATTATTATATTATATATAATATATATATTATATAAACATAGGGACAATTTAATATTGCCTACTTTGTATCAAATGAGGTAATATATATACATTGCTTTTCAAACCATAGAGCATTATATACATATTTGTTATAATTATTATTATTCAATAATCATTTGTATATATTTTATCTCATAAACTAGATTATAAGATTCTTGAAGGTAAGAACTGTCTTATGCTCATATTCTAGCACGATACAAAGTCCCCAGTAAGTTTTTCAATAAGATCAAATGAAAATTTGCTTGACGTTTTGGCTAGTTGCATTGGTCTAAATGAAATGGCTGGCCGCTCTGAGTTTTAACTCCATTCCTACCCTTATTTATAACAATCAATGAACCATCAGCCTTTGGAATCAAAAATTTAGCACAGGTCATTCAAAGTTAGATACCATAGTTTTTATTAAGGTGGAATCCATTTAAAAGGAATTTGATAAGTTATATTCATACACAATGACCAATTTTTGTCCCCTAGATAGCAAAAAGTAAGTAAATCTGAATATCTCTCCCCAGTCCACTGACATAACATTATCAGACAGATGCACCAGTCAGTGTACAATAATGATTTCTCTGATACTACCTTGGGAAAGCCATTTATCTTCCCTGGCTTTCAGTTCCCTCATCTGTAAATGAGGAAGTTAGACTAAGTAGTCTCTACCGTTTCTTCCAGATCTGTCTCTTTGATCCTATAGTCTCCTCTTGCTATAGGGGAACAGGGTAGGAGTCATTTAAGTAAGACAGCTTCCTTTCTATTCTACCTCCCTTAATAGAAGAGATCATACAATCACAGAACCAGATATGGAAGCTTTCAACTTTTTTAACCATAAGTCAAAATTTTTTAGCATGTACTACTAATATGTGTATATTTCATTTTTTATAAATTACATTAGCATACTACTATACTAAGAATTGTATATACCATAAAGCATACAAAAATAGACATTTTTAAAGGATGAGATGAAGATAAAAAATAATTTATACTAGAATCAAAAGGGAGTCACTAGAGTTTATCCAGTAAGGGAGTGACATGAGCAAATTTGAGTTTTAGAAAAATCACTTTAATAGCTGTGTAGAGGATAAATTGAAGAGGGGAAGTAGTTAAGTCAGGGAGACCACTCAGGAGGTTATTGCAAGAATACAAGACTTGGGGTGGTGATTGTAGGAGTAGAAAGAAGGGGCACAGATGCTAATGATGTGGTAGAGATAGAAATGACAAGATCTAGCAAATAATTGGGTATGTGGGGTAAGGGCAAGTGAAGACACCAAGAATAGAAACCTAAATGACTAGTGCCTTTGACAATATTGTAGTAGTGAAGTTTGGGAAAGGGCGTGGCTTGAAAAGAAAGAGAATGTAGTGAAAAAGGTGGTATAGATCGCATCCTATCCTTGCCTATACTGATGACTTACTCTATCCCACTCAAAATAAAAAGAGTTGAGAGATAGAGGTCTTACTCACCTGTCACTGCCTCTGAGTATGGAGTCTTCACTAGGAAGAAACCTATTGCAACCAAGAAGTGATCTGGGGGGCGGCTAGGTGGCACAGTGAATAGAGTACCAGCCCTGGAATCAGGAGGACTTGAGTTCAAATCCGGCCTCAGACACTTAACAAGGGGGGAAAAAACTATACATGTGACCTTGGGCAAGTCAGTTAACCCCAATTGCCCTCCAAAAAGCCCCCAAAAAAAATCGCTACAAAGAAGTGATCGGGGTAAACAGGGAATGGATAAACTGGGAGAGCAGGAGGATTTTCCCAGTGTTACCTGAGCAGTTCCTGCTATCTGTGCCTGGAACGGTATTAGGTCCCAAATCTGACTCAAATAGAGGAAGGAATGGCAGAAGGTTGGGGGTGTGATTTTGTGGTAGATGAACCCCACCATTGCTATGAGAGGGGAACAGGAGATGTGACTCATCTCATCCTCCAGTTAGTTGACACTAAATATATGTTGATTAAATTTAGAGGAATTACATTTTTTTGTCTCTTTTACTTCTGATTTTTGCACATGTGACCTACAATGAAAATGCAACCATAGAAATCTACTTGAAAGAAAAGATAAATTATGAGACAAGTATATAAAGAAATGAATGAATGAATGAATGAAAAAATCCCATATTAAGTGATTACTATGTGTCAAAACTGTAACAAAACACTTGGGGACACAAAAACAAAAATAGTCCTTGCCTTCAAGGAGTTAAGATTCTAATAGAAGAAACCATAGATATTGGGGACTTGAGGTCAGAGAGGGAAACTTTGGCCCAGAAATTTACTGGTATAATAAATGGGGTTAGAGTCAGAGTAGATAGATCAACACATCCCCTTCAGAAACAATAGCAGAGTTGATTTGCTCATATATGGTTCATGGTTCCAGAACTGAAGGGGAAGAATGGATAGAGTTGGAAAAGAAAGACTAAGCCATTTGAAAGGTGGTAGTGGAGAGAAAGAAATGAAGGGAAGCATAGCCTGGCTTTCCCCAGTGGTGAGAGATGGCCACCAATGAGGAGAGCAGAGCCCCAGGGCTGAAGTTCCTCCAGGAAATGAGCTCTGGTGTGGGCAGTGACGGGGCTGCAAAGGAGGTTGTTGGAGATGCTGGAGAGAAGTGCCTTCTATGTCTTTTCAGAAAATTGTGGTGTGTGTGTTTTGTCATTTTTTTTAAACAAAATGATACATGGTGTTATACTTGAAACAGTGATTTCCTCTAAGTGCATTTAAAATATTTTCCAATTAGGGTTTTTGTACAACTTTTTAGGAATTCATATCTTGCATAAAGTAGTATATACTTATATTTGGTTTTAATTAGAGTCCAACTTGTGACATGTTTAGAACCAAGATTATAAGAGCTTGTAGAAATGGAGCAAAAGGGATCCCCAGAACTGTGTTAGATAAACAGAGGGTGAATTGTTAAGACTCAACAACCCAAACAGCATCTGTATGTGGGAGGAAATGATTCTGGGCAGTGTGGGGAAAGCAGGAGACCTGCCAATCCCAAGTATAGGAGCTAAAGTAGTGAGTGTCTGGCAAGGGTTCATTGATCCTGCACTGAGAGCCAAGGCAAGTCCCAAAGTTAAGGTGCTAAGAATAAGTCCATTGGGAATTCAGGTAGAATTGTTTAATAAATGTGCCACGTGTGGCATACTAGTTATTGGTAGTGGTATGCTGGTAAATGTTTAACAGTCAGTTCTGTGGAAGAATGGAAAGAGTAAGAAAGACATGTTTTTGTTTAATGTGCATTATTAACATTTTCTCCATCACTTTAAGTCTAGAACAGGGATGAGGAACATGTGGTCTTGAAGCCACATGTTGAGGCCACATGTGGCCCTCTAGGTCCCGAAGTACGGCCCCTTGACCGAATCCAATCTTCACTGAACAAATTTTTTTATTAAGGGGATATCTGGATTCAATCAAAGGCCTGCACTTGAAAACCTAGAGGGCCACATGTGGCCTTGAGGCCACCTCTGATCTAGACAATTTTTTTAAAAAACAATAAATCAATCCCTGATTTGTAGCTTTTTGTGGATTTCTGGGGTGTAAGTGCTCACATTGAAAATTTAACATTCATCTGGCCCACACACCCCTGGTTGTAAGCCTACTGTGTACATATGGGCACATTTTCCTGAGTAGTAGGAGAGCAACCCCAAAGTGACTTATATTTCAGTTCAATTAAATTAACAAGATCAAAAAGCTGGAGAGAACGTAGAGAGCTTCTAGTCTAATTCCCTTATTTTTCAGAGGTAGAAACTAAGGTTCAGAAAGTTTAACTTGCTCAAGATCACATAGGCCACATACCAGTAAAACCAGAATTTGAATACAGTTCCTCTGACTTTATGGCAGCTAGAGGGCTCAGTGGATAGAGCACTGGGCCTAGAGTCAGGAAGACCTGAGTTCAAATCCTGTTTCAGACGCTTGCTAGCTGTGTGACCTTGCACAAGTAACTTAAACTCTGGGTTTTCTTGTTATTGTTATTTTGCTTTTTGGAGGGCAGTTGGGGTTAAGTGACTTGCCCAAGGTCACATGGCTAGTGTGTCTGAGGTTGGATTTGAACTCAGGTCCTCATGATTCCAGGGCTGGTGCTCTATTCACTGCACCACCTAGCCGTCCCCTCTTAAACTCTGTTTGCCTCAGTTTCCTCATCTAAAGTGATAAAGGGGGTTGATTTCAGAGAAATATGTAACAAAAAATATTTGAATTAATGCAAAGTGAAAAGAGCAGAAGAACAATTTATATATAATATATTTATATATAATATATGCATATTTATATATAAATATATCAAATATTTATATGTAATTGTATATAACAGATATATATTAGTCATATTATAAAGACAAACAACTTGGAAAGACTTAGAAATGCAGAATTACAAAATGACCAACCATAATTTCAGAGGAATCATAATAAATCATGCTTCCTACCTATTGACAGAGCGGCAATAGACATTGTATGTGTTAGATAGATAGATAGATAGATAGATAGATAGATAGATAGATAGACAGATACATACATACATATAGACAGAAAGATAAATAGATAGATAGATGTACAGACAGACAGACAGATGGATAGATGCATACATACATACATACATACCTACATAGACAGACAGATAGATATACATATACATATACACATACACATACATATACATATACATGATTATGACATGGCCAATGAAAGCATTTGTTTTTCTCAACATCACGTTTGTAACAAGAAGATTATTTCCCTTCCTTTCTCATAGCAGAGTGGGGAGCAGGGGGACAGGGGAGAGGAATGGGAGGGAGAAAATGCAGAACTGAAAATAAAATAGAATTTAATTTTTAAAAGTAATTTGCAGCGAAAGACCAAAGTGATGCTGTGAGTGTACTTCTGAGAGACAGTCAAAGAGATGATTTACATATGTCTTAAAGGCAATGTGTACATGTAGGATTATCTTTTAGTTTTCTATCAAAAATATCTTTAATTCCAGGAAAAGAGGGATCAGGCGACTGTTCCACAGCTTAACACTCATGACTCCTAACAGGATTAGAGATAATACTGAGGAACGTAGCTCCCCTCTCAGTGAAAGGAAGAGGAAGGAAGAGAGCTTCATCAGATCTCATTCTCCTATGCTCAGCCAATTACCTTTTGTTCAGTTGTTTTTCCGTAGTGTCTGACCCTCCCTGACCCCATTTGTAGTTTTCTTGGCAAAGAAACTGAAGTAGTTTGCTATTTCTTTCTCCAGTTCATTTTACAGATGAGGAAACTGAGGCAAACAGGGGAAGGTGACTTGCCCAGGGTCATACAGCTAGTAAGTGTCTGAGATCACATTTGAACTCAGGAAGATGAATCTTACTGATTCCAGGCCCAGTGCTCTATCCACTGTGTTGCCACCTAGCTGTCCTAGCTGCCTTTTACCCTCCTTATTATAGCTATTTGCATCTTGGTGAAGGAGTGGTTAGAGTGGTGAACCTAGAGTCTGGAAGACCTGAGTTCAAATCCAACCTCTAACACTTGCTAAAAGTGACCTCAGGCAAGTCACTTAACCTTTGTCTACGTCAGCTTCCTCATCTGTAAAATGAAGATTATAATAGCATCTATCTCCCAGAGTTGTAAGAAATAAATAAGATATTTACAAAGCACTTAGCACAGTAACTGGTTCGTAGTAGGTACTATATAAATGCTATTATTATTATTAATTATTGTTGTTATTGTTATTAATAACTAGTTCTCCCTGCCCTCACTAGCAGCAGCAGCCAGCAGCCAGCTTTTCCAGCTGGTTTCTTCCAAAATAAGATTTTTAACTCTTTTTCTGAAGATGTTCCCCTTAAAGAAGTTTGATGGGCAACATGGCTATTTTTCCAGAGTGAGAATGTAACAGTGGTGAGGGGGGAAAAATGTGGCTAAAAAATTTTGACTGATTTTCTTCTCAAATTCAGAGCAGAAGCTAAGCAAAGTGGAGAAACAAGCAAACAAAGAAAAAAATATTTTATGTATAATTCCTCCATATAATAGACCATAATTTAAAGCACTAATTCATTCAATCATCCATTCATTTACTTAAACATATTTATTGAGTACCTACTATGGTTTGGTACTTTGTTAGGTTATATAAATAGGCCCCTGAATACAAATGTACAATAAGGTACTCTTAAGTGAATGCATTTATATCAATAGGTATTTATTAAGTGCTTATAAAAGAATTGTGCTCAGCTGTTTGCTTTAATCTCCCAATTTCTTTAGCAATTCCACTCTGTATACAGACACACACAAAGAGTACATGTATTCTATGTGTGTTTGTGTATATGTGTGTGTGTGTGTGTGTGTGTGTGTGCTTAAGTTTCCTTCTCGCTCTAAATCCTAAGATTTAGGATTACACACACACACACACACACACACACACACACACACACACGCACACACACACACACACGCACATATACAGAGGAGATAGCACCTAACTGAGAATTGGGATCTTAGGATTTAGAGCGAGAAGGAAACTTAAGCATTATCTAGTCCATAAAGTTCTTAACCTGCAGCCTATGAATGTTTTTTAAAAAATGTTTCAATCACTATGCAATTTAATGAGTTTCCTTTGTAATCCTTCTTATTTAATTTTATGCATTTAAAAACATTATACTGAGAAGGGATCCATAGTATTCACCACAGAGCCCCAAGGGTCCATAACATAAAATTATAAGAGCCTCCAACCTCAATAATGAAAAACAAAATGAACTGAACCAAGAGAACGTTGTATTCAGTAACAGCAATATTGTTTTAATCCCATCATTTCATAGCTGAGGAAACTGAGACTCAAGGTGACTAAGTGAATTGTCCAGGGTTATACAGGTTAGTAAGCAGATAAATTGGAAGACATAGGTTTCAGTTTGAACTCTGCCACCCATTCATTGTGTGATTTTGGTCAAGTCACCTAAACTCTCTAGGTTTTAATTTCCCCAAGTGTGAATAGTGGCATTGTACTAGATAGTATCTGAAGTCCCTCCCAGCTCTAACATCCTATGACCTTTTGTGTGTGTGTGTGTGTGTGTGTGTGTGTGTGTGTGTATTAATATAGAGATATAGAATGGTAGTCATCTCAACAGTGACTGTCCTCAAGGAGTTCATTGTCTTAGAAAGCTTCTAACTATAACAATATTGTAATTTTAATAATTATATGTAACTATAACACATGTGTGCATGTATCCATATATTTTCTTGGTTAGTCATTTCAATCGTGTCTAACTCTTCGTGACCTCATTTGGGGTATTCTTGGCAAAGACACTGGAGTGGTTTGCCATTTCCTTCTCCAGTTCATTCTATAGATGAGGAAACAGAGGTAAACAGGGTTAAGTGACTCACCCAGGGTCACATAGCTAGTAAATGTCTGTGGCCAGATTTGAACTCAGATTTTCCTGACTCTAAGACTGGTGCTCTATCTGCTCATTACATACATACATACATACATTTAAGAAATCATCTCCCTCCTTCCTTCTACCTCTTAATCCTTCTTTCCTTCCAAACATAACTCCATCTACATGACATTTTTCATCGTCTCCTAAGCTCTTATTATTCTATATTGTAATGCCATGCACTAGCAGATTCCCAAATGAATGCTACTGTGAACAGCTTTTAAGGTTCTGATTACACAGTATAGTGAACACTCCATTTATTCTATGACAAATCAAGGCAAACATTCACAACAAATCACAATATAATATTAATAACATTACATCTTATCACAGAAAATCACAATATAGTGTTCACAACAGCTTAACATTTAAAATGACCACAGAGTTTTCACCAAAGTGGTCACAGTATTAAGAACAAAGAAAAAAAGAATAATCATCTGGTTTCCTTTGCCTCCTCCCTAAGTCATTCAGTCATCTCACAATACAATAATCAATCTTCCACTCATGGGGCAATCATAGATGAACTTAATCAGTCACTCATCTAGCAATCAGTCACTAAATATTGTGAATCACTAAATACAATCATTAGAAAATACACAAACCCTCCACCTCTGGGTGTCTAGTACACTTCAATTTCATCATATGTCCAAGGGGAGGGCTTTTCTTCATCCTGACTCAGGATGGTCTCTCAGGTTCCCTGGATTCCCTTCCATGGTCCCAGCTCCTACCTGAATCCACCAAACAGTCACCTGGATTCAGAGGTAGACAGCTCCCAGGTCCTTGTCCAGTCCTCTGGGCCATTCTTGTTACACACTGTGGTTCACAGGGTCCAACACATCTCAAAACCTTTACCACTTCTTTTGCCGGGAACTCAAGGATCAATCAAGCCACAAACAAACAAAGTTTTATCCTGGTCATG
The DNA here is from genome assembly GCA_028646515.1 of Pseudochirops corinnae. Taxonomy (NCBI): domain Eukaryota; kingdom Metazoa; phylum Chordata; class Mammalia; order Diprotodontia; family Pseudocheiridae; genus Pseudochirops; species Pseudochirops corinnae. Next base: position 26,889,559 of record CM053589.1, on the reverse strand, counting down.
CTTCTTCTGTCCTCTAACAGTTTAGCTGGCCCTAGGACCCAGGAGAAATCTTGGCCTTCCAGGAGGCCTTCACCAGATTCTGTTCTTATAAAAACTCTAACTCAGTTCTCAGTCCAGCAGCTCAGCTTCCAAATGCTGTGAAAATTCTGCTCCCTCCACCAGGAGCCACCAGGAGGAAAATTCTTGATTCTATCTGTCTCTCTGTAACAATAATCAATTTAGCAGATATTTAACCCATAGTAACTTAGGGCTAAGTACCTCTTCAAGGAAATGGAAGGTATGAACTCTGTCTCCTGTTGCTGACATGGCAGGAGGGGGTTGGCTAAGACAGGAAGCCAGTGTGTGTGTGTGTGTGTGTGTGTGTGTGTGTGTGTGTGTGTGTGTGTGTGTAAGAACAGTTCCAGGGACAGAGAATCAGAATCGGGAATCTTCCTGCTTGTGGCTCCTGGTGGAGGAAGCAGGATTGTCCCAGCATCTGGGAGCTGAGCTGCTGGACTGAGAACTGGACTGAGTTTTCTATAAGACCAGAATCTGGTGAAGGCCTCCTGGAAGGCCAAGATTTCTCCTGGGTCCTAGGGCCAGCTAAACTGCTGGAGGACTGAAGAAGCATGACCAGGATAAGACTTTATTTGTTTGTGGCTTGGCTGATCCTTAAGTTCCTGGCAACAGAAGTGGTGAAGGGTTTGAGATGTGCTAGACCCTGTGAATTTCAGTGTGTGCCTGGGACTGCCCTGAGGACTGGACAAAGACCTGAGAGCTGTCTGCCCCTAAATCCAGGTGACTGTTTGGTGGATTCAGGTAGGAGCTGGGACCATGGAAGGGGATACAGGGAATCTAAGAGACCATCCTGAGTCAGGATGAAGAAAAGCCCTCCCCTTGGACATATGATGAAATTGAAGTGTACTAGACACCCAGGGGTGGAGGGTTTGTGTATTTTTCTAATGATTGTATTTAGTGACTGATTGCTAGATAAGTGACTGATTAAGTTCATCTATAATTGCCCCATGAATGGAAGATTGATTATTGTATTGTGAATTGATCGAATGATTAAGTAAGGAGGGTTCCCCCTTAGGGAAACCAGATGATTATTCTTTTGTTCTTTGTTCTAAATACTGTGGCCACTGTAGTGAAAACTATGTGGCCATTCT
>CM053589.1:26856346-26888311 GCA_028646515.1 Pseudochirops corinnae | reverse complement strand
TGGGAAGCTACTCATGCATGAGTTACACTCTCCTCTGGAGCTCTTCTTAAATACACACACAAACACATACATTGGCTTCCTGTCTCAGCCAACCCCTTCCTGTTATATCAGCAACAGGAGACAGAGTTCACACCTTCTGTTTCTTTCACAGAAGTACTTAGCCCTTAGTTACTAAGGGCTAATCTGCTAAATTAATTACTGTTGCATCTGTCTGTCTGTTTCTCCCTCTCTCTGTCTCTGTCTCTGTCTCTCTCTTTCACTCTCTCTCTCTACCTTCCTCCCTCCCTTCCTCCCTCCCTTCCTCTCTCTCTCTCTCTCTCTCTCTCTTTCTCTCTCAGTACTTCTGTATTTGTATATATGTTGGAACAGTTGGGTTGCTCATTTTATTTAATCCCCAGTTCTGCAGATCTGTTGGCTAGGACTAGTAAGATTTTCCCAAAGCTTTCATGGAACCCAGGCTGAGAAATTACCCAATAGGAGCAATAAATGTACAGATGTTATATACTCAGAGCAATACATTTGGGAAATCATGTAGGTGCTGGTGCAATGGAATGACTGGAGATAGGAAATCAGATGAGAAGCCTATAATATTTGTCCAGCCAAGAAAAAATTAAGATCTACACTAGAGTGGTAGTGATGTACATGGAAAAGCAGAGGTGGCTGTGAGATATTGTAGAGGAAGATTTGGCAACTGATTGGATATAGAGGTGGAGTGAGAGGAAGGAATTAAATTATGATTCTGAAGTCCTAAATATGTATGTGTGCATGCAACCACACATAGGAATGAACTCTATTTTCATCTCTACTCCTTGGTCTCCCTTGCTTCCTTCAAAACATAATTCTACCAGTATGAGATCTTTCATGGTACCCTCAGCTCTCTCTTTCTCTCTGTTCTTTCTCTCTCTCTCTCTGACTTTGTATTACTAAGTATTTACATACCTGTGCACATGTTGTATGGCTGCAGATAATGGAAGCTCCTTGAAAGCTAAGCTGTTTCATTTTTGTCTTTGTATGTCTATCACCTAACAGTGTATTGCACATACTTAGAATCTAATAAATATTCTTCAACTAAATTGAATTATATACAAATACAACACATACTTACAAAAATGTCAAACGTAAAAGATAAGTGGAATCCAGAAAAACTTAGGTAATAAAAAATATGATTAACAAGAATGAGATATACTCCCCCCCCACTCTTTTTTTTAAGCCATCAGGCTTAAGGATGCCAGATACATTCCATAGTCTTATAGGGTCAGTAATAAACTGGCTAAAAGTCAGAAATAATAACCAAAGATTGGCATCTGAAAAAAAAAAATTTTTTTTCTTTTCACTTTGCAAAATGCACCATGGTTTATCATTTCAGCCTTAGCTCTTTGGCGAATCAAAGTGTTATAGTACCCTACTAATGGTATATGCATTAGAAAAATGAGAAGGGTTAGAAAACGGCTGAAATAATAGAGCACTGATTTGTTCGTGCTTTGGTTTCCTATATCCCAGTCCACAAGGCGAGGTAACTAGCAGTTTGTCTCCCAGATAGAGGCACGCACATGCCTGTTCTCTTGACTTAAATGACAATTCGCAGCATCAGTTTTGCTCAGTAAGTGGCATGTGACTACAGAACATAGTAATTACATGTTCCTGAAGACTACTTGGTAATTTGCACTTAATAAGACCAAAAATAATTACCCTGTACTCCAATCTAGAAAATATAAATAATCGTAAATATATGGTATTCACCATGTAATTACTTTGCCACTCCATGCTACTCTCCATAAGATTGAATGGTAACTGAGGAAGTAAAGAGTCATAACAAAATATTCACTTCTTTTCCTTGATAAACTAAATCAGCACAAATACACATTTGCATTTTGAAGTACATCTTCTTAAATCCTTAAACATTGAATACAACATTATCCCTTTCCCTTCTCAAGTATTCCTAATATGTGCTTGTATTTAACACCTTTTCTGCTACTACCTAACTGGTTGACCTTGAGTAGGATGCTTGGTTAAGATGAATAATGTAAAGAATATTAGATTTTAAATCTGTGCTCAAGGAAAGGCAAGTCACTTAACCTCTCTAGGACTCAATTTCTTCATCTGTTAAATAGGAGTAATTATGCACACTCTACATAGAACTATTGTGAAGAAAGAACTTCTTAAACCTGTTTTGTGTTAAATACATCAAAAGCAGAGGAAGTCGCTACAAGGCTTCTCGACTCTTAGGCTACGTGAAAACATTCTATGCCATCTATTTACTAACCTCCTTACTTTGAGCAAAGCACTTGGCTTCAGTTTTCTCATCTCTAAAGTGAAGACGTTGGAGTAGATGCCTTCTAAGCCCCCTTCCAACTTGGAATCTACGAACTTGTTTCCTTTCTTAGCCTTAGTTTCCTCATCTGTAAAATGGGAGTGATAATGCTCATCCCACTGTCCTCATATAATTGTTGTGAAGAAGCACTGTCGATGCAAATAAACACTCGTTCTCTAAATCTAACTTTTAGTCTCAGAATGTTGCCTGGGATGCTGAAAGTTTGTCAGACTTGCCCAGAATCACAACCACTAATATGTTTCAGATATAGGACTTGAGATCCCGTCTTGCCCACTCTTAGACCAGTTCTCTGTCCATTGTTTGTTCCATACTTTCACATGACCCATAAACACCTTAAAACAAAGGTACTGCAGAAATAGCCACCTACAGGCATCAGGTGTTGTCATATTTTCACGCAAGTAGGAAATGCTAGGATTCATTCAACAATTACTGTAACAACTCACCTTGAAGTCTGATTATTTACAATTTCCACTTGGAAAATTACAACCTAGAAAAAGATACTCTGTGGTACAACTTTACATAACAATAATGATAGCTTACATACCTATAATGCTTTTCCTCTTACTATGTGCTTGACCCCCTTGTGGGATAGATAGTGTAAATTTTGCCACAACTATTTTACAAACAAGTCAACTGGTGTTCAACAGAGTTAGGATTTTTCCTCCAAATGTCATGGCTAACAAATGTCAGAACTAGGCCTCAGCCTCAGGTTATCTGATCATAAGTCTACTGATCTTTCCTCTATATAATACAGCAGTTTGGCAAAACTATAACTAAGGCAGCGTGAGTAGATCTTTACTCCAGGTAGCCAGAAAATTTAGAGAATGTAGACAGTACCATTTTAGGGCATACCACTACTGGTCATACCCTAGGTGAGCTCCTACCCACTCAGCCCCACCCTCAGCAAGCCTTCCATCCAGTGCCTATACCTCCTGTATTCCCTACCCTACACCTCCCTAGCAGTGGCCAATCCTTCAGGAGCTCATAAACCTAGTTGTGCCCCTGATCACACTTCATTCTCCCACCCACACCCAGGTGAACTCCCCTTTCCACCCTCCTACCTTTCTGCCCTACCTTTGCCCTGGGCACAAACATCTCTAGTTAAGCATGGGCCTCTCAGTTATTCTTCTCAAATATGCTCATAATATTTTTCAATTTGTTTTATCCAAAAAGAAGATTGTTACTTATCCTTATGGAAGCACAGAGTTCACTAACAACAATTCATCCTGAAATTATTCCATCATAATGGACATCAGGAATTATTAGTGCGTTTTACAGGTATCACTTGTGAACAATGCAAGAGTTTATGGTTGGCAAGCATCTGCTTGAGAGAAATAACATAACTTGGACATGAATGTTAAATTAATCAGTCATTCTCTAACTCACTCACCTTTCAGGAGCATCAAGCAGTAAATCTCCAGGTTATAGCCCTTTCAGATGTAAATTGCTAATGAGGCCGGAGCAAACTTCTAAAGCTCTCAACTTTGGGTTTTGAAACAGCACATACACCAAGATTTCTAAAGATGTGGGAAATACCAGAGAGATCTCCCTACAAAATGTTTCAGTGACTTTCATATTTAAAAGGTCATAGAAAATAACATGGCTAAGGTTGAACAAGTCTGGGTTTGTCATATATGCCTGCTTCACCCCACTGGTGAGAGGGAATGGGTATGACAAAGTCTCCTGGACCGCCAGGATGCTGGCTAATTGCCTGGGGCAGTCACATTTGCTCCTTAGCCACCAGAGGCCAGGGCTACAGATGAAATGGGAATGTCTGTGCCATGTCTAAGAAAATAGTAGTGATATCTTTATGCTACTCCATTTCCTTTCAGTGTATCTGACATAAAACAGATTAGACACATGACATGAGAATTTCCTGACTGTCAGAATTATTAGGCTCAGCAGTGAATAACTGAAAGAAGTAGTAAGATCTCTTTCCCTCAATAGATAGATACCTGGTTTAGATATAGACCTGTCAAGAGGCAAGGGAGTAGACTTGATCTCATGAAGTGCTAAGTACCAAAGGGTAACTGCTGAGACAGGCTGGTCCCATGTGTGGGAAGAGGAATTTCCACTATGGCATCACCTGAAGGACCAGATTCATCCCAGGAAGTGAATGGAGAAGGGCTTCCTGGTCAGAATGAGAGGTCAATGCTGAGAGAGTACAATAATAGACTAGAGTACATGCCAAAGATTGGCAAAAGGAATGGATAGCCAGTAAAACAGATATGGGCATCAGGAGCCAAAATAGACTGGGAATCAAAGTGACTGAGCAATGGTCCAGTCATTGGGAAGATGCTTCCACAGAAAGGGAGGGATGAGAGGAAGTAGCCTGAATTCTAAGTTAAGTGGCCGGGATATCCACAGGATAACTTGCAATGTACGAGTTCCATAATTGAATCACTAAGAAGGTAGAATTGAACTAATATTGATGAGATTAATAGAGGTCCTGGTAAAGTTACGAAGGGTGAAATTTGTAGGAACCTTTTAGTTTGGGTTGCTGTAGTTTCTTTAAAATAAATGGGAAATTGGAGACTAAGCACAATTAATCTACAAACGGCCTATAAAAATCAAATGCTTCTTCATATTGGACAGCTAGGTGGCACAGTGGATAGAGTACCAGCCCTGGAGTCAGGAAAACTCATCTTCCTAAGTTCAAATCTGGTCTCAGACACTTACTAACTGTGTGACCCTGGGCAAGTCACTTAACTTTGCTTGCTTCAGTTTCCTCATTTGTAAAATGAGCTGGGGAAGGAAAAGGCAAACTACTCCAGTATTTTTGCCAAGAAAACCCCAAATGGAGTCACAAAGAGTCAGGGAAGACTGAAATGACTAAAAAACAATACTTCTTCACACTATCTGACCTCGAAACTTGGTTTTGGAAAGGGAAGGAAGTTCAGTAGCAGATTTCAAAGAAATCAGTTAAATTAATACTTGTCAGAAAATACATTTTGATAAATTCAAGAAGCCTGATTGTGTACAAGACAGCTTACGTTTCAGTAAAGACAGAGGCCCAATTTAGTGGTAAACCCTGGGTGGGAGAAGAGTATATGAGAACACCAATGCAAGAGGGTCCAGCCGGCTTGGCTGGGGAAATGGGTGGTTTGTGTTGCATACTACATAGTGGGTAGAAAGAGGACAGTGGAAGAAAATGTTTATTTCCATCATAATTTAGGTGAAATAAATCCTTGCTCATTGAAATCCTTCTAGAATAATCCAATTGTAACCAAGGCCTTGGTGTACAGGTCCAGAGTAAGAATGGGCAGTGACATATGTGTGTGTGTTCATGTATGTGTATGTGTACATATGTCTCAAGTTAACATTGTGGTAGAGGTCTCTCACAAGCCTCAAAAGGGTAGGGCAGGTCTGAGAGTTGAAGTTGACTTTTTTTGTGACTGATGGGCTCTGGGAATCCCAAACCCACTGGGCTGACTTTCCTACCTCCACCAGTCCTGTCCTGGAATGGGTGAGATCTTTTGACCTCTTGGATTGATATCTTTCTACATCTTCCTATCTTGTCTTCCTTTCCATCTTTACTGCCAGAGCTCTAGCTTAAAAACTGGCCCTCTCTCATTGGTTTCCCCAACTCTAGCACTGAGTGCATCTAAATCCTGATCAGCACTGTCTTCTTTCAATGAATGCTTCCTTCCTTCCACAAGGGAATACAGTAGAGAGAGAGCTGGGTTTGGAGTCAGAGGAACTGGATTCAAATCCCATCTCTGCCATTTAATACCTATGTGTACTTAGGGAGGTCTCTTAACCCTTCTGTGCCTCTTTTTCCTTATTTGTAAAGTGAAGGATCAGTCAATTGGCAAGGATTCATTAAACACTTGCTATATGTCAAGCACAATGGTAAATCCTGGAAATATGAGTACAAGCAGAGAGGGGGGGAGAGAGAGAGAGAGAGAGACAGAAAGAGAAAGACAGACAGAGACAGAGACAGAAAGAGACAGAGACAGAGAGACAGAGACAGAGAGAGAGAATGAGAAAGACAGAGAGACAGAGAGAGAGAGAGGGAGAGGGGCGGGGGAAGAGAGAGAGACAGAGAGAGAGAATATTCCTACCTTCAAAGAGCTCATGTTCCAATGAGGAAGACAACACATAAATGGAAGCTGAAAAGCAGGAATGGGGAGAGGGATGGAGAAAAAGGTCACAAATTTATGATGGAGAAGACTAGAGATATATAGCCAAGAAAAATGAAGAGATGATTGGCCTGGGTGCCCTCCTTAAATGGAGGTTCTGGGAAGAGCCTTCCTCCCTCCAATCAAAAGGAGGGACCGCAGTAGTTTGGACTAGATGACCTCAAAATTCCCTTCCATTTCTCAATCCACTGTGTACCATTATCATATGAATCAAGCATACAATTTCCAAGCTATTCTTCAGAATCTTTCTTCCTCCAGATGTCCCCAATTGCTTTGTTGTCTCATCTCCAGTATTCTGTCCATACCCTCCATTCATCCCTGGTTTATTTAATCTAAATTCTTTTATCCAATCACCCTATGCCGACCAGAAAGCCTTCAGCCAATAATTCTACAACTCATTTGCCACCCCACTGTCACCCCAACCCAAAACCTGCCAAAGATCTCATTTCCAAAATGCCAATGGTCAGAGTTGTCAATAAAATGGGGTAACTGGGGCTTTGTCCTAGAATGACATAATCTGTAAGGGTCCCTGTAGCAACCATCCCCAGAGTTCTCCATTCTCTGATAACCTTCATAACCTTGTTCTTTCTTCAGCCACATCTCCCAGGTTCCCATTACTATAGCATCCCACTCCACAACCCCATCTTCCTCCCTGCCAAGCCCAGTCTCATAAGGGCATGGGCAGGACTCTGAGGAATGGGCTACTCCCATGCCTCCACCCCCTTGTAATGCCATACACAAGCAGCTTTCCAGAAGAATACTACTGTGAACAGCTTTTAAGATTCTGATTACACAGTATAGTGAGCACTCTATTTATTTCATAACAAATCAAAGCAAAACATTCTCAGAAAATCACAATATAGTGTTCACAACAACTTATCATTAAAATAGCCACATAGTTTTCACCAAAGTGGTCACAATATTTATAACAAAGAACAAAAGAACAATCATCTAGTGTCCCAAAGGAGGTTTGCCTCCTTACTTAGTCATTCAATCATCTCAGAATACAATAGTCAGTCTTCCACTCATGGGGAAGCTAGGTTAACTTAATCAGTCACTAATCTAGCAATCAGTTACTAAGTATTGTTAATCACTAAATGCAATAATTAGAAAATACACAAAATACAATCATTATAAAATACACAAACCCCTCACCCCTAGGTCACTAGTAAACCATGTTATCATCACACCATTCAATATCCTCTCAGCAGAACAACTTTTTCCACCAGGATCTTGTCAGGAGAAAATTCTGACTGTCTCTCTCTGGGGTTTTTCTCATATACACACACAGCATTGGCTTCCTGTTTCAGTCAAACCCTTCCTGTTATGTCAGCAACAGGAGACAAAATTCACACCTTCTGTTTTTTCACAGAAGTTTAATTAGTTATTAAGGGCTAAGTACCTGTTTACTTGACATAACAAAAAGGGATCTTCAAATTTAATTTAATTACCATTACACCCCTGTACCCCAGCTCAGTTCAACCATTTTTGCCCTAAGCCAAATAGTTCCTTGGTAAGCTCTTTCAATTATCCAACCTCTGCCACAAAGCCACCAGTATTTTTTTTGTTTTCCCCTCCCCTTCATCTTGAAATTTCTGTGCTAATCAACCCCATAATCTACTATAGCTGCTTTTTCTCCCAACCTCCTGGCTTCTCTTATACCTCATTTGCCTCATTATCCTCTAATGTGATCCCTTGCTAAACCAAAATCTTTGTGGTCACATTGTATATGACTGGATAACTCCCATGTGAATGCCATGGCCACCTCAAATACCACTTACTCCTCTTCATTTCTGCATATCCAATACTGATTGCCTTCTCTTCAAGCCAGCTCAAAATTCATGTTTTTCAGGAAGCTTTCTTTGACTAAGGTCACCACACTCCAATTACTTCTTGACATTATATCCCCTGAGTGTGGGTACATTCAAGTCACACTTTGTCTCCTGTCCTTGTTAATAGTTTATCCAGCAGTTGTCCTTCCATTATTTCATTGTGTTTGCTCCATTCACTCAATTAGGCTGAAAACTCCCTAGGGCAGGACCTTCATCCTCCATTTTTTTTTAGTAGCCATCATCTCAGGCCCTCAAGACAAGATGCACATGACAGTTACTCAAATGGTGGCCCCTAACTACTCTCCATGCCTAGAAATAATATGCCCGGAGAGGGTTAGCATAAGAAACAGACATCCATGTGCTCAGCAAATTAATTTGGTGTCTGTGTATATTTTCTAAGTTAGCCTTACTCATAGATGGAAAAGAAGGGATAATTTAAAGGCCAGAAAGAGCTGTGATTTCCCTCTCTCTACCCCCTACCGAACCAAAGTATCGCTCCTAAGAAACCTCTCATGCTGCCTGAAATAGAGATTTATTCCTTTGAATTAAACATCATCCCTTATGAACATGCAAATACTCATGGAAGGGAGAATAACACCTTCAGCTTGGTTTGGTTTTTTTTTTAGTTTTCTGTATATTTTGTATAGATTATTTTGCCAAATTACTTTCCTTTGAAATAATTAGTTAAGAGCAAAGCACCAAGAGAAGAGTTATGTTGAAGGGGAAAGGAGAGGCAGGGGAGAAAGGAGGAATAATTAGAGGGTACCTGGTACAGTTCTCCAGAGGGTATCACTCATCGGGAAATATAGTAGAAGATCTTGAGAGGTCTGAACAGCTGAAGACACTGGCTAACAGTGGGGAGGGAAAGAAGGATAGGGGTTAGAAAGAAAGGCAGGAATGCCATATGTTAGCTCCATCAGTATTATCTATCTTGAACTAAACATTTAGCTGAGGCAAGAACAAGGTTCACATATTATTTGGCAAATGCTCAGTACCTCAAGAAAACAATCCCTTGATAAAAGGTTTTTCCTTGTGGAATCTTTGACATAGGAAAGACCTACCTCAGAGGTCATCAGATCCAACCCTTGCCTCAAGCATTGATTCCTGCTATAACAACCTTGACAACTGTTGTTTTGGGATTTTTTAGCCTCTATTTGGAAATTTCCAACCAAGGGGAAATCCCCTACCTCCCAAGGCCATTCTATTTTTTAAACCTCTCTAATTGTTAGAAATTTTTTTCTAATATTGAGCCAAAATCTCCTTCTTTGTAATTTATAATCATTGGTCTCATTTCTGCCCAGTGGGGCCACAGAATATAAATCTCTTCTCTCTAACAAAAAAATTCTTCAAGAGTTTGAAGATAGCAATTATTATGTCCCTTCCCCCCTCCAAGGTTTTTTCTTCTCTAGGCTAAATATTCCCATTTCTTTCAACTCATCTTCATTTGAGGACTTTCTTCATCTTGGTTACCTTCCTCTGAATTCACTCTGGCTTGTCAATGATCTTCCTAAAATGGAGCGGCCAAAGAAGAGAGAATACCCTAAATCAGGGATGGGGAACCTGTGGCCTCAAGGCCACATGTGGCCCTCTAGTTCCTCAAGTGCAGCCCTTTGACTGAATCCAAACTTCACAGAACTTCAGTCAAAGGGCTGCACTTGAGGACCTAGAGAGCCACATGTGTTCTCGTTGCCATAGGTTCCCCATCCCTGTCCTAGATGTAATAATTCTGGAATAGCAGTGATCTCAAGTCAGGATCTAAACCCATGGCCCTCTACATACTGTATTATCCTCACCCAGTCTTCCTCTGGACCTACCTGTCCCTGGATCAGACTTATCTTTTAGAGACTTGATAAATGTTGCCATTCATTAAATAAATGTTTATTGAATGCCAAACTGCCTTACTATAAATAATAACTTTGATATAGGGTTTACAGACTAGATGACTTCATAAGGCCTTTCCCATTGCTATGGTTCTAAACATTGCTCAAAACTCCTAAGGCTATTGATGAGATAATGTTGAAAAAGTCCCTTGAGCTCTACAGATATAGAGAATATATAAATGCAAAGTGTCTTTATATCTGCTTTGTTATATAAGCATCCAGTGAAATTACTTTAATGCAGAGGGATGTGCATTGTTTGGCATCTGTTTATATCAAGTCTAATCTTTTCTTTTTCCCATATGCAACCTGATGTGACCTGACATATTGCTATCCTTGTCACATGTGACCTGAACAAAGGTCCTACTTGGCATTTTAAGACATGAAAAGAAAAATTATTCATTATTGAATTCATCATACCTAGGCATGATAGAGGCAAATTTCACTTACTCAGTTAGATTAATAGAGAGATTTTAATAGACAATCAACATTCTATTATCTCTATGACTAAATTTGAGATTTATCCTTTCAATAAATGGGTGAGGACTGGACCTCTAATTTCACTGGTAGAAAAAACTACTAGGTGGAAAAACTCTCTCTATCCACACAGGTCTTAGTCTTCTCTGAAATTTATATAAGGCACTGAGTTTAAAGGTCACATAGCTAGTAAATTTGAACACAGGTCTGTCTAGTTTCAAGGCCAGCTCTCTCTCTACTATCACACTTCAATTTTTTTTTAATTTAAGAACACATCTTCATTTTAATATGTTAAACAGAGTCATGTATAATTGGTTTCAAATGGATTAATTACATGCCACATATTCTCCCTAACATTCCCAATTCTGGTGAATTCATAGAAATCTTGAAAAAGTGGCATGGCTTAGGACTTGTTGCTAGAGTAAGGCCTGCAAAAATACAGTGTATCAGGAAAGCAAATAGAAGGCAGAGTTTTTCTGCAATAGTATTGGGCTTCTGGGCACATGTAAAATCCCAATCATAACCCCAATCATTTGGAATCATTTCCTAAAACACAGGAGACTTCTAATTGAGATAGGAGAAAAGAAGAAGGTATATATACAACCTCATTTTTCTATAGTACATTCAAAGTTTCTCATGATCTTCTGTCTATAAAATATCTCTTTCTGTCTGGGACAATATTTTTGCCCAGCCTTTCATTTTTGTTGTTGTTGCAATAACAACAAAATGGGGCGCCATTTTCATTGGCTTATTACTATGCCACTTAAAAGGATAATTTTTTAAAATTTAATTGCTTTTTCAATTAACAAACTCTATTTTCTCTTTCATCTCTCTTCCTATTGTGAAAAAAAATAAGGAAGAAAAACAGAACTCTTACAAAAAATCTATATGATCAAGTAGAACAAAAACCTGCATTTGTCACATCTATAGCATGCCTCCCTCTGTCAGCAAGCAGGTAGCATGTTTCCTCAAGAGTCTTCTACAGTTGTGATTGGTCATAAAACCAGAGTCTTTAAGCCTTTCAGTCTTGTATGTCTTTACAATGTTGGTGTTGTTGTCTAAATTATTCTCCTGGTTCTGCTCACTTCACTTTTCATCAGTTCAAATATGTCTTCTCAAGTTTCTCTGAAATCATTTCCTTAAGGGATTAATTTGAACGGTATCTATACAACTATCTTTCTGATCAAGATGTAGCTCCTCTTCCAGAAGACCAATGATGAAGCATCCCTCCCACTTCCTAATGAAGTGATAGACTGATAGACGGTAAATGCAAAATGAGGCATATATTTTTTTAGACATAGCAAATTAGAACACAATTTGGTTGTGCTCATTTGTATTTTTATTTTAGGAGAAGGCTTTTTTCATAGGTAGGAGAGGAGTAGAGGGTAGCAATAGTGATTTTTTAAAAAGAGAGAGAAGAAGAAGAAGTAAAAAAAAAAAAGTGTTAATGAAACACTTAAAAAATGTACCAAGGAGAACAAAAGGGAATTCATAAGGTGATATGAATAAGCAGAGTAATGCTGACACTATCATACTCAATTTAATATAGGTATTTTTTTAAAAAACATGTTCTATGTCATAAATTCACCGTTTCATATGTAATACCCATGTTCTAAGCTTTGTCACATATTAAATGTTCATGTGTACTGACAAGTTGCTAGTTTATATTAACAGAAGAATGTTAAGATGCTTCCCCTCTATGCTTCAAAGGAAGCTAATGAGTCTATATATAATGAGCATTTGCAAATAGGACCCATTTCAGTTAACCTTTCTACTTTTGGGAGCTAAGCAACTTTTGCAACTAGTGTCCCAGCAGGGAGACTAGAAAGTTACAATAGCTGTGAATGGTGTTTCTGTTTATTCTACAGAGAATGATTTCATATGCTTCTCAGAAACATCTATGTAAGACCATTTGAATTATACCCTCTAACTTGATGCAATTACCTTGAAGATGTTACTATATATGTCTCAGGGGACAGCTAGGTGGCACAGTGGATAGAGTGCCAGACCTGGAGTAGGGAGGGTCATCTTCCTAAATTCAAATTTGGTCTCAGAAACTCACTAGCTGTGTGACCTTGGGCAAGTCACTTAGCCCTGTTTGCCTCAGTTTCCTCATCTATAAAATGAGTTGGAGAAGGAAATGGCAAACCTCTCTAGTGTCTTTGCCAAGACAACCCCAAATGGGGTTACAATAAGTTGGACATGACTAAACAATGACAACAGTCTCTCAAATTCTAGCTTAGCATTTTATTCAGACTGCTTAATGAGTCTTTGTTGAATTAAACTCAGGAAATGGGAGAGGTGAAGGGAAGAGCCTATGACATTTCTCTGAACTATTCAAATTTTCTTCTGACCAAATTATACATGGCATATCATGCATGGTGAAGTAGTAAGAATTTTGGATATGAATTCATAGGAACACGGTTCAAATCCTGCTTTTGCTACTTGCTAGCTGTATTACAGCAGTTAGCTAATCTCAATTTCCTAACATGCAAAGAGCTGAGGGATGGTTATAGGATCATAGATCAAGAGCTGGAAGGAACCTTGGAGGCCAGTAAGCTCAGTTGCTCTATTTTACAGATAAGGAAACCAATTCCCTGAGAAGTTAAGTGTCTTACCTACAGTCACACAGCTACTCAGTGTCTTAGGAAAGATTTGAATCTAGTTCTTCCTGACGCCACCTCCAGTGCCATAGATACTAGAAACTAGATCATATTTCTTCAAGAATCCTTCTGGCTCTAAATCTCAATTTTTTTCAAGGAATTAACCACTGAAAGAGGTAGCTAGGTGATGCAATGGGTAGAGTGCAGTAACTGGAGACAGGAAGACCTGAGTTCAAATCTGTCCTCAGACATTTACTACCTATGTGAGCCCGGGAGGATCATTTAAGCTGTTATGCCCTCAGTTTGCTGAAATGTAGAATGGGGCTAATAATAACATCCCCCTCTCAAATACTTATTGGCTGTGTGACCCTGAGCAAAGCAGTTAACTTCTCAGTTTAACTGCCTCAGTTACCTTATTTGTGAATTGGGGGGAATAAGAGTCTACCTCCCAGGAATGCTATGGATAAAATAAAATGATACCTGTAAAGCATTTTGTAAACCTTAAAGAGCCGTATCAATACTAATTGCCATCAGCAATAGCACCATTAACATTAATTAGAAATTAAATATTGTTAATTGAATAATAATTTAATAAAATAATAATAAATGACCTTAAATGTTAGAGCTGGAAAGGACTCTCATGTTCTTATGAGCATATACTGTATGAGGTAAAATCACTTCTAAATAAATGACATTTTACATAGCTATTTCCATAGCCCGGCAGATGGCCCATAGTAACAGGGCTTGGTTTATCCGGTTCCAATGAATTCCTCCTAAATGTTGAGTAGCCTCCTATAGAACAGATGCATTCACAAGTCCTGTCCATGCAGCAGGCCATCTGTAAAGAAAACTTTGTTTTGGTACTTTGGTTTATGCTCTAACTGTATTTAAATGCAGAGTGAGATTTTCGAAATAAAATCTGACAGGTTTTGAACAAGATATGCCTGTGTTTGTGTTCTTTCTGTTTTCCCCAGAGTGCTTCCAGCAGGGCCTGGAAAGCTGTCAATAGGGGAGGAGGGCAGGCTGGAAGCTAGGAGTCTCCAGGGCTTTAGGCCTGAAGATGTGGGTTGGGGAAATGGAAGATTTAAGGCAGACTGTAAGGCTTGAAACCAGGTAACAGAGAGGTCAAGAGTCAAAAGCTTAGTCAGAGTGTGGCTATGAAATTTTATACCTGGGATAGGTACCACAAACTGTGCATAGGACAAACGGTGTGAAAGGTACCTGCAGGGAGTATCTGTGGGGGGGGGAGGGGATACCGGAGATAGGAGGGACTGGAAGGAGGGGGAAAGACACTACCCCACGCCAGGAGACAGAGGGGAGACCACAGGATTTTTGCTAGCAGGCTGCTCATCCCCCCAACCCCCTACTCTGAGAAATCAGGCCATTTGGTAGTTTCTTATTTAAACTAATTCTCAATAACTATGTGTTAAAGATGATTTTTTTTCTTCATATTTAGCATCCAAGAAGCCTGATCATTGGAGGGTTTGGGGTACATTGGTATTCCTTATAGCAAACTCATGTTTTAGGAGATGGATCCAAAAGAGGGCTTAAAAACAATACCCTCCCCAAAATAAACAAATAAAGCAATACCCCATCACAAAAAGAAAAGAAAAACAATAGTACTAAGTTAGAACTAGAAGAAAGTTTAGGTTTTTAGGGGCCATCTCATTGGATCATAGAGCTAGAACCCATGGTGGTGGCGGTGGCAGCGGTGGCAGCGGTGGCAGTGGTGACAGTGGTGGCAGTGGTGGCAGCGGTGGCAGTGATGGCGGTGGGTACTGCCTTTAGGCTCTCTTAAAATATCTCCATCATTTTAGGGGAAGGGAAGAAGTATTTATTAAGCACCTACTGTGTGCTGGGCACTGCGCTAAGCACTTCACAAACATTATCTCACTTGATCTTCACGACAACCCTGGGAGGGAAGTTTTGTTATTATCCCCATTTTACAGATGAGGAAACGGGGGCAAACAGAAGTTGTGTGATTTGCCCAGAGTCACGCAGCTGATAAGTTTCTGAGGCCCGACTCCACATGTATATTTAATATCCTATTTTTTTCTCTTTCAAGGTGTGTCAAAGGGGTAGGAAGGAGGTAAATCATCTGGAACTCAAATGTTTTTTAAAGTGAGCGTTAAAAAATTTGTCCAATGATCGAGAAATATTTCATGAAATAAATAAAAATATATTTTTTTAAAAATTGACCTACCAAGGGGGCACCCATGGGGATACCGGCTGTTCCGAAGCAGTTGTCCGCGGTCTTGTGACTTACATTAAGCAGCTGAACAAAAAGGGGCTGCCCTTCCATCGTTTTAGCCATTGCCTGGTCTCCTAACTCACCGCCCCTCATCAAGTGTAAGCAGCAAGTCTAGCAAAGCTTCAAAAGAAAGAAAAACCCCAAGGGACGACGGAAGGAAGCCGAGGCTTTTCTCAGAAGGTTTAACTTCCTCCCCTCCTTTCTGGGAATGCCTTAACTTCCCAGTGATCTCACCTGAACTTCACCCACTCTTTCACATTCCTTCTCATGCTGCAAACAGTGACAGGAGGTAACAGGCAACATCCAGGCCTGGAATCCCCTATTGTCTTTCCCAGAACACTGACAAGTCTAGGCCAAAGCAGAGTTTGAAAAAACAGAAGAAAGCAAAAGTTCTTCTTTTTCTATGTAAATAATATTTTATTTTTTCCAATTACATATAAAGGTGGTTTTCAACATTCATTTTCTATAGAATTTTGAGTTCCAATGTTTTTCCCTCCCTCCTCTCCTCATATCAGCAAGCAATCTGATACAGGTTATACATGCACAATCAAGTTAAACATATTTCCACATTAGTCATGTTGTAAAAGAAGAAACAGAACGAAAGGGAAAAACCACAAAAAAAAGTGAAAATAGTATGCCACAATCAGCATTCCGATTCTGGATGTGAATGGCATTTTCCATCAAGAGTCTTTTGGAATTGTCTTGGATCATTAGATTGCTGAGAAGAGCTAAGTCTACCGTAGTTGATCACCACCCAATGTTTCTGTTACTGTGTACAATGTTCTTCAGGTTTTGTCACATTCATATACCACAACTTATTCAGCCATTCCCCAATTGATTGTCACTCTCTTTATATCTGATTCTTTGCCACAACAAAAAGAGCTCCTATAAATATTTTCATATGTGAAGGTGCTGTCCCTTTTTTCAAAGATCTCTTAGAGATACAGACCTAGTAGTGGTATTGCTGGATCAAAGGGTATGCCCAGTTTGATTGTGCTTTGGACATAGTTCCAAATTGCACTCCAGAATGGTTGGATTAGTTCACAACTCCACCAACAATGCGTTAGTGTTCCACTTTTTCCCACATTTCCTAATTGTTTTCCTTTCCTGTCATAGTAGCCAATCTGATAGGTGTGAAGTGGTACCTCAGGATTGTTTTAATTTGCATTTCTCTGATCAATAGTGATGTATAACATTTTTCATTTGACTATAGATGGCTTTAATTTCTTCATCTGAAAACTGCCTATTCATATATTTTGACCATTTATCATTTGAGGAATGACTTGTATTCTTATAAATTTTTCTCAGTTCTCTATATATTTGAAAAACAAGACCTTTTTCAGAAACATTGGCTATGAAATTTGTTTCCCAACTTTCTTGGTTATGTTAGTTTTGTTTGTGCAAAGATTTTTTAAGTTTGTGATCAGAATTACCCATTTTACATTTTATAATGTTCTCTATCTCTTGTTTGGTCATAAATTCTTCCCTTTTCCATAGATTTGACAGGTAAACTATTATGGTATCAACCTTTATGTCTAAATCATGTATCCATTCTGACCTTATCTTGGTATACAGTGTGAGATGTTGCCCTTTGCCTAGTTTCTGCCCATACTATTTTTCCAGCTTTCCCAGCAGTTTGTTTGTTTGTTTTTCAAATAGTGAGTTCTTATCCTAGAAGCTGGAGTCTTTGCATTTATCAAACAGTAGATTACTATAGTCATTTGCTACTGTGTCTTGTGAACTTAATCTGTTCCACTGATCTACCACTCTATTTCTTAGCCAGTACCAAATAGTTTTGATGATTGCTGCTTTATAATGTATTTCTAGATCTAGTACCATCAGGCTACCTTCCTTTGTATTTTTTTTTTTTCATAAATCCTCTTTATATTCCTGATCTCTTGTTCTTTAAAATGAATTTTGTTACTATTTTTTACAGTTCTAGAAAATAATTTTTGGTAGTTTGATGGATATGGCACTGAATAAGTAAATTAATTTAGGAAGAATTGTCATTTTTATTATATTAGCTCAGTATACACATGAGCAATTGATATTTTTCCAATTGTTTAGACCTGACTTTATTTGTATGAAAAGTGTTTTGTTGTGTTCATATAATTGCTGGGTTTGTCTTGGCCAGTAAACTCCCAAGTATTTTATGTAGTCTACATTTATTTTAAGTGGAATTTCTCTTTTTATCTCTTGTTGCTGGGCTTTCTTGGTAATAGGTAGACATATTGATGACCTGTGTGGGTTTATTTTATATCCTGAAACTTTGCTAAAATTTTTCATTGTTTCAAGTATTTTTTTAGTTGATTCTCTAGGATTCTCAAATATACCATGATATCATCTGCAAAGAGTGATAGTTTTGTTTCTTCATTGCTTATTCTAATTCCTTCAATTTCTTTTTCTTCTCTTATGGCTAAAGCTAACATTTCTAGTGGAGATAGTGGGCATCTTTGTGTCATACCTAATCTTATTGGGAAGGCATCTAGCTTATCCCCATTACAGATAATACTTGTTGATGGTTTTAGATAAATGTTACTTATAATTTTAAGAAAAACTCCAGGGGCAGCTAGGTGGTGCTGTGAATAGAGCACCAGCCCTTGAGTCAGGAGGACCTAAGTTCAAATCCAGCCTCAGATACTTAACACAAAAACTAGCCATGTGACCTTAGGCAAGTCACTTAACCCCAACTGCCCTTCAAAAAGCAAAAAAAAAAAAAAAACAACAACAAAACTCCATTGATCCCTATTCTCTCTCGTGTTTTTAATAGAAATGAGTGCTGTATTTTGTCAAAAGCTTTTTCTGAATCTGTTGAGACAATCATATGATTTCTGTTGGTTTTGTTATTGATATGGTCAGTTATGCTTATACTTTTCCTAATATTGAAGCAGCCCTGTATTCCTGATATAAATCCTGCCTCATCAGAGTGCATTATCCAGGTGATAAATTGCTGTAATCTTTTTGCTAATATTTCATTTAAAATTTTTGCATCAATATTCAATAGGGAAATTAGTCTATAATTCCCTTTTTCTGTTTTGGCTTTTCTTGGTTTAGATCTCAGCACCATATTTGTATCATAAAAAGGATTTGGTAGGACTCAGAAGGCAAAACTTCTGAGGAAAGATAAGAACCCCAGAGATTGAGAAGGCAGAGGTATCTCCAGAAAGACACAGCAGGGGTGGAAGAGCTGGCTCTCTTTTCTCATTTCATCTCCTCTGTCAAAGGCCAATCAAGTGGAATACTTCCAAGCCTGTCACTTCCCTGGGGTTCTCAGGCCATAGCTCTCAGCAACTTCATCAGGCTTGATCTGCTGGAGGAAACTAGGAGTCAGTCAAGCTACTGTTTTATCACCAGCACTCTTGGCTGCCATTGAACCCCTGCCTTACCACCACATTCTACCTCTTGGTTTCTTTTCTCTTTTCCTTTCCTTTCCTTTTTTGTGTACCCCAACTTTAAATTTTTACCATTATTGTTAAAATCTCTTATTTTTATTGCCTGAGTTTTCCAATATATCCTTTCCCTATCCATTTGCAAAAAGCCATAGCTTATAACAAATAATAAAAAAAAAAAGATTAAAAACAATTCAGCAAGATTAATCAACCAAGTGTACAGACACGAGATATACTGTTCTGCTCTCATATTTCCCTATCTTTGCATAAAAGACATTCCTATATCTCTTCTTTTGAACCAAACTTAGTCATAATTACGTATCATTCAGTTTCAATTTTTTGTTTTGTTTTGTAATTACAGCTGCTTCTCTTGTTCACATGGGAATGGAATTAAGTTTGGAAGCAACCTCAGAATTCATCTGGTCCAACCCCCTCGTTTTACAAATGAGGGAACTGAGACCAGAGAGCTTTTAAGTGACTTCCCAAACCTGCCTACTTCGGCTGCATTTGACACTGTTGACTACCTTTTCCTCATGAGTGCTCTATTATCTTCAAGTCTTTATGATAGCACTGGTTCTCCTGCTACCTGTCAGACTATTCCTACTCAGCCTCCTTTGTTGGCTCATCATCAATATTGTGCTCCCTAATTAAGAATATTGCCCAAGGTTCTGTCTTAAGACCCCTTCTCTTCTTCCTCCTCAGTCTCTTTCTTGGTAACCTCTTCAGCTACCATGGATCAAACAATGATCTCTATGCAGATGACTCATAGAGAGATAAGTAGATAGATAGATAGATAGATAGATAGATAGATAGATAGATAGATAGATGGATAGGTGGATAGATGGATGGATGGATGGATGGATGGATGGATGGATGGATGGATAGACAGATAGATAGATAGATAGATCAATCGATCTATTTATATATCCAGCCATAGTCTCTACCCTGAGCTTCATTCCATGTCACCAATTGCCTAGTAAACATTTCAAACTAATCTCTCTGTAGATATCTCAAACTCATTATATCCAGACCTGAGGTGATTATCTTTCCCCCAAAACTGTCCCTTCTTTTAAAATCCTTATTTCTGTTGAAGTCATCACCATCCTTCCAGTCTTCCAGATTTGTTACCTTAACATTACCCACATTCTTTCCTTCCTAGTAATAGCTTAAATATTAGAGGTCCCTGGGGTGGAGAGGAGGGTAGAGGTTGATAAGGGAGATAAGGTAAGGAGAGAAGAAGATAAGAAAGTCATGATGGAAGCTTATCACAACTGAAGATTGGAGAGGTTTGCTCCTTCTCCATATTTCCCCTCCTCTAAAAACTCCCTTCACTAACCACCTGGTTACAGATGAAAATCTATCATCTTCTTTGAGATCCAAGAGAGCTAGCTCCTGAACTCCTCCATGATTCCCTTTCGTATTGGGGGTATGATCAATCAGGGCTTCTTTCCCCTGCCATGCAGTTACCCTAGTTATTTTTCTAAAAACCAAAGAAGTTGTCCTCAAAACCTAGCTGAGATTGGGGTTGAGGGACTAAGGTGGAAGCAAGTCTTTTTTTAACTCCTGCTAAATGACATAACAGTGTTTCATTTCATTTCATTATCAGGAAGTCAAGTATGAATCAGGATCAACATGATACAGAGATAGGATTATGGATGGAGTACTTCTGACTCAATGGACCAGTACTCAAATCATCATCACTTTAATCTAGAATTCAGCTTAGTTCTTGACCTCCCTTCCAGCCTCCTTATTTTATCCCTCTAATTCTCTTCAATGCTGTTTTGTATCATTTTCCTATTCTGTGATCCCTAACACAAGAGTTCCAAAACTTCAGCTGCCAGCATTCCACTTGTTGACAACTTTCCAAGCTCCTCTACAAAGCATTTGTGACCTCTCTATCCTCTATTATCTCTTGAAGTCTGTCCAATTTTGTGTTCATTATTTTCATGATACCACCAATCCATCTCATCCTCTGCCATTCCCTTCTTTTGTCTTCAATCTTTTCCCACATCAGGTTTGTTTTTTTTTCCAATGAGTCCCATCTTCTCATTATGTGGCTAAAGTATTTAAGCTTCATCTTCAGTATTTGTTCTTCCAATAAGTAGCTCTAATTAATTTCTTTATATATATTCCCTGATTTGACCTTCTTACTGTCCAAGGGACTCTCAAAAGTCTTCTCTAGCACAGTGATTTGAAAACATCAATCCTGCATTGCTCGGTTTTCTTTATAGTCCAACTCTCACAGTCACACATTGTTATTGGAAAAACTATAAGTTTGACCATATGGACCTTTGTTGGCAAGATGATATCTCTGCTTTTTAGTATACTGATCATATTTGCCATAGCTTTCCTTTCAAAGAGCCAAGCATCTTTTAATTTCATGGCTACAGTTTCCATCTGAAATGATCTTCGAGTCTAAGAATATAAAATCTGACACTGCTTCCAGTTCTTCTCTTTCTTTTTCCCAGGAAGTGATGGGACTAGTTGCCAAGATCTTAAGATTGGTTTTTTGTTTGGTTTTTTTTTGAGCTTCAAGCCAGCTTTTATACTCTCCTTTTTCACCCTCATTAAGAGGCTTCTTAATTCCTCTTCACTTTCTGCATTTAGAGTAGTATCATCTGCATATCTGTGATTGTTAATATTTTTCCATGCAACTTTAATTCCAGCTTTTGATTCATCCAGCCTGGCATATAACCTTCTCATATTCCTTTTCCGATCTTAAACCCCTCAGTTGTTGCATGTTCGGTTCTAGCTGTTGCTTCTTAGCCTGAATACAGGTTCCTCAGGAGACAAATAAGATGATCTTGTATTCCCATCTGTTTGAGGACTTGCCATATTTGGCTGTGATCCACACAGCCAAAGGATTTAGTGTAGTCAGTGAAGCAGAAGTAGATGTTTTTCTGGAACTTTCTTGCTTTCTCCATAATCCAGTGAATGTTGCAATTTGGTCTCTAGTTCCTCTGCCTCTTCAGAAACCAGCCTGCTCTTCTGGTAATTCCCAGTTCACATATTTCTGAAACCTAATTGGTAGAATCTTAAGCATAACCTTGCTGGTGTGTGAAATGAATGCAATTGTTCAGTAATTGAAACATTCCTTGGCATTGCCCTTCTTTAGGACTGGAACATAAACTGATCTTTTCCAATCCAATGGCCACTGTTGAGTTTTCTGAATTTGCTGACGTATTGAATGCAACACTTTATGGGCACCATCTTTTAGGATTTTAAGTAGCTCAGCTGGAATTGCATCACTTTCACCAGCCTTATTGTTAGCAGTGCTTCCTAAGGCCCATTTGACTTCATTTTCCAGGATGTCTGGCTCTAGATCATTCTCCAGGATGTCTGGCTCTAGATGGGTGACAAGATCATTGTGATTATAGGAGGTATTAAGATCTTTCTTTGATAGTTCTTTTGTGTATTCTTGACACCTCTTCTTAATCTTTTCTGCTTCTGTTAAATCCCCATGTACCTAGAACATAGTAAGTGCTTAGCAACTGTGTATTGATTGATTGGTTGAAGAGGGAGATAATGCCATGCCCAAATGAAGTGAATGAATCAACTTAAGCCAGATTGAAGGCATCAGGCTAAATTGGGTAAAACTGAGGTTTCCTGCCTTCTAAATTAGTAGTTAACTCAGGCATCTCTAGGCAACATTGCAAAATAATCTCTGCCTCTGTCTTTTTCTGAACCCTTAACTAGTGCCTTTTACAACAATGCTGTTTAGGTAAATTTAAAGAATTATATTCTTACACATCAGGTTCTCCCTCTGGGATTGTGGGCAAGCCACCCAATCTCTTTAGGTCTGAATTTCTGCATCTGTAAAACGAAACTCTTTTTGTGGTGGCAAAAAAAAAAAAAATCCCTGGAAATGAAGGGCTTGCCCATCCATTGATAAGTGGCTTAACAGACTGGTATATGAATGTAGTAGAATAGTCTTCTGTTCTAAGAAGTAAGACGAAGTATGGTTTCAAAGAGACATGGAAACATGTAGGAATTTGTGCAGAGTGAAGTCAGCAGAGCTAGAAGAACAATTTGTACCATAACACCAACATCACAAAAACAATTTGGAAGATGGTCGCAAAATGATCAGCCATGATTCCAGAGGACTCATAAATAAGAACATGGCCCGCTTGATGTCCTAGAGATGATAGACTAATACATGGAATAAGGAATGTATTTTTAGATGTGACCAATATGGAAATGTTTTGCTTAACTGTGCTTATGTAGAGGAGTTCCATGTTTCTTTCTTTCTCTCTTCCTTTCCTTGCTTTTCCTTTTCTTTCTCTTTTCCTTTCTTTTTTCTTTCTTTTTTCTTTTTTCCTTTTTTTTTTCTTTTCTTTCTTTTCCTTTTCTCTTTTCCTTTCCTTGCTTTTCTTTCCTTACTCTCCCTCTGTCCCTTCCTCTCTTCTTCTTTTTCCCTTTCTCCCCTCTTCTCTCTTTTTTTCCCCTCTCTTTACTTCCTTTATTTCTACAATGGGTAGGAAGGCTAAGAGTGAGAAAAAAATGAATGCTTGATAATAAAAATTACACACACATACACACACACACACACACACACACGGGGGGGGTGGGGAGGGTGTATACATATAGACACACACCACACACAAACATACATATATTCTTTTCTTTTTTTTTTTTTCCTGAAGCATGGACAAGGACACTAGATTTCATGCTGCATCCCTTCTAAGTATAAAATTGTATTCTTTCTTCCTCCTCTGCCCTGTCCCATATCCAGAGTATACACTTTGGCTGTCCAAAAGCCCTATCTCCCCCACTCAGACCTACCTCCTCTAACTTCTTATCCTGTGAATGCTACCTTTGCTAGGCATAGATCTGATAATCTGCTTATAGTAATTAACATTAAGGTGCAAATGAGACTTATCCTGAGGGGGAGAGAGATTTACATTTTTTAAAGAGAATCTTATTAAACCAAATTAATATCTAATTACTGTCCTCATATTTTTAAAGTCTTCAAGCTTTACAAATTATTTTCCTCACTCCCACCTTGTGTGGAATGTCATTACCATTTTACAGATGAAGACACTGAGGTTCCTCAGATGAGGAAGGTGAATCCACTTACTCCAGGTCACATAACTAGGACCTAGAACTTTCAGCTCAGATATTCTGACTCCAGGTCTAGTGTTGTTGGGGGGGGGGGGGGGGTTTCATTTGTTTGTTTGTTTTTCCACTCAGACACACTACCTATAAATAGGTATATGGTTCTGTGGGAGGAAGATATTTTGAGTCTGTGTTCCTTGCCCAGTCAGCCCTCTGAGGGAAGTCCCTGATTAGCAGGGAGTAAAATACATAGAATTAGACTTGGACTCCTTCCTTCCACCCTTACCTTCCTCATCTTTGTAAGCAGAGCTCCTGGTGATCAGTAAGATCAAAGATCTGTCCCTTGGGGAGATATCGGTGGTTGGCCCACTGAACTGCACATGTTCAGAACTATAAATTGTGGATCTGAGAGGGCAGTAAATCTCCTATTTAGGCTTAATCTTTACATTGTCATCCTTCCATGTGAGTCTAGGTTGGGCATTCTTTCAATGCAAGAGAAAAGAAACATTCCTAGAAGAATTGAGGCATTGGGAGATAATGGTTTCAATGGCAGTGTTATCTAGGGATGGTTAGTATTTTCTGGTTGAGCTTGGGTAGTTGGTGGAATCCTAGTTTTAGGGCTGAATGGGAGCTTCAGAGTTTTTGAGTTTTACCCATTCTTTCAACACAGTGGTTCTCAACCTTCCTAATGCCACGACCCTTGAATACAGTTCCTCATGTTGTGGTGACCCCCAACCATAAAATTATTTTCGTTGCTACTTCCTAACGGTAATTTTGCTGCTGTTCTGAATTGTAATGTAAATATCTGATATGCAGGATGTATTTTCATTGTTACAAATTGAACATAACCCACAGGTTGAGAACCGCTGTTAACACGTGGAGAAACTGATGATTAGAGCTGCACAAGGTCACACAACTAATAAGTATTTGAGGAAGGATTTGCACTCAATCCTTCCTGCTCTATCCACTACATCTTCATACCTTTATCTTAGGTCCCCAAAGTGTTCCTCCTTCAGAGAACAGGAATCTAGTTGGTACAGTGGAAAGAGGATTCCGTGTGGAATCACAAGACCGGCAGGCCTTCAGCTCCTCTCAGCTCTAATGCTAACGATATTTGTGAATGAGGATGAGTGATTTCATACCATCCCTTAGATTTTTTTCTTTGTAACTGAAGAGATTGGCCTAGAGAATCCCTGAGGTCCCTTTACACTTACAGACGTATGAATGCAATCATTTCACACTTCAGGGTTTTCAAAGGGTTTTTCTCATTGCAGCTCTAACGTAAAGAGAATATTATTAGCCCCACTTTACAGAAGAAGAAACTGAAACTCAGAAAAGTCAAGGGACCTACTTAATGCCATGCAACGAATAAAACGAGGAGGTTGGATTGGATAACCGCTAAGGTCCCTTGTAGCCCTAAGTCCTGTGATTCTAGTGTAAAAAGCAGGATTCAAATCCGTATGTCATTACTCCAAGGCCACTGTACTATCTGTTCTACTTCAGCAGCCTTTTTTTTTTTCCTTTTTGGAGGGGGAAAGGTAGGGTAATTGCGGTTAAGTGACTTGCCCAAGGTCTCACGGCTAGTTTTTGTGTGTGTGTGTTAATTGTTTGAGGCTTGATTTGAACTTAGGTCTTCCTGACTCCAGGGCTGGTGCTCTATTCACTGCGCCACCATTTAGCATCCTTTTGAGAGCAATTTAAAATCCCCAGTGCCCCCCCTAGACAATGATATTTGTTGTTGTTCAGTCACATCAGACTCTTCATGATCCCATTTGCAGTTTTCTTGGGAAAGATGGTAGAGTGGTTGATCATTTCCTTCTCCAGATCATCTTACAAATGAGGAAACTGAGGCAAACAGGGCTAAGTGACTCACACAGGGTCACGCAGCTAGTAAGGGTCTGAGGCCAGATTTAAACTCGAGAAGACAAGTCTTCCTGACTCCAGGCCTAGTACTCTATCCACTGACCCACCTAGCTGTCATAGACATAGAATTGCCGAGACATAGAATCAAAGAATCTTAGTACTAATCGAGTTATTTTATAACTAGTATATAATATAATAAGATAGTAGCATAATAATCTAGTACAATATAATTCTAATAACTAATTTGATAATAACCCATCAATTTGCCATCTTAGAGGTAGCCAATTGTCACATCGTTCATCGGAAGACCTAGATTCAAATCAGGTCTCAGATCCTCCCTAGCTGTGTGAGCTTGGCCAAGTCACTTAAACACTGTCTGCCTCAGTTTCTTCATCTATAAAATGGAGATAATAACGGCACCTACCTCCCAAGAATGTCTTGAGGAAAAAATGAGATAATATTTGGAAAGTGCTTTGGAAACCTTGAATGCTCCCTATTTATTATCGTAATTCTCAGTAAGGCGGTCCAGAGAGTGGACCTGTTCCAGGTGCATGGACTCTTAAAAAAACTTTTTTTTCATTTGTTGTGAACTTAATAATTATTAACAAACATTTCAATATATTTTTGAAAGAGACACAAACGAGGAAAACACAATAAATATTTGTTGATCGACAAATTTAACAAGATAGCAACAAAACTACTCCTGAGATTTTTTATTCTTCTATTCATTAAAATGTTTTATTGAATGGTCTTTTGGGGATATCTGTCACTACCTACTAATCTACCACACACAACCCAGGAAGATTTTCCTTGAAATAAATAGGTCTAGTCCAGACAAACAAATTAGCGCATTGGCCATGTTTATGAATATAAATAAATCTATTTCTGCATTTCTAGTCCAGTATTTCTCTGTCAAGTGGTGGGAGGTATGTTTTACTGACAGTTTCTTGACGTCATTTTTGTTCACTGATCTTTCTGTGACCTATCCCCAAAGGGTAACCCCAACATCAGTGCTCAGAGTTTGGGGTACAAGTAGGGGTACCCCAACACCTGATGCTACTCTACAGGAAACTCTGAAGGGAAGACTGAGACATGGAGTTTGAAACTCTAGAAGAGGGTGAGAGGCTGATGTTTTAATTTTTACTGTCCTAGATAACTTTGAAGAGCCTTGTTGACTTTTCCAGACCTGGGCTTAGGCCCTTACAGACAGGTTCCTGACAGAGCTCAGCTTAGGTATTCTATCCTAAGCAGTGTAACAGGAGATGAGGATTTGATCATCGTCTATTAAAGCACACATTTATATAAAGCAGCTTCTCAGATATCTTTGTCTCTCTCTCTCAACCCTCACATCTGTCTCTGTCTCCATCTCTGACTCATCTTTCTATATCTCTCTCTGAATCGTCTCTCTGTCTCTGTCTCTGACTCTAACTTGTTTCTCTATCTCTGTCTCTCTGTCTTATGTCTGTCTTTCTCTGATTCTTTCTCTTTGTATCTCTGTCTTGTCTCTGTCTCTCCCTGACTCTGTCTTTCTATGTCTCTGGCTTGTATTTCTCTCTGTCTCTGACCCTGTCTCTCTTTGTCTCTCTGTCTTGTCTCTGTTTTGTCTCTCTCTTTCTCTCTATCTCTGACTCTTTCTTTCTTGCTCTCTGACTTGTCTCTCTGTGTGTCTGTTTTTGACTCTGTCTTTCTGTCTTCTCTCTCTGTCTCTGTCTGTCTCTTTTTCTACCTCTCAGTGAGGTCTCTCACTGTCTTTCTCTGTCTCTTTCACTCACAAATATATGTAGTCACCCTGACACTGAGCAGTCAGAAAAAAAAAATCTTTACCTCCTTGGAACGTTCATAATAAATTTTTGGATACTTATGCCCTATTTTGTCTTTCAGAGTAATGTTTACATGCCCAGTGTAGTTACATAGTAGATGGTGGATAGCTGTGGAACTTAGAGACCTGCCCCTCACACATACCAGCTGCTCACCTGAGGGCACGTGACAGCTTCTGATGCTTTGAGCAACTCTACAAGATTAGCTACAGATGAATTGTGGGTCAGTAGAGGGAGTTTCCATCACCACACTGATGAATCACAGCTTCCCTTCCCCACACCCATACACCCCCAATTTTTTTTCATATCTCCTCCCAGTAGATGATAAGCTCCTTGAAGGCAGCGACTATGTCTCATTTAACTTTGCACCTTTAGAGTGTCTAAGGTAAGTGCCTAACACAGAGTAGAAGTTAATAACATTTTTGACATTTCAGTATTTTGTGACCTACAAGGAAAGGGTTAAGTAGGAATGAGATGGTGAAGAAGAGCCCAGTCCTGTCACTCTGGTAGGATTAAAAATAAGATGCCCCCTCCTGCCAGAGTCCCACTCAGAGTGAACCAGCAGCCTCTGCCTCATCCTTCTTTAAAACGGTGGTGAGTCAATTGCTATTTAGAGTGAGACAGGGCCTGAGGTTATACATTTTCTTTTGGCTCAGACAACCTGGACTAATTCTGTCTCATCCTTTGTGGTTGGGTCATCTTGATGAAACTGAATTAGTGGGAGAAAACAAAAAAAAGGAGAAAGATCCTTGTTTTCCCCAGTGCTAATTTCTCCCATGTTAAATATGGCTGTCCTAGCCAATGATCATGGAGTCTGGTGTCTATGATTAGCCATTTAACTATGTGGTGATTGCGAGCTAAATAGAGTAAAGTGTTTACAACAAACCCCTTAGTTAGGAGAGGGAGGCTTCCTCCAATTAACTTCTATGAGAGTGACATAAATAAAAATTTGCATTGGAGAAGGGCTCTTCAAGAAAATTATACATCAATGATTGTGAATTCTCTCCATTGCCTATGGACTATTCCACCATGGTAATGGCAACATAATTGTAGTGATGGTCTGTAATATTTTATATCCTACTATTATTTACCCAAACCTTATGGTACATCACTTTGTTCTTTATTAAAGGTAACGATGTCTGCCTCTGACCATTATAAATTTCATCTCGACAAGCCTGTGACAGAGTAGTACGATGAGTGATGATCTCCCAGAACATAGGCAGGTCTGGGATCGTTAAAGATAGGTTCCTGGCAGCATAGAAATCGTAGAAAGGTTGGCTTGTCCTCTGAACATTCTGGCCTCCAGCCAGAACAGTACCATTCTGGGCTGTGATATATCCTTGTCTTTAACCTGTTCTAAAATGTCTGGATTTCCCACCCACCTATCCCTAGGTAGTACCAGGCCTGGAGTCAAAAAGACCTGAGTTTAGATTTGACCTCAGACAACTTACTAGCTCTCTAATCACTTAACCTCTGTCTGCCTCCTTTTCCTGATTTGTAAAATGAGGTTAATAATAGCCCTTGTCTCCCAAAGTTGTTGTAAGGATCGAATAAGATAATAATTTTAAAGTTTAATATATGTGTATATATGTACATATGTGTGTATATATACATATGTGTGTATTATTGTCATGCTAACCTGGCATTAAGAAGATAGTCTAGCAGTGGCGATTGGAGATGCAAAGAGATTAGAGGCAAGAAGATCAGTTAGGGCAGGGAGGAAGGGAATAAGCATTTACGTGGCCTTTATTATGTGCTAGGCCCTGGGCTAAATGCTTTTATAAAATTATAAATGTATAGATATATAATACCCTCGAATTATATATATATGTTCACACATGTGTGCATACCCATCTACATCTACATCTACATGTATGTGTGTTGTATTTATGTGTGTATAGGTGTGTATGCATACACGCATGCATATACATTTTTTCCTTTGTTCTAGGATCAGGCAGGAAAAGATTTATGCCCTTGAGCCAACCAGGTAATTTACATGAAAAATTCTCCAAATCAGGAATGCTTCCTAAGGCCTTGGGTCTGGATGCTTAAAGAACCTTTGAAACACTCTTTTCCAGGGTC
Source organism: Pseudochirops corinnae (assembly GCA_028646515.1). NCBI lineage: Eukaryota > Metazoa > Chordata > Mammalia > Diprotodontia > Pseudocheiridae > Pseudochirops > Pseudochirops corinnae. Next base: position 26,858,591 of record CM053589.1, on the reverse strand, counting down.
TTCTTCCTTATTTAGAATAAAACAAAGCTGAACAAAGTCATGCCTGAGGAAAGTTAACTTCTTGCAGGCAGAGTTTTGCTGTCTCCTGTTTGGCAAGAGGAAGAAGGAGCTTTTAAGACTTCTCACACTTTGAAAGGCAGTATTTGTTTTTGCAAAGAAGCTGATGCAACCTCATTACCTTTTTTTTTTTTAATTCGACCCTAAACCTTAGTTCATTACCTCTGCCTGAACTCATCTAGGACACTCCTAATTGGGGCAGCTGGTGGCTCTGTGGTTAGAGTAGTGGCCCAAGAAATAGGAAGACTCGAGTTCAAATGTGACCTAACTAACTGTGTGATCCTGGGGAAGTCACTTAATCTCTATATGCCTCAGTTTCCTCAACTGTAAAAGAGAGATGATAATAATAGCACCTGCCAGGAAGAGTTGTTAGGAGGAACAAATGAGATAATTTTTGTAAACATGTCTAGCATACAGCAGGTGCTGAATAAACGTTCATTCCCTTGCTGCCTCTCCTAACTGGTCTTCCTGTCTCTAATCTTTTTGTATCTCCAATGCATCCTTAACATCAGTGCTACAGTATCTCCCTGATGCCATGTTACCATGATACTCCCTGTTCAAAAACCTTCAGAAGCTACTCATTGATGTATCGCCTACTGAATAAAATGCAAAACCATTCCCTTGGCTTTCAAGCCCTGCATAGTCTGATTCTCAGTAGGAGTATGCTAGTAAATATTTAACAACCAGCTCTCTGAGAGAGAAGTGTATATCTGATGCTTTAATTTGTATTTAATTTTTATTTTTAATTTTTTTCGCCATCACTTTTCTTAAATCTAGTCAACCAACAAAACAATAAATCAAATTGATTTGTAGTTTTTGCTGGTTCCTAAAAAATAAATGCTCACGATGATCATTTAACAAAGAGTCATCCTGAGATGACTCCAGCTTACCTTTTCAGCCTTAATTCACATCTTCCATTTTTCCCACTCCACATTCCAGGCCCTACTCATCATACCATGACCCTATCTTATGTCTTTCCCACCTCCATGTATTTGCCCAAATTGTCCTCCATTCCTGAAATGAACTCCCCCCCTTATCTTTACCTGTTGAAATCTTTCCCTTCTTTCCAGGCTCATTTGAGGTGCCAATCAATTTCCTGATCATGCTGGCTAGAAGTTATTTCCCCCTTCCTCAACTATCTCTCACCACTCTATTTATGGTAGATTGGTAGACATTGGTAGGCATACCAATCATATTTTAATATGATGGTTATTTGTATATAGATCTCATATCTATGCATTAGATTTTAAGCCCCTTGAGGATAAGGACTATGTTCTTTTCTATCCTTAATCGCACAGTATATCAGCACAGCTTGCATATAATAAGTATTTAATGTATGAAAATATACTAGACTAGAACAGAATGGAATAGGAACAAAACAGAATAAATAATTGTTGTTTAGTCAGTTGGTTGTATCTGACTCTTAGTGGCCTCATTTGGGGTTTTCTTGGCAAAGATACTGGAGTAGTTTGTCATTTCCTTCTCCAGTTCATTTTCCTGATGAGGAGACTGAGGGTTAAGTGACTAGCCCAGGGTCACACAGTGAGTAAGTATCTGAGGCAGTATTTGAACTCAGATCCTCCTGACTCCATGGCCAGCACTCTATCTAACTGCACCACTAAGCTGCACAATAGAAGAAATAATAGAATTAAATATTCTTGATTTTCACTCCTTGCTGGGGGGATGAACAGAAATAATTTTGCTTTACTCTGATATTCTAATTCCATTTTCTCCTTGTTAGATTCTCTGATCCCAGAAAAAAAAAAATTGCTGCTCCGAAACTAATAGGTCTAACACAAGTCCCGAGTTAAAAATTTATATGTCCATGTTCCACTTATATACAATTTAAAGACAAATCATGTACAGGTCTATGCACACGGCCTCTCAGCTTTGTGGAGGAAAAGTTGTTAAAAATCTTAGGATGGAAAAACAGAATGATGTAACCACGGGCAAAGGGGGCTGGTGGGTTTTTTCCTTGCTCTTTATTGTTATATCAAAATGAATTTAGTTCAGTTTATACCTTAAGTACATACCATTAAAAACCCCTCAAACACAAAAAAAGAAATAATGTGTATGTATTATGCCATATAAAGCAAGGGATGATGACTGAATTATCAGAAATGAAGGAGGTGAGCTAGGAGATCTGCAGAGGGGTCAGTGTTTGAGGCTACAGTCCAAGAAAGAAATT
>CM053589.1:26834944-26855846 GCA_028646515.1 Pseudochirops corinnae | reverse complement strand
TGATGATGGTGATGGTGATGATGATGGTGATGGTGATGATGGTGGTGATGATGATGATGATGATGGTGATGATGGTGGTGATGATGGTGAGGTGATGGTGATGATGATGGTGATGATGATGATGATGGTGGTGATGATGATGGTGATGATGATGATGGTGATGGTGATGATGGTGATGGTGATGGTGATGATGGTGATGGTGATGGTGATGATGGTGATGGTGATGGTGATGATGGTGATGATGGTGGTGATGATGATGATGATGATGGTGATGATGGCGGTGATGATGGTGAGGTGATGGTGATGATGATGGTGATGATGATGATGGTGATGGTGATGATGATGGTGATGGTGATGATGATGGTGATGATGATGATGGTGATGGTGATGATGATGGTGATGATGATGATGGTGATGGTGATGATGATGATGTGATGATGATGATGGTGATGATGGTGAGGTGATGGTGATGATGATGATGGTGATGATGGTGAGATGATGGTGATGATGATGATGGAGATGATGATAGGGATGATGAGGATGCCTGACTTTTATATAGCAATTTATAATTTACAAAGTGTTTTAATACATTATCTCATCTTAGCAATTTCTTGTCAGTCTCTTACAATCACATCTCATCATTATCTCATCACAACACTCTTGGTGCTTCCAATACCAGTAGAATTATTTGTGTCTTCAAGTTGTCTCATATTTCTATTTGTCCATCTCCCCAGTGAATTATAAACCCTTTGAGGACAAAGAAATGTCTTTGCCTTCTTTTCTATGTGCTACTGATATGCTGACTAAACTGAAGTCTCTTAGGGAATATGTATTGAACATGAGGTAAAGATCAGTAGAAAAATTGGGGTTGAATCAAATTCTGAAAGCTTTAGCAAACTTAAAAGCCATTTTTTAAAAATGTGATATTCTATAGGTGTGAGTTTCAGGGACTTGTATTACAATGGTGATCAAGTGACCTTTGGGGATGACAATTTTCAAAGTTTTTAATATAATTCTTTTTTCATATATTTTTTCATACTCAACAACCCTAGACTTAGAATGCTTTTGTTGCTGGGCATTAGTGATGAAGGTAGTGGCAGCCTGGAGTGGTGAATAGAAAGCTAGCTTTGGAATTGTGATACTTCTGTTCAATTCCACCTTTTAAAACACTAGCTGGGTGACCAAAAGCAAATTACTTATCATCTCATTCAGTGCACTCAAACAAGTCTCTAAGATTTTATGTTATAGATGAGTGGGGAGTTTTTTTCACTCTGGTAGTTCCCTACAATGAATGAAATCACATGTCTAGTTATCCACCTATTCTTCAAAATTATGAACAATACTCAAGAGAAATATCCACAATGACTAACCTTCCTTTCATCTAACAATGCTTAGGCAGGGGTTCTTAGCCTGGCTTCTATGAACTTGTTTTTGTAAATATTTCCTTAACTGTATTTCAATATAATTGATTTCCTTTATAAACCCATATATTTTATTTTATGCATTTAAAAACACTTTCCTAAGAAGAGATCCATAGACTTCACTGAAATGACAAAGGAGTCCATGACCCACACAAAAAAAGCTTGAGAAGAAGCAGGGAGCATAGGCTGAAAAACTGTAGCTAAGAACGGGTGTTGGTTTAGATTTCCTGGAACCAGGACATTTATTAGATGGCCTTTGTGTTGCCATATGAGCTGATGGAACAGAAGGATATAACTAGTTCTCATTGCCTTTCGACAAGAGCAAGGGAAAAGGGCTAAATTTTCCAACTTAATCAGCCCCTGGAAAAACTCTAAGATTGTCTAAACATTTCCAGATCTTAAACGCATCAGAGTCTACCCAGACTTTAGTCTTACTTTCTTAATTTAGAGGATGGGTAGGGAAAGAGAAGTTTTGGGAAGAGGTCCTTGTGTAGTAGGGGAGGGTGACAAATCCTTTCACTGATCTTGTTTTTTGATATTATTAAATCTACAAATGATTTTGAAGATCCAGTGACCAAAGTCTCCAAATCAGGTTTGTTCTATGGAGTTTAGATTCAGTCAAAGGGCTGCACTTGAGGACCTAGAGGGCCACAGGTGCCTTGGAGACTGCAGTTTCCTCATCCTTGCTCTTAACATTCTGGAAAACTCTGGAAGAACTCTGGAAAACTCCTTCAAATTAACTCTCGCATTCCATTGCTGAATCTCCAATTACCATTGAAAGGACAGCCTAAAGACTAACTCTACAGTGAAGTTTTTTCCCATGCCCACTGTCAGTAAGGATCTTTCCCCTTGGTCCTGGTATAGCATTACATGGAATGCTGCATATTACAATTTTCTGTGTGTCTTATATACTACCTGAGGACAAGGATGTGCCTTATCTAAACTGTGTGTATGTATGTATGTATGTATGTATATATTTGTGTGTATGTTTGTTTGTTTTTTTGTTTATTTATTTTATCATCACCACAATCTCCTTTGCTAGCATAGTTCTCTACTCAGAATAGGGGCTAGCCTATGGCTCAAATCCATATTTTCTTCAAAATAGGAGAATAAGAAAATTGTGATTTACAATTCCTCTTCCAAATGTACATTCTTAGCAAAGGCAAGGCTACCTCCAGTTGTCCTGATCTATACCTGGCCACTGAACCCAGATGGCTCCAAAGGAGAAAGCAAGGCTGGTGACTCCGCACAGCCCTCCCTCACTTAAATCCAATATACTTGCAAGTCATGGCATCACCTCCCTGATGTAGTGGTCCTCTTTGAGAATGAAGGACAAACAAGAATGATAAACAATGGTGAAATTGCATAGGAATGGCATAGGTATGAACTGTCAAAGTTACTCAAAAGATCCTTAAAGATCATCTAATCTAGTAGGTTCTAAAGGGGGTGTTGTGGGTCTGTGTTGCCAAGGGGGATATGATCAAATAATCTGAGGGTCAGAAGATAGATCACATCCCTCCAAGAGAGCTAATCAGGGGGATTTCTCTGAAATAGTCACATCTATCCCTACTTCCCAACACTTTCCATTTTGCCCCCTCCATCCACTATACAAATTCCCAACTTTCTCTCTTCTTAGATGAGCATGGGCCCTTCAGGGAAATTATAACCTAACCTCTACAAACTACCAACATCAGCAACTGTACAGGTGACATTAGAAAAATTCTGCCTGGCCCCTACCTGCCACCCCCAATCTGGCATACCTACTTTCTGCTCCTAGATGATCAACTCTTGGTTATAGCAGATGAGATGCAGTAAGGGTAGGCTCTGCACTCCAGGGCAGTGATCAGTAAGAGCATCCCCTCCCTCTTTCATTTTGAGTAGAATAATGTCATAGAATGGATAAGAATGAGTGGATTGTGGCCTGTCTTACAGCTCTCATTATGTTCTCTTTCTCCTCAAATCTACCCATTTTACTATCAAGGACACCAACATCCTTTCAACCACCCAGTCTCATGTCTTCAATGCAATCCTCAACTCCTAACTCTCCCTCACAAATCAATTACCAAATCTTGTTCCCACATCTACCTTTCTTACAAATGTCCTCTCTCATTACAATCACTACCCTATTTCAGGATCTCCTTATTTCTCACCTGGAATATTGCAGTAGCATCCTAATTGATCTCCTTGTCTCACATCTCTCCTCACTCCAATGCATTCACCATATAACTGCTAAGGTAATTTTCCTAAAGCACAGGTCTGATCATGTCATTCTTCTATTCAAGAAACTTCAATGGCTCCCTATTGACTTCAGAGTTAAATATTATTTCATCCCTTTTAAATTTCTATTTTTGTGTTGATGAATATAATTAATAATTTAGAAACACATGTGTATATTTTACAAATAAGTAAATATATATATGGTACATGCTCACAATATTTTTTTACTAATCAGGTATACAAGTTTAAAAGTTTAGAAACCATTGATTTACTCTACTACCATCCCAATACCATTATAGACAAGGAAAGTGTGTAGTAATATGGTATGAGAAGAATAATGAATTTGGATATCCAAGGTCACATAAGTAAGGGACAGATATAGATTTTTACCCAGATGCTCTGATTTTAAAGACAATATGCTTTCCACAACACCACTAAGGTGTCCATGACACCAAGTTGTAGACTTACTAGCTAGAAAATCTCTTCTAGCTAATAAGCCTAAGTTCTATGAAGCCCAGAGATGTTAAATAAGTTCCTCCAAGGTCATACAATTAAATTATAGCAAATCTGAGCTAGAACCAACTCTCCTAACTCACAGTCAAATTTTCTTTCTACTTTCTCTGCATGGTTTTCTCTTCACTGACATAAATAAATCATTGTCTGTTTTGAAAAACAGGTGCAAAAAGATGCTTGACTCCAAAGGTGAAGTTACAGGGCTTTAAAGAAAACATTCATTGAACACTAGGCAGGAGCAGTGACCTTTACTTAAGCTATCATCTTTTGTTTTCCGTAATAGACCTCTGGGTAATAGTGTCCTTATTAATAAAAGGGCAACCCTGGAGGATAGAGGGAGATGGGCCATTAACCTGATTGACCTTTTACCTTTTGACATACTTTGTGCCCCAGCATTAATAAATAGTGTTAATGAAGTACTGGGTCCAGTGCTCAGTGGTGTTTCTCAGCCAACAAAGAAGCTGGCTGTGTCTGTGCAATAGCTTCATAGACCTGCTGGAAGACTATGAAATGGGTTATAGGATTATGTTGGCTTATGGCCAACCATGTCTCAGACTTCTCTGCCTCTTATCCTTTTTGTTTCTGCCTTCCTGTTCTTCTGCAGAGCTCCAGGCTCTGTGCATGAAATAATTGAGGTCATAATTTGGCCCCTGAGAATGATTTTTCCCCCAAGATTATCATTTAAAAGTTGTCCAGTATGAATGTAAACAAGAAGTCTGTTCTTTCCACAGTCAAGATAACATTACAGAAAGGCTCGTTGGTGTGCCAAGTGGGAAGGACCTCGAATTCTCTGCTATTTCACTTAAAGGGACTTAGTGGAAACTTATTTGTCCAAATGATGGGAAAAGTTTTACAGTATGAAATTCACAGAATAGTCCTATTCATGACTCTCTATTTGCCGATAGCTGCCATTGTAAGAATAATAATGATGATGGCTGATGTTTGTAGAGGCTTTTAAGATTCTGTGAAGAACTTCATATATATTATCTCAGTCTATCCTCTACCAGCCTTGTTAGTTAGGATCACAAGATTACAGACTCAGAAGTGGAAGGAATCTTAAAAATGCTCTATTCTAATTATTCTCATTTTACAGATGTGGGAATTGAGATCCAAAGAGTTTAAGGGCTTTCCCTGAGGCCACAAAGGTAGTAAATGACAAAGCTGGAATGCGAACACAGGTCCTCTGAGATATCAAAGGTAATATGCCCATTATGCACATGGGAAAACTGAGACTCAAAGTGATTTGCTCATTGGAGGTAGGATTTGAACCCAGTCTTTCTCGACTTTTAGTCTAACAGAGCAACTTTATGCAAGTAGAGTGTTAGACTGGAGAAAAGACAGGAAAATATTCCAACTTCCTTCCATTGAAGAAGTAGAATACTATGGGTAGGGAATGTTGCATGCTATGAGATATAGTCAATATGTCAGTTATTTTTGCTGAATTTTAAAAAATGTATTACAAAGGAAATCTTATGGGGAGGAGAAACGTGTTGAGAAATGTCTGTGATTAAAAAACAAAAGGTATCAATAAAACCTAAAATAAACAAATGGAGCCCTCCTGTCCAAAGGTATTTCACAATAATATCGTTAATATATTATAACGAGATCCTATAATAAAATCACGAAATCCTACTGTAAGATTGTGTAGGCAAATCACAAAGTAATAACATTTAAAAAATCATTCTGATGGAATTATCTGAATCCGGTAACATCATCCCACCTAATTTCACCTATTTTTTTGTGGAATAAATTAATGATATTAGGCAAGTTAGACCCATAACTGCCCTCAGTGCTACTCTGAACCTGCCCTCATTTAGTAATAAAGACAACAGTCATTGCACATAAGTCAAGGAAGAAATTATTTTTCAGCAGAAGCTATCCTTTATATCACTTGTGACTAGAGAAAATAAGATACTGTTTGTTTTGTTTTTAAGAGGAGTTAGTTCTATAATAACTAAGTACATTGCAAATCTCGGTGGTCAGAATTTACCTAAAAGCAATTTTTTCAATTTTTGTCTTCTGATAGATCACAGGACCTGGAATCCTGTGTCCTAAATTCCAATCTGGCCTCAGATGGCTTACTAATTGTGTGATTCTGGGCAACTCACTTAACCTCTCCCAGACTCAACTTCCATCTGTGAAAGGGGGATAATAATACCTACCTCCCAGTGCTAAAATGAGGCAATATTTATAAAGTGTTATGCAAAACCTCAAAGTACTATATTAATAACGATCCTTGCTGTAATTATTATATATTCTTCCTTACAAGCCCTACTTTAGTCTCACTCATTATGGCACAGAAGATGCCCTAAGTTCTCAAAGGACATAATTAATAATGGTACCTGCTCTCTGGAGTATTTTCTACCAAGTTAGAAAGGCAAGATAGAAAGTTGGTATAAGTCTGTCATCTGAGGACAACCAACCTTAGCGTGGAGAGGCTCATTCCTATAAGCTGGTCACTAGGTTGTGAATTTTTTAGTCCTGGCAACCTATGAAACAAGACAGAAGAATAAATAGGGTTTTCTGTTCTATTCTGGTCCTGTTCTACACAGCTAGATTTGAACGCTCTACTGAATGAACTGCTGATACATTGCTAGAGAAATGAAACTATTTCTAAATGGAAATTCTTGCTGTGAGTGAAAAATGAAGACATAAAAAGGTGGCCACTAAATGGAATTATAGTTCACAGGTTCTCCCTTAAGAGGATAATACAATTGAATCGATTTCATCATGCACACCAAACACCAATGAGAAGTATCATTTCATGGATCTCTTGGCCATCTTGCTTTGTGATACTGACGATAAGCGTAAGTCAGACCACCAAGTAGGTAATTCTATGCTGTAACATCTTTTGCAGAGAATGATGAATTAAACAAATGTGATGGAGAATTCATCAAGATCTTCTACACAAAGTATAAATATGCTTAATCCTAGCTGGTTTCAATGTGAAGATGGATACAAGGAAGGGTCTCAAAACCGAGTTGGAAAAATATGGCTCAAGAACATGAAATGAAAAAAGCTGTAGTTTTGTGGACATCTCAGAGGCCTCACACCTGCTCTTCATTACTACTTAATTCAAGAATGGAGTCTGAAGACACTGGATGTAGAGAACACCAAACAAGATGAAAAAATAATAATAATAAATTGAGTATGCATTAATGGAGAAGAAATAACTGTTTACAGATGGAGCAGTCATTTCAGAATGTGGGCCATAGGGCCATAGATTTAGAGCTGGAAGGGACCTCAGAGATTATACAGTCCAACCTCTTCATTTTACAAATGAGGAAACTGAAGCCCAGTTAAAGATTGAATGACTTGTCCAAGGTCACTCATGTACGAGTGGAGCTGGGTCTCCAGCTGATGCTGTCTGACTCCAAATCCAGCCACCTTTCCACTGATCCACAATACTATCTGTGTGCACTTAAATCATCAAATATTTAGAGCAAAGGTCAAAATCAAAACTAAATTAGAAAAAACGTCAAAATGAGAAGACAGGGTGGGTGATTGACATAGGTTTCATCCAACCTATTAAACAAGCTGTCAATTCTGAAAAACGGGAAATGAACAGGAGTAAAGGCGTTAATTTTAAATGATACAAAACAGTCACCCTTCAAGGATGAAGATGAAAATGTTCAGAAATCATCTTAGCCTATAGTCCACTTGATCTCTTTTCCAAGAAGAGAGACATGGAAGCCTGGTCCAACACTGCTTGAGAGTACAAAACAATACCATACAAATTTATGGAAGATTAAAAGCAGTATTGACTCAAAGACTGAAAAGCAGTGAGACTGCAGAGAACTTGGCAGGAAACCCAGCTAATCCAGACCCTCCCAAAGAGCATTTGTAGATAGAATTGAAAGGGTGACAACTAACAGACAACCACCAGGATAGATCTACCGCTGTTTTTGTAATTATCTTTCCTCGCTAGTGAAGAAACCACCACATTTAGACTCAACCTCCTCAGGACACAACGAAGAATGAAGAAATGGTGATCATACTGAAGATAATAAAAATTAGTCCTTACGGACTGATTTTCAAAATATCTCAATAAGGGAAAAGATTCTAACAAAGGATGGCAAAGATCACTGACACTACCTCTACAAACAAACAAAGATATCCAAGAAAGTATCTATCAGCAACCATCCTTCCACATGCCTGTTTTCTAATGTCTACAAAACATCAATGAGAATGATCTGTTCATATAACAAGGCTATCTTTGATGAAGAAAATAAGATGTGGATAAGCAAATTTTTTTGTAGAAAATTTGTTAGAATTCATAACTCAAAATCTCGTGGAAATGAGTGATGTAAACAAGAAAATAAATTAATTAATTTAGTTAATTAAAAAAAAAAAGAAAATTTGTTAGAACAAAACTCTATGGGGTCCTCAATAATTTTTAAGAGGATGAAGGTGTCCTGAGACTGGAAAGTTTGAGAACCATCAATATAGGGAATTCTTGGACAGGGAAACTCCCTGTGCTATCACAGGATAGTACATTATCTGCAAATTGTAGACTTAGAGATTTGCCTGGGATACTGAGTGACTCCCTAGGGTCACACAGCCAGTAGGTATCATAAGTAGAACTTAAACCAGGACTCTCTGGGTCTGAGGCCAGCTCTTTATCCACTATCCTATCCTCTATTTCAATCTCCAACTCTATGATTCTATGACATGATGAAGGAACCAAAGAAATGCTTTTAGAAGCTTGATTTATGCAACAGATGGTCTGGAGACATTATGAGCTACATTTGAAAGGTGAGGACTCACACTAAAGAGATTATGGAACCAATGAAATATCTAAGTGAATTTATTCACAGCTCAGCAGCAATAAATACTGCATATTCCCCAAAAGGGAACCTCACTAACTAGTTCCCCTCAGCATTCAAACAGTCCCACATCAAAATACTCATCTCTTAAATACTACAGTATATCCATTATGCATGCTACCAATGATCACAATTACATAATTTTAAGTTGAGATTTTCTCTGGAGATAATTTTATGTCATTTCTATTTTTCCCAAAGCATCTGTCTTCAGTTTCCCTGAAGTGGGTGTATTTTGAATTTCACTTTATCAATTATATTTGATCCTCTTGTCTGCAAAGAGAACACCTGTATATGGAATCATTTCCTACACTGACTTCTATTATGGAGTTCAGACATGTTCTGGGGGGAAAAACACATGTTTTATGTAAAGTAGTAAAAATGATACTTAGCCCTCACATTTATTGAATGGAGCATTCTGCTTTTGCCAACCCTGTCTGTGTATATTTAATTCTCTCACACAACTTATGCAAGGAAAGTCAGCCAAAAGAACGAGACTCGTAGGGTGGAAGAGATCCATATGACCATGATGTGCTACTCATTGAGAACACATGTATAGTTAATACCACATACAGCTCATTCCCACTTCCTTGAGGGTTTGCAGGGATTCTCTTGGTCTTTTCAAGTTTAAGTGACCATGTTGCTGATGCCACGGACCCAGGTAGTAAGTAGAACTATTAGCAGACCCAATCCCTTGAACATGTCTTGTTGTTGTTGTTTTAAGTTTTATCATTGCCTTTTGTTCTTATGCCACAATCATTTCCCCTAAACCATCCTGTCGCTATTACTTGTTCGTCCTAATGAAGAAAAACCTTTAAGGAGAACTGCTGACACAGTAACTGGATCTGGCAGAGCATGTGACATTTTCCAACTGAGATCTCCCCCACCTCTCTACCAAGGGCAGGTACCTGTGTTTCATTATAGGCTCTCTGGGCCTGAGATTGTTGCTTACATTTCATAGAGTTTGACTGCCTTTTAGCACTGCTTTGTTTACATTATTGTAGTCACTGTATATTCTCCTCTTGGCTCTGCTCATGGAGCTCTGAATCCATTCATATAAGACTTCCCAGGCTCCTCTGAATTCTTCCTTTTCTTGGTTTCTTGTGGCACAATCATATCCCATTACATTTCTATACCATGGTTTGTTCAACCATTTCCCTCATTGATGGTAGAGATGTATTTTGGACAGAACATGCCAGTTTCCTTGGATACCATACTGCACTTAGTTTTCAATTGTTTATTGTAGAATGTGAAGAGGAATGGATCTTTTAAATAATTAGACACATGTAAAACCTAAAACCTGTTTGAAAGGCTTTTTTTTTTTAAACCAGTTCTCAGTATTTAGATATACTCACATTAAGCCAAGTTGTCATTAAGGAAAGGCTTGGTTTAACATTTGAAGGGGCATTTGAAGGTGTTAATTGGCCCCAGAGGGGGTCTTTTGAAGTTCATTCTATTTCAAGAACTTAGTTGAAATTTGATTTTTGCTCCAGTAAAAATTTTGTGTGTGTATGTGTGTGTAATATGCTAACGGGATACCTAAATCAAGCCACTGCTTTAAATGATTAAATGCCTGTTAAGTGAAAATGCCCAAAGCAATGCAGGCTGGTGTGTTCATAAGTATAGTCAATATGTAATGTGTATTATACATACACACATCCATACACATACACATGTATTTGTTTATGCACATTATATGTGTGTGTATGTATATATATATATATGTATATATACAGAGAGAGAGAGAGAAGCAGAGAGATAAGCATGCATACTACTATAGGCAGAATGTATCTTACATACCAAATGTACATACTTGTACATACCAAATATTTCTGTTTCTCTTACTCTGGGTCTGTGAGGAAATATATCCTACCAAATGGGGTTTATATACACTAACTTATCCATTCCTACTATAGTCATTTACTATTGGTACCATATTCCTCCAAACTCATAACACAAATAGTGATCTAGCATCCTGCAATGGGTAGGAAGGGACTTTTCCCCCAGCAATTGCTTCCTTTTCAGTGTCTATAGAGCACAGTTCAAATAACTATGGAAGTACAAATAATATAACTGCTTCAACAGAAAGGTGAGCGAAAGAAAATAGGGCAGAAGTAAATGGCAAATCTTAGTGCTCGCCCTCAAATAGATGAACTTTTTCCAAAAAGTGGATTATACGTTATATGGCAGCTAAGAACGCTTAAGAACAACTTGACGTGACCAGAGGTGAAATCTTTGTATGGTGGATGGTTCAACAAAGTTGAGGCATTTCCTGCAATCCTTAAGACATCAGTTATTAATAGCAAAGAGCTCCTACAACTTAAGAATGATGGAAACCATTCAGAAGGGATTGGTGTCAGTTTGGCACTTTATTATAATAATAAAAGCTTTTTTTATATGCTGTTTTGAGATTTCCAATGTACTTTACTTGTAGCTCAATGAGGTAGACAACACAAGTTTTATCCATATTCAACAAATATTTATTAAGTTTCCACTAAATGTGGGTAGCTAGGTGGCAGAGTGGATAGAGCAGCGGCCTGGAATCAGTAAGACTCATCTTCCTGAGTTCAAATCTAGCTTCAGACACTTACTAGTGGTGTGATCCTGGGCAAGTCACTTAACCCTGTTTGCCTCAGTTCCTCATCTGCAAAATGAGCTGGAGAAGAAAAAGGCAAATCACTCTTGTTTCTTTGCCAGGAAAACTCTAAATGGAGTCACAAAGAGTAGGACGTTTCTGAAAATGATTAAGCCAAAAAAAAAAAACCTGCTAAATGTAAGGCACAATGCATGGTGCTGGGAATATAAAGTCATTGCCCTCAGAAGCTTACATTCTATTGGCTTTTCTACTTGGGGGGAAGGAGGATAAAGGATGTATCCTGATCCTCTCCTCCTGTTGTACAGTTCTCTTCCCCTTGGAAAGAAAAATGCTAAAAATTGGTAGGAGTAAGGATTAGATAAGACTTCCTAGAAAAGATGACAGTTGAGCTATCTTTGAGGAAGATAACAATTCAGATAGGGGAAGATTAGGAAGCTCCTTCCAGATTTGAGGGAGGAACTGTACAAGTACAAGTTGATGAGAAATGGAAATTCCAAGTTGAGGAAATAGTTTGGCTTGAATGTGGCATGTATCAAGGAAAGTAATGTGAAATCAGACTGGAAAGGTATGGCAGGAGCCAGATTGTAGAGGCTCTTAGATACTAGCCTGAGATATGGGAATATTATTTTCCCCTTTTTATAATGAGAAAATAGGTAGTATGTGTCCGACACGGGAATTGAGCCCCTTGTCTCCTGACTCCAGGTCAATCTCTCTACTATGTCAGTCAGCCTCTCCTTGGTCAGCTCCACTCAAGAGTTCTGGCTTATTCTTGGCAGGTAAAATGTTATCACCTCATTTGGATTTTTTTTCTTTGTACTTGATCCAGAAACATCTGTTTAAAATCTGCCCATTGCTAAATATTTACAAATAGATGTGAAGACATGAAAAATTACTGCAAACTTTGTTTCCCAATTTGAAAATGTCCTCAATTATTTCTGATGCAACAAAATAGAACAGGATGTTTCAAAGAGGTCCATCTACAGGAAAAGGCACTGGGAGTTGGTGTCATATCTGAACCAATGCTGGGACTGAAGCAGATTGTGCTGGGACGACGGTATTCCACATTAGTCAATAGAGAGCGGGGTAGATGGAAGTTCAGGAAGGTTCACAGTTCAGAGTGAAGGGGAGTTAGGTTCAGACAGAGATATCAGGAAAGACAGAAAAAGGGGGAAAATTGATGGGAGGAAAGAGGCAATAGGAAGTAGTGGGAGAAAGGAGATGACAGTAATAATAGCAACTATTCAGTAAGGGTTTAAATGTTCTATATCCTGAGGTTACAAACAAGGAGACAAGATGAAGTCTTCATCTTTAATGAGGTTATGATGCAAGACATTGTTGTTCGGTCATTTCCATCTTCTCTGACTCTTTGTGACGCCATTTGGAGTTTTCTTGACAAAGATAGTAGGGTGGTTTGCCATTTCCTTCTCCAGCTCAATTTACAGATGAGGAAACTGAGGCAAACAGAGCTAAGTGACTTGCCCAGGGTCACACAGCTAGTAAGCATCTAAGGACAGATTTCAACTCAGGTCTTCCTGACTCTGGGACCAGGGCTCTATCCACTCTCTCTCTACTCTATCCACCATCCAGCTGCCTCCAGATGAGACATTAGAATATGATAAATTTCTCTCTCCTAACAACTTGCGAGCTAATCCATGAAATGCTCAACTTGTAGTCAAAAGACCTAGGTATACAAATATTCCCTCTGACACTTAGTTCTATAATGATGGACAAGCCTCCAAACCTCTGTTTCCTAGTCTGTAAAATGGGAATAACAGTATACACTGCTTCCCTCACTGGGTTGCTGTGAAGAAGGCCCTTTGCCAATGTGAAAGTGCTATAGTAACATGAGTTACTATTATTTAACTAAAATAACACTTTTGTCTAGCATCATTAGGGAATCCATGTTCTTTTATAAGCAACTTTTCCAGATGACTGAAGCTAACTCCTCTAAGTGCCAACACTTATTTTTTTATTTTAATTGTGACCTTTTTTAATGGAATTCTTTCTGAAATGGATTACCACACACTTTCCTGTCTGCTTAAATAGAGCTTATTGAACATATTTTAACCTTTTCTTGATGACTTGGAGTCATCGATGATTGTACTGAACTTTAACGCAGTGATGCCCTTAGAGGCTGCTGAGGTTTGTCGCGCTGTTTGCCCCTGTGCTAAAAGGCCCCAAACTGTTACTCGTTTTGAGTTATTAAGTCTGTTTTTATAACTTTTCTGTGTCTTCACCCACTGTCAGTCTTTAGGGGTCACTTCTTGAAATGTCCAATGGCTATCCTTACAGTAGCCTCCCTCCTTCTAATGTGCTAGAAGTCGGGAGACCATATGACGGACTTTGTTAGCATTGTATCTAAAGTAAGAGTAAATAGATTCTGACTAAAGTCCTTAGGGATTTTCCTATTTGCTTCCTGAAGGACGTTTTTTTGCTTATTCTCACATCCTCAGCTGTGTTTCAGATAGATAAATTACCTCTGGATAAGTGAGATGTTACCATACCATCATTCTCATTGAAGCTGCTTACAATACATAAGCTGTTTACAATCTACCTTCTTTTTCAAGACTTAGCCTTACAAAGACATCTCAGATCATGTCAGAAGGAGATTAACCACAGCAACAAAAACACCATATTTAAACGGTTTTACTTTAACAGATTAAAAATCGTTTACTAACAGTCCCAATCAGACAATAATCAAGGATGTCTCAGGAGGATGCTCATCAAAACTAGAACTGTCTCTTTAAATATTGTTGTGACAAAAAGGAGAAGAGATGGGGCTCCTGATTATGTAAGCCCAAGTACTCCCTAAGTAAACATTAGGATAGCGTGGCATTCAGTGAAATTCTTAACCCACAAGCAAAAATTTTCAGAAAAGACTCTTCTAGTTTTAAAATAAACAGCTCTCTCTCTGCAGGCTTCCTGAAATGCAAAGGTTACCTGAACAAGGTTTAACTGAAAAAGGTGCAATATGTAAATGTAATGTTCATAGAGCCTTAGAGATTTCCAATAACTTTATGGGAAGCCAGTGTGTTTATTTGAGAAATATCTAAGCTGAGCACATTTTTTTTAGCCATAGTAATTCTCAAAGGTTATATACTAAGGCAGAGAAGAGTTGCTATCTGTGTCAGTGGAAAGAGCAGCTCCCCCACCAATGAAATCAAGATCTTTGGAATTATTACTGAAGTCTAATTGATGCAAAAAGACTGGTAGTATTTTTTCAATGGAGTTTTCACAAATTATAGAATGTCTGAATGGAAAGAGATCCTTGGAATGGTCTGGTCCAGGGCTTCTCAAACATTTTTGTGTGTATCATGGACCCTTTTGGCTGTCTGATTGAAGCCTATGAATAATATTTTTAAATGCATAAAATAAAATATGTAACATTACAAAGAAAATAAATTATACTGAAATGCACTTATTAAAAAAAAAAAACAAGCAAGTTCAGAGATCCTGGTTTAAGAACTCTTGGTCTAGTCCAATCATCTCATTTTACAGATGAGAAAACTGAGCGCCCAAAAAAGGTGTGTGATATGCAAGGAGACATAGCAAATAGGTGGTTAAACTGAGACCCAAACCCAAATCTGCTGATTTTCAGTCCAAATACTCTTTCTATTGTGTTGTACTTCCTTCTCTGAGTTTTTATTCTTACAGAAGAAGGAAAAGTCAAATTCTTTACAAATTTCAGCAACTGGGAATGACCAGGCAGTCCTCTTATGGCAACTTGGTCTCTAACAAATCCATAGAAAATGTACTTCAGGCATATCATCAATATGAATTCAAAACGTGTGAAGAAAGTTAAGGGGATGATTTCCCCAGCTGCTCTTTCCCAATTCACCTTGCCCTCCATGCTAATTTCCAAGCACATCATCATGGTTTGTGAGAGTCATGTAAGGCAGGATATGACTCCTCCCTCCTTTCCTCTCTCCTAACACAGTGAGAACAATTATAATCTTGCCAGTAGAAGTGACTAAATACTGACAGAATGTTTTATAAAGTGCTCCAAACTCTATCTTGAGTTTGCAAACATGAATTTTTCCCTCTTCCTCTTTGTATAACTTCCTGATCTCTCGGGAGGGGAGAGGATATACTGACTCAAAGTCACTTAGCCTCTATCAGAGTTTTGGGAAAGGAAATAGGATAGGTAGGGTAAGGGGGTGAAACCAAGAATTGTTCTGGTGAACCTAGGCTTGTCTGGTTAGCTGAGATAGTAGAAAAGAATCATGGGATCTAAAGCTAGAAGGGACATAGAAAATAGTCTCATCCAAACCTTCTTTTTTCCAGATGGGGAAACTAAGATTTAGAGTCTCAAATGACTTGGGCAAGATCACAAAGTAATAAGTAGCAGCTGGAAATCAAACCCAAATCCTCAGGCTTCAAATCCTTTCTTCTGTCACACAGTGAATGTCAAGTTATTACATTTATGCTTTTCTTTTCAGATTTATAGCAACTGAGCATCTGCACACACACACACACACACACACACACACACACACAGAGTAAAGTCAATAGAACCAAGAGAAGAATTTATATAATGACTGTCATAATATGAAGGAAAACAATTTTGAGGGACTTAGAGGCATGATCAGTTGTGGATAAATAGCTGCAGTTGTATATTGTTACCAATTCATTGACCAATCATGATTTCAGAAGACTAATGATATATATGCTTTCTACCCCTGGGCAATGAGGTGATGGCCTATAAGATCAGAATGAGACATAGATTTTCAGATGAAGCCAATGTGCAGATTTGTTTTTGCTTAACTAGACTTAACAGATACAAAGAAAAGCTATTCTGTGGGGCATGGAAATGATAGGAGGAGGGAGTTGGCATGCAGTTATAGTGAAGAAGAAAGGAAAGAAAGGAAGAAAGACAGGAAGAAAGAAAGACAGGAAGAAAGAAAGAAAGAAAGAAAGAAAGAAAGAAAGAAAGAAAGAGAGAGAGAAAGAAAGAGAGAAAGAAAGAAAGAAAGAGAAAGAGAAGGAAGGAAAGAAAGAAGGAAGGAAGGAAAGAAAGAAGGAAGGAAGGAAGGAAGGAAGGAAAGAAGGAAGGAAGAAGAGTAGAAATGAAACATTAAAAATAAACAGGTGAAAGCAGAAGGAATTTCAGAAAGGAGCAAGGACAGGCAGGACTATTGTTTTGTTGCTTTAATTGTCGTTCATCTTTCATTTCATTTCATTCAAACAAATGTCGTTTGAATTGTCATTCATCTTTCTTACTCAAAGAGGACTATTGACATCAGGACATTAGTACAATGTGTTATGTGATCAGTCTAATACAAGCTCAGAAGGCTCTACCATAGGTTGGGTACAACTAGTCCATCTGAACATTTGAGATGGAAATGTCTAGATTTGTGTATCTCATGTTTCCTTTGTGCTACTGAAATTCTGCTTTGCTTACAGAGCACAGTGCCTTCTTTGATGCAGGTACACTATGCTGGGCAGTCCTGTGCCAGCATCTCCCATGTATCACAATCAATACTAAAGTTTTCAGTGAGACCTTGAGAGTGTCCTTTTATACTGCTTCTTCTCTCTTTTAGATAAACATACGTTTGGCATTTAGACTACATGGCCAGCCCATTGGAGTTGCAATCTCTGCAATAGAGTTTGAATGCTTGGCAGTTGAGCTCGAGTGGACCTCAATCTGTCAGTCAAGAAGCATTTATTAAACACCATTTATGTGTCAGACATTGTGCTAAGTGCTAGAGATAAAAAGGACAAAAGAGAGTTTCTGCTTTCAAGGATCTCAGTCTATTTGGGGAGACAAGTTACAAATAACTATGTTCAAGTAAGATGTATACAGGCTAAATTGGAGGTAATCAAAAGAGAGAAGGTACTAGCATTAAGGAGTATTGGGGAAGATTTCTTGTAAAAGGTAGGATTTTAACTGGGACTTGATGGAAGCCAGAGAAAGTAGGAAGCAGAGATGAGGAGGGAGAGAATTCCTCTCTCAGGGGTCAGCCAATGAAAATATATAAGATGTAGAGATTGAGTTTCTTATGGAAGGTACATTGAAGAGGTCACAGTGTTATTGGATCAGAGTACAGGGATGGGTAAGATAAAAAAAAGACCAGAAAGATAAGATAGGGCCAGTTTATAAAGAACTTGGAATGCCAAATTGAAGATTTTACACATGATCTTTGAGGTAATAGGGAGCCATTGTAGTTTATTGGATGGGAGTTGGAAATAACATGGTAAGATATGAGCTTTTAGGAAGATTGAGTAAAAAATAGATTAGATCAAGGGGAGATTTGAAGCAGGGAGACTAACCATAAAGCTAGTGTGATAGTTCAGGCATGAAGTGTGGAGGGCCTTCACCAGAATGGTAGTAGTGGGGGCCATCTCCAATTGTACTGATCTCTATCTTGCTACTGGACCCAGATAACTCCAGAGGACAGAGTGAGGTTGGTGACTTTGAATAGCCCTCCCTCACTTAAATCCAATTCACTTGCAAATTATGTCATCACCTTCTTGAAGTCATGGTTCTGTTCTAGAACAGAGGATAAACAACAACCTGTAGTACTATCTACCCCACTGGGGACCCAACTGGCCAGCTGCAGTTGGGCAACACAGCTCCCTCCTTTCCTTCTTTCTTTCCTTTTTCCTTCCTTCCTTCCTTCCTTCCTTCTTCCTTCCTTCCTTCCTCATTCTTCCTTCCTTCCTTCTTTCCTTCCTTCCTTCCTTCTTTCCTTCCTTCTTTCTTTCCTTTCCTCCTCCCTTCCCTGTCTCCTTCCCTCCTCCTGTCCACATAGGACATCATACCCTTGCCTGAGGGTGCTCTGCACAAAGGAATATAAATTTTGATAGCTGAAACCTCACAAGATATCTTGGCCTTAAACCCAAATCACTCTGGCTCTCATTGATTGGCCAACAACAGGTCTCACCCCAAACCTTACCTGGTCATTGTTTGGGCTTTGATGGCTCAGAGTGAGTGTAACTAGCATTTGTTTCTGTTTTGTCTAGAAACCCTGAGGGTCTTTCTCTCCCAGCTTCATTTTTTTTTTGACTAGATAAAAGAGACCATTTCTTATTTAGCCTTAATCACTGAATGGGAGTTGCCTCAGTCAAAATGAAACCTACCTTAGTTTAAAAAGGCCAAGGTCTCCCATTGCATCCTGGGCCATCTCCAGACATCCTGATCTATATCTTGCCACTGAACCCAGATGGTTCTGGAAGAGAGAGTGAGGCTGGTGACTTTGCACAGCCCTCCCTCACTTAAATCGAATTCACTTGCAAGTCATAGCATCACCTTTCTGATGTCATGGTCCTCTTCAAGAATGAAGGACAAAGAGTGACAACAGTAGTATCAGAGAGTAAAGGAGGAAGATACAAGGTATGTTGAAAAGGCAAAATTGATGAGATTTGGCAATAGATTGAATATGGGGATGAAAGAATGAGAGAGGAGTCAAAGGTGCACCAAGGTTGTGAGCCTGGGTAACTGGAAAGATGGCGATGCTCTCAACAACAATAAAAAATTTTGGAAAAGGGAAGGATTTCAGGGGAAATACATTGAGTTCAGTTTTGTACATGTTGATTTTAAGATGTCTATAGGACCTGCAGTTCAAAATGTCCTATAGACAGTTAGAGAAACAAGAGAGAGGTTAGGGCTGGTTATAGATCTGAGAACCATCAGCAGAGAGATGATAATTGAATTCATGGATGCTAATGAAATTACCAATTGAAACAGTATAGAAGGAGAAGAAAATCAAATCCAGGACAGAGCCCTGGGGGACACCCACAGGTGGTGATTGTAACCTGGATGAAAATCCAACAAAGGAAACTGAGAAGAAGCACTGGACAGATGGGAAGAGAATCAGGATAGAGGAGTGTCACAGAAAATTAGAGAGAAGGGAGTATTGATGGTGTCAGAGGCTCCAGAGAGGTCAGGAAGGATGAGGAGTGAGAAAACATTTTTAGATTTGTCAGTTAAGAAGAGATCATTGGAAACTTTGAAGAGACTAGTTTCAGTTGAATGATGAGGCTGACTGTCAGACTGTAGACAGTTAAGAAAAGTGAGATGAGACTGTTGTGTTAAATGTGACATATTTTTAAAAATTCATATAATAGGGACCCACAGTTTCATAGGCAATGCTCTTCTGTTCTTTTTATATCAATAGGTTTGTGATGGTTGAAGTTTGTTAAGATCATAATAGAAAAGAAAATTTAAATTAAAAAAAAAAAGTACAGTCCAGGACATTTTCTTCCATACTACACTTGTTCAAATGACTGAATAAATCTTCTTCTGAAACCACAGAATTGATAGAAATGAGGGAGCACAGTCTCAGAGGTGGTAAAAATCATTGTAAAAATGTAGTTTAATCCTTAATAGAGACCCATGCCCTGTCACTAACTGGGAACAAGAGGTAGAATCATAGTAATCCCCATGTCCAGCAGAGGCACAAAATCTTCTTCCAATAAGCCTCACTGTTTGGCTGTACTTATATCCCTTTATTATGCTTCACTTTGTTCATACTTTCCTTAATATGCTTCATTTCTTTTGTGTCTCCATTGCTCCAGCCACCAAACACAGACAAACAGACACACAGACCCACACAGACACAGACACACACACAACTTTCTACATAATATTCAAAAAAGTTTGACCAATTGAAATTTAACCTTGTTTAGACTTCAGAAATGAGACTATTTTTCCATAATTCTATACATTTCAAAGGAAAGATATGGAGCAAATGCACCTTTTGGAGTTACCAGTTTACAGATATTCCTGGTTATGCTTCTGGTTGGAAGACTGCCTTGGCTACAGAGTAGGAAGGGTTAAGGGCTATTAATCAAAGAAGGCCAGCTCTATGGGGATAAAAAAATAATGGAATAATTGATGGGAGCTTGAAAAGAAAAGTCAAAGATTTCTCTGGGGGCGGAGCCAAGATGGCAGCGTAGCAGCAGCAACATATCGCAGCTCTCACAGAGCCACCCCAAAATACCCATAAAATAGGACTCTAAACCAATCCTATAACTCCAAAACGCACACAAGGATACTTCCCACTAAAGTCAGCTCACCTACGAGGAACCATATCAGCACTGCTAACCGAAGCCAGCCTGGCCTGAAGCCCCGGCTGCGCCCCGGGGGCAGCAGAAGAGCCTTTCAGGTGAGCAGATTAGCACCAGCTGTGGATTAGCACCAGCTACCAGTAGGGATTGCGAAAGGGGGAGATAAGCAGTCCAGCCAAAAGGTCTCCAGAGCGGAAAAGTGAAAGGCAGAGGTTTTGCACCCACCTCTGCGTTGTAGCTTCCCGCCCGTGGCCTACAGACAGCAGGGGGACTGAGTGATTGTTTTCAGGCCAGGGCTCTCGCGTTGAGCGGCCTGGATCCGG
>CM053589.1:26768612-26834444 GCA_028646515.1 Pseudochirops corinnae | reverse complement strand
TGGGTGGGGGAAAGAGGGGGAGAAAATATGTAACTCAAAATCTTGTGGAAATGAATGATGCAAACTACAATAAAATTTAAAAAAAAAAAAAAAGATTTCTCTGGTATCTCTCAGATTAAATTCAGAAAGAGGGACATTTCCCCCCTCCATATCTTATGTTTTGCTGTTCTCCTGGTTCCTTGAACTTATCTACAACCTCTACCCACATTCTTCTCTAAGCATCCAGAGCAATTATATGAAGTCAGAGATTACAAAATGAAGCAAGGCTCCGTATGCAGCCTTGTCATGTGATGGAAAGTATCCTATAACTTGATGTCAGAAGAAGTAGATTCCAGTTGAGTAAGCCACTCAATTTATTCATTTCTCTCACTGATAAAATGAATAGTTGGAGAAAATCTCTAACTTCCAACTCTAATCATCTTTATTCTAAACCTGCTAACTAGATTATAAATGCTCATTGGCTGTGGACTTGCAAACTCAATATTGGTTCAACAGTATAATTTGGCATTCAAAACCTGAAAGTGATCTTGGCTCTATTAAAGTACAGTTTCCAGGAATGAGAAGGTGATTGGCCTGCTGTATTTTACCCTGTCAGACCATATCTGCAAGATTGTGTTCAGTTTGGTCTACCATAGTTTTGGGAAGGACATTGATAAGCTGGAGAATGTCCAAAGGAAGACAATCAGAAGGATGAATGAAAGACCTTCCTTGAGTTCAAGCACAAGAGGATCTGTTGAAAGAACCAGGGACTAGCTTGGAGAAGAGATAGCTTAGGGGCAAAATCTCACTGTCTTTGGTTATTTGAAAGGATGTCATATGGAACAGGAACTACTCTATTTTGGCTTCATAGGAAAGAATGAATAACGATGAATGGAATGCCTAAGAGTGGGATGGATTTTGTGAGTAGGTAACAGGTTTTCCCTTTTTGTTTTCAACAAAGACCAAATGACCCTTCCTCACTTGTGTTCTAGTAGGGAAGCTTTTCGGAGTATAAGTTAGACTGCTGAGGTTGTTTCCAATGCTGAAATTCTATGATTCTCTATCTCTAGTTCCCAGCACAGGGCATTCAATACATTCTTGCTAATGATTTTATGTTTAATTACATCATTATTAGCATTATCAAAGAAAAAAAACAACCCTTTTGTACTTACATGTTCTCACCAATGTGTTGGAGGTCACTTATCTATCCTGAATTTCATCCAGTTCCCCTTACTGATGAGGTTAGGGTCACCATAAAATGTTGAGGTTTAGGGTAGGGGTGCTCAAGACTCCAAAATACCAGTGCACTGGGTCCTGTGGAATGAATTAGAATCAAGTCTTCTCTTAGCCAAAGAAAAGCAAAGTTTATTAAAAGTTTGCTTGTATTAGACACGGAACAAGTCTATGCTAGAAAATTCTATGGCACTTTCACACCCCATGGAGGCAAGATGGGGTGTATACAGAAACGTAGTGGGAGGAATCTAGGGGTGGTCTAGAGGAAGAGTTAGGGGAGGGTCTTCAGGAGGAATCAATGAGGTCAGACTCCAGTAAATGAGTGATTAAGGGGGAAGTTGCTGGAGGCTACCTGGAGCCACAGATAATGGTGGGCTAGGCCAGTTCAGGGATGGAACAGGAGAATAAAGGGTGGGAAATTGCTGGACAAAGGAGGGCTAAAGATTTGGGCAGAGCCACAATGAAAGACCTATGGCCTCAGCAAATGCCTTACATGGGAAGATTCAAGGAGAGTTCAAGGGGGTTCCCAGAGCCTGCACCTCATCACTACTACTTCTTTCTATATGATTATCCCCCAAAACTTTTCTGCATTTGGTATTTCTTCTTAGATCAGACTGCTAGTAACGATCCTAAATCAAGTGACCCATCTCTGTTACTGGTACCAGAAACAGTTCCATTTGGTATGGCCCAGAATCAGAACCTGTGACTTCTAGGAAGATATAACAGTAAGATTTTCATTGATCAGTCTAAATCCTCCCTCTTCAATGAGCTTTCAGGTGAAAGAGAGGAAACTTTTTTATACCTTTTCAATAGCTGCTGTGACTCAACCCCCTTCATGCTTCAGGAACTTGCTTTAAGGCAGGGGTTCTCAACCTCTGTTGAGACCCCTTTGGGGGTCTAACAAACCTTTCACAGGGGTCACAGGGGTCACCTAAGACCATCGGAAATCATATTCCGATGGTCTTGGGAACTGAGACACACAGCTTCTCTATCCATCTGCAGGTGAGTCTGCCCACATGCAGATATGCAGGATCATGGCATTAGGAAAGTTGAAAACCACTGCTTTAAGGGAAAACTGAAAGCAAGAGGAGTCAGGTGACTTTAAAAAACACTATGTAGAATAAAATGTTAACTCTTTACAATAAGGTATCCTGAGGGCAGAGACTCTTTCCTTTTGACTTTGTATCTCTAAAATTTAGCACTATGTCTGGTACAAAGTGTTTTTATAATTGATCAATAAGCATTTAGTTAGCATTTGCTGTATGCCAGACATTAATTAGTCTAAGCACTGGACAGGGATACAAAATGAAAGTAAAAACAGTGTCTTTCCTCAAGAAATTTTCATTCTATTGGAAGAGACAAAATATACAGATCAGTTTTTCAGTAACATCTGACTCTTCCTTGGGGTTGTCTTGGGGTTGTCTTGCAAAGATACTGTCTTGGGGTTGTCTTGGGGTTGTCTTGCAAAGATACTGGAATGGTTTGCCCATTTCCTTCTCCAGCTCATTTTACTGATGAGGAAACTGAGGCAGAGTTAATCCCACAACTCGTAACTGTCTGAGGCTGGATTTGAACCCACAAAGATGAGTCTTCCTGACTCATACCCCATAAATCAGTATACCTGAGATAAATACAAAGTATGTGGAAGGTAATTTTAGAGGAGATAGCCTGAGTATGCTTGGTGGATTGTTGATTGCCGGCACATCAGTGGCCTGAATTTAAGCCTTAGATGTCCATCTTACTAAACCATCTACAGAGGATGAAGGAAAAAAAAAAAGTTCCAGGCATGCCAATGATTCCCAGAATTTCCCTAATGGGCCATGACACCTCAGTTGGTCCTGAAGTGATGTTGATATATGGACCAGAGCAATGCTGTGCAATGATCTGAAGAGGTTTAGCAGACAACAGAATAATCTTGGAACCTGAATTTCCTAAAGCTGCCTGGGGCCAGGGCTACTGCCCCCAGGTCTCCTTCCACTGCCTATTCAGGCTGCTTATCTGAAGGCTAACTGGTGTGACTTTCTTCTGAGGAAGGGGAAGGGGAAATGGGCAGGGACTTGTTCCACCCCATCCAGCAGAGGAAGTCGCAGTCAGCCAGAGCCAAAGCCCCAGGTACTAGTCTTAGTCCCACCACCAAATAACTAAGTGATCTTCTGTGCTTTATACATCCTCATCTTACAAAGATGAGGAAGTTCATGGTGTAATCTTTTCTGTAACCTCAAAGAATATCCATTGTAAACGAGAACAAATAAAGGAGAACTAAAGGGTCATGAATTCTAATGGACTTAATCGTTTGGTTCCCGGACCTTTCTCAGCTTTATCAGTCCAACCAATAATAAAAAAAGGAAGAAGAATGATACACGGTAGAGGGAAAATGTGTTTTATTTAACACTCAATTTGGGTCTGGGTAAAAATATTGTTACATTTTCCCTTCACGAAAGCATTTTCATCAATAAGGCTACGTTCTGAGAACGATTTCAGATGTATTTTTATGTAACCCATGACCCAGCTGACCTCAGGTCCTAGGAATACGTAGATTGAGTTCAATCTTAGAGAAGAGACCCCAAAATCATCTCTTCTTCATCATTTTGCCCCCACCCATAGCTGTTTCTAGAAAATCTTGGAATATACCTCACATACAGGACACATTTAGGTCTCTACCTATGTAAGTAGTAAAAGGGTTCCCAGCTCCCACATCAGCACTCAAGGGTACTTTTATTTCACCCCACAGAATAATGAAGAAAATACATAAAGGGACTCACAGTGGCCTATAAACCATCTATATAGTTCTTCTCCCTCTTTGGTGAGTCTCACCTGCCCTTCATTGCCCATACAACATCTGAGAGTCATAGTACCATATTGTGGTTTGGGCCTCCCTCCAGATGGAAGCAAACTTGGAAATGCCTAACAGTCAACTCTCAATGTTCTCCTGAGTCATATTTTCATCCCAGTATGCACACAAGCCTATAGCCTTATAGTACTAGAATAAGGACTTAGACTTCCCCTAGAAAGAAAAGTAATTTCAAGTTTTTAGAAAATCAAACCCATTCCCATCAGATACGTACTGTCTGAATAACTCATGGTATCAACAAAGGGCAAAGTCCATGTCTTTTGCTTCCACATGGCTTATATATCTTGCTTCTTCTCTATCTGCAAGTCCATGTGCTGCATTCTCTTTTCTTTATGGCATGAAGAACTGCTTAGGAACTCTTCCTTCTCTCTGTCTCTGTCTCTGTCTTTGTCTCCATCTCTGTCTCTCTCTATCTCTGTTTCTTTGAATGTGTCTGTCTCTCTGTTTCTCTCTCTGTCTCTGTCTCTCTGTCTCTCCCCCCTTATCCCCCAAACTCTCAAACCTGTCAAGGGTTTTGTAGGGAACCAATCCCAAGCCTGGAACTATCCAGGAATTCTACTCTCTCTCTCTTTTTCTCTGGGATCCTCTTCTCTTTAAAAGGCTAGCACTCCTGACAAACGTGTCCCTTCTTGATCCAGGAAGTTAGATTTCAGGAACTCAGCCTATCTAGTAAATGTTTTTCATGAGTAAAAATACTTACAAATGCAAAATACCTCTTCATTGTTGGCAAAGGTGTTTGGGAAACTGGCCGCATTCATCAGTATCTCACTCAACCTTTCTTAGTTCTGTGGCCCTCTCAAGATCTCCTGGAAAAGGGATGAAAAGAAAGAAGACTTATCTGAAACTAATACAAAGCAAATCAAGCAGGACCATGAGAACAATTTACACTATGATCACAAGGGAAATAACTTTGGAAGGACTTGGAAGTTCTGATCAGCTCAGTGACCAATCATATCTTGCAGAGGGTAAAACAAGGAACGGAGCTGTGATTTTCTTGATATAGGAAACTCCTAAATAAAAGAATTCTTTCTGCTAATTTGGGTCAGCACTTTCTCTGAGAAGTTAAGGGTCTTACCCAGGGTTACACAGCCAGTAGGCACTAGGGGCAGGATCTGAATCCACATCTTCCTGACTCTACAGCTAACTCTTTATTCATTACTTCATCATTCATTACTCCATACTTTCATTTATACATACTTACACACTACTTTTACTTCTACTGGTAATCATAGCACTCCTTCTACTATAACTGGTTATGTACTACCTTTGTCTCAGAGGGACTCAGAGGACTGAGAGTTAGGCATCCCTCTCCTATTCCAGAAGAGAAGAGGGTGATTATAGACATGTGTCATTTTCAGATATGGCCAATAACTCCAATCATTTTGCTTGACTCTACTTATTTGTTACAAGGGAGGGTTATAGGTTAGGGGAAGAAGTGTCAGGGAGTCAATGGGAAGTGATGGTGATATACAGAAAAGAAAGAAAAAAGCATCAACCAAATATTTTTTTAAGGAGGGTGTACAAAAATGAAGTCATTCTGATCCATACCATCTGAGTAATCCTGGGCAAGTCATTTAATATTTCAATGCCCCAGGTAACAGTCTAGGCCAGTCATTCTCAACCTCTGGGTTGAGACCCCTTTGGGTGTCGAACGACCCTTTCACAGGGGTTGCCTAAGACTGTCGGAAAATATATTTCCAATGGTCTTAGGAACTGAGACACTGCTCTTTTATCTGTCTCCAGGCGGGTCCACCCACATGCAGATACGCCCACATACGAGTATTAAAGGGTCGTGGCATTGGTCTAGACCCATAAAGAACAGTGTAGATGTGGACCTGCATTGGCAAGGAGAATTTTTTTTTTCTTGGGGAAGGAAATCACCAGGTAAATAAGTTCTAGAGAGCTATGTAAGGCAGGAAGAGGTTGGGTGACTTATCCAAGGTCACAAAGGAGGTGCGATTTGAACTCAGGTCTTCTTGTGTGTGCTGCAGATTGTTACTTGTTCATCCTTCATTCTGGCCAGGGTCTCTGACTGCATCCTTTGCTGCAGATGGCCAACTGTTAGACTTGGACTCAGGAAGCCTTCAGTTCAAATCCTACTCCAGCTATTAACTCTACATCCTTAGGCTAACAATTTAACCTCATTTTCCTTTATCTGTAAATAATAGCCACTACTATATGCAAAATGGATAATTCTGATTATATTGAATTTAAAAGTTTTTGTACAAACAAAGCCCGTGTAACCAAGATTAGGAGGGAAGTGGAAAATTGGGAATTTTTGCAACCAGTGTCTCTGATAAAGGCCTCATTTCTAACATATAAAGAGAACTGAGACAAATATATAAGAATACACGGTATTCACCAACTGATAAATGATCAAAGGATATGAACAGGCAGTTTTCAGAGGAAGGAATTAAAGATATCTATAATCATACAAAAAAACGCTCTAAATAACTATTGACTAGAAAAATATGAATCAAAACAACTAAGGTACCACATCTCACCTGTCAGATTTGTTAACATAACAAAACAGGAAAATGATAAATGCTGGAGAAGATGTGGGAAAATTGGAAGACTAATGCATTGTTGGTGAATCTGTGATCTGATCCAACCATTCTGAAGAGCAATTTGGAACTGTGTCCAAAGGGTTATAAAAACGTGCATACCCTCAACCCAGCAATATCACTTCTAGGGCCGCCTCACAAAGAGATCATACAATTGGGAGGAGGACCCATATGTACAAAAATATTTATAGCAATTCTTTTTGTGGTGGCAAAGAATTAGAAATCAAGGAGATGCCCATCAATTGGGGAATGACTAAGCAAGTTGTGGTATATGAGTGTAATGGAATACTATTGTGCTACAAGAAATGAGGAGCAAACAGACTTCATAAGAACCTGGAGGGACTTACATGAACTGATAGGCTGAGTGAGGGGAGCAGAACATTATACACAATTACAGACACACTGTACTGACTTTGATAGACTGGGCTCCTCTCAGCAACGCAAGGCTATAAGACAACTCCAAAAGACTCCTGATAGAAAGGGCTATCCCTATCCAGAGAAAGAATTATGGATCCTGAATGCAGACGGAAGCAAACTACTTACTTTCTCACTCTTTTGTTTCTTCTTTCTCCTTGTTCATTCCACTGGTTATAATTCTTTACAACTTGACTAATGTTTAATGCGAAGGTATTTGTAGAACCTTTATTGGATTTCATGCCACCAATGGGGGGAGAAGAGAGAGGAGAGGGAGGGGGGGAAATTTTGAACTCAAAAGCTTGTGGAACTGAATGTTGCAAACTAAAAGTAAATAAACTTTTTTTTAAAAGTGAAAAAATTATAGCACCTCCTTCTCAGTGTTGCTGTGGGGATCAGCTAAATGCTAGCTATCCTTATTTTGGTGGTGCTCTAATGCAAGATAAGTAACAGAAGAATAAAAGGCAATAAAGCCCCCACACACCTGCCTGCTCGTTGCCTTGCATTTTCAGAGATGAAGGCTTCTGCCCCCACCTTCTTTCAGCAGTTCCACAACTTTCAGAAAATGCTGCATCTCTGTTGAGAAGTACTTTTGTTTCCCAGCTGCCTTGAGTGGAACAGCTAAAAGCAGCTGATTGGGGCACAACCGTGCTTTTTTTGCACCTGAATTTCTAGTCACTTACTAGCCCAGGGCCAAAAATCCAAGCCAGCAAATTTAGCTCCAGAGTGTGAACATGAGCAGGAGGGAGCTGTTACCACCTATGAGCTCAACCATAAGGAAGGCACCATTCCACCTTGACCTCATGTTCCCCAAGAGTTCTATCCAAATTCCCTCTCTAGAAACGCTAGAGCTAGTTAATGTCTTCCCAGAGCTTTTCCCAAGGTCATGGAGAGTCAGTGGCAAGAAGAATAGAATTCATGACTTCCAAGATGCTGCTGCTCAAATGCATCTTGTAGCAACAGGAACAGGGGAGAGAAAAGTAGGAAGAAATGATGAAGCGTGAACCACCCTGGCTGTCTTTTTCAGTACATTTTCTCCACTCTTGGCTTTCAGTATATGCTCATTTTGGTATGTTCTTGATAAGATGTCTGTTCTAATTCCTGACTATTCATTCTTAATTGAATCTGTTCTCAAGGTTAATGCATCTTGATCGATTTACCCCAGTGAAAGAGGAAAAGAGGCAGCTCAAGAATATTCAGGCTGTGAGATCTAATCTTGGCTCTGACACTGCCATGCTGTGTGACCTTCCCCTCTCTGGGCTTCAGGTCCTTGTCTGTGAGATGGGGATAATCATACTGACCTTTCTTTCAGGGCTGTGAGAGGAATTGCTAACAAACAAGCAGCAAAGCATTCTGTAAATGTGAAGTGTTCCATACATGCTCAGTAATTAAAATGAGACAGGCCAGCAAGATAGATGTGCTGGAGCAGCAGGGGATGGGGGCAGGGAAGGAGCACTCTGATCTTGACCTGGCCAAACAGACCCCTGGCCTGATTTCTAAAAGATCTACTCTGAGGAAGCAGTTTGGGACTAATGTTCTACAGGTATTTGAGAGAGGATAAAAGTGTATGTGTGTGTGTGTGTGTGTGTGTGTGTGTGTGTGTGTGTGTGTGTGTGTAAGTGTGTATATGTATACACATATACCCATATACCTACTTATCCATATGCATATGTGTCTATATATGTGTGTATGTATGTATGTGTATATATGTCTATAGAGAAAGAGCATATATATATATACATATATATATATGATTTTGTAAAGGGAGGCCTACAGACATTTCATTTCAGCTTAATTGTACTCCATTATATTCTATAGAATAGAGAAGTACAGAATATACAAATATGCATATACTCTCTCCCTCTCTCCCTCCCAGCTGATGTCAAAATTAGCTGGTTGCACTTGGCATCAGCTCTGCTTTTGACTCTAGAATGTTTATGAATGAATCTCAGAAAACAAACAAGTAACTGTATTAAAAGTTAAATCCTGTGCCTATTTATAGAATAGGCATCATAAACTATAAAATGCATAGAATAGATGATAGAATGTATAGCATAGTCTATAGACTATAGAATCGCAGACTATAATGGTGTATAGTCTAGTTGACTTGAAAGTTCTGTAGACCTCCCATCACAAAATGAGAAATAGAGATAGAGATAGTCCTCTCTCTGTCTGTGTCTGTCTCTGACTCTCTGTCTCTGTCTCTCTCTCCATCTCTCTCTCTCTCTCTCTCTCTGTCTCTCTTTGTCTCTCTGTCTCTGTCTCTCTCTCTCCCTTTCCATATATACACACACACACAATATGTATATCTAGAAACACATATATGTCTTTTTATTCTATAGAGAACCACAGTATATATACATACATATGTTCTCTCCTTCCTTTCTCTATATAGAGTCATATATATATATATACATATATATAAAATGAGCTATATATAAAAATATGTATATGTGAGAGAGAAAGAGGGAGAGAGAGGAAGAGAGAGGGCTATTCTGTGGTTCTCTGTTCTGTAGAATATGGAGAACCATTGTTGTCTGTCCTCTGATGAAGTACAGTTTGACTTAACTTCGCCATTCCTCAGTTTACTAAGGAAGTCCTGAATAGTTATTTGATTGAGTTATTATTTGCAAAGTGAGATTTTGGACACACTGGCCAGATAGAGTATAAGTTCCTTGAGGACAGGATTGTTTCATTTTTGTCTGCATCGCTGCTTCCAGAGAAACCCAAACTGGCAGATCTCTTAAGCTCTGGAATTCTGAGTTACAATGGACTAAGCTAATGGGATGTCTAAACTAAGTCTGGCTTTAGTGTGGGGATCTACCAGGAAGGTGGAATTGGATAGACCACCAGGTTACTAGTTGGTGCAGTGGATAGAGAGCTGGGCCTGAAGTCAGGAAGACCTGAGTTCAAATACGGCCTCAGTTACTTACTAGCTGTGTGACCCTGGGCAAGTCACTTAACCTCTGTTTGCCTCAGTTTCCTCATATATGAAATTGGTATTATAATAATAGCATCTACCTGCCAGGGTTTTTATAAGGATAAAATGAGATAACAAATTGTAAAGCACTTAGCACAGTCAGACACATAATAAATGTTATGTAGATGTTAGTTATTTTTACGTTAAGGGATAAACCAGCAGGTTAAATCTAACATGATGATCAGTGCAGGGATTAGGGGCTCCAGAGAGATGGAGATATCTGGTCTTAAAAAATGAGGAGGATATTGATGATGATGATGATGATGAAGATGATGATGGTGATGATGATGATGGTGATGATGATGATGGTGATCATGATGGTGATGGTGATGATGATGATGATGATGCTGATGATGATGATGATGATGACCAAGACTAAACTACCAAAGCTGGCAATGGGAATCTCCCAGGCAGGGGTGGCACTTCTGGACTTAGGGTTACAGCAGCTGAAATCCTATGAATTAGTAATGTCCTTGGGAACTTAATGAAGAATTGGGGTAAGAAGATATGATTCAGCTCACAGCCACTAATGATACCATTACCACCCACCTACTCCACTCTCAGGCTGTTCTCATCTACACCCAGACCCATAGACCAGGGACCCTCTGCAGAGGTAGCATAGTATGGTGAACAGAGCCCTGGAAGTAGAACTAGAATGTCTGGGTTTGAACCCTCCTTCAGACATTTACTAACCACATGACCCCAAACAAGCCCCTTAACCTTTCTGAGATTCAGTGTTGCTTTTTTTTAATCTGCAAAATGGGAATAACAATTGCACCTACTTGGCAAGATTGGCATGAGAATCCCATGAGATATTGTCTTGAAAACCTTAAGGCTCTCTGTCAATGT
Organism: Pseudochirops corinnae; assembly: GCA_028646515.1. Taxonomy (NCBI): domain Eukaryota; kingdom Metazoa; phylum Chordata; class Mammalia; order Diprotodontia; family Pseudocheiridae; genus Pseudochirops; species Pseudochirops corinnae. The sequence continues at coordinate 26,823,574 of CM053589.1, read as the reverse complement.
GCACTATTATTATAGTCCTGTCAGAGAGGCCATGGCCAGTGCATAATGAAGGGGTTGGGGAAAGAGAGGGGGAGGGGGCAAAGGGGGAGAAAGAGGGACAGGATGAGGGAAAGAAGGAGAGGGAGAGAGAAGGGGGAAGAGAAGGGGGAGGGAGGGAGAGGAAGAGAAGAACAGGGAGAGGGGAAGGGAAAGAGGGAGAGGGACAGGATAAGGAAGAGGGAGGGAGAAGGACAGAAAGGAAAGAACGGAGGGAGTAGGAGAGAGAAAGGGCAGGAAAGAAGGAGAGAAGGGGGAGAAAGGAAAAGAGAGGGAGAGAAGAAGATGGAGAGAGTGGGAGGGAAAGAGAAAAAGGAAAAGGGACAGGATAGGGGAGAGTGGGAGGGAGAGATGAAAGGAGAAGGAGAGAGGGAGAAGGAATGGGAGAGAAAGAGAGATAGAGAGAGACTAGGGAGAGGAACTGTTTTTTTGTATTGCATTTTCGTTCTGGTGGTCATCTACTTTCTTTTTAGTTGTTCTGATCTGTCCACTTTATGTAACTTCTGCCTGTCTGTTCAGATTACAAGGAAAGGAAAGATGTCTCAAGGGAAGAAGAGTGATTGTGAATGTGTCACCAGGGTGTGGAAGCCCAAATTTGGGAAGAGCCCTTAATTTCCTGAAAGCCAGTGAAGGGCTCTTGCTTGCAAAGGCAGAGCTTAAGTCAAGCATGAACATGGTGCTTCCTAGTCCTAAAAACCTCAGCAGTGACTCCTCCCTCAGAATACTAGCAAGGGCAGACGAAAGGCACTCATTCCTTTCTGCTTCTCTCTCATTAGGCCATAAGTTCCACAGGATCCAGGCCTCTGGCCATCTCCACTGGTGCCCATCTCCTAGGGTCCTAGAGTTTCAATTTCTCCTCCAAAGTGGACCGTAATCTGCTCTGCCTTCCTGCCAGGGGTTACTGAATGAGGTATTTGCAAAAGTATCTTGGAAGCTGTAAAGTAATTCAGGAACATGAAGTGTTATAATAGAAAAGGAAATAGAAATCTGAGATAATTATCTGGAGGTCTCAAGTCATATATACACGTCAGTTCTTCACCATTCTTCAAGCTTTTTTGTTCAAGTATAAAACTCGAGTTTTGTCTCCAAGCATCCTAATAAGAAGATGAAGGACATTTGAGGCACACGTCTTTAACTCGAAACACTTTAATTCAATAAATGTTTGTTGAGACCTTACCTTATAGTATCAAGCACTGTCCTAGGTGCTAAGACACAAAGAAAACGGGAAACAGGGCCTGCCTTCAAACTTAGTTTTCTTTCAATTGTCTATGTATCCTTCCATTGTAATTAAGCATGAGTTCTACCACATGGAGCACCAAAGCAAAGGCCACTGCCACATCTGCCATAGCCTCAGTTCTATTTGTGGCTACCCTTAGTCTCAGCTTTAGGGTCCTCCAAGCCTGCTCCTTTGGAATCAATCAATCAATCAATTAATTAATCAGATTAATATTCTGTTAAGGTAGGAAAATCAGGATGATGATGAAGTGGGAAAGAATCCTGGAGGGAGAGAACCTGTGTTGAGATCCTGTCTTTGCCAATTACAGGTAATAAGTGTGTGACCTTGGTCAAGTTAACTGGCCCATCCCTCTGGCCCCAGTAAAATGGCATTTACAAATCCCCTTTTAATTCCCCACCCACTGTACCATGCTGCTTTAATTGAGGACCTCCTGTCTCTGATAGTCCAAGAGTCCGAGTAACTCAGGTTGTAGTGATGGTTCTGAAGGGTGCCCCTAAGTCTGATCATAAGAGCAAAGCTCCCATGGCAGCTGCCTGGTTCCAGGTCGCTGGAAAGAGAAAAGCTTTGATATTTAAAGTTTAAAAATTAAGATGAACACACAGCCTCTGGTTACTTATTGATCAAGTCCAGAGTTATTTTTAAAAAGCAAATCAGCCAGCTGTGCCCAACAGAAGTGTATTCGTCTTTCTCCTTCATCATACTGTCACCCTGCCATGATCTAGTGTATACTAAAAGCAATAAATTGGGGGTGTTATTGCTGTTATCGGTTCTGGTCTGTCCATGTGTTTGTGTGTGTACAAGCATGTGCATGCCCACAGTTTGCTTTGTCTCTTTGATGTTGTACATAATGGTGTCTGTTGGTTTTTTTGTAGTTTGTGGTTCACTTTATTACAAGAATGATTTTTTACTTTGGGGATGTTGGAGTGAAGAAATATAGCTAGTTTCCCTGCCTGACCTGGGAGACTACTCTTCTTCTCCCCTCTAGTCACCTTTCTCTGGTTGGTACCAAGTTTGCTATCAACCTTGCACTGAGATCCCACCTGGACTAGATACAAAAGAAAGAGGAAGCTGCCCTTAGTTGGCAGGGAAAGAAGTAGATACGTGTAGCACCCTGGCTTCTCCTTATGAGTTACTCCTTGTCTGAGACATATTGTGGGTCAGCATCCCTTCAATGCCACAGTCTTAGAATCTAAACTCCTTGAGAATTGCTTTTGTCTCACTTTTGTATTTGTCACTCTAGAAAGTGGCACATGGAAGGGGAAGGAAGGGGAAGAGAGAAGGAAGCATTGTGCTAAGTGTTATCTTATTTGATCTCATTTATTAAGAGTCTACAAAGTAGATATCTAATAAGTTGATTGATAGCTGATGAGCTCCAACAGATGGGATTTTTGTTTGTTTGTTTTTTACCAACCAGCTGGAGGACATATCATTCACCACAATGTATATTTAATGAAATATCAAAACAAAAGAAATGACAAGTGAGTACATTCTCTCACAAGTTAGTACACCTCTAGTGGATGAGGAGGTATGAGAACAGATAGGGCCAGGGAACATGCATGGCCTGCAAAATTCATGCCTATGTTTCTACTTGCTCTTCTATAGAGATAGTAGTGTTCTCTGGTGATGGCATTTTTGGAGATGTTTTGTTGATTGGTCTGAAATCTTCTGTTGATTCGTGCTCTCTGCCAGGCTGTTTTCAGTTGGCTTCTTTTTTTTTCTGTTGAAGGTTTCTGTTGAGCTCTTCTTTGTTTCTTCTGGGAATTTCAACTGAGCTTCTGCTGCCCTGGGTTCAGTATCTGTTGGTCTTTGTATAATGAAGCTTTCTTTTTCCTATAGGGGAAGAGGTCTGTGAACTCCTTCTCTCATAGCCCTAGGGGCTGTTCCAGGTCTTCTATGATATAGACCCCAACCACCTACATGGAGAAATCCAAGGAATTTAAGTTTGTCTTTTTAGACACTCTTGCTTTAATGCCATCTGCTGCTGTTGAACCTAGTTGTCTATCTCATTTAGAGTTGGAAAATTCCTTTCAATTCCTTTCTGTTGTCATCAGGCAATTTGTGGTCAGTATAAATCTAACCCTAAGGCCAAGATTAAAAGGGGTTAGGTGGAGCTGAAGATCTTTGTCTCATTTCCTTACTAGTAACAAAGTAGTTCCTTCCCTCTTGAGGTAACAAAACACCACAACAAAATGGAGGCCTGCACAAATGTGTCTGTAGAGTAGCCCTCCCAGCAAGCTTTGCTGACTATCCCTAGGCTAGCCCAGACAAACAGTGTAGTACAGTGGAAAGAACACTAGTGTTGGTGTCAGACAACAAGAGTTTAAGTCCTGGTTAAGTCGCCTTCCCGAGATTATTTCCTTATCTGTAAAATGGAGATAGCAGTAACTTGCAAGATCTACCTCATAAAGTTTTGTGTCAGTCAACCATCAATTAAGCTCCAGTTTAGCATCAATTTAGTATTTCCAGGCACTTTGCTAAGTGATGAGGATACAAAAAAAGGCAAAAAAAATTCTCTGCTCTCAAGGAACTCACAGTCTAATGGGGAGATAGTAGATAGACCACTGTGTTCAGATAAGACAAAGACAGGATAAGGCTTAAATAACCAACACTGGGAAGGTACTAGAATTTAGAGGATTGGGAAAGGCTCAGAGTGAATGCAAATAGCAATTGTTTCTGTTTTGGCCAGAAACCCTCAGGGTCTCCCCCTCCAAGATTGATTTTTTTTTGTTTTAAACTAGGTAAAAGAAGCCATTCTTTGCTTCAGTTCTTACCTAGCCTTAATTACAGAATGGGTGTTGTAGCCACAGGTAGAGATGAGAAGAGAATTCCAGGCATTGGGGAAAGCCAGTGAAAATTCCTGAAGGCCAGGAGATGGAGTATCTTGTGGGAAGAATAGCAAGGAAACCAGGATTATTGGATTGCAGGGTAGATTGGAGGGGGAGGGGGGAGAGAATAAAAGAAGACGGAAAAAAAGTGAAATGCTATGTAAATAATTGCTTTCTTTAGGAGTGCCAACTCAAAAACAGAGAGGTTTAAAAATCTTTATACCCCAGGAGCTAGCAATCTTTTTTGTGATATGAATTCTGAGAGTTTATCACACTAATTTAGAACATTATCACTTGGTTGCCTAATGATGTTCTCTTAATCCTCGTTTCCTTCATGTAAGGATATGTACAAACACATGCAGCCTATTACAATGAAATTTGTTGAAATCTCCACCAGCAAAGAACTCAACTCTGCTTAGCAACATTATAAATTACTATCTCTAAAATGAAGAAGAGTGCTCCTATAAAGTAGACCAAAAGAAATAATGTATCTCATAAAGCTCTGTCACCACCGGAAACATGGTATCAGATGGCTTCGCTGCTATAACGTATGCAAGTCCAGACTCCTTCTGGACAGTTTTAGCTGAATTAGCAAGGGCTGTTCTACACTCCTAACATCTGTGAGTCAACAGAAATGATTCACTTTACAACTGCTTCAGACTTCCTTGGCAAGGACAAAGAGGCATATCTTAGACCAGTGTTAAGCGGGACAGTTCCAGGTGCAGCCAGTCCTGGGGCTGGCAGGGAAGCAGGGAACCCTCCCAGTTCCTAGATCACCCATACCCACAAAACATCCAGCCTGCAAATTGAGAATAGGGACTTTATTGTTGCTCTTGCTCCTTGCAGAGCAGAGAAGTGGCTAAAAACATGTTCCTCCTTCCGTCACCCAAAAGGAACTGGAAATCACCAGAATATTGCAAAAGACAGAAAGGGCAAAAGGCCAAGGACTAAAGAATTGGGAGGTCTGGCAGCAGTGGAATTACCTGTTTGAACGATCTTTGGAAATTCTCTCGGAGCCTCAACTAAGCAAAATAATAACAATTCTTCCTACCTCCCAGGATTGTTACAAAGATCTAAGAAGATTCTAATTTCCAATGTGAAATCCTATATAAATGTGAGGATTTTCTTTTAAGAAGCTGTGTGGTGGTAGATTAGAATGAGTTCTTCCAACTCCACCATTTTTCTTTGATGAGTTAAGGCTGGAAAGGTAGACAGAAGAGAGGTTATGCAGCCTTTTGAATGCCAGGCTAAGGAGACTAAACTTTGTTTTGTAGGTATTGGGGAGCCACTGGAGGTTTTCGAGTGGGGAAGCAATATAATTATAGCTGTATATTAAGAATGTTAACAAAAAGATGGAAATAATATAATGCAGTGTAAAGACAACCAAAGCTGGAGCCCTGAGTTGGAGTCACAGAACACAGATTTAACCTCTCCATACTTCTATAAAATGAGAGGAACGGACTAGATGCCCTCTGAAGTTCCTTCCAGGTCTAACTCTGCAATCCTCTAAGTTTATACCATAATCAAGGCCAATATAAGCACTAATACTATCAATGATATTAAGGAAACTTATATTGGTCCTAGAGTTCTCTGGGTACACCATTTCAAGGACGCTTTTTAGGCTGGCAAAATGGACCTAAAGATCTGCCATGTGACTTCCAGTGTAGATTTCTGGTGATCAGTGTTACCAGTAAATGTATCAAACCATTGTCAATGTCTATAATGGGGTACAGTAGTTAAAGCACCAGTCCTGGAGTCAGGAGGACCTGCATTCAAATCCAGCCTCAGATATTTTCTAGCCATATGAACCTAGGCATCACTTAACCCTATTTGCCTCAGTTCCTCATCTGTAAAATGAGCTGGAGAAGGAAATGCCCGATTATCTTTGCTAAAAAGACCCCAAATGGGGTCACAAAGAATTAGACACAACTGAAACAGCTCAACAATAGCAACAAATTGTGTGGGTGAGAAATCTCACTTACCCAAATCAAAGGAATGTAGAAGAGAACTTGGAGCAGACAGGAGTTTTATTCTAAAAAAAAAATACATACCCTGGGGCGGGGAGAGACCTCTCCCCGCCACAGGTTCGAAGAAGAGAGAGCCAGAGAGAGAGAGAGAGAGAGAGAGAGAGAGCACCCCTCCAGGTGCCCTTTTTAAAACCCTGAGAGTCATAAAAAGTCATAAAAAAAAGTACATTCTTTTAAGTTCTGTTGGAAGAGAGAGTATGGATTCCACGTAGGTAAAGTCAGAGGGTCTCTGACTTCTCATTGGAGGAGGGGTGGAGTCCCGTTTCTGCGAATTTGAACTAAGAAAGATTTCCCCCCTGTCCCACTCACCTTTTGCTTATGCAAAAGGTACAGGCGCACAGTCTGTAAGTAGACAAGCAACTCTCAGTGGGATTCCTGTCCCCACCCCGAGCCCACAGCAAAAAGCTCCCATCAGGTCTACTTCTAGCCCATCCTAAACAAAAGTTCTGATTTGCATTCTAATACTGCCTTTGGAGAATCTCAATTTTAAAGGCTTCCCATTCAAAATAAATTAGACAATGAGACTCTTGAAAAAAGTGCAGTCAAATCCAGTTATTTCCTGGCCTACTAGAATTCCCTACTTGCTCAACCACCATTATCCACAGGAGGATATGCAAAACCTGGAGAGGGAAGTTCCAGTATCACAAATTAACACTGGCTGATTCTAAAATGACATTGAGGCATCACCTAGTACTCCCTGGGTTTAAGCACCTAGCCACTTGCTCTTTCTTCCAACATTGCCTCTGAATAATCCTGGCCTCCAAATGCCAAGGAGTCTGGCTACAAGGGCTTTTCAAAAAAGGAATCTCCACACTGAATAGTTTTTAAGTTCTCAAAGTTGCTAAGAAGCTGGAGTTTGTTTTCACTGCCCTCTACTCAGCACTTTGAGATTACCTGGCCCCTCTCCTGTTTTCCTTCTCCTAAAATAACTGTCTCATGCTCCCAAACTAGGCCCTTTCCTTCCATCAGCCCCATTGGCTTAGTGCCCTATTTTCTGCTAACCATATAACTACTTGACATTCAAAGATAGTTTTAAGGAAATATAATTTAAGCTTTAATGGTAGAATTTCGACAAGTGTGAGAAATATGTCCAGAAGACATTTGGGAGCAGGAAGGTTATTCTAGCACCCCTTAAATCATGCCTTAAAATCAGACCTCTTTGTGAAGTCAGGTTTATCCACAACGTACTAGAAATTCTGACATACACACACACACACCCCTAACCAAATCCTTATTCATCCTCATTCAGCAATTGTTGTTACACAGGAATGGTCTGAACTCCTTAAAGATGGCTTTAAAGCATGTCTGTGACAGCAGATTAAAATTTAGCACTTCTTCTTTGAAGTGTCATCTTTCCTTCCATTCAGTCAGTCTTTGGTCTGGGAAATAATGTTGGCAGTTAGCTAAGCTTTATAACTATGCCTGTGGGAGAAGATGTACTCTTCCTCTCTCATTGACTCCTTGGCTCTCTCTATATCTTTGCTTGAAACATTCTCCTCTCTCTTCACATTTCCAGCTCCTCTTACCAACCCCCCCCCCCCACCTCATTTGCAGCAGATGACCTCATGTCTGTTTTCACTTAGATCCCCACTTCCACTTATCTGTGACTCTATATCTAGCCTTTCTTCTTTTGCCTAAATCTGACACAACATATTCTTTCCCCACTCCAAATATCCTTCTATCTGTGTGACTCATAATAATAACAATAAAAATTTCCATTTCAATAGGACTTTGATTTGCAAAGCACAGTGAAGATGTTATCTCATCTAATCCTCACATCAGTCCTAGGATTTATCTACTATTGTTATGCCCTTTTTATAGATAGGGAAACTGAGGTACAGAGCAGTTAAGTGATTTGGTCTGAGAGACACAGCTATTAAGTGTCTAGGGCAAGATTGAACACAGCTTCCTAACTATAAGTCCAACATTCTCTCTGTTGTACCACCTAGCTGCTTCATTATGAAGTTAAGCTAAATTCTATGCTTACCCCTGTCCCAATAATTTTACTCTCCCCCAACGGGCTCCTTTCCTTCTATCTTTCAATATAAGGGAAACATGAATATTGGTAACTGTTGTCCTTCATGCTCAAAGGATCAAAATGATCTTACTATGTCAAAGTCAAGGTACAGCATGTTGACTGTGGGTGATCAGACCAACATGAACTAGGAAGGCTACAAATAGTCCATATAAACCTTTGGAATGGAGATGTCTCTAAATTTGCATAACTCTGGTTTCTTTTGAACTACTGCAGTTCTGCTTTGCTCATAGAGCACAGCACCTTCTTTGATGCAATTATACCATACTGGGTGGTCCTGTACCAGCATCCCCCATGCCTCAGAATCTATTCCAAAGTTCTTCAGAGAGACCTTGAGTGTGTCCTTGTATTGCTTCTTCTGACCTCCATGTGAGCACTTGCCTTGTGTGAGTTCTCCCTAAAATAGTCTTAGGCAAATGAACATTTGGGATTCAAACAATGTGGCCAGCCATAGGCTCCTTTCCTTCTACCTTTCAATATAAGGAAGACATGAATATATGTAAAAATAGAAGGTAGAATTATTCCACTCCTTTTATGCTTATTTTCTCTAATAAGGAAAGGGTCATCAGCCTGGAAAGGATCCAATGAAAATGGTTAATAGAAATTTACAACTAAGATAGGGAGGAGGCAAGAGGGACCCTTGCTGCCCTAAGTGGATTCATGTGACCTGTCCTGGAGGAGCCACAACCAAAGGTGCTATAAAAACTTGTAAATGTGACAGCCCAACCACTGTTACTAAGCTTTGAGCAATGAGGAAGAGCAGGAGAAATGCCTCAATACTGAAGATGAGCAATTGTCCTAATTTTTAAAAAATAGGAAGAAAATTGGTACTAAGACTTATGACTTTGGCATACGTTTCTGGCAAAATTCTAGAGTGGATTATTAAAGGAATAGCTTCTGAACCTCGTAAGGAGAAAAAAGATGTTATAATTAAAAAGCAACATAGATTCCTTAAGAACAAATCCGATCCAAACCAATCTCATTCCTTTTGGGCAGTGTAATACTGTAGAAAGTCTAGCCAGATATCAGCAAAGAATCTGACAAATCCTTTCATGCTATCATTGTGGACAAGATGAGGGAAATACAGAATGAATGAAATGGTTTGGTGGGTTCAAAATTGGCTCAATCAATCAGCATTTATTAAGTACCTACTGTGTTTCAGGCATTTTGCCAGGATCCAAACAAACTGATAATCCAAATTAATAGAGCAACCTGAAGGGAAGTCTCTAGTGCATTGCCATTAGAGCTCTGTCCTTGGTACTATTCCATTCAACATTTTTGTCAATGACCTGTTTGAAGACAAAGACGGCATATTTATCTAATTTGTATATGACATGAAGCTAAGAGGTATACTTAAAGTAGCTCATGGGAGAATCAGGACCTAAAAAGAGGCTACTGAAATGAAATATAATAGGAGTAAATACAGAATTCTACACATGAATTTTAAAAAATCAACTGTTCAGATTCAAGATAAGGGAGAATATTTCTAAATTACAGTTTATATGAAAAATACCAAGATGTCCTCATGGATATAAAAATCAATATGCATCAACAGTATTATTTGGCAGTAAGAAGAGCTAATGGGAATGAGTTACTTATGGGTATAATTAAGTTCCCCTTCTCTAAAAGTCTAAGCAGAGGATGAACAAAATTTCAAGCAAAGGGTCAACTACAAGAAAAATATGGACAAGACTTGAGGAGTTAGACTCATGGAACTTTCATGATGCTTTAAATTTTGAGATTCAAAGATTCTATAATCTGTAGTGATAGAGATTAGACTCATGATTTCACTGGTAGAAGGAACCCCCATGTGAGGAAACTCATTCACCAAACTTGCTCACTTATATGGCTGGGACCTTTTTTGCAACTAATATTTTAAGAGAGTTGCCTAGAGCACTAAGAATTTAAATTATTTGCCCTAGATCACATAGCAAGTATGTATAAAAATCAGGATTAGAACTCAGGTCTTCCTGATTCCTCGGCCAGCTCTTTTTACTATGTCATAGTAAAAATTCTCTATGTCTCTTAATTCAACACAAAATTATGTTAGTAGACTTCTTTAAACCACTGGTAGATGCTGCATTTGTAATAATTAGGACTCCCAAATACAAACATTTTTCTTTACAAACACATCATGTTTAGAGCAATAAGAAGTAGGAACCACTAAAAGTCTGAGCAGAGGAATGGCATGATAAGTATGAATGACACTTAAGGAAAAATAATTTGCAGAGTTATTCAGAATGAATTGAGGGAAAGAGAGTCTGGTGTCAGGGAAATGAGTTACTAGACTGTTGTAGTAATCCAATGTAAGATGATGAAGGTCTGAGTTAAGTTGCTGACAGAGGAAAAAGAGAGGAAGGACTGAATGAGTTAGATTTTGAGCAAGAATCAACAGGACTTGATGACTGACTGTCTGAACATAACGGATGAAGGAAAGGGATGAGTCAAAAATAACTCCAAGGTTTTATGCCTGGATTATTGGTAGGAAGGCAGTTACATTGACAAAGCCAATGAAGTTGAGAAGAGTAACTCATTTAAATGGAAAATATTAAATGTGGTTTTGAATATGTTGTTTGAGATGACAGTGGGACATCTAAGTGGAAATGACTAACATGTAGTTCTACTCGGTAACAAGAACTTAGTTAAGAAAACAGAACTGATTTAGGAATCATGAGAATATTAGTGATAGTGGAAGCCATGAATGGTCAGAAGGTGAATTCAGGTAATTACAGATCAGTCAATATAACAATATTACTTAGGAAAATACTAAAAGAAAACTCCCATATCCACTATCCCAATCCTACCTATCCTTTGAGACCCATTCTAATGAAAACTTCTTTACAAAGATTTTTCCTCTTCATTCCCCTTTGGGTATAATTTTTCTCTAAGTTACCATGCTTGTGGTCACCTGCTCTTAGGGAATTTATCATATGATTATACTATGATTATCATACTTATACTATGATTATTTTTGCATACACTTTATCTTCCAGTGTTCTTACACACATACCCCATATTCTATAATCTAGTGACACTAGACCCCTTGCTGTTTCCAGCACTAGACATTCCATATCCCATTTCTGGACATTTTTTCTGACTGTCCTCCATACCTAGAACTCCCTCCTTCCTCATCTCTGCCCCCAAGTTTTCCTGACTTCCACCTTCTTCAAGAAACCTATCCCAGTCTTCCTTAATCTTACCTTATCAAGTAAGATATTCATAAAGCACAATGCCTGGCAAATAGTAGGCATTATATAAATGCTTATTCTCTTCCCTTCTCCCTTCCTTAATCTTAGATAATCTGAGATTACCTCCAATTTAACCTGTGTTCCCCCATTAGACTGTGAGTCCCTTGAGAGCAGGGACTGTTATACCTGCTTTTTGGAGAGAATCCCCAGTGCTTAGCATAGTGCCTGGCACACAGGAAGTGCTTAATAAATGATTGTTAATTGATTGAGTCATTGGTAGGTTGTAAGTCTTTTGAACATGACTATGTATGAACATCAACTGCTCTTAGGGAATTTGAACATCAACTATGTATCCCTTGCAGTGGGAACTATAGTGCTTTGGATATATATAGCAAGTGTATTGTAAATATAATTTTTAATTGGTCATTGGTTAAAATCTACAACTAACTAGCAGTCATCTAAAAGAGCTTAGGTATATGTACTAGAAAGCAACTAAACAGGCTTTATGATGAGTTTTTTGTCCAGATCAATTGAATTTCTTTCTTTGATAGCACATTTTTGTAAACAAAGAAATTGTAGATGTGAGCTATCTTGATTTCAGCAAGCCATTCAGTCATCTTTCTCATTGGCAAGCTAGAAAAGTATACATCATTGATGTGCTTTACTAACCTGTCAAATAGAAGAGCAACCACTTCAAGGTTTACATCCAAAAGTTAGATATCAATGATAGGCATCCATCTAGAGCATTGTACTGAGTGATGTGTAGTAGAGATTAGGCTGAGGACTTATTCTATTCAATGTCCTTACTGATAACTTGGGAAAAGTAATCAAGGAGAAACATCCTTATCAAATTTGCAGGTGATTTAAAAACATAAAGGGAGTAGGGCATAGTAGATAGAGTCTGGGGCTTAGAATCAGAAAGATCTAGGTCCAGATCCTGTTTCTGGACACCTACAAATGGTGACAATTCAACTAGCATTAATTAACTACCTACTAGAATGCCAAACACTGTGCTAAGACTTGTAAAATCACTTAATCTCTGTGTTCCTGCAGCAATTCACATTGGCCATATATAAGAAAATCGTAGATGGGTTAAGATTTTCATTGGTAGAAGGATTTTCCACACAAGGATCTCCCCTCACCAATAGACTGGAAATTTTTAAGATGTGGAACTTTAGTGATTCTCTGATAAAAACAAAAAAGTCCCTTAAAAGATCCTCAATCTTTGTTTCTATTAGGAATCTCTTTTGGGGCTGCTAGTAATAATTTATATATGTTAATATTTAGAGAAAATATAGTGCTGTTTTCGACTTTTACTGGAAAGATGTAAGAAATCTAATTGGTCATTCATGGATTTTAAAAAAAAAAGATGAGAATGGGAAAGTAGGGTGAAGTAAGAGATGCCAGATGAAGGAAATTTCTCAGACATTTCCTCTTTCATCTGTCCAAAAAAAAGTTCAATTACTCTGAACTTTTGTCTCATGTAATATGCATAAATCTCGATGTTTTGGTAGAGGGAGATCCCACCGCACCTGCAGATCCCCAGCTGAGAAATTGCAGCTCCTTCCTGGGTATTAAATTGGGTGGGAGTTCTTATAATCTGAAGGTAGGAACAGAATCCAAAATTATCTGGATAAATTGAAAAATGCTTCTGTAAAAAACAGTATGAAATTCAAAAAAGACAGGTCCCTGATTATATAGAGAGTTAGGGGGTGAGGGTTGGGAAGGGATAATTTGCCTCTCTTGATCCAGGATGGATGGGCCCAATCAGAGCAAAAAAAATAAATAAATAAAAGGAGGGAGAGGGGGTCAAAACAATATAAAAAACACTAGTCATGTCTGACTACAAGGTGAATGAGTTAGCAGTGAGATCCCCATGCTAAAACAAAAAATGATCCTCAGATTTATTAAAAGCTGTTTGACATAGAAAAGTTGGGAAGGAATCATTATAAGGGTTCTAACTAAAGTAGTGTTATGCACAGTTTTGTCATACTTAATAAAAGAATACAGAAAAAATAGAAAATATTCCACAAAGGTAATTAGAATTATCAAAAATGGATCCAAGGAACTGTTGTGCCTAGAACACAGAAAAATAAGGAGATTCAATAATGTCTTTAAGTTTAAGAAAAATTTCTATGAGAAGGCTATTGAGTTGTCCATGACTTGGACATGTCAACAATGAGGTGCCAATATGGAAAACTAACAAAGAATCTTCATATTTACTAAAAGGAAGATCAGGCTGGTCATGGAAGAAGCTGTCGATGAAGATTATAGGGTTTCTGTCAATATTCAAGAAGAAAATAGGCAAAGATTTGATTGTGATGGTTTAGTGGCCAATGGTAGGGAACCTGCAGTCTTGAGGCCACATGTGGTATTCTAGGTCCTCAGGTGCAGCCTTTTGACTGAGTCCAAGTTTTACAGAACAAATCTTTTTATTAAGGGGATTTGTGCTGTGAAGTTTGGATTCCATCAGAGCCACACTTGAAGACCTAAAGGACTACATGTGGCCTCGAGGTTGCCCACTCCTGGACCATTAGCCATCTGGACCTCAAAATCTCCCAAAGCTTCTTGACACAAGAAAACATAGAGAATAAGAGCTAGATGAAACACAAATACAGAAAGACAAATGTAAAATCACAAGTCCAGGGTGGTTTTTGTTCTGAAGTTATGTTCAACTGTATTATTTGTATAATGACAACCCTTCATAATAGTACTGCCACCCCTATTTATGGACCCTTCATAAAAAGTGAAAGCAAATGAAGATAGAACCAAGATATATAATTTTATAAATGTAAGGAACTCTCAAGTGAGGAAATCCCTTCTACCAAGGCAGATTGGCACCTTCCCTGAAAGTTGTAGTGTTAGAGAATTGCCAAGAGCCCTGAGAGATTAAATGACTTGCCTGGGGTCATACAGCCAGTATATGCCAAAGGAAAGACTGGAACCTAGTCTTCCTAGCTCCAAGGCAGTTCTCTGTCTACTCCATCATGTTTTCTTTCTATGCAACTAAATGTAGCATTTTAACTACTCGTCAATTCATTCACATTCCATGTACAGTGGTGAAACTGAAGAATCCCTCAGAATAAATCATAATGACAGTAATGATTTGGTGAAGAGAATTCCCACTATATTTGGAGTTCTCTACCTAAGGAAATCATAGCTCCTTACCTGGCTATTAAATTGGGTGAAGTGGCTTATATTCCAGAAGGCAATAATAGAATCTAAAATAACCTGGATAAATTGGAAAACACTTCCATAAGAACAAAATAAAATTATGCCTTGAAAAGGGACAATGAACATGAGATGGGATTCCATCTAACTTGTTCTAGGAGGGTGTGATACCACACCTTTCCTTCCAAAAGGGAAGCACTAATTGGCTACACCATGATCCTTCACTTTCTCTCCCAGGGAAACAACATATTAATCAACCTATTTCTCTTTCCTCTCTCCTTTCAAATTTGGGAGAATAAGGAGAGGCATGGCTAACCTTAGGGAAATGACATCCCTGAGTCATGTAAAAAGAGCACAATTAGAAAGAACTATAAACATATGTCCTATATATATGTCTGGTGTGTGATGATTTCATGAAAATTTTTATGTTTTATTGGGGTATGTTGGGAGGTAGGGAAGGTAGATGAGAAATAAAGTAAAAATTTAGAGTAAAATCACAGTACATGCAATATTTTTTGGCCCACCTTACAGAGAGCTAAAACTTTCTTCTTGCTTTAAGAGAATAAAAATTGTTATGCTAATTTTATTCCTCAAATCATCATATTAAGTTTATTAAATTTAAAGGGATAATTTTTACATACTAATTATTGATTTGCCAACTGAATTTATTCTTAATGTTAATTTTTAAAGTTTTATGGTAACTTAATATACTTAATGAATTATTCAATCAATAATATAAAAGAAATAGTTATAAACCACTGGACTTTAAGAAATCTAGCATCTTAATTTTTGCTGGTTTGTGAAAAGAAAGGCCAGACCTTGAGAACAGAAGGAACCATCAAAATACTAGTAAAGTGCCAAGTGATCAGTCTTTCTCTAAGTGTGTGTGCTACCTACATCCTTGAAGAGTGTAGCCCTGCCTTGACTTGTACTATGTAACTTGTTCAAATTTTTTGTAGGGTTATAGATTCAGAGCAGAAAGAAACCTTAGAGGTCCTGTATTCCAACTTTCTTATTTTACCAACAAGGTAATTGAGGCTAACGAAGCTAATTGACTTGCGCCCAAGGTCAGGGAGGTAATAAGTGACAGAGATAGGAACTGAACTGGATTACCCATAAATCCTACAGAGAAGATCCACCCAATATGTATTGTAAACTTTCCTCTGTTTCAGTGTTTTGTGAATACTAGTGCATCTCCTAGGCTGTCTACCCGTTATCATTCACTCTTGTCACATGACTAGCCTATCTGCTTTTCCAGTAAGAAATGTTTTGATGATCTCCTGAAGTATAGTGGGCAAGAAGAAGATATAGAGTCAGAAGATCTGGGTTTTAATCCTGGATCTCCTATTTCCCATATGTATGCAAGCTCCTAAGCATCTCTTGCCCTAATATAAAATGGAGGGAGAGTAGGAAGGGGAAAAGGTGATACTAAGAGTCTCTGGTGAATGTCATCACTTGGGACTATGGTAAATTGTTAAATAATATGGTCTCCATTGTGCCAAGTAGTATAGAAAAAAAGCAAATTTTTAGAAAAGGAGGTAGTAGGTATAGGCAATGAGAGTGCAAAGGAAAAAATCCCCAAGCTACTTGAAAATACGTTCTCCTATCTCTGATAAAGGCCTTATTTCTAAAATATATAGAGAATTGATTCAAATTTATAAGAATACAAGTCATTCCCCAATTGATAAATTGTCAAAAGATATAAATAGATAATTTTCAGATGAAGAAATTAAAGCTATCTATAGTCATATAAAAATGTTCTAAATCACTGTTGATTAGAGAAATACAAATTAAAACAACTCTGAGGTACCACCTCACACCTATCAAAATGGTTAATATGACAAAAAAAAGGAAAATTATAAATGTTGGAGATGTGGGAAAATTGAAATATTTATGCATTGTTGGTGGAGTTGTGAACTGATCCAACCATTCTTGAGAGGAATTTGGAATTAAGCCCAAAGGGCTATAAAAATGTGTATAACATTTGATCCAGCAATACAACTACTAAGTCTGTATCCCAAAGAGATCATAAGAAAGGGGGAAAGGACCCACATGTACAAGAATATTTACAGCAGCTCTTTTTGTGGTGACAAAGAATTGGAAATTGAGGGGATGCCCATCAATTGGGGAATGGCTGAACAAGTTGTGGTATATGAATGTAATAGAATACTATTGTTCTATAAGAAATGATGAACAGGCAGACTTCAGAAAAACCTGGAAAAACTTATATGAACTGATGCTAAGTGAAGTGAGCATAACCAAGAGTACTATACACAGTAACAGCAACACTATGTGATGACTAACTTTGCTAGATTTAGCTCTTCTCAGTAATGTAAGCATCTAAGACAACTCCAAAAGACTCATGATGGAAAATGCTATCCACATCCAGAGAAAGAACTATGGAGTCTGAATGCAGATTGAACTCTTTTCTCTTTTTTTTTACTTTCTTATAGTTTTTTTTTACTTTTGTTCTGATTCCTCTTCTACAACATGACCAATACGGAAATACGTCTAATAGAATCGTACATGTATAACCTATATCAGATTGCATACAAGCTTGTATGGGGAGGGGGAAGTGGAGTGAGGGAGAAAAACATTTGGAACTCAAAATCCTATAAAAGTGGATGTTGAAAACTATCTTTACATGCAATTGAAAAATATACACTATTAAGTTGGGGAGGGGGAGTACACATTCTCCCACATTGAACTCTATCTAATCCAGTTCATTTTCTGAGCTAGCACTATCCAGAGTTTCCGTTGCCTCTGAGGCTTCTCACCTGCTTTGGATTCCTCTGTCTTCAGCACGTGAGAGTTATTAGTCTATATTTGGAAATGCTTGTGCCAAATCGAGAAATAAACTATCATGTGAAAGGGTAGGGGAGCTTGTTGCAGTTGAGACAAAGCTTAGGTTTTCAGAAGTCTATGAAGAGATTAAAAAGGGAGCAAGAGGTGTGAGAGTCTGTGACCTACAAAGGTCTTGCCTCCATGTTTCAGGAAGGATGTGTTTGACAAGATCCCAACCTGCATTCCTCAATAAAATGCCTGAGAATTTTCTCTACTCTAAAAGACAGGAAATCACCTTTCTAACATTTAACAAATGTTTGTTATTGAACACCTGCTAGGTACAGGGCAGTAGCAGCCAGATGCCCTAGTGGATAGAGTGCTAAGCCTGGAGTCAGGATGCCCTGAGTTCAAATCCAGCTTCAGACACTAACTAGCTGTGTAACCCTGGGCAAGTCACTTAACCTCTGTTTACCTTATTCCACTGGAAAAGGAAATAGCAAACTAGTCTAGTATCTTTGTCAAAAAACAGCAACAACCCATGGACCAT
Organism: Pseudochirops corinnae; assembly: GCA_028646515.1. NCBI lineage: Eukaryota > Metazoa > Chordata > Mammalia > Diprotodontia > Pseudocheiridae > Pseudochirops > Pseudochirops corinnae. Next base: position 26,805,724 of record CM053589.1, on the reverse strand, counting down.
TCCATGGGACCATGAAGCCTCAGACGGGACTGAACAACCAAAGAACAACAACAAATGTATAAGACTCTTTGCCAGGCACTGCAGATAGAAGAATGAAATAATAATAGCTAGCATTTACGCATTTCTTTAAGACTTTACAATTGCTTTACATATGTAAGGCTGTATGGGAAAGACTGGTAGTAGTCACTAGGCTGTATGTGACACACAGGCACCGTAAAATCCCCTACTCTTCCTTAAATTGACTACTACCAGTCTTTCCCACATAGTCTTCCTGATGGAGATCTGGCCACTGGACCCAGATGACTCTAGAGGAACAAGTGAGGCTGGTGACTTTGCACAGTTCTCCCTCACTAAAATCAAAGTCAGCTGCAAGTCATGTCGTCATTCCCTGATGTCATGGTCCTCTTTGAGAACAAAGGACAAACACAAGATGGAGAATACATTATCTTCTTCAGGCTTTTCTCTTCCAGAATTCTCCAAAACCCCAAAAGCCAAGTTTAAAAAGCATCACCAACTGGTGAGCTCCAGGATTGTATCTGTTTGAGTCTCTTGTTTCCATAGCAATGCTATCTGGGAGGGAAGCCCCCAAGTCTCACAACAACTCTGTGAGGTAGGTGTCCTTATTATCCTATTTTATAGATGAGTCTCTGAGACATTAAGTGATTTTCTTGAGGCCACACAATGAAGTTGTACCTGAGGCAAGATATGAATTCCAGTCTTCCTGACTATAAGTGTTCCCTTAACTAAGCCAAGCTGTCTCTCAATAGCAGGATTCCTGTCCTTAAGGGGATTATGATCTAATGTGCACAAATATATGCAAAGAAATAAAATGCCAGGTGATCTGTCATAAGGGCTAAGGAGAAGTCTAGGAAAGATGCTATGACTAATTCATTGGAGGGTTTTTTGAGGGGGAAGAATGATTATTTTCATGTGGAGGGCATTGGGAGAGGAGGAGAGACCTTCAGGGAAGATGTGGCGCCTGAGTTGGGTCTTAAAGAAAGAGAAAGATTCCAACAGGAAAGATATGGAGACTGTGTTCCTGGCATGGAGAATGGCTTGTGCAGATGTACAAAGGAAGAGACAGTAGGATGAGATCAAGGAAAACCCAATTTGACTGGATATAGAATGTGTGAAGGAGAAGAGAGTGAAATCAAGGCTGAATTGGGAGCCAGGTATAATACAATGCACAAGCAGATTCCCAAAAAGATGCTACTGTGAACAGCTTTTAAGGGTCAGATTACACAGTATAGTGAGCACTCCATTTATTCCATTACAAATCAAGGCAAACATTCACAACAAATCACAATATAATATTCACAACATTACATCTTATCACAGAAAATCACAATATAGTATTCACAACAGCTTAACATTAGAATGGCCACACAGTTTTCACTACAGTAGCCACAATATTTACAACAAAGGACAAAAGAATAATCATCTGGTTTCCCTAAGAGGGAAACCTTCGTTACTTAATCATTCAGTCAATTCACAATACTATAATCAATACTTAATAATTCAATCAATTCACAATACAATAATTAATACTTAATCACTCAATCAATTCACAATACAATAATTAATACTTAATCATTCAATCATTTCACAATACAATAATCAATCAATTATACATCAACTCAATCAGTCACTTATCTAACAATCAGTCACTAAATACATTCATTAGAAAATTACACAAACCCTCCACCCCTCAGTGTCTAGTAAACTCATTCAATATCCAAGGAGAGGCCTTTTCTTCATCTTGACTTGGGGTGGTCTCTCTGATTCACTGGATCCCCTTCCATGGTCCTAGCTCCTTCCTGAATCCACCAAACAGTCACCTGGATTCAGGGGCAGACAGCTCCTGGGTCCTCGCCCAGTCCTCAGGGCAGTCCCTGGCACACAATGAAGTTCACAGGGTCTGGCACATCTCAGATCCTTCACCACTTCTGTTGCCAGGAACTCAAGGATCAACCAAGCCACAAACAAACAAAGTCTTATCTTGGTCATACTTCTTCAGTCCTCCAGCAGTTCAGCTGGCCCTAGGACCCAGTAGAAAATTCAGCCTTCCAGGCAGCAGCAGCAACATTGGCCTTCACCAGATTCTGGTCTCAAGAAAAACTCCAACTCAGTTCTCAGTCAGCTTCTAGATGCTGGGAGACAAACACTCTCTCTCTCTCTCTCTCTCTCTCTCTCTCTCTCTCTCTCTCTCTTTCTCTCTCTTTCACTTTCTCTCAAGAAAACTCCAACTCAGTTCTTCAGTCCAGCAGCCCAGCTCCCAGATGCTGGGACAATCCTGCTTCCTCCAACAGGAGCCACCAGGAAGAAGATTCCCAATTCTGTCTCTCTGTCTCTAGAACTCTTCTTATATACACACACTAGCCTCCTGTCTCAGCCAACCCCCTGTCCTGCCACTTCAGGACAGGAGAAGAGCTCACGCCTTCCATACTTAGCCTTAAGTTACTAAGTGCTAAGTATCTCCTAAACTGATTGCTGTTACACCAGGTTAGAGTCAAACTGTGGATGCCTTTAAGTGATGACTTAAAGGGGTGATATTTTATTCTGGAGGCAGATATTATATTTTGAGGGGCCACTGAGGTTTTTGACCACCCAAGTGACTTGGAAATTAGGAAAAATTCTTTTAGCAGCTATGTGGGAAAGACAAAAGGGAGGGGATCTGAACAACACTCTAGGTGAGGGGAAATGAGAGTTTGGACTAGGCTAGGGTACTGGCACTGAATAGAGGAAAGGGAATACATGAAAGGCAGTAGGGTACAATAGAATGAAGATGTCTGGAAACCAACTGATTCCTTCTATTGAGGTCAAGGGGCATTGGGAACCCCAAAATTCAAAGGCAAATGACACAGGTCCTGCCTTGAATGAATTTGACCCAAGCCTTCTTTCAGCCAAAGACAAGATTTATTAGAACACCCATTAGGGTGGGCAAGATTTTAAGAATCTGCCATATTGGCCTGATTTTAAGAATTTGAGCATTTGTGATACTTGTGTTGACAAGGGGGCCAGATTGAATCTGAGTTTTGGCCAGACTCTTAAGGAATCTGAGCAATTCAACGGGGGTGCAAAATGAGCCTTATATATAAAAAGACTGTGGGAAGCATCTAGGAGTAGCCAAGTAGTCTGGGGTAAATGGGAATTAACAGAGAAAGACCCTGAAGGGCCAGGTGCTCCAACAACAATAATCAAGATGGATTACAAAGACATGCCAAGAAGTTGCTAGACTTCATGAAAGTCAGCAGACCTGGTTTTGAATCCCACCATTATTCCTTGCTACCTGTGAGACCTTGTCTAAGAGTCACTTAATTTCCCTGGGCCTCAGTTTCTTCATCTGTAAAGTGAGATGGTTGGACTATGTGATCTCTAACAGCTCTGAATCTTAGATGTCAGAGACGTTATGAAAGTAGGATGGATAGAGCTTCCATTAAGGCCTATATGAGCTGCTCATTTTATGGATTGAATTGACCTTTATTTTTGAAAATACATAAACAATGAGAAGACTGATGAGCTAATGTAGAGTAAAATAAAGAGAACAGGGGAAACAGTATACACAAGGGCAACAGCAAGGCACATGAAAAAGAAACCTAACATGAAATCCAAGGCCACATAATTTTAATGTGCTTTCTTGGCCCTAAGAGGAGAGGAAAAGATGTCAGACTTGGTCATTATTGTTTTTATGTGTTACAAGGAAAAACTGAACTGAGTGGAGTATACCTGGAATTCTAGTTCATTTGTTCGTGTTTTTTGAAGCCAACTAAAGAACTTTAATTTCAAATTTTAAACAGAAATATATCGAAAAATCTCAAAATAATTGACTTTGGCAAGAAGTATAGGGGACAAAAAAAGCACATCTCATTCAGGCTTTAGGAGTATCATCATCATCATCATCATCATAGTTTTATAAATATTCTCTTATCCTGACCTCAACCCTGTGAAGTAGATACTATTATCATTCCCGTTTTACAGATAAGGAAACTAAGATAGAGGTTAAATGTGTTGTCCAAGGTCATACAGCTCATTAGTATCTGAGACCGGACTTGGGCTCAGGTCTTTCTGATTTCAGCACCAGGGTTTATCCATTATATCACATCTTCAGAGAGCTCTGTGAACACCCACAAAGGAATTCTTTCTCCAGTACAGAAGTCTTTATACTTGTGGGTATTTTAATTTGATTTTTACTGATTCTTGAAGGACTTCTTTGTTTTGCAATAAACTCTCAAAGAACAATGCTCCCTTTGCCATCATTTTAATGAAGAGTTTCCCTGTCACTGTTCTTCCTTTGTTTTCTTTCTAGTTCTTTCTGAAGACAATAGCTTGGACTTGAGCAGCTCTTACATAATAATAGCTTACACTTAAGCAGTACTTTACAAAGGGCTTTGCTTCTGTTATCTCATTTAACAATAAACTGCAAAGGAGTATTATTATCTCCATTATACAGCAGGGAGACTTGGGCTTTGAGAAGTTACCTGACTTAGCCAAAGTCCAACCTAAAATCCAGGTCTCTTGACTCTAAATCTAAGCCTCTTTCCACATTTTTATTTCTTATGTTCTCTTATGGAGTTTTTAGAATTAAGCCACAGTATGATTAAAAAGCAAATTTAGACCCTTGGATGTATATCTAAGTAGAGTAATATTTGAATATTTAACCAGTATTTAACATTCAGCAAATATGCAAGAAGATTCTTCCATGTGAAGTGCTCTATGCTAACTAAGCTCCTAGAAAAAAAACAGATAAACTCAACATCCGGTAAAGGGATCATAGTTTTAGAACTGAATGATTTTAGGACCTTAGAGGCCATAGAAAGTATAAGTGGCTTGTCCAGAGACACCCAGCTAGTAAGGATCTGAGGCTGGATTTGAACTCAGGTCTATTCTGACCACAAATCTAGTTCTAGATCCACTGTTCTAGATCCTGGCTGTTCTTAGGGAACTTAAAATCTAATGAGGAAAAAGATAGGACATAGATGATAGATGAATAGTTTGTTTAGTGAATTTTCAGTTATGTCCAATTCTTTGTGACCCCTTTTGGGGTTTTCTTGGCAAAGATACTGAAGTGGTTTGTCATTTCCTTCTCCAGCTCATTTTACAGATAAGGAAACTGAGGCAAACAGGGTTAAATGACTTGTTCAGAATCACGAAGCTAGTATCTGAGGCTATATTTGAACTCAGGTCTTCCTGATTCGAGCTCTATCCCCTGTGCTACCTAGCTGCCCAAATAGATAGTTAGGTAGATAGATGGATGAATAGATGGATGGACGGATGGATGGATGGATAGATGGATGGATGGATGGCTATAGTGAACTTTATAATTCTATAAGTATAAATGAAACCACGTGATATTTCCACCTGAGGTAGTCAGGGAAAGTTTCATGGAGGAGGCAGCATTTGAGCTGGTTCCTTGAGGTTGGATATGATACCAACAGGTAAAAGTATGGTGTCACAAGGACAAGGAATCAGGAACCTTTCATAGTAAGTGTCAGTTGACAAAGCAAATATTTCCCAGAATGAAATTGGGGAAGGAGATTAGTTCACAGAACGTTTTGAAAATTGAATGATACTTTTAGTGGTCTTTCTTTTACCAAATGCTTATCTTTTTAACATCATTCTTCTTCTTGGTAGAAACCACATGGTATAGTATAGAACAGTGGTTCTCAATCTTCCTAATGCCGCGACCCTTTCATACTTGTATGTGGGAGTATCTGCACGAGGGAGGACCTGCCTGGAGACGGATAGAGGAGCAGTGAAGAGCTGTGTCTCGGTTCCTAAGACCATTGGAAATATGTGTTTTCCAATGGTCTTAGGCAACCCCTGTGACCCCTGCGAAAAGGTCTTTCAACCCCCAAAGGGGTTGCAACCCACAGGTTAAGAACCACTGATATAGATGATAGAATGCTGGGTTTGGAGTAAGAATTCTTGGATTCAGCTTCCTTTTCTAACATATTTGTATGCTCATGGGCAAATCACTTAGTATGCATGAACCTCAGTTTCTCTATGAACCTCAAGTTCCTCAGCTGTACAACAGGAATAATAATATTTGTATGACCTGTTTCATACATAATAATACTTGCACGATCTACTTCTGAAGGTGGCTCAAGTAAGAGATACTCTCTGTGCAAGCAGGCTAACCTTCAAAGCATTCCTGGAGTTCTTCTCATAGTATTCCAGGTGAGTCTATGTGGCCACTGGTTAAGGAACCACCAAAATTCTAAGTGACCCAGAGGGTCATAGAAAGATGTATGATGGATGTAAGTAATATCAATAATATATCTGGTGACTTTCATGCTAGATGTGCTGTAAATGAAATGGAATGACAGGAATTAGAGCTGAAAAGGACCTCAGGGGTCTTCTAGTTCAGCTCCTTTATACCACCAAAACAATCTGGAACTGGGTAAGAAACAGAGTGGTGAATCAGTGAATTAGATTAGGTATATAATACAAAGTAATAAGTGACCAAAGTAATCTACTGTTTGATAAACCCAGAGATTAAAGCTTTGGGGGTAAGAACTCAGTATCTGACAAAATTTTCTGAGCAAACTAGAAAGCAGTTTGGCAGAAACTAGGCAGAGACCAACATCTCACATCATATATCAAGACAAGGTCAAAATGAATAAGTGATTTAGACATAAGGAGTGATACCGTAAGTAAATTAGGAGAACATGGAAAAATGTACCTGTCATAGCTACAGAGAAGAGAAGAGTTTATGGCCAAACAACAGATAGAAGAGATTATGAGAAATAAAATAGATAATTTTGATTAAGTGAAATTAAAAATCTTTTGCACAAACAAAACTAATACAAACAAAATTAGAAGGAAAACAGAAAATTGGGGGAAAATTTATAGCAAGTTTCTCTGTTAAAGGCCATCTTTCTCAAATATATAGAGAAATGAGCCATATTTATAAAAATAAGAGCTGTTCTCCAGTTGATAAATGGTCAGAGGGTATGAACAGGCAGTTTTCATAAGTCAAAGGTATCAATAGTCACATGAAACAAATGCTCTAAATCACTACTGATTGGAGAAATGCAAATTAAAACAACTCTGAGATAGCACCTTATACCTATCAGATTAACTGACATGACAGAAAAAGAAAATGATAAATGCTGAAGGGAATGTGGAAAATTGGGACACTAATGCGCTGTTGGTAGACTTGTGAACTAGTCCAACCATTCTGGAGAACAATTTGGAACTATACTCAAGGGGCTATAAAACTGCATAAACTTTCACCAAGAAATACCACTATTTGATCTATATCCAAAAGAGATCAAAGAAGAAGGAAAAAGGACCAATTTGTATAAAAATAGTTATAACAGCTCTTTTTGTGGTGGGAAAGAATTAGAAATTGAGGGAATGTCCATCATTTGGGGAATGGCTAAACAAATTGTGGCATATGATTGTGACAGAACACTATTATGCTATAAAAAATTATAAACATAATTATTTCAGAAAAACCTGGGAAGACTTATATGAACCGATGTAAAGTAAAGTGAGCAAAACCAGGAGAACATTGTATATAGTAACAGCAATATTATAAGGATGATCAACTTTGAAAGACTTCACTGTTCTGATCAGGGCAATGATACAAGACAATTCTAAAGGACCCGTGATGAAAAATGTTATCCATCTCCAGAGATATAACTGATGAACTCTGAATGCAGATTGAAGAATACTTCTTTTTACTATCTTTATTTTCATTATTATATTTTGTTTGTGTTTTCTTTCGCAACGTGGCTAATATGGAAATGTTTTACATCACCTCATACGTATAACTTAAATTAAATTTCTTGCCATCTTAAGGATGGGGGCATGAGAGAAGGAGAGAATTTGGAACTCAAAACTTTTTTAAATGATTGCTAAGTCTTTACATGTAATTCGGAAATATCAAACAAAATAAATAAAATAAAATTTAAAAAGACAAATGTAGAAACTGAGGCCCTAGGGATATTGTCCAAGGTTACCTAACAGCAAATCCAGATTTTAAACCTTAGTCTTCTGATTCCAATTATCGTGTTATTTTCCGCTACAACATGTCAGTATATAATTGGAAATGGAGATAATCCATTCGTGTCACAAAGGAGAGGATAACCAACTGATAGTCTGAGTACTTCACTAGAGTCTACAAAATCTTGAAACACCCAGAGGAGTATCTCTTGTTTATTGGGTAGAGCCTCTGTGGAGGAATTATAGAAAGACATGGACAAGAATCCTACAGGATAAGGTATGGAATACTTACTTGCATTCTGTGTCAGTGGAGAAGTAGCCATATGGATGAGATCCACTAAAGAAATGGAAGTACTTTCTGCAGGGTTTCACAAATTTGACAACTGCTCTACTCTGCCAAAAGTATATTCCTTCTGGTTTCCAAGGTCTTGTTATCCTGAAGTTTATGATTCCTTTTTTCCTGTGTATTTGTTCTTTCATTTATAAACACTGCAATACTCAGGACTTCATTGATTCTTCCTTGTAGATTCCATTACTCGGTCATAATCAGAGTCTGAAATAGACTTGCTTAAAGGATGTCTGCCACACCAACAACTTGATGGGCTTAGTAATATTAAACTTCCTGTCATGATGCATTTTGAATTATTGGCAATAATGTTTCAGAATATTATACTCCTCTTACAGTAGCTCAGTCATATCTTCCCCCTGATCTTCAAGTACCTCCTGTAAATGTAGCCATTGATATTTTTAAGGTTTTTTTTGTACACCATTGCTTATTATATTTAGTGGCTTTAGCATTTTAAGTGGGCAGTCCTCTCTGATGATACTGATGTGACAAAAGCAGTAGCATGAATAATTGTGGACTCTAGATCCAGGATGAACCCTAGAGGTTGGTCATCTACTCCAAGCTCTTCATTGTATGAAACTGAGAGCCATAGAGGTAAAATGATTTGCCCCAAATTATATAGGTTGTATGGTTATTATATGCTATATAATATAGATCATTTCATAACCAAGTTCACTGGGTGGGGGGGCAGGGTTCACAATCAAGTCTTCACATCCAAATTCAGTGTTCTTTCTTTTCCTTCACTTTGAGGACTTCCTTACTGAGAATCTGAGAATGACATAGCTACTGTTGCCACTACTACTACTACCACTACTACCACTACTACTACTACCACTACTACTACTACTACTACTACTACTACTACTACTACTACTTCTTCTTCTCTTTCTCCTGCTTCTCCTCTTCTTCTTCTTCCTCCTCCCCTTCCTCCTCCTTCTCCTTCTCCTCTTCCTTCTCCTCTTTCTTCTGTCAGTGGTATTAATAAACTCTCCCATCCGGGGCAACTGATTCAATCTGTACATGATCTGGACCTTTGGCTCCCAACCGCAGGCCTCACAACATGATTCCATGGCTCAAATGATGTCATGGATGTTAAAGTATTTTGAAGTGCTGAATGCTGTATAAAGGTGAAGTATCATTGTTATTCTTGGATCTTAGCATCCACAGCTATAAAATATGAGTTTTAACCCCATTTCTGCCTCTGACCTTCTGTGTTGTCTTCACCTCCTTTATCCCAGCTACTTCCTCTCCCTTTCTTGGGTCTCAGTTTTCTTATCTGTAAAATGAAAGTTTTGGACTAAATGGTCCCCAATGCCCCTTCCAGCTCTGAATCTACAACTAGACTATTCTTATAGTACCTCCCAGCTCTGACATATTTTGGCTCTGGATAAAGGGAGTGATGAAAGGGCACGGTGATCTAGACAAAGATGAAACGCCCTCTCACGCCCATTCCTCTCCCTAGACTCTGATACAGAGTTTGATAAAGACTCTTAAGAAGGGAAGGGATATTGGTCTGTCAGAGTTGGGGCTGAGATCATTTGGAATATTAACTTCAGTTGAAGTCCCCCTGGCAGCCCCATTTTGATAAGCAATTTAATCTCTCCCAAGACGATGGCCCTGCTGACTGTTTTGTACATGTCATAGAGGGTGAGGGAAGCTGTAGTGGCAGAAATTAGGGTCTCCATTTCCATACCTATGGGACCCCAGGCCTGACATGATGCCTGCATCTACAGCATGGTGGACAGCATCCAGCCCTAGTTGTATCTGGATGTGGATCAGAGCCACATGATGGCACAGTGGGTTCAGCTGGATGGTCAATTTGAGTGCCAGCTGGGCCGTAGCAAGGTATCACCTTTCCCTAGCTTGTTCTGGTGAAAAAAGGTGAAGGCTTTAGACCCCAGGAAGATCATAGCTGAGGCCACAGACACTCACTCTGAGATTGGCTTTCTACCCACATCAACCATGGTGGCCTGACCCTCTGAGAACAGGTGAGTCAGTTTGCCTGAGTCAGGAGACAGTCTATAGGTAACTGGGGAAGTGGTTTCTCTGTGTTAAGGCACTTAGCCCTAAAGTCAGGATCATGTGGGTGAGAGCTGTAGAATCTCCTGGGAAAACCTGCCTCTAGCCTTAATTACATTAGAAGATGGCCCTGTGGAAATCCCCATCTTGAATGCCATAGCTTCCTCATGGCTCTCCTCCCATCTATAAGAGACTTTTAATGTTCGCAGAACACTTCTTTCATCATCACCTCACATGTATGCGCCACTTTAAAAAGCATCTTGCTCACCTTGTAACAGAAGTAGTACAAGCATTATTATTTCCGTTATAGAGATGAAGAAGCTAAGGCGCAGAGCCCAGAGGGTCCGAGCTAGGATTCAAACTCAGATCTTTTCACATCCGTGGATATGTTTAGTACTCCTAGTAGCATTTAGAATTGCATATTTGATATGACCTTGTTTGGAAATTACAATTGTTGGGGCCCTCTTTTTTTTTCCTCTTAGAATAACTTGGAAATAATTCCAGAATGTAGGAAGATGATCTCGCCATTTTTACAAAGGAAAAGGAAAAAAATTTTAGCTTACATAGACAAATTAGTTATAATATGTACATATCTAGTAAAAAAAAAATCCCCTCAAAGTTAAGTGTAAGCAATTTCCTAGCCTGGAGTCCTTACATCCCTGCTAAAGTTGGGTAAATGGTTTTTCCATCATCATCATCATCATCATCATCATCATCATCACAGTAATAGTAAGAAAAAATCATATAGCACTTTGAGGTTTGCAAAGTATTTTACAAATGTTATTTCATTTTATCTTTACAATATCCCTGGGAGGTAGATCCTATATTATTCCCATTTTATGTATAAGAAAACTGAGACTGAGAGGAATTCAGTGACTTGCCCAGGGTCACACAGCTAGCAAGTATCTGATGTTGGATTTGAATTCAGGCCTTCCTTTCTCCAAGTCCAGCATTCCACCCATTGTAGCACCAAGCCACCTATACCATAAAATGGTGACTTAGTAGAAATTCAATTAAGTTAAATATTTTTTTTATTTGGACCTGTGATTTCATCAGTGTAAGAAGCCCTATCAGAAGCCCTACCTGCTTATATTAATATGGATTGGCAGCTGTTTTGCTACTTAAATATAGTCTTAGAGAGCTGCTTGGTGTACTTAGAGGACATTGGATCATAGACAAAGAGTTGGAAAGTGATCAAAGGTTAAAGGTCTTCGGGTTCAACTCATTCATTTTACAGATGAGGAAACTGAGGTTGTGTGATTTCTCTAGTGTACACAAGGTGGGAGATCTAAGATTTGCCCAGGATCAAATAACTAAAATGTGTCAGAAGCAAAATTCAATCCATCTTGACTGGGAGGCTGACTCACTATCCGTTGCTCTACATTACTCCTCTATGACCTACACAGATGATTCAATTATACTACTACATTTCTTTCTTAAAAAGTAAATTATTTTTATTCTGAACTTAATACTGTAAGATGTGTTTTTACATAGACAAAACAGAGCAAAAAATTAGATTGCCCATGTAGCCACAAATATGTACCACATGGGCTCATTTTTCTCTCTAAGTTTGCAACAAATTCAATATGTATTTTCAGCACTATCTGCTTTATCTATTTCTTACTGACCTTCCTTCTGTCCTCTTTTTGGTATTTTAATAAGTGCTTCAATGACCCTCTTTTCTTACTTTTATTTTTTTAATTTTGGTAACCCTAATGAAAGCTCTTCTCCTCCTTTCCCAACTCTACCCTCCAAAAAAATGATAGAAAGAAAATCAAAATCCTTATATTAAATAAGCATAGTTATACACCAGGAGATAGGTAGCATGTTTCATTACTCGTCAGAGTTCTTAAGTCTTTAATAGTAATTTTTCATTGTATTGTTATTTTTCTCTGCATTCTGCTCACTTTTCTCTGTATCAGTTAACTCAAGTCTTCCAAAGATTCTCTGAAACTTTCACTTTCATAATTTCTTAGAGCCCAATTAAATTATGTTCCATTAATAGTCCAAAATTTATTCAATTGTTTCCCAATTATGCTACGACATTTTAATTATGTTAGACTTTGAATTAAGAGAAGTGGAAATACTCACCGTGCCATGTAGAAGTATTTCTTCCTTCAATTTCCTTGTGAATCTCAGGATCTCCAAACAAGGAGTCCATCTTCCTTCCCACCCCAAAACCCTTTCATTTGCTCTGACTCCTTTCTGTCTAGAACAATGCAAATAAGTAAGATGTCAAAAGAAAGGCTAATATCAGCACCCTCATTGAACATTTAATACAAAGTGGTTTACTTTGTCCTAACACAGCAAGGCTAGGCAAAGGTGTATCTACTGATACTTACATTTCCTGGACACACACACACACATACACCCCCTCGTGTTTCCAAATGGAAATATGTCTGGTTAGCAGGGCAGGATAAGGTTAGATAAGTACATCTCAGAAATCCACCAGGTTGGAAGGGGCTTAGAGTCTATATAGCTGGGATTTTTTACAGCCTTAAATTAGCAGGAAACTGAGTTAAAAAAGAGAGAGTCAATCAGTTCATGTCCTATATGGTCCAGGAATATGCTGGCACCAGCTTGAACCACTTGTTAAATTTTCCGTGTGAGTATTTATACCTTGGAAATCAGCAAAATGTTCCAAATGAGGCCCTGATTTGTTGTTTTCCTTATTGTCTAGACCTAAGAAAGCAGTGAAAATATTAATAATGCAGATTAATCTTAAAAGGATGTCATGTATATATATTTTTTTCTCCAAGAGGACTAGGTGTTTAACATTTACCAGCATATCCCTGGTCCTACCCCATGTCAGCTAGGAAGCTAAAGACAATTATGTAGGTCAGTCAGGGCCTGGGGTCGTTCTTCTTTTACATAAAGCCTCTCCATTTGGTGGGTGAGAGAAAAAAAAATTATATAGGAATGGGGGGCGGAGCCAAGATGACAGAGAAAAACAGGAAATTGTGTGAGCTCCATACCAACCACCTCCAATACCTGTAAAATATGACTCTAAATAAATTTTAGACCTACAGAACGCACAAAGTGACAGAGAGAAACAGATCTCCTGCTAAAGGCAGCCTGGCAGACCAACAGAAAGGGTCTATCACACAGTATGGGGAGCTGAACCCAGTACCGCGTGAGGTGCGCCAGCCCAGACTTGGGGCAGCACCAACCAGTGGAATAGACCAGCCAGAGAAGACTTCAGGATAGTGAATCACCAGCAGGTGTGGTGGTTTCCAAACTTCTCAACCCATAAATGCCAAAGAGAAAGTAAACAGTCAGTAGGGAAATATGTTGGAACTGGGTGACAGAAGAGAGAAATCTGGCCACCCTGCCCCTGGGGCAAGAGGTAGTGGAGGTGCAGCAGTTACAGCTGCTGCTGCATGGCTACCTCTGGAGCTCCTGGCCTGTATATTGTAAGGGGACCAAGCAACCATTGGGAGGGTAATTGCTCTTGCTTTGACCTGCTTGGATCTGGGTTGAAGTCTTGCGTGGTGGTCCTGGGGTGAGGAAAGCTAGCTGTCAGAGATTATGTTGACTGTAAAGAGGGCATCCTTTTCATACCTCTGGCAACTGTGAAAATGCCAGCAATTTGGGAGACAGCTCTCTCCACTTTAGAAGCAGAGTTCTACCATGGTAAAGAGCTCAAAAGTCAAGTAACTGGCTAGCAAAATGAACAAGCAGAGGAAATGCAATCAGGCCATAGAATCTTTTTTGGGGGACAAAAAGGATCAAAACATGGAACTAGAAGAAGGCAACAAAGTCATTTGCATCAAAGGCTTCCAAGAAAAATATGAAATCGTTACAGGCCATGGAAGAGCTCAAGAAGGATTTTGAAAATCAAGTAAGAGAAGTGGAGGAAAAATTGGGAAGAGAAATGAGAATGATGCAAGAAAATCATGAAAAGTGAGTCAACAGCCTGCTAAAGGAAACCTCCCAAAATACTGAAGAAAATAACACCTTAAAAAATAAATTAACGCAAATGGCAAAAGAGGTCCAAAAAGCCATTGAGGAGAAGAATGCTTTAAAAAGCCGATGGAAAAGGAATTTCAAAAACTCATTGAAGAGAATAATTCCTTCAAAATTAGACTGGAGCAAATAGAAGCTAATGACTTTATGAGAAATCAAGATACTAGAAAACAGATCCAAACAAAGGAAAAAATAGAAATCAATGTGAAATAGCTCATTGGAAAAACCACTGACCTAGAAAATAGATCCAGGAAAGATCATTTGAAAATTATTGGACTACCTGAAAGCCATGATCTAAAAAAGAAACTAGATATCATCCTTCAAGAAATTCTCAAGGAAAATTGCCCTGATATTCTAGAACCAGAGGGCAAAATAGAAATTGAAAGAGTTCACTGATCACCTCTTGAAAAAGATCTCAAAAAGAAAACTCCTAAGAATATTATAGCCAAATCCCAGAGTTCCCAAGTCAAGGAGGAAATACTGCAAGCAGTCAGGAAGAAACAATTTGAGTATTGTAGAAATACAATCAGGATAACACAAGACCTAGCAGCTTCTACATTAAGGGATCAAAGAGCTTGGAATATGATATCCCAGAGGTCAAAGGAGCTAGAATTAAAACCATGAATCTCCTACCCAGCAAAACTTAGTATAACGCTTCAGGGGAAAATATAGTCTTTCAATGAAATAGAGGACTTTCAAGTATTCTTGATGAAAAAACCAGAGCTGAACAGAAAATTTGACTTTCAAATACAAGAAGCAAGAAAAGCATGAGAGGGTAAACAGGAAATAGAAATCATAAGAAACTTATTAAAGTTGAATTATTTATATTCCTACATGGAAAAATGATAATTGTAACTCATAAGACTTTTTTCGGTATGAGGTTAGTTGAAGGAAATATGTGTGTGTGTGTGTACATATATATATATATATATATATATATATATATATATATATATATATACATATAAATATATATATATGAAAGTATAGGTGTGTATAAATACACATGTATGTATATATGTGTGTACATGTATACATAGATGGCATAGGATCAGTTGAATAGGAAAGGATAATATCTAAAAAATAAAATTAAAGAGGCGAGAAAGGAATATAGTAGGAGAAGGAGAAAGGGAGAGATAGAATACAGTAAATTATCTCATATAAAAGAGGCAAGAAAAAAGTGTTACAATGGAGGGGAAGAGCAGGAAAGTGAAAGGGAGTAGATCAACCTTAACTCACTGAATTTGGCTTAAGGAGGGAATAGCATACGCACTCAATTGAGTGTCTTATCCTACAGGAAAGTAGGAAGGAAGGGAATAAGAGGGAAGATGATAGAAGGGAGGGTAGATTGGGAGAGAGATTGGTTAGAAGCAAACACTTTTGAGAAAGGACAGGTCAAAGTAGAAAATAGAATAAGTGGGGTGCGGGATAGGATGGAGGCAAATATAGTCAGTCTTTCACAATACAACTACTATGAAAATGCTTTGTGTAACTACACGTGTACAATCTATATTGAATTGCTTGTCTTTCCAATGGGGGTGGGTGAGGAAGAAAGGAAAGAATCTGGAAATCAAAGTTTTAAAAACAAATGATAAAAAAAAATTGTTTTTTACATGCAACTGGGAAATAAGATATATAGGCACTGGGGTATAGAAACCCATCTTGTCCTACTAGAAAGTTAGGGGGGGATGGGGGAGTATATAAGAGGAAGCAGATTGGGGGAAGGGGTATTCAGTAGGCTCACTATCTTGGGGTGGGGGGTAGGGGAAAGGTGGGGAGAAAAATTGTAACTCAAAATCTTGTGGAAATGAATCTTGAAAACTAAAAATAAATATATAAAAGATTAATTACCAAAAAAAATTGTACAGGAAAGTGCTGTCCCTGAAATCATACAATGTGCTAAGGTCTATGCTAATCCCTACCAAGCTGAATGTATATTACTGTTAGTGTCCACTCTATTCACAGTTCTTTGAGAAGGATAGAAACACATTGGACAGACTCTAGATCAGTCAACAAGAGGAAACCTAGAAGTCAAGAAAGCCCAGAATCCTTTTTTCCTCTTTTTTTTTTGAAACTGATGATGCATGTTACTTACAGGCATTTTGCATTTGACTTATACTGGATTGCTTGGTCCTTCTGTGTACAAGAATTGTAATACTTGGGGCAGCTAGGTGGCACAGTGAATAGACCACTGGTACTGGAGTCAGAAGGACCTGAGTCCAAATTTGACCTCAGACACTTGACACTTACTAGCCATGTGACTTGGGCAAGTCACTTAACCCCAATTGCCCTGCCCTCCCCCCTCCAAAAAAAAAAAGGCAAAAAAGCAAGAATTGTAATAATAGATACCATAACAGAAATCTCAACAGGATCTTGAGCTATAAAGGGGCCTTAGAGCTCATCCCATCTCAAAAGTACAAACAACCTTTACAATATTCCTGAAAAGCAGTCATGCAAAACTATTGGTGACAGGTAACTCACCATCTCCTGAGGTAACCTGTTCTACTTTGGGACAGATCTGTTTGTTTGGATGCTTCTTAAGATTGTATCTATTATTTCTCCCCAAAGTTCCTTATTCTTTTTCTGAAGCCAAGTAGAATAAAACCACTCTTTTTTTTCTATATAACAACCCTTCAAATAAAGGATCAAACCCATAAAATAAGGTGCAACTTCATGAAGGATTTCCCTTCACCAATGCAGGTGAGCATCTTTTTTGGATCTTATAGTCTTTTTACTTTCTTCCACTCTTTAACAGTTTTTTTTTTAATTTGCATCACTTAAAAATATAATGACATCTTAAAATTAATAATTTATTGTAAATTTGTGGGGTTTTCTGCATTGAAATTTTGATGATGCAATATTGTGTCATGTAAGCATATAGTTTCATATTGCAAACAAATCGTTACAGGCACACATTCCTGCCAATGCATGCTGGACTCCCCCTACAATGCATGACACACATTTGCCTTCCAACACTTGCTTGTTAAGACTTGTCAGTGAACTTGACCACTGAATGGTTATAGCTTGTTTTTTGTGTGTTAATTTGGGAAATAATGTAATCACTGTGACTTTAACTCTGTTATACAACAGATGAAACGTGTACAAATGGTCTTTCAAAATTTTATTCTCTTTTTGTTTTATGCTTCTACCACCCCCTTATTTTTATTCAATGCCCCCTATTGTATCCAAGGCTACCACCACACCCCTGGATCATTCCAGAACCCCCCAGGCAGTAGTATCACGCACGTTGGGAACTTATGTACCTTATGTAACTTATGTAACTTATGTACAATGCTCCCCTGGGTCTGCTCATTTCACTTTACATCAGATTATGTATGTTTTTCCATGTTTTTCTGAGAGCAACCTGCTTGTCATTCCTTATAGCACAATAGTATTACATCACAATCATATACCATAACTTGTTCAGTCATCCTCCAATTGATGGGTATCCCCTCAATTTTCAGTTCTTTACAACCCAAGAAGAAGGGCTATAAAAATATTTTGTACACATAGATCCTTTTCCTTTTTGTTTTTTAGCTTTTCTGGGATAAAGACTGGTAGGTCTAAGAATATGTGTAGTCTTATAGCACTTTGGGCTAAGTTCAAAATTTGCTCCACATAGTGGTTGAATCAGTTCACAACTCTACTAACTGTGAATTAGTGTCTCAATTTTCCCACATCCCCTTCCACATTTGACCTTTTCCTTTTCTGTCCTATGAGCCAATCTTTGCATTTTATAGTTTTAAGAAAGTAGAAGCACCAAGAGATTAAGTAATTAACCCAAGATCACACAGCCAATATGTATCTCAGGCATGATTTGAACCCAATTGTTCCTGGCTCCAAGGCTGGCTCTCTACTATGCCACACTTCAAATATCTGAATTACTTAATCAAAAAAATATTTATTAAATGCCTGGCAGATGCCAGGAACTCTGCTGGATGCTGAAAATAAAAATACAAATAATCCAATACTTACTTGTACGGAAAGTATATGGAGAAGATCTCTCTTAAGTCATTATTTTCCAATATAAGCATGCCTAATTCCTACTATTAAACAAGGTATTAGGAATCATTTTGGTAGATGCCAGAAATAAATACATAATATGTCTTATCCTAAGCATTTTATTCACCATTAAAAAAATCAATCTGAAAGTTTATAATTTTCCCAATTTTAGAGGGGTTAAGGAAAGTTCCTTGAGGAAAACATTCATAAAGAACATACTCAAAAACATGGGCACAGACACACCTTGTTTTCCTGAATTTCAATTCCCCCATTCCCCCAGGCTTTCACATGTCTATTTGGCACATTAACCATCATTTAAACATTCAAACCCCCTCAAGGGTTAAGCAAATCAGAAGTCAGTTTCTCATTATATACCACAAAAAAAAATTGTCTTTCATGATGGAGATTTTCCAAAGCGCACATACTTTTTTTGTTTTGTTTGAGGGATGTACAGAATTTAATTTCCTGACACTTAAAATCATTTGACTGAGAACAGCAGGCTACAAAGAACAGTAACAGGGGTAACAGAATATGAAACAAGAGAGTAAAAGAGTTTCTCACTGAAAAGGTTTAATTCTAAAAAAGCAAATTGTGGGAGGGGGATGTTAGTTACATAAAGGCAGAATTATTACTGTGTCCGAGCTTTCCCTATTTGGCACAAAGAGGGCGATTTGTAGCTGGGTGCCTATCTTGCATTTGGAGGTGAAGGCACTTGACTTTCTTAGCAATTACTAAGTCACTCCTCCTCCAGTGAGTTGGGGCTGTGGGGAGAATTCCAGTGCATAGAAAATAAATTCACCTTTGTCTTAGACATGATTGTTTTTTGATCCCATTAAACTTAAAAGCTGCCTTGAGACCAATCTAGTTTTTTAAAGGAATGTCATTGGCAGTGTCGAAGTGTACTGAATGAACAAAGTTTGTGCTGACATGAAATAAAGCCAGGAAAACAAACCCCTGATTATACTGACAAGTGACCCTGTTTTTGATATGAAGGACCATGACTCTCCTGCCTGAGCCTGGATAAACCAGCCAATTGTTTTAGAAAAGGTTTATAAGGGATTCCTCAATTCATTTGCTGAAATGGCATTTTGTGATTTTTTTTTCACTTGGGAATCTCACTCAGGCCTTCCCTCAGAAAATAGGGATATCTTAATCCAAATCGGAAGTGAAACTCTTTCATTCTTCCTACATAATAATGTGATGGATTTAACTACTGGATTTGGGAGAAGATTACTTTAGCAAGGAAGACTTCCCATAGCTATGCATTAGAATCACAAAGGCAACTAACAGAATAAAAAAAGGAGATGGATTTTATGAAGCCTCTTCAGAAGGGAAAATAATTCAATCCTGATCCCAGTAATGTGAACATTGCACCAGGAACACATTGTACAAATGTAAAAATGTAACTAGGAAAGGTCAACTGGTCTTAATTCTGGGTGCCAAAAATTAGAGGGCACCCAAAGCACTGTCCCATGGCTCTATCTCTTCCTTTGGCAGTTGAAACTCCATTCCTTCATCCCCTCCCCATCCCTCAATATTAGTGGTCAGTCCTTCAGAACTATAGAAGTATCATGGTATCCTGGGACAGACTTCCTTATCCCAGTGGTCAAACCTCAGGTGATCTCTTTCTCCACTATTCTCATTCCTCCCTCTACTCATCATTCCTCCCTCTGCACCTCAGATACAAAAGTTCCTAGATATAGCTCAGGAGACACGCAGCCTATCTGGAGTTCTTTGTTCCCTGCCAGATTCTACTCCCATCATACTATGTTCATCTAAAAGATGAACAGTATTGTGACATGTAATACAACATGTGGAGCGTATTTGCACCACTAAGTCTTATGATTAAGGGCAGATGTTACATGCCCTTAGCTTCCCCTTTGGGGAATCCGTATGCCATTTAATGGCATGTCTAGTAGCATGCTTCACAATATAAAGTTGGCCAGAGAAGGATCTTTGGGGAATTCCTACATGCTCTCTATTCATGAGACATGAGCAACCCAGCCAAATGGTGCTGACAGCAGGATACGTTTTATCCTATGGTTATTCTGGGGTGTTGCCCTCATCTGGCTTTTTATGTGAGTTATTTTGGGGTAGTACTATATATGAAATCAGTCACTTGTCAGAGTGTACATAGATGCAAAGTATATATTTCATAGAGCAAAGTAAGTACCACCATAACACCATACTTCTGGTGGGGGTGGGGAGGGAGGGAGCTTCTGGCCTTCAAGGGCCTCTCAAAGTTTTCAAATAAGTGAAACATCTCAATGCAACATTACGATGATCAAATGAGATAACATATATGTCGGGTGCTTTGCAAATATTAGTATTTAAATACTAACTTTTTAAATTAGCATAGGCTTTTTCTCCATGGAGCAATTATTTATTGTATAAAATACTAAATAAATATTTAAAAAAAAAAACACTCAAGATGACTGAGGACGCAGCATGATACACTAGAAAGACCATTGAACTGGGAATCGGGAGATTGTGTTCCCATCCTGACTCCCATTACTGACAATGTCAATTTAGGGAAATTTCCATATCTGTCAGAGAGATGTAGATTAGACAGTCACTTGGGCTCTTTGAAGTTCTAATATGCTATGTTCCTATGTAAATCATTTCACCTCTCTGTAAAAGAGGTGATCTCTAAGCACCTTATAAACCCATTCATTCAACCAGTGTTTTAGTAAGCAGTTACCACATACAAGGCTCTGGGGGAAAGACAACAATTAAACAATGACTTAGGCAGGATTTGAACCCAGGTATGCCTAATCCAACCTTAGCGTTGCTACCCATGATGTTGTTTATACAGGTGTCACTATGGGCCCAACAGAGGCTATCTTTTTGATGCCAACAGCATTACCAAAGCAGGGTCAAGCCTTGGAAAACCAGTCTCAGGGTGACGGTACAGAATTTGGATTATGAGTGACCAGTGAGCAAATATTGGCATCTTTGTTGCATCCTCAAGTCTCAGATAAAAGTCCCTCCTCTTACTGAAAGTCTTTCCCCGCCATTCTTAATGCCAGTGTCCTTCCTCTGAGATGACTTCCATTTTACATTGTCTGTATAGTGTAGGCACAAAGTTGTTTGCATGTTTTTGTCTTTCTTTGTGTCCCCAGAGCTTAACACAGTGCTTGGCATATATTAAGTACTAATTCATTGCTTGTTGACTGACTGATGGTATTTTCATAGTGGAAATTTGGCTGCTGTGGTAGAATCTACGGTAGAATCTTGGCTCTACCCCCAACCGTCTATGTGAGTTTGGACAAATGTTTAACTTTCAAAGTAGGCCTCAGTTTCTTCAAGTATAAAATGAGGGAATTGAACTAGATGGTCCCTTTCAGTCCTAAAATACAACCTTATGATCTTACATTGTTGTTCAATCGCTTTTCAGTAGTTTCCAACTCTTCATGACACCATTTGGAATTTTCTTGGTGAAGATACTGGAGTAGTTTGCCATTTCCTTCTCCAACTCATTTTATTGATGAGGAAACTCAGGCAAACAGGGTTAGGTGACTTGCCCAAGGTCACACACCTACCTAGTAAGTGTCTGAGGCCAGATTTAAACTTTAGACACTTGTGCCACTTAGCAGCTGGGTTCAAATCCTAACTCTGTCTTACTATCCATGAGACTTCTGCTAAGTCTCACTACTCTGGGCTACCATTTTCTTGTTTATAAACTGAAAAGATTGAACTAGACAATTTCCAAGATTCCTTTTAACTCAGAATCTATGATCTTATGAGTTTGAGAATAGGTAAGAGAAGAGTAGGATGATCTAGCAGGCTGGTGGGCAGATATTTTAGGAGAGGCCTTTTGACATCTCAAATCACACTGATCAAGCAGCTGTCCCCTCCACCAACATACAGTCTCAGCCTTGTCTCCTCTATGTCTGCAACACTTGCTCTTATCTCCTTAGGGACTGAACACATGATGTCGACAAACCACTCTAGGCAGCCCCTCTTCATTTGGTTTCCTATATAGCAATACAACCAGCAGAATCATAGGCCTTCTTTGATCCACAGACATTCCACACCAGTGACAAACATCTCCTACAACTATGTAAGAGAGAGTATTATGTCTGCCACCCAATACACATTAACTTTCAGTCTTCAGGCAATGTGGTGTAGTGGACACTGGACTTGGAGGTCAGGAATATCTAGTTTCAAATCCTATTTCAAATAATAATTAAGTTACCTTGGACAAGTCATCTAAATTCTGAACCTAAGTTTTCTTATCTATAAACTAAGAATGATTTTAGTTCCCTGTATTCCCTCCACACACACACACACACACACACACATTGGATTGTATCAAATGAAATAATATGTGTGATGGACTTTTTTTAAATAAAAGGATATTTACTTCAAAAGCATAACAAGAATAAATATATAAACATTTCCCCCAGCACCCGAAGGGGGAGGGGTATAATCCCCCCATACCACCTTAGTCTCTGGGGGAGGGGAAGTAGATTAGATTCACAGTTCCTACAGAGCCCACAAAATCCCGAGTTCACTTCTCAGAGCCATAGGACCTGGAGAAGGAGAAGAGGACCTTCAGACCCTTCCTTCTCCACGGTGTCCCTCCTATGAGTGGAGTCTTTTGCCCCTGGACACTGCCAGAAATTAACGTAATGTGTTTTGAAAATTATTACTACATATATGAAGTTTTATTATTTTTACAGGTAAAACGTCTCTGTCCCCAGTACTGAATATGTGTGCTGTGTGCTGGTGATTTCATTCCAAGTAGGGAAGAGAAGGGATTCTTGCTGGTGGGAGAAAGAACAGGCTCTTTTTGGTTGGGGTTATTTGGAGTGACTGACTTAAGTTTTTTTTTTTTTTTAATTTCATCTTCATAGGCTCATAGATTTAGAGCTAGAAGGGGCCTTAGAGGTACCAGAGTTACTTAGAGGTACCAGCTCCCTCTTTTTACAAATAAGGAAGTAGATGCCAAGAGAGATTCATTTCCTAGTGCCAGATCTTTCTGACCCCAAGTCTAGAATTCTCTCCATAAAGCCACATAACTGTCTCACAATTGGGAATGAAATCAATGTTCTTTGTTGAATCCAGAAACAACCCCATGAGGCTGGTATCATGGGTACTGTTATCCCCATTTTACAGAAGAAACAGATTTGTCAATATAGTAGAATTAAAACCTAGGCATCTACTCTCCCTGCCCCCATTCTATCTATTACCCCACAACTGCTCACCAATGGAAGGGTAGCTATGTTTTCCCACTATGCACATGGCTGGTAATGGCATTCTGTAACAAAACAGTGGTGTCCACAGTACATTGGGATTCATAAATGAGAAAGACTGCTGAGAAAAAGATCGTCACAATACATTCCTTTGCTTCTGTGGTCTTCAGTAGACTTTATTTTTGTTTAAAAAAAAAAATCCTATTAGATTTACTCAAGACACTACATTCATAAACAGGCTTACACATCCCCTTAACAACATAACTAATGTGTATGAATCTTTTATATAATTTTCCTTGTCAAATGATGTTTGACAATAATCAGATGATAATGAAATGTATAATTAATAATAAAAATGCCAACATCTGTTAGCTTGTTAATACAAGCTGATTTCAGTGTACTATTTTGAATGTGTCATCATTAAACTTAATTTATATTAAAATCCGTTAAATACAATCTGCTTTCATTAGCTGTTAATTTAGGCTGCTGCATGACACCAAGGAGGAAGTTTTTTCTCTTTATCCTCCCTCTCCTCCTCTCTTATTTCCCTCCACCCCCCCAAAACTAACGTTTTCCCCCAAATGTCTTTAAAACCTGCTGCAGCAACTCAAATGTTCAGTCGGCAGATGGATCAGGTTTGCTGGCTGGTTTGCTTGCTCTCAGCTGTGAGTAATTAGCCTGCTGAGCCTGAAGAAGTCTAACTCTGTCTCTGGAATGGGCCCCAGACCCCTGGCACCATCCTCTGTCTGTCCAGTGGTCTGCTTACTTGCTACTTCCTCCCTCAGTGTCCCCCCATGATGCCATCGGGAACCAGTGAGGCCCTACCAGCAGTGATGGATGAGAAGGTCTCTGAATGTTTGGAGCTCATTTACCAAGCAATACAGATGCAACTTTTAAACCCGCCAGACTACTTTCCAGCTCAGTCAAAGGCCAGAGGCAGATTTCCTTAAAGGGGTGACTGACCGGTAACCAGATGTCCTCCCCAAACGAGAAACATTTGTAATTTTCCCTCACATACATTCTAACTAGAGAAGTATTGGTCACAGGGGATAAGTTATTGTGTAGTGAAAAACAGGCCAGGAACTGAGATGAGATTCCCATGCAAAAGTCATCACACCATCTGCAGGGAAAGACCTACATATGGGTCTAACTCTTAAGAGTTCCCAGAAAGGGAAACCTATAAAGGAAAGTCTGCTGGGCTTTTAAGATGCGAATTACGGTTATTCTTTACATGTCTGAAAATTCTCTGGGGATTGTCAATGGCCATCTGAAAGCAGCTAATTCCTACCATGACCTTATGAAATCATTTGGCTTCCTATGAAGATCTCAAAGAAATATCATCCTATGCTGTCCTCCCTTGTGGAATCAGACAGGTGGAGTACACTGGTGGTCTCTGTACTAATAGCTCTCCTGTGGATAGGAGTACAAGGCCATGAGCAAAGGCTGGAGGGAAATAGTTCATGACACAAACCATCATGCAGCTAACATGGCAAACTCTTAAGAATGTTGCAATAGAAATTGTTTCATTGGTTGTGACAGGGGTCTGACCAATTTCCCTGCCCCTACTTAAGCATTAAGCAACATGCATTCACTGAGGACCTACTATGGGCTAAATGTTGTACCAGATGCTGGTGATAGAGAAAATAGTCCCTTTTCTCACAGAGCCTGGAGGAGACAACATGTATATATTAGTATCACAAAATGCATCTTTTTAAAATTTAATCTCTTCCTGTTTGGTGTCCAATGAGGGGACAGTTTCATCACTACTTCTCATGGCCAAATCAACCAATCAGAAACATGAAGGGCAGCTTTGCTCATACTCTGTTCAAGCTAGAGTGTGTGTATGTGTGTGTGTATGTGTATGAGTGTGTGCTCATGTGTATGATACAAAATAATTTGGAAGGAAGGCACTAGAAGTTGGGGATGGAGAATCATAAAAAGTTCCATGTAAAAAGCAATGCTTTGGCTGTATTGAAGGAGACTAAGGGGTTCTGAGCAGCAGAGATGAAGAAGGAATACATTTTTGGGTATCAGGCCACATCATGCCAGTTTGGCTGGACTTAAGTATATGAATATGCAATCATATGTAATAAGGTTGAAAAGGCAGATTAGAGACAAACTATGAGGCATCTTAAATGCCAAATAAAGGAATTTATATTTGGTCCTTGGGGTAGTAGGGAGGTTTAGGTTAAAACCCATAAGATGAGTGCTTTCATGTACTTTTGTATCAGCAGACCCGATGCATTACTCTTTTCCCCTCCTTTTTCCATTATGAGCTGAAGGTTGGCACATTGGATCGTCTGACTCCCCCTTATTGTAGTCAATAAAAGAAGTGCTGAAAGAGCATGTATGTTGTTAAATAACACACTTCACAAGTCAGATTTAACTAGTCACAAAAACATCCTAATTATCTGCACTCAAAAGAACATGATATTAACATTAAATATGGCCACAAGCTGGTCAGGAAGAAAAGCTGAAAATTATGTCTTCCTCTCTCTTTTTTTTTTTTTTTTAAAGTTAATTGAAAGATCTCTTTAAGAACTAGAAAGTGGAGGTGATAGCATATACTTAAACAATGCTTTAGACTCACAGGCCTCACCATGCTTTATAACTTATTCTTCTTAGCCACAGAGATCAAATTTCATGAAGAAGTTGGCACCAGCAATACATTTGGGTCCTCCGTAGACTAACTTCTTGGAGCAAAGCCAAAGGGATCAGGTCTAGGAGGACTTCCACTTTCTGTATGGCAGCTTCTGGCCCAGATAGGTGCCTATAGCTACCTCTTTCTTCTCTGCCCCCTTCTCATGGGGCTAGACTTTAATTTCTAGATCAGTAAAAAGTAATGTCAGAGGCAGCAGAGTGTCGTCCTTGGAATCAGGAAGATACACAGTCACCAACTCTGGTTCAAGTCCTCAACACCTATCACCTGGACAGTTGTTAGACTCTGCTGACTTCCACCTTCAAGTCTTTTGCTGCTCCAGTCCATTTTCCATGCAGCTGCCAAAGCACCAAAGTATTTGTGAACTACAGACCCGACCACATCCAGTCATTTTTCAGTCATGTCCAACTCTTTGTGACCATATCTCTCCTACTTCCTTAGTAAGCTGCAGTGGTTCCCTATTATCTCTGGGATCAGAGGTAAAACCCTCTCTTTGGCTTTCAAAGTCCTTCGCAATGCAAGGTGGCTCCTCCCTCCCTTTCAGATCTTCTTATACCTCCTTCCCTCCAGATGTTCTTCCATACAGTGACACAGGCCTTCTGGCCATCCCTCCCACATGACATGCCATCTCCCATTTCTGCCTTGTCACTCTCTGCCCCATATTGGGAATTCTCTCCCTCACTATTTCTACCTTCTGGCTTCTCTGGATTCCTCCAAGACTCAGCTCTAAATCCACCTTCTGTAGGAGGCCTTTCCTGATTCCCAGACCTTTCCCTCAAGTCTCTTCCCTCTGATATCACCTTCGATTACTCCGTAGAGATAGATCTTCTTTGTACATAGTTATTTATGTGTTCCATGACCCAGTAGGTTGCAAGCCCTTTAAGGCTAGAGACTGTGTTTTGGGCTTTGTATCCCCAGTGCTAAGCACAGTGCCCTGCACACAAGAAGAGCTTAATAAATGCTTGCCAACTGACTGACCTAGGTTCAAACCCCACCCCTCACTGTCAATACTCATAAGACCCTGGTCAAGTCACTTCTGTATACATCTCTAGGACTGATATATTGTCGTAGGTGGTTGGGATCTGCTTTGATGGAAGAAGTTTTCCCAAAATGACAAAATCTTAGGAACTTTATATCTTTATATATAAAGTAATGGCAGGATCATGGGCAGTATCTTGTATGTACTTATTTACATGTCTTCTCCATTATAATGGAAATTTCTTGAGTATAGAGACCTTTTTTTTAAACCTTTTTTTGGGGTACTATGTTTAACAGAGGGCCTGGCATATAGTAAGTGTGTGTGTGTGTGTGTGTGTGTGTGTGTGTGTACACACATATATGTGAATGTATATATACACATACACACATATACATACATATTATACACATATGTAGTAAGCAACAAATGCTTGTTAACTGACTAACAGACAATAAGAAATATGAGTCACTTACAGAAAAGCATCTGGCTCTAAGCATATTTTGCAAACACTAACTTGTGGGTCGGGGGACCTGGCTCCAACTCCTAGCTCTTCCACTTACTATTAACCATGGGACTTAGAACAAAGGAGTTAGGAATATTATTGTGCTGTAAAGGACAAAGTCAGAAAAGCTTAGGAAGAGTTCTATGACCTAAAGCAGTGAAGTAAACAGAACCAGGATAACACTAGCTGGGTGGTGCCACAGTACACAGAGCACTGGGTCTGAAGTCAGGGGGAACTGAGTTCAAATCCAGCCTCAAGTACTTACTAGCTATATGATCCTGGGCAAGTCACTTCACCTCTGACTGGCTCACTTTCCTCGACTGTAAAATTGGAATAATAATAGTATGTACCTCACAGCATTGTTGAGAGGATCACTTGAGATAAAATTTGTAAAGCACTTACCACAGAGCCTGGAACATAGTAGATGGCTAATAAATATAGAAATAAATATAGGTATAATAATAATAATAATAAATATAGGTATAGATGGATATAGATATTGATATCAATATAAATGTAGACATTGATTTTGACGTAGATATCAATATAGACAGAGTTGTTGATATCAGTGTAGACATGGATGATGTACACAGGGTAGCTAGGTGGCACAGTAGATAGAGTGTGAGGCCTGGAGTCAGGAAAACCTGAGTTCAAATCTGGCCTCAGACACTTACTGTATGACCCTGGTCAAGTCATTTAACCCTGTTTGCCTTGGTTTCCTTATCTATAAAATGAGCTGGAGAGGGAAATTGCAAACTACTCAGGTATCTTTGTCCATAAATGGAGTCATAAAGAGTCGGACATGACTGAACAACAACAAGGTGCAAGACAGTAGTGGATGGGGGGGAGGGAGGTGACAATACAATTGTCTAAGCCAAACACTGGAGACCACATGGTCTCCCTTAAAAACCGCAAAGAAACAAATAAAAACCTTCAAAGACTGGATTGTGTTTCCTTGTTTCTTTAGAGACAGTTGACCAACTTTAGTGTCAGAGGAAAATGTGTAACTGTGAAAGAATATATAAATATATATGTGTATATATAGATATATATATATATAAAGACTATATACCTCTGAGGTCTGCCTTCTTAATAACTGAAACGAAATTAAGTGGGTGGATGTTGTCATGTCTATATCTATGTCCATATTGATGTTGTTTTTGTTCAGTTGGGTTCAACTCTCTACTTGGCAAAGATACTGGAGCGGTTTGCCATTTCATACTCCAGCTTGTTTTACAGATGAGGAAACTGAGGCATTAAGTGACACTTACTATCTGTGTGGCCCTGGGCCCACACAGATAGTAAGTGTCAGACTAGATTTGAACTCAGTTATTACTGACTCCACATCCAGCAATCTATACACTAAGCCACCTAGCTTCCTCTACAACTATATTGATACGAAGATTTGTATCATTATCTAAGTCCATATCTCTGTTGATATTGTCACAAATGAAATTTAACAAATAGGTAAATTGAGGTTCTGTTCTAATTGTCTGGGTGACCCCAGGCAAGTCATTTTCTTTCTCAACCGTGTGTTTTCATATTCTGAATCTGTGGCAGCCAGTAAGAAGTAGGTTGGTTTGAGGTCATAATACCCACCTAAAAGTGAAAGCTGTTTGATGCCCAGTTGAAAGATAATTCCATTTTTAATTAAGCCATGAAGAACCATTTTCAAATATGGAACAAATCAGAAATGGAAGCGCTATGAGGAATGAAAAATTCTTCCTTACATGCTTTTTCTGGGATTTTAACACTGGCAAAGCAGAAAATCAGACTTCCTCAGATGACTCTGAAATGTTCCATGGGGGTAAGGTAGTTTGAAATATCTGTGAGAAACCTATCTCAGCTTTGGCATTAGATTCCATTCTAAACCTCAAGGGCCATGTGTACACTGATCCGTATTCATACCTTGGACCATTACAAACATTTGTCTGGATGTGATTTCAAAGGCAGCCAGGAGGTCAAACTTTAGAAAAGGAACTGAAGGAAATGACTGCCTGTGTGCGTCAGACTGAATTTACGTAGCCATTCACCAAGCAAACATGCCCCCTTTGGCGAAACATGTCACTAGCTGAAAAATGTATCACTGTCTCCCATCTTCCACACAAGAAGATCGTGATAAACAAGCTGCTTTAAAAAGAGCAATTTGGGGAGATTTAAAAAAAAAAATAAAGGTCTGTCTTTGGTTTTCATCAAGACTGCAGCTGTAACCAAAAATAATCATGCAGAACTGTAGTTAATTGCGCAGTAACTGACACCACACTCTAAGCCCCTAAAATTCCCAGGTGAGAGCTTGTCTCATCACTGTTGATTCAATGACAAGCTCATCTTCAGCCTGTGATGGGTTATATGAAGACCAGACAAAGCAACATTTGGTTGGCTGTGTCTTCTGTCACAGAAATCTTGCAATTACAATTTTCCTAGGAGAGCAATATTTTGAATATAATGTGTACTTTACAATGTATTGGATTTTTAACAACCAAGATATACACCTTTATAAGTAGTGGCTATTAAAACAATTTAATAGTCTGTCGACAAGTACCAATGTGTATATAAAAACAGAATAGTTCAGTTTGTTTTAATACAGCACACCAATGCTGCCATGGTCCTGTCAAGTGCTATTGAGAATCACTTTGGAGTAACAGGATTACATGATTGGAATAGTATTCAGTGAAGGTCTTAATTCTCTGAGATAAAATGCCCCATGGTTCCTAGACAGCAAAACTAAGAAATAGGCAGTGTATATATGCTAATACATGAAGGATATAGGATTTTGTCAGTGTTGGCAATTTCTGATGGGATATTTCTCTACCTACATAGATTGCAGCCTTTCTGGGAGTCAAGAGAGCTGCTTAAGACTTGAGTAGGACTAGTGGCTTGCTCAGACTCACAGATTCATATATGTGTGTGTATGTATGTGTGTGTGTATACATGTGTATATAGGTATATATGTATGTGTGTATACACACATATGTGTTTGTATACACAGATGTAAATGGCAGGATTTGAACCCAAGTCTTTCCAATTATGTACTCAGCACTCTATCCACCATACCACACTGCTTTTTATGTCAATAAACAGATACATGTACATATTTAGATATTCAAAGACAAGCACATATCCATTCATTTGTATTTAATACAGCAACAGATTTTTAAAATAATGAACAGATATACTCTGCAGATTTTATCTACAGCCAGACTGGCTAATTACAGACAGAATTTCATCCAAGCATTTGGCTATCTTGAAACCTACTCAATGGAGTTTGCTGAGATCAGAATTATGCTTAAGTATACCCCAGTGTGTGTAAAGCGAATTAGCAGTGACAGATATCCTAGCACCGAAACTAATTGCACATCAGACCCATGTACTCTAAACTATACTACACATTGCAAGATTGTAGCAATTTATCCTAGGGAATAACTCAAAATGTACCGCTGAAAATAGAGTCTAAAGGTGGAGAGGAGATTCAGTTTTCCAATCCATCCTCATTCCTTTTGTAACCAAACTAATAGTTTGCTAAGTATTAGTAGTTGGCATCAACCAGGTACCCTAAGTTAATAAGATATTTAATAGGGTTTTAGAGATTATGTATTCCAATTCCTTCATTTGACAGATGAGGGAAAATGCTAGAGAGGTTTATTAACCTGTACAAGATCATATAATTAGGAATCCTAATTGCTAATTGTCTTAGCAGAACCAGAATTTGAAATCAGTTCTTCTGACTTCAGATCCCATGCTCTTTCTACTAAATCACACGGCCTGGACTTTTTTTAGATGTCAGACAAACATTTTAGAAGTGAGACTGTATACTACAGATGAAATAATGTGGAAAACAGTTTTTATAAAATAAATCAAATGGTCAATAATGTATTTTCATATTATGGGTTATATGGAATTAAAAAGAAAGATAAAAGGAAGATTTGCATGAATGGATGCCAAACAGAGTAAGTAGAACCAAGAAAATGGCATATACAATGACTACAATGAAAATGTAAGTAAGAATACTAAAGCATGACTGAATGCTATATCATTATAACAACCAAGTTTAGGAAAAGAGAAAAAAATGAAATAATGTGCTGCCCTCCCTATACTGTAGAGGTAGAAGACTTAATATAAAACATTGTTTATACTAGGAGACTGGGAGGGCCATTGTGTTGGTTGGTTTGGTCAACTGTAAAATTGATTTTTTAGTCTTTGTTATGAGGGAAGGCTTGTTGGGTATGACACCAGACAGGATACAGTTGGAAATTCACATGATTTAAAAAAAAACAAGTTGATTGTTGAATAGAGAAGTATACTATTGAGAAACAGAGAGAAAGAGGAAGAGGAGGGCATCTGTGGTATAAAATGCACCCAAAATAAGATCTAGCAAGAGTTGTGAATGAGTTATTCAAAACCCAACTTCATAATATTTGAAATATAGCATTGATTATCCTGCTTCACATAAAAGCAATTATTTTTGTTAAGTAAGAATACTTCTTGTCTGAATCGATCAAAGGTCAGTGTGAACAGGGCCTGTACACCTCCTTGAATCAATCAAACCTACTGTCTAAGGGATTTTGTCATGTCATGTTCTAAAGAACTTGTATAAAAAGGAAGCTATCTTAGAGCCAGAATAGAGATTCCCAAGATCTCAATGAAGAGAGAAAGAAATGGTATCATAGAAAACTGCCAAAAAGAGCTATCAGCCCATAGGCAGCCAATGAAAGGAGAATGAAAAAGTGAAACTTAGCTATGGCGGAGAAGGGGGATATTGAAGAGGGCCATTGACCCTTCTGGCATCTCAGAGCAGAAGAACTGGGCTGATGCCATGAGTTGTCTATTCGCAGACACTGCTGCTTTACTACCCAACATTTCCAGCGACATAAATTGTACCTCAATCTACAAAGAGGCCATGTGTTAACTAAATATAAATATAAATTAAGGCAAAGAGTCAAATTTGTGGTTAGAAATATTCCTGACTGAGGATTTAGTGTAATGGTGATTGTACCCACAACTTTTCACCTAAGATAAACTCCCTAAAAGCATAAAAAAGGAAACAATGTGGACCTTAGGGGCCATTATATTGCCTCAAGGCTTAAAACAAGTTAATTAGTACTGCAAGGTGTTACAGGAGCAATCTCAATGAAAAGGCATTCATCTACATTGTGCTGGCTAGGCAGGAAGGAACATCCTTCAAAGACTTTACCCAGAGAAGCATAAAGGATAATTCTTAGCCAGGCTCAAGTCATTAGACCAAAGGTTTCTAACTCTTACAGACATACAATGGAAGGAACATTGGACAGGAATTCAAAATACCTGAATTTATCACCTTCACTTTTCCAGCTCAATCCACTCATGTGGCCTATCCATGTGACCCCCATGCAAGTCCTTTCACTTCTTGTGGTCTCAATATTGTTGTTTTTGTGATGAAGAGATTGGTAGATGAACTCTAAGGTCCTTTCTAATTCTCCCAGTCTATGACTCTTGCTCAAATGCCTACAGAATCAATAGATGCCCGGTAACTTTCATAGGAAAATATGGCTTTTTATCTACAGCTTTTTAAATAATTTATGGAAAGATGTTGCATATCACTCTATGTTCTTAATGAGTGATCTGGGGCCATTGATAGCCCTTTAAAACTCCTCATACCAAATTTAATCTATAATTAAAGAAACATTTAAATGAAATGGAATTGTCCAGTATTATAAATTCCTTGAGGGAAGGGATTGTTTCATTTGTCATATTTTACCCCCCAGCACCCATCAGCGCACAGTAGACACTTTATAAATTTTTGTTTAACCGAATTAAATCAATTTATGTTTACTAAGTATCTACTATGTCCTAGGCAATTGTGTTCTAGGTCCTAAGAATGCAAAGATAAAAAGGAAATAAAGTCAGTTCTCAAGGCACTTACATTCTATCAAGTGAGCCAATACCTATACATACAAACATATATATGAAATATATTCAAAATAGATACAAGGTATTTGAGGGGGAGAGGCTTGGGAGGAAATTATGCAAATTAGAAAAAGTGTCATTGACTTGAATGAAAAGTAACTTCCTCTGAACGTTGTTCCTTTCCATCTAAAAGAGAGCAAATTCAAAAATTCACCAAATGATTTTAAAGTACTGAATACCTACTATGTGCAACACACTGGCAAAAGCAGAAGCAGCTGTTGTGTTAGTTTTGCTGAACTGGTTTCTTTTTCTCTTTTTCATTCTCGGTTACAAGGAATATCTCTCTAGGTAGGGGATGGGAACAGGACATATTCAGAAATGAAGACGGTACATCAGAAAAGCAAAAGATAGAGAGTTTGAGATTTGCAAAGCGACATATGACAGATATGTTATATCGTTTGATCCTCATGACAACTCTGTGAGATAGATGCTAGTCTATCTGTTTTACAGATGAGGAGAGTGAGGCTAAGAAGGGTTGGTTAAGTGAGTTGTTCCACACAGGTAGTGAGTGTCTGATACAGAACTTGAACTCAGGTCCTTCCGATTCCAGATCCAGTATCCTATCCACTTCACCACTTAGGTTCTCCTAGGAAAATTTAGCAGCAGAGTAAATGATGTAGTGGGTGAAAAAGAGCTTGAGGGAAGTAAGACTGGTTAGGAGACTATTGCAGATTTTATCCACTAGATAAAAATAATGAAGGCCTGAACAAGAATAATAGGAATAAGAATGGAAATGAGGGATTGATATGGAAGATAGTGTAGAGAGGCAGCCAGGTGGTACGGTGGATAGAGCACCAGCCCTGGAATCAGGAGGATCTGAGTTCAAATGTGGCCTCAGATACTTGACATTTACTAGCTGCCTGACCTTGGGCAAGTCACTTATCCCCAATTGCCTCCCCCACCCCCTCACTCCCCAAAAGAAAAGAAAATAGTGTTGAAATAGTCTTGATAAGCTTGACAATTGATTGGCTATGGGGCAGGGACGCAGCAAAGGAAGAAAAGTTAAAAATGGCCCTCATGTTTTCAGTGTGAATAAATGGAAGAGTGGTGGTGCCATCCAAAGAAATAGGTGGATTGGGAAGTTTTGAGAAGGTAAGAGTGGGGGGACATGATAAATTCAGCTTTTGACATGTCCATCTTGAAGTGGGACATCCAAGCATGATATCCAGTAAGCAGCTGAAAATACGCGTCTAAGCACAGGTGAGAAGTTGAGAGTAGAGGGATAGACTTGAAATCCATCCATATAAAGGAAACAGTTGGTCATGAGAAACAACGAGATCGTTAAAGGAGGGAATATAGATTAAATAAAAGTTGAGAGCTTCTTGATCCCAATGCTAGTGTAATGGAAATAGCAGTAGGAATTTAAAACTCTAGTTGACCTGAGTTCAAATTCTGGGTCTGCTGTTGCTACCTGCATGACCATTTAAACCCCTCAAAGTGTCAGTATTCAGTCTTTAAATGACAGGGTTGGATTAGGATGATTTTGCTTCTAGTTCTAAATTCTATGATGGGTTTCCTCTACTCCTGATAGAGAGGTTTTGGACTTAGTACAGATCAAGACATATCTTTTTATTTTGGGATATGGTCAGAGTGGAAAGTTGTTTTTCTTTACGTGTTTACAACAAGGGATTTGTTTGTCTTGCTTTTTAAACTTTGGGAGGAAGAGAATATGGAACCTACAATAAAATAAAATTTAATTAAATGAATTAATTTTGTGACAGCAGGTAGGTGGTATGAGGTAGAGGGCATTGAAGATAGTTGGCAAGATCTGAGCTCAGATCCTTGTCAATGGTCACACAGTAGTGTCAGGTGTAGAATTTGAACTCAGGTCCTCCTGACTTTAATCCTAGCACCTTCTCTGCTATAACATCTGTTAAGCAGTAATCACCAAAATGTATGGGGTGTTCAGAGAGGACTAGCATCTCTGGTGTGAGGGTTTGTAAAGCCCTTTGAGGGCTGTTCATCCACCTTTGGTGTCTACCTTTCACCCATCTCTCACCTGTAGCTCCAAGAAGCTGATGCATGCACAGCAGCTACATTCCAGCAAAACCCTTTCAGCAGACTGACTAAATCAGGTAGAGGATAATCACAGGCCTCAAACCCATCAGTGAGGTAGAGGGATGTCAACCCAAACATGTGAAGGTGTCCCACAGTGGAATGGGTGGAGTTTGTTCCAGTGGTCACAAAGGCCCCCGAAACAGGCACAGTGGAGTGCTTAGAGCTTGGTCAGACATTGAAGAGACCAAGGTCATTCACTGTATCCTGGGCCATCGCCAGGGATCCTGACTCTTATCTTGTCACTGGACTTCTATGACTCTGTAAGAGAGACTCTGAGAGAGAAAGTGAGGCTAATGATTTTGTGCAACTCTGCCTCACTTTATTCCAATTCATGACCAAGTCAAGACATCAGTCTCCTTCAAAAATGGAGAATGAATAGCAGTAATCACCACTCTCTTCAGATTTTTGTGTTTTTGTTTGCTTGTTTTTGCCAATTTCTTCATCTCTTCCTTGCTCATAATTTGGTACTAAATAATTATGGTTCATAATTCCTAAATATTTTAGTTTCTTATTTTTGGTCTTTTACCAAATTCCAGGCTAAACTATAGTTTAATGAGATGGAGCAAATCAGCTTAAAACAAAAACAAAAACTATGACTTCCTAAATTTCCCCAAAGATAGAAAAGTAATTCTCAATAATCGGCATTTCCAAGAAAGGTTACTGAATGGTGTTTACAGTTGAATGGGCTGGGTCTTACCCCCTTTCTCCTTATGATCCAGGAAAACACTACCTGTCAGTGGTTTTACTTAGCTCCCTATCAATCAGTGTCATTCTTTGTACTCAATATGATTTTCCCAAGCCCAAACATATCATTCAAAATTATTGCCCAAAGAAGGTCCACTCCCAAGGGTTAAGTGCGCAGTTACAATCAATGAATAGAAACTTTAGTGAGCGTTTACTTTAAAAAGCATGGTAGAATGT
Organism: Pseudochirops corinnae; assembly: GCA_028646515.1. Classification (NCBI taxonomy): domain Eukaryota; kingdom Metazoa; phylum Chordata; class Mammalia; order Diprotodontia; family Pseudocheiridae; genus Pseudochirops; species Pseudochirops corinnae. The sequence goes on along the minus strand of CM053589.1, from coordinate 26,769,181 downwards.
GGAAGGAGGGCCAAACTTGTAGTACAGGACATGAGTTTGAATCCTGGCTCTGCTACTTACTATCTGTGTGTCCTTGGGTAAATCACTGAACATCCTCGGGCCTCAGTTTCCTCATGTGCAAAATGAGAGATTTGGACTAGATTTCCTCTGAGCTCCCTTTCAGCTGTAGACCTAGATCTATGATCTTATGGCTCTATATCCCCAGTGTTGTTATTAATTTGTAGGTATAGCCTTTCTCTTCCTAATTTTGCTTATTTATCTGCTTTTGGGGTGGCTCCCGCCTTTGGAATGTGGACATTTCAGGCCAGGACCAGCTGTATACCTTTTATCCTCCCAAAGGGTGGTTCTTCCTTCCCAGTTCTCTATGTATGGGGAAAACGGGGGAGAGGGGAGGAATGGGAGAGAAGTGAGTGAGGCCACATCTGCACAGTCCAGCCTTGTTCCAGACAGCAAAAATGGCACTGGGACTCATTTTTTTTTTTATTTACTCATTTACTTTTAATTTACAAGATTCAGTTCCACAATCACTTGAGTTTCAGATTTTCTCCCCTCCCTTCCCCCCCCCCCCC
>CM053589.1:26701182-26768112 GCA_028646515.1 Pseudochirops corinnae | reverse complement strand
GCTGACTTTTCCCCCTGAACTAGTTAAATGATATGTTTGATTAAAGTAAGATTGTTAACCCATTTTGAGTTGCTTTCCTTCAGAAAAGCAGATCTAAGAACCTGTGCTAGTAGCCGCCCTAGGTGTGCTAGGGTGCTTGCTGTTGCACTCGTCAGTGCCTATGTGTGCTTGTTGGATGCGCTCTCATAAGATAGAAAGAGGTAGCTAGGAGACAAAATGAATAGAGAGCTGGGCCTGGACATCTTCCTGAGTTAAAATCTGTCCTCAGACACTTCCTAGCTTTGTGATCCTGGGCACATCACTTAACCCTGTTTGCCTCAGTTTCCTCATCTGTAAAATGAACAGGAGAGGGAAATGGCAAACTACTGTAGTATCTTATGCCAAGAAAACCCCAAATGGGGCCACAAAGAGTCGGACGTGACAAAAAAATGACCAAACAACAACAATAAGCTAAAAAAAGGTGCGAAAGGGAACAATTCTGGGGCTGAGAATTTGTCTATTTCTTCCCAATCTTTTCTTGGCTGTGATGAGTTTATGCTTTTACATATCATATAACCTATTCTGCATTACTATGAAGGCTTACTTACCACTGTAGGACCAGTTAGAGTTGGAAAGGATTTTACAGATCAGATACCCAAGGGCCAGAAAGGCTTGACTCTTGGGATCAAACAGCTGGGAAGTGCTTTAGGGTAAGGGTTAGTTATCTGGATCTTTATTTATTCTGTAAAATTTGGATTCCTCAAAAGGCCCCATTTAAAGGATCTAAAAGGCCACATGTGGCCTCAAGGCCCCAGGTTCCCCACCCCTGGTTAGAATTTGAACAAGCCTTTTTAACTCCAAGTCCAGCACTCTATTCACTTACACCATACAGCCTCTTCTCTCTCTCTCTCTCTCTCTCTCTCTCTCTCTCTCTCTCTCTCTCTCTCTCTTTTTGTCTGTCTCTCTCTCTCTCTCTGTCTTTCTCTGTCTCTGTCTCTGTCTTTCTCTCTCTGTCTCCATCTCTGTCTCTGTCTCTCTCTCGTCTCCTCTCCTCATCTCCCTCTCCCTCCTCCCCTCTCTCCCCTCGATTCTCTCCCTCTCCTTTCTCTCTCTCTCTCTTTTCCACCTTGTCCATTATATGATTCTGTGTCCCAGGTGTTTTCTTCTACCCCCTCCTTAAAGAAATTTAAGTGGCTGAGGTGAGATATGGGCCTGCAGTGATTAGTTTTGCCATATGCCTTCTTCTCTGATGCTAAATTTCCTTAGCAGTAAAATCTTGATCATAATCATTGTCCCTTAGTGCGTACCTCCTAAGAGGGAGGTAATGCATACATAACAAAATGTTATTAGTAATAGCAGACTACTTGGATGAGGTTTGATTTAATTTAACAAGTATTTATTAAGCTCTTACAGTGCCTTGCCCTGTTGATACAAAGATGGATATGACACAGACACTTTCAACAACCTTAGTCACAATAATAATGATAATTTAAAAAATAATTTTAGCTAATATTTCCATAGCTCAAAGTGTGCAATGTGCTTTCTCTTAATTATCTCATCTCAATAATCCCATTGATTAAGTGAGAAGCACAACTTACTAATACATTCATTTTTCTAGTGTTCTTACATATTACTCCTTTTGTGTACTCTACAATCCAGCCATACTCGCCTACTTCCTGGTCCGTATGAATAACGCTCCATCTTCTCTCTGTGTACCTTTCCCTTGGCTGTTCTTAGATTGCTCTCCCTCTTCCCTTCCACCTCTTAAAGTCCTTCTATTCTTTCAAGATGTAGCTTAAGTACCATCATCTGCAAGGAACTTTTCAAGGTTCCTCCCAGCTGCTAATGCTTTCCCCACTATGGTTACCTTTTATGTGGCATGGGTGTATATAAATATGCATATATTTAATATATGCATATATTATCTTCCTCATTACAATGGAAGCTTTTTGAAGGTAGGGACTATTTTCATTTGTTTGTTTGTTTCTCTAGTGTTTAATATAGTGCATGGCACATACCAAATAAAGACTTGCTGATTGATTGAATGATTGATTAAAGCAGTGCATGTGAAGGGTAAAGGTAGAAAGCTATGAGAAACTTGAGAAAGAGACCATTTTCAACTGAGATAAGAGTCATGGAGCATTTTGTGGAGGAGGTACCTGAAAGAGGTAGAGAGAAGTTCCTTCTAATAATAAAGTAGTGTCAGTCAATCTATAGGCATTTATTAAGTAGTCTGATCTGACACAATGGGACACTTTATAACTTGACTCTAACATAATGACATCATTTTGGTCCTCCTCAAGAACGAAGGACAACAACCAACCAAGCCTCTTATGTGCCTATGCTATGGACTAGGCATAGAAAGCAAGGCAAAAGACCGGTCCTTGAGATACTCACAATCTTATGGCATGAACAAAGGCACAGAGATGAAAAAATTAAGACAAGAATGATGGGCAGAGACTAAACTACTTTGACCATAATTCAGAATGCATAGAAGATATTGCATGTGATAGAGTTGCAGGCTTAGATAAATTGGAGCTAGAACATGGAGGACATTGAATACCAGATACAGGAGTTTATACTTTATCCAGAGGCAAAAGAGAATCACTGAAAGTTTTTGAGTAGAAAATCAACATGACCCAGTTGGCATAGTGAATAAATTGGAAATAAACCAACTAGAAGCTGGGAATCCAGTTAGGAAACCATCCCTGTTGACAGCTTGAAAGAGCATGAGGGCCTGAACTAGGGTGATTGGAATGGGAATGAAAAAGAAGGAATGGGTGTTAAAGATATTGCTAAAATAGAATCAATAGGACTTGGTAACCAATTTGACTTAATGAGTCAAAGACAGTAAAGACATTACCAAAAACAAAAGTTAAGGGAAAGGCTTGCTTTCATAAAGAAGATAAGACGACAGTTTGGGATATGCTGAGTTTGAAATGTCAGCAGGGTATCCAGATGGAAATATCCAAGACAGTTGGAAATGTAGAACTGGGGCTCTGGGAATAAGAAATATAGTTTGAAAAGTCATTAAATCATCTACATGAAAATGAGAATCGAAGCCATGGGAAAGGATGACATCACCAAGAGAGAGGGGCTGGCCAAGGACAAAGCTTTAGGGAACACCAAGCCTTAAAAAGATCAGAGGAAGATAAGGAGCTAGCCAAGGAGACAGAATAAAAATAGTGAAGTAAGAGGAGGGACAGAAAAATGTATTGTCATGAAAGCCAAGAGAAGACAGAGTATCAAGAAGAAAGGAGTAAACAAGATCAAATGCTTCAACTAGTCTGAGGAGAATAAGGACAGAGAAAACTCCTTGGATGTAATAGTGAGGAGGTCATTGGTGATCTCAGAGGAAGCAGTTTAAGGCAGATGGTTGGGGTGGATATCAGATTGTGAAGAGTTAAGGAAGAAATGGCGGCAAGGAAGTACCACATTCTTTCCATATGGAAAGAATGAAGGAATAAAAAAAGAATGAATAAATGAAATTAAAAACATATATTTAGCACCTACTATGTTCCAAGCACAATGTTAAGTGCTAGAGATACAAATAGAAAAGGTGAGATAGTCCCTGCTCTCAGGGAGCTCATATTCTATCTTACCAGAAGAAATGGTTGATTTCCACTTTATTCAAACCCAGAGAGAAGTCAAGCAACCCAGGCAAGGGAGTAGGACATCCCCAGAGGCATTGGATCTTCTTGCTACCCAACCATCCAGGAGAGGTTCTGGGAAATAAGATCAGGGAAAGAAGAAGACTGCAACAGAAAAGAGAAGAACATTGAATTTGGAGTTGGGAGGACTAGGTTTGGATTTCTTCTCCAGCATTTATGTGTAACTTTAGGCAAATCAATTAACCTCTTTCAGACTCATTTTTCTCATTTGCCTAGTACCTATAGTCCAAGGGCATACTTCCCACAAGGGTCCCTGGCTCTGGACTCACATATACAGAACTTAGCCTTGGGAAAGGCTGAACTCCAAAGCAGGATGAGTCAAGCTTTTCTCAAACTCCCTGGTTTATTATGCAATCACCCAAGAGAATTGCTCTTGAGAAAAATCTAAAACAGAATTTAGCTATGGCTTTTGTTTAGGATCTATGTAAGGAGGATAAATAGAGTTCCTTCTAGAAAAATACTCACATTATAAAGTAGGAAATATCAGGTAGAGGACAGCTATTTATTTTTCTCTACTACAAAAAAAAATACAGCAGAAAAGATTCATTAAGTACATGTAACACCTTGTTATAATAATTAGCATATTTTAAGCCTAGGAGCAGTATAATGGCCTCTCAGGTCCACATAGCTCCCTCTTTTGTTGCTTTAGGGAGTTTATATTAAATGAAAAATTAAGAATATTTTCAGTCCCTAGTTAGGAAACAAATTGAAAAACTTCAAAAACTTGAATAACTTTGATCCCCTATTAGGAAAATTCCTAGCATTTAGGATGAGATTTGGCTCTTTGCCTTAATTTGCATTTGTATTTTCTCTTGCTAATCCTTAATGTCTTTGTGGTTGAGGCAAAATTCAGGTTATAGAAATATTTGGGTAAAGAGACAGCAGTGTCTGTTAATAGACAGGCACCAGAAGGGGAAGTTAGGGAAAGAGTAGACATATTTTTGGAACTTCTCTCTGTCCTTGAGTAGCTAAGTGTCATCTGCCCTGGTTTTCTGTCCTGAGAAGCCTTTAGGGCTGATGGCACCTCTTGACTCCTTCATTTCCTACAACAGTTCAGTCCTGTTTTCTCTTTCTCCTTTCACTGGTTGCCCCCATGCTACCAAGTCTTTCTGGCTCAGAATTTGATATCTCTGGTACTTCTCTTCTGCTCCACTGCCAGCCCTTCAAAATCTCTTGTTCTAAACTAACTTTTCTTTTTATAGAAGCCCCTCAGGGGGTCACCAAGTTCCTTACTCAATGTTACTCCCTCCCCTTGCACCTGACTGAAAGGTCTTTCATAAGAGATGCCTAGGCTTTGTTCACCCCTAGTAAACAATCTGGATGTGTTCTCAGCCTGATAAATGTATCAGGGCTATGTGGTTGAGATGTGTTTTTACCTGAGAAATGTATCTAAGCATATTGACTATTAATTTTAATGGGGTGGGGTGATTTGATTAATTTATTCAATCTCCCTCCTCCTTTGTCAATTAAATACTTATTTACTTCAATACTTAAATACTTACACATTTAACTTATAACATTAAACAATTACCCATCATTTCTGTCATACTGTCCTGGGAGGTAAAGACTCCCAGGAGATTTATGGAATTGCTGGAGAGATATTTCACTTTTATCACAATGTTGTTTGTTATTTGGTCATTTTTCAGTCCAACTCTTCATGACCCTATTTGGGGTTTTCTTGGCAAAAATAACTTGAATAGTTTCCTGTTTTCTTCTCCAGTTCATGTTAAGAGATGAGGAAACTGAGGCAAACAAAGTTAAGTGACTTGCCCAGGTTTATACAGATAATATGTGTCTGAGGCCAGATTTTAACTTGGAAAGATTAGTCTTCCCAACTTCAGGCCCAGTGCCCTGTCCTCTACACCTTCATCTCAGCAACTCATAAGGTCCTAATCTGCTGGCCAACCAGGCATGGCTGCGGTTTTCTTAGTCTTCTTTATTATAACATCCTCCAAGGTAGTGGTCATCTGTTTTGGGCAGAGTATGGTTATATGACGTACCTCTCACTGGGCAACAAGCCCCAACTCAGGAACTCTGAGACCTCTAAACCTGAAAACACATGGCCTACCAGGATGAAAGTGTCCATCTCTCAGGATCATGCCTGAGGAAAAGAATGCCTAGGAAAAGAAATATAAAACAGAAGAGGCATCCAGGCACTTGAGATCCAATCTAAGAGTCACCTAAGCAAACCCACATTCTTGCCACCCTGTGTTCATAGCCATTATGGCTTCTAGGGGAGAGGGACGGTGAGAGAAATTGCTACTCCACTTGGCTGGAAGTGCAAAGGAGAGGCTAGCAGAGTCCTAAGCACATTCTCAAAAGACAGAAAGATAAAGAAGTGATTTTTTTCCTCAGTTCTTCTTATCATTTATGGAGTAGATGGTTCTTCCTGGCCCATTTGCCAACTATCTTTAACACAATCCCCAGTCATGGAGACGTACTGGACACCAACCAGTAGCTGCTACATGTACATATCCTTTAGAAAGGGCCCAAAGCACATGGTCCACCAGAAATGGTCGGAGTCTAAACTCAACTCCATAACTTCTCTACATGTAGGGTAACAGTGGAGATGATGATACATCCATTATCTGTTTAGAGGAAATTTCTTTGGAAAACATAGAGTAATAAACAATATAAGCGATGATGATGATGATGGTGATGGTGATGGTGGTGATGGTGATGATGATGATGGTGATGGTGGTGATAATGATGATGATGATGGTGATGATGGTGATGATGATGACGATGGTCATGATGGTGATGGTGATGATGGTGATGATGGTGATGGTGATGATGGTGACGATGATGATGATTGTGATGGTGATTGTGGTGATGATGATGATGGTGATGAGCATTTTGACATTGTAGGGCACTAAGAAGTGACAGGAATACTATGCAGGAAGCACAGTCAAGTATAGTTCAATTAAATGTGTGCCAAACTGAGGAAAGATCACAAGATCATTGCTTGAGAGCTGGAAGAGACCTTAAAGGTCAGCAAGTTGATTTTACCAATGAGGGAACTAAGTAACTTGGTCACAAAACTAGTAAGTACCAGCAGTGGGATATGAATCCAGGTCTTCATGTTCTGTGCCCTATTGACTATGTCATACTGACTATGTAAATAAAGATATATAGATTGATATAGATGAGTAGTTATATAGATTGGAGGTAGAAGTATATGCTGCTTGTCCCAAAAGTCTTAGTGCAGTTTTAAGGTTTAATAACCTCAGATATATAAATGCTACAAATGGACAAAAACCAACCTTTAAAAGGACAATTATTTAATATGTTAAATATTGATAAGTTTGTTATTAAAATTTAATACAATTACCCCCTTGTGCTATATATATATATATATATATCACTCTAGTAAAAACTTTCATCAGCTGCTACTTGGTGACTGAAAGGATTGCATTTATAATCATAGCCTGAAGATCTTCCAGATAATAAGATTTTGATGCAGAAATGAACCCACAAAGAAAAATCTAATCCAGATAGATCAGGTGACCAGGCTGACCAAGCAATAGGACAGGTCAGAGGAAAGGTCATCCAGAAATTGTTGCATACATAATACATAATGACCAGGTGCCCCATCTTGATAAAATTAAAATGAAAAATGTATTATTCATATTTTACAAAATGAAAAAGTAGAAAGGAAATTTAAATAATATAATTTTATATATTTGTATATGCAATTATATGTGTATGCTGTATATATATGCATATTATATACGCATATGTATATACTTATGTAAATAATATGTACAGTCCTTTCAGTCATGTGATCCCATTTTGGGGTTTCTTGGGAAAGATATTGGAATGGTTTGCCATTTCCTTCTCCAGCTCATTTTTTACAGATTAGGAACTGAAGCAAGTAGGGTTAAGTGATTTGCCCAAAGTCTGAGATCAGATTTGGACTCAGGAAGATATTCAGGGCTGGTACTCTATCTGCTGCATCACCTAGCAAAAAGAGAGAGAGAGAGAGAGAGACAGAGAGATTATAAATATGTGTATATATCTACATACAGATATGTATAAATATATATATGTATATATTTGAACATATGTATGTTCAAAGATCAATAAATACAGTTCTTGTATTTATTTTGGGATGAAGGGAGACATGCACAAATAAACATAAAACAAAGTAGGATAAATGCATAGGCAAGAGACATATAAAGCACTCTCCAAAATTTAAGGTAGGAAGGACCATTCTGACTATGGATATCAGAGAAGACTTCATAGATAAAATAGCATTTGTCCATTTGAGCTGAGCTTTCAAGGATGGGTAGGATTTTAATAGGCAAAGATGGGGAAGAAGAGGCCCTCCAGGTGTAGCTCAGATAAAACTAGTAGAAGTGTTTCAGTTCTGGGGTCAAGCACTTGAGAAGGAGTTTTAAATGCTAACTGCAATGGATTATTAAAAAAGTACAATCTTATCTTATTTTAACTATATCAGAGACATTCAGACAAGACCAATAAATTAGGAAGTAAAGACTCATGTTTTATAATTTTTCATTTTACAAAATATCCCTTTAAACCAACCTATAATTGCTGGGAAAATGAGCTTTTTCATGTGAAATCTGAGAGGGATAAGGAAAGAGATAAGGGACAGAAGAAGCAATAAAAAAGGGAAAAAAGAGAGAATATAATAACAGTGGAGATCGGCAATGGTGGTAGTAGCAGTGGAGGCCAATAGGGAAGTCAGACTTAGGTGTGTGTATCTGTGCGTATATGAGAGAATGTATGTCGTCAGGTATGTCAAGATGCTTCACTGATTTAAAAAAATGTATGCTTCACTCCAAATAAATATGTATATATTCTAACAACTGACTAGTATCTCTAGGCATGGCATTAATGGTGGACCAGAGTGATGGAGTAAAGGACCAAGGCAACGTGGAAGTCAATTCTACATTCCATTTTGTGGTCTATTGTCAATTTCATATCTCGTGCAAAAAGCACATTATGAATGAGTGAGCATTGAACCTCGAAGACCTGGGCCCTGCTATTAATTGACTGAGGGACGTTAGACTGCTTGCTTGATCTCTCTAAGCCTCTATTCCCTCTTGCATTATCTTTCTCACAGACTTGCTGTGGAGGAAGCATTTGTAAACCTGAAGGTTGCATAGAAAGGACAACTGTTATTATATGTGTCAGCACCTATCCAGTATCTGCTAATGACAGGGCTAGGGCCAAGGTATGAATCCATCAAAGTGAGCAAATTCTGTGTTTAAAAGATTCCTTGTTGTGGGAGGCTAGGAAGCTAGAAATAGCTTCTTTAGTGGAATTCTCAAGTCCCTTTCCGAAAGAGTTGATTCTTTTTCTCCCAGCATCTTCACCCAAACCTAACAGGTCTTCATTTTCATCCTCAAACTCTGAGCCAAGAGTGAGCAAACCTTAATTCATAAACCCAGACAAGTTCATAGTTGTGTTCAAGACTCCCAACACTCTAGCATAGAGTTATCTCAGTGATGTGGATATTTCCTCTGGTAATTCAGATTGCAACTTGTCCATTTCCTGCCTAACCCTTGTCCTAATCCTATAATTTCACAGAGGATTGACTTAGGCCTTCTTCAATTTCTTTTGACATCACTAGGATACTGATGGATCATTATGGAAAGAAAAACTCATAGAAACAAAATAATAGGATCACGGTTTTAGAATTGAAAGAGACCTTAGTCCAGATCCTTCATTTTCTAGATAGGGAAACCAAGGTCTGCAAAGACATGACTTGCTCAAAGTTATACTATTAGTAGAAAACAAAGATAGATTTCAATTCAGGTCTTCTGATGCTATATCCAGCATTTTTTTTCTATCACTTTTTATGTCAATTTTAAAAATATTTCTTGATATCTTTGTATTTTTTGATATTATATCAGTTGCTTCCACAGGAGGTATTGAGTTATAAAGGTATAGTGATTCATTTTTTTTTATAATTTTAAGCCTGTGCCAACTTCATCCTCACAGATTTCCTCTTGAATTTTATTCCACCTACATTTTCTCAATGGCAGGTGCTAGGGCATTTCCAAATTTCTCTCTTCAATAAGTCAGGTCCTTGAGGAATCCTCCATGTACAGCCTTCCTCACTGAGCTAAGAAATTCTCATAATTTTTAAAACTTTTGGAAATCCTTCTCTTAAATTCCCACTTTGAAGGAAATCACAGACAGGCTCCATTTCCAGATGCCATCCAAGTACTGCATCCACCTGTGAAAAGACTTTAGCACTGCTCAACACAGTCACTTCCTACTCTCCTGACTAGTCACAGACTTTAAACCTCTCAAGTCTTTTGGTTGGCTACATTGATGCTGGAGTTCTCACTGCCTTGGCATTAGCCAAGTTTCCTAAATGGTTAAGCCAGTCTCTGAGGTAGCACATTTTGGACGTAGAGTAGTTGGATATTAGGATAAAGAAGGTGAATGCAGAAGTACTTCAGAATAGCAATAGTAATTATTAAAATCAGAGCACACAGGTCTGACCTCGCCATTCCCTTGCTCATAAAACTGCAAAGTAAAATATAGACCCTGTAATTTGATATTTAAACCTTTTTACAATCATATTCCAACCTGTCTTTCATACGTGCTATAGTTCAACCAAACTGGTCTGTCTGCTGTTCCTTGTACATGTTCCTTACAGGAATGTGGTAGTAAATATTTAGCAACATACTATCAGGAGAGGAAAGAAGGAAGGAAGGAAAGAAGGAAGGAAGAAAGGAAGGAAGGAAGGAAGGAAGGAAGGAAGGAAGGAAGGAAGATAAGAAGGAAGGAAAGAAGGAAGGAAGGAAAGAAGGAAGGAAAGAAGGAAGGAAGGAAAAAAGGAAGGAAGGAAGGAAGGCAGGAAGGAAAGAAGGAAGGAAAGAAAGAAGGAAGCAAGGAAGGAAGGAAGGAAGGAAGGAAGGAAAGAAGGGAGGAAGGAAGGAAGGAAGGAAGGAAGGAAAGAAGGGAGGAAGGAAGGAAGGAAGAAAATGAGCTCATAACACCTGTTTAATCTCCATTGTTAACACTTTCTCCATCACTTTATTAATCTAGACAATAAATAAAGCAACAAACCAAGCCTTGATTTGCATCATCTTGCTCATTTCCCAAGCATAAATGCTCGCATTGAAAAGTTAACAATCAGCTCTTGTGAGCTGGTTAGAGCTGACTCCAGCATGGGCCTTCTTCTACAGCTGTAACTTCGCCCTTTCCCAGGGCTTGAAGATAGCTCTCCCTCCTCACCTCTGCCTCCTACAATACCTATCTCCCTTCAAAGCTCAGCCCAAGGGCCACGCCCTACATTAAACCTTTGCTGATCCCTCCTTCCTCCCTCAAATGTTAGAGCTTCCCTTCCCACCACCCCAATTACTTTCTATTTACTCTGTATATTTTGTATTTATTTATTTATGTATATATTCTCTGCTCTTTTCAAGTGGAAGGTAAACCTTGCCTTTTCCTTTTGCACTGAGTACCTATCATGTTGCCCTAGACCCTTTAAGAATGTTTCTTGAACAGAAATCTACATTTCATATCTACTCGTTTGAGTATGTGTTGTTTTCCTCCAGTTGAAAATGAGCTCCTTAAGGATAGGGGCTGTTTTATTTTCTTTTTCCTTTGTTCTTGTATCTCTAGGGCCTAGCCCTTAATGGACGCTGGTTGAATTGAATCAACTGAATTTTATAGGTTCATAGACAAAGCTGCCAGGGATCGTGGATGTCTTTGAGTCTGAGAGGCCTGGAAATCTCATACCTGCTAAACCTTTTTACAATCATATTCCAACCTGTGTTTCATACATGCTATAGTTCAACCAAATTGGTCTGTCTGCTGTTCCTTGTACATGTTTCTTACAGGAATGTGGTAGTAAATATTTAGTAGATTGTTAAATTTTCAGTTTGAATGTATAGATTCCAGAAATCAGCAAAGGCTACAAATCCAGGCTTGACTGATTGTTTTGTTGATTCTCTTGACTTAAGGAAGTGACGGGGACAATGTTAATAATGCACGTTAACCTTAAAAGTATGTCCCTGGGAAGCTGGCAGTAGGTCAATAGTATTCAGAAGTAGATACACGGAACACTTGATTGAATGGGTGCTCCACTTATGGGAATTAGGGAAAAAAAGTCCAAAAGATATTTACTGGAATCCATCAGGTAGACAGAAGATAAATGACTCTGGATATATTAATGGATCCTCAAAGAAACTACAGCAATTTAGAGCCTACAGTGTCTTAGCCACTTACAGATATCATTATTTATTTACAATCATTCCTGTTCTGGTAGTGTGTAGTTATTGATAGCCTAACACAGTGGCAGCTAAGTGGTGCACTGAATAGAGCATTGGACTTGTAGTTAGAAAGTTCTGAGTTCAAATTACCTTAGACATTTACTAACAGTGTGACCCAGGACAAGTCATTTGACCTATGTCTGCCTCAGTTTCCTCATTGGTAAAATGGAGTAATAATAGCACCTACCTCTCAGGGTTATTGTGAGGATCAAATGAGATATTTGTACAAGTGATTTGGATTAAGGCATTATGTTTTATGGAACTATTATTATTAAATGGTGACACTTAGATTTTATCTTCCAAGTTCTTTGAAATCATTTTAACAAATTATTTCTTAATTTTTCTAATATCTAGGTAGGAAGACAGGGCCAGAGAGCAGCATTATTCTGTGCCCCTTTTGATGGCTTCAGTTATGTTCATTCGCCCTGATGAAAATGACCAGCATCCCTTGGTTTTCTCTTATACTCTCCTGTCGCCCAGGTCTGGTCTGCCCTCCTTTCATTTCCTTCTTTCACTTCCTCAGACAGCAGATGGACTGGACTTATGATAACAATGTCAGGGGAAAAGTGTGGTCAGGATTTTGTAGGGAGGATGACCCATTCTGATCCTTCCACCAACCAGCCCCAAACTGATTTCTATCCTAGCTTAGTATTGTTATGTCTGTTTTAACAGGAGAGGAAACTAAAATGCAGGGAATTTTAGGGATTTGCTAATAGCCTATGAATAACTAGTAGGAACAGGATTTCAAGAGCCCTCTCAGTTCATTCAGTGATTGAAGCAACAAAGATTCTTAACAAGCACTTACTACATGCCAGGCACTGTGCTAAGGGCTGGGGATAGAAATAAAGGCAAAAACATAGTCTCTCACTATGCGTTGTTGGTGGAGTTGTGAACCAATCCAATCATTCTGGAGAGCAATTTGGAACTATCCCCAAAGGGCTATAAAACTGCACTTACCCTTTGATCCAGCAATACTCCTTCTAAGTCTATGTCTCAAAGACATCCCAAAAAAGAGGAAAGGATCTATTTGTACAAAAATATTTATAGTAGCACTTTTTGTGGTAGCTGAGAATTGGAAATCAAAGGGAGGCCCATCAATTGGGGAATGGCTAAACAAGCTGTGGTATATGGTTGTGCTGGAATATTATTGTGCTACAAAAAATAACAAGCAGGATGATTTCAGAAAAAACCTAGAAAGACTTACATGAACTGATACATAATGATGAGAACAGAACCAAGAGACCATTGCACACAGTAACGGCAATTTGTTTGATGAAGAATTGTGAATGACTTAGCTGTTCTCAGCAATAAAATGATGCAAGAAAATCTCAAAGGATTAATAATGAAGCCTACTATCTTATTCCAGAGAATGACTAATATTGTTTGAATACAGATTGAAGCATGCTATTTTTTTTTACTTTCTTTGTTTTATTTTTCTTCTTTTATTCAAGTCTTCTGGTACAAAATGACTAATATGGAAATATTTTAAATAATTGCACATGTAGAACCTATACCTGATTGCTTACTATCTCAAGGAGTGGGGAGGGAAGGAAGGATAGGAGGAAAGGAAGGATACAATTTGGAACTCAAAACTTTAAATAAAAATGCTAAAAGCAAACAAACCAAGTAATGTAATAGTGAAAAGAATCAATCAAAATATTTTTTAAATATAAAAAAAAAAGTCTCTGCTCTCAAGGAGCCCATAGTCTAATGGAGGAAGGTATATGGAGACAACTAGGCACATACAAGATATATACAATATACTGTAAAAGGTAGCTAGGTGTTGCAATGCATAGTGTGCCAGATCTGGAGTAAGGAAGATTTTATGTTCATTAGTTCAAATCTAGCTTCAGATACTTACTAGCTTTGTGACCCCAGGTGAGTCACTCAACCCTGTTTGCCTCAGTTTCCTCATCTAGAAAATGAGCTAGAGAAGGAAATGGCAAACTACTCTAGTATATTTGCCAAGAAAACCCCCAGTAGAATCCCAAAGAATTGGACACCACTGAAAAATGACTCAACAACAACAAAAATCTCAGAGGCAAGGGAGTTAAGGGGAAAGGAGAAGGAAGAGCAAACCAGAAAATGCTTCTTGTAGAAGACAGCATTGAGCTGAAATTTTTTTGAGCAAGCCCAGGAAAATAGAAGTTGCTGGTAAGGAAGGAGTGTGTGTGTGTGCAAGGAACAAGTAGGTTAGTGTTGCTAGATCATAAAGTATGAAGAAAGCAAGTATAAGAAGACTGAAAAAATGGGAAGAGACCAGGCTGGGAGTGGATTTTCAATACTAAACAGCGGATCTTGTATTTGATCCCAGAGGTACTATGGAGCCACTGGAAGTTTACTGAGTAGGCAAGAAGGGTTGGTGCCCAAGCTTTAGGAGGATTACTTTGACAACTAAGTGGAGGATGAATTGGAGTGAGGAGAGAATTAAGGCAGAGATAACAGTTAGAAATTTATTATAATAATTCAAATGTGAGATATTGAGGGTCTGAACTAGGGTTATGGCTGTATGGGTGGAGAGAAGGGGATGTATGAGAGGTGCTGCAAATCTAGAAACAAAATTTGATACCATATTGGATAGCTGGGGTGAATGTGAGCGAAGATGCTTCACCATGATGCCAAGATTGTGAGCCTGGGTTATTGGGAAGATGGAGGTGCTTTTGACAGTAATAGGGAAAATAAGAAGAGAGGGTTTAAGGAAAATGTGATACATTCCTAGAGAAAAATTAATGATAAATGGATTTTGTAAGATGACGACTCCTTGAATTTTTTAGTCTCCTGATGTGCACAATAGCAAAAAAATTTCTACTTGTGATTCTTGATTCAAAAGTATAGCCATTTGCAATCAGTTATGAGAATATGTTAAGAGGACCCCAAGATCATATATTTAAAGGTACAAGAGACCTTGGAGTTATTCTAATCCTTTTTAGTTCTAATATATTCTGCAAAAGGAGTTTGGCAGAGTAGAAAGCTGGTCCTGAAGTCAGGAAGACATGAGTTCATATGATGCCCCTGAATTTGGTAGCAGTGTGACCTTGGGTATGTCATATAACTGAGAGTTTCTGTTTTCTCATTCATAAAACATGAATGATCCTTACAATGCCTTACTCAGGAATTTCCATGAGGCTCAAATGAAGATAATATATATATATATATAAAGTATTTTTAAACTTCAAAGTGCTATAATAAATAAAGCAGAAGTGGGTCCCTTGAACCCAGGTCCTTTGGTTCCATTTCCAACAGTTTCCCACACACACATACATTACCATGCTATCTCCCCTTATTCATATGCATATGTAAGGGATGGAGTCTTATTCTCTTTCCCACTTCTAGCCCTAGTACTAAAATGTGAGAGATTAGGCTTGTGAGTAGTTTAGGTAGAGTTCAGCAAATGGGCTCAATATGTGAAGGCCAAGAAGTTTATCAGTTATGATGCCTCCTCCCCTTCCCTTTGTAGCCTCTTTGCCCCTGCCTTGGCATCCCCTTCCTACCACCTCAGCCTCCATTCCTTCTTCTTTTTTCCTACAAACTCCAGGTGCCTTTATGGTTCTCAATGGTCAGATCACCCCACTTCTGAAGGTTTTTAACCTGATAAGGGTTTAAGATACCCCGTTCTCTAGAGACCTTTGCATTCTAAAGAGGACTCTGAATCTGGAAGGCTTTTCAGTTTTCAAAAGGATTCCAGAATCATCACAAAAGATAGTATTTGTGAGTTGGGGATGGGCTGGGGCAGGGGGTGGGATCTGGTGCTTTATAAATTATATCAGACATTTCTTTAAGGCCATCTCTCACTAAGAAGAAGATAGAGTTAAGTTCAGAAAGTGGGAAAGCCACTCACATGGTCTGAGTTATCCTCCTCCCTCTTCTCTGTTTGTACATGAGTCTTTTCCTACGGACATCAAATGTGGATGCCAATTGAATTCTGGTGAACTGTAATGATCGTTCTCCATTCAAGATAAAAAATAATGAAATCCTTTCCTCTTCTCACTAGAGAGAAGGGACATTTATGTTGCTACATACCATATCCTCCATCAGAGAGTTTACTGGGTTTTGTTTAAATGTTTTTCCCAGGGACACACAGCTACTAAGCCTATGAGGCCATATTTGAACTCAGGTCCTCTGTCTTTAGGGTGATGCCCTAGCCAGTGCACCTTCTTGCTGCCCCCTAAAAAGGAAACTTTAAAAAAATTTTAAATCTAAATACATTTTGAGGTCAGGTAGGTGGTACGATGAACAGAGTGCCTGATTTAGAGTCAGGAAGACCTGAGTTCAAATTCAACCTCAGATACTAACTGGCTGTGTGACCCTGGGCAAGTCACTTATTTCCTATTTGCTTCAGTTTCCTCATCTGTAAAATGAGCTGGAGAAGGAAATGGCAAACCACTCCAGTGTCTTTGCTGAAAGAACCCCAAATGGGGTCACAAAGAGTCGAACATGACTGAAACATATGAGCAGCAAAAACAACAGCAAATTCCTACCATTAGTGGCCACAATCAGCAGCTAGGGAAGGACCAGTTTATTCTGCCCTTTTCCGGACTCCTTTCACACACAATCACTCAGTAACATGTCTTCAATGCCTGTTTTAATATTTGTTTGTTTTTTTATTTTATTCTGAACTTAACAAACACCAAGTAAAATGAACATCTCTATATATAGACGAGGAAGAGAGGATTGTACACGAAACTGTGAGGCACTTTTATATAGAGCTTACTTTTCTTTTTAAGTGCATCATAAATTCAACATGTAACTTTCAAAGCTGTCCTGCTTATCCATGATTCCTCTAGGCTTTCTCTTCTCTTTTCATTTTTTTCAGAGCAGAGAACTTTTCCCCTAGTGCTCCCCCATTAAAAACAAAATAACAAAAACATTAAAAAAAAAATCCTTGGAATAAAATGTGCATAACCAAGCAAAACAATTGAATGTCTCTCTTGCAAGAAGTATTAAGCTATTATGTATGGGCAAATATAAAGAATAGGAAGAGTTTCCCATCACCGAGGTACTTAGAGCAGCAAAGTTCAATGGAAAGAATCCTTGCATTTAGAGTCAGGAAATCTGGGTTCAAATTCCACCCTTGACTTTTATTGTGTGACTTTGCACAAGGAGCTTAACCTCCCTTAGCCCCAGATTCCTCTAATATAAAATAAGAGGGAGGTTGCACTAAATGGTCTCTTTTAGATCTCTTCTTATTCCTGTATTACAGACAAGAAATATGAGATGCAGAGAGAGCTTAAGCAGCTTGCTTAATAAGCCATACAATTCTTCAATGTCTGAGACAGGACTCAAACACAGGTCTTCCTGGCATCAAGCCCTAGTCACGAGATGGAGTCATTACTTCATGAAAATGTCTCATTTTTGTTGCCTTTCACCCTCTTCCCCAACATAGATCAGAAACTCAAATTGGTTGTACAAAAACACAAGGAATGTTTTTTTTTAAAAAACACATTGGATTCACACACACACACAAAAACACACACACACACACACACACATATACCCTATATGGCATAAAGCTCCAGGTGTTCTTCTAAAACCAGGACTTCATGGTAGATAAAGGGTGGAACCACCTGACATGCTCTTTTAAGTAAGGTACTCTCTGCTGGAACCTAGTTCACTCCTCCACTGCATGACCTTATAAAATGTAATGCCAAAAGAAACTTCCAATGATTCTATATCACTTGGCTAAGGGTAGGAGATGGGCATTGTTTTCCCATGACTGGCACCAAGATAAGAGTTAAGTATAATAATGACAATATCTCATACTTATATACTAATTTAAGACTTACAGAGCATTTTAGTGGCAACTGGTGGCCCACTGGACATGGTTCTGGGCCTGGAATCATGAAGACGTTAGTTCAAATGTGACCTGAAACATTAACTGTGTGACCCTGGGCAAGTCTCTTAAGCTCAGTTTGCCTCAGTTTCCCCAACTGTAAAATAGGATTAATAATAGCACCTGCCGTAAGGGGTTGTTGTGAGGATCCAATGAGATAACATTTGTTTTTTAAAAAGCACTTAGCACAGTGCCTGACACATAATGGGCAATTTGGAAATGTTTATTCATTTTCATTATTATTATCTCCTTTTTACAGACAAGAAAAACTGAGATTCAGATGTTTCCAGGGTCACATAGTCTGTCAATAAGCATTTGTTAAATATTCCCTGTGTTCCAGGTACTGTGCTAAGAACTGGAGGCACAGAATTAAGGGAAAATCTAGAGGACCAGATAGAAAACGATACTTGAGATGAGTCTGAGAGAATTCCAGGGATTCCAAAATCCAAAAGTGGATAATGAATGCATTCCAAACTTAAGGGACGGGCATTATACAGGCATAAAGACAGGAGATGAAGCATGACGTGGGCAGAAGAGCGAGTATTCTTGTATGATTCTACCACGGAGGTCATACAAGAGGATAAATAATCTAAGGATATGAAGACATACGACAGTTCTTAAGGGAAGAAACCCGGGATGTCTATATCACTACTTATTTGGAAAAATACAAATTAAGGTAATTCTAAGACTGCTTCACACTCAGAAGAGTGGCAAAAGATGAGCAAAAATGGGGAATGATAAATGTTGGTGGGGCTGTGAGAAACCAGGGACATTGGTAGACCCATAAATGGATACAGCTGTTTTGGAAAGCAATTTGGAATTGTACACAAAAAGTTTCTAAACAGTGTGTGCTTTTGGTACAGATATACTACTGACAGGCCTATACTCAAAAGAGATCAAGTAAAGAGAAAATGTCTTCCATGTACAAAAATATTTTAGTGGTTCTTTTTTGTAGAGGTTAGACAATGAAAAAACTAAAAGGATGCCCAACAATTGAGGACTTGATGAATATGTTTCTGGAATGTGAATGTGATAGAATTCTATTGTGCTATTAGAAATGAGGAAATATGGGGACGACTAGTTGGTGCAGTGAATAGAGCACCAGCCGTGGAGTCAGGAGGGCCTGAGTTCAAATCCGGGATCAGACACTTAACACTTACTAGCCATGTGACCTTGGGCAAGCCACTTAACCCCAATTGCCCTGCCTTCCCCTCCAAAAGCAAAAAAAAATGAGGAAATAGTTTCAAAGAGACATGGAAAGACTTGTATGAACTGATGTCAAGTGAAATAAGCAGAAACAGAATAATTTACTTGATAACATCAACAATTTTAATAGAAATGAATGATTCTGAAAAACTGTTAATAAATAAATTATAACATAATTATAATTAACTGATTAATTAGTAAAGAATGAAATGAGCAGAACTAGAGAATGATTTGTACGAAGACAACATTATAAAAACTATGATCAACACAATGACCATTCCCATTTCCATGGAACCAATGAAGAAACAATAGAACTAGGGAACTAGGATGCAGAACGAGACATATATATATCTTTGTGTATAGCCACTGAGAAAACTAGTTTGGACTGTGTATTTTCATAAGAAATTTGGTATGTTTTTCTTTTTTTAATGGAATGGGAGTTGGAAGGAGAAAATTTTTTTTTTCTTTCCATTTAAAAAAATTGAGAGGTAGATGGGATGTAGAATTGGATACTATAGGTGTGAATGTTTGATGAATTTCCAGATAAAGTAACAATATTATTAGTTTGACTTAACTGTTTTACCTTGTTATAAGAGATCTCTCACTAAGTGAAAGTAATGTGTCAATGTTTGTTTGCAATGTAAAAACAAAACACATTTATATAACTAAAAATGTTTTTAAAAAAAGTAAGAATCCTGAAAAGGTAAGAAGGGAACGTTTTATTTTTTCTTCATTTTTACACTACACATTAGACGCTTATTTATTACATTATGTATTACACATTTCTTCTTACACATTAGCAATCATATAAAAAGGATTTACAGAGTGCAGAAAACAAAGAAAATTTGGTTTTTGTCAAGTACGTTAGGATGAATTTCCATGATAGGCTACATAAAATAACATTTTCAGTTAATCGACAGATATTTATCAAGCACCTACTATGTGACAAGCATTGAATTGGCTGATGTTATTTATTCTTTATCATAGATTATTAAAATTAACATACAATGTCAGTAGCTATCAGTGATTGTATCAGCAAGCGCCCTAGCATACCCAGGGTGGCTGCTAGCACAGGTTCTTAGATCTGCTTTTCTAAAGGAAAGCAACTCAAAATGGGTTAACAATCTTATTTTAATCAATCAAACATACATCATTTATGGAGTTCAGGGGAAAAAGTCAGCACCCTGAACTTCAGAGAATGCAAACAGAAGTTACAAGCAAAAGTTACAAGCAGACAAAGAAACAGATCAGCAGACGAGCTTCCAACCATCTGACCATTCCATTCATACATATTCAGTTACCAGAGAGGGAAGCACCAACATCTGGGTTTTTCAAAGCTCAACAGCTTTCCAGAGTCTCCTCTGGCCAAATCACACAGCTCTTCTCAAAATGAGCCCCAAAGCAAAAACCTCACATCAGCAGTATATATAGCCTTCTCCTGGATCAGAGAATGTCACAGCCCTCTTGACCCACTGCCCAATCACAAAGTAATAAGGCATGGGTGGTCCTGAAAAACAAGCCTCCTGCCACAGGTTCCCTGTGACCACATTGAGCCTATTAGGGGGCAGAGTATACTTTGAGATCAGGGAAGGTTCTCAGAGCCACTTAAGCCACTTAAGCAAAGGGCCTAGGGGCAGGGAAGATCTTCAGATTCCCTTAACAATGATGTATATCCACTTCTCAAAAAGGCAAAATCCATTGACATAAACACACTGTTCACTATGAATCACAGTGTTATATTTCTTTTTTTAAATTTTTTTTTTTTTGCGGGGGAACAAGTTTTAAAGAGATTTCAATGCCAAACACAAGAATTTATACTTTTTCCTAGAAGTAGTTTATGAGGAGAGAGGTGGGTTTATGGGGGAGATCTGGGCTCTAGGAGCATCACTTGGTGGGCTTATGAAAAAAATGAATTGGAGTGGGAAAAAACTAGTACAGGAAGGCGAAACAGGAATATTGCACATTCTAGGTACGAGGTGATGAACCTGAGCTAAGGCGGTGGCTGTGTGAGCAGAGAGACTATGGGAGACGTGTTGTGGAGATAAAAACAGTAAGACTTGGCAACTTACTGGATATGCTAAGTGAAGAGATGGTGAACGTGGGTGACTAGGAGGATGGTGGTCGTAAAACATTAATAGGAACCTTCAGAAGGGGGATCACTTAGAGTGGCTGTGAAGGTTCTGTTTTGGACATGTTGAGTTTGAGATGTCTATAGTTATAACCATTTAGAAATAACCCCATAAGCAATTGTTGATGTAGGACTGAAGCGTCTAAGAAAAATTATAATTGGATTTATAGATCTGGGAGTCATTTATATTTGTTGTTTGGTCATTTTTCAGTCATATCCTACTCTTCATGACCCCATCTGGGGTTTTCTTGGCAAAGAGCCTGGAGTGGTTTGCCATTTCCTTCTCCAGCTCATTTTACAGATGAGGAAACTGAGGCAAATGGGGTTAAGTGACTTGCCCAGGGTCTCATAGCTAGTAAATGTCTGAGAGCAAATTCATGAAGATAAATCTTCCAGACACTATCACCTAGCTGCTCTGTCATTTATATAGAGGTGGCGATAAAACCCTTGGGAGTAAAAAGGCTCATGGTGAAAAATGCTGTCTTCCTCCAGAGAAAGAATTGGTATTGTCTGAATATGGACTGGAGCATACTATTTTTCTCTTTTTTTCCTTCTTCCTTCCTTTCTTTCTTCCTTTCTTTTTTCTCAAATCATCTTACATAAAATTACTAATATGGAAACATCTTACTTGATTGCACGTGTATCAACTATATCAGATTGCTTACTGTCTCACGGAGCAGGGAGGAAGGGGAAGAAGGGATAGAATTTGGAACTTAAAACTTTTTTAAAAAGTTAAAATGTGTTTTTACATGTAATTGAGGAGAAAATAAAATACTATTTTAAAAAAAACATTGAGAGCAGATATAGTTGGTCACCAAGGGAAAGAGTGAGATAAAGGAGAAGAGTAGGCAATAAGTTTGAGGCAGCATTTCAACCAAGCCCTTCTGACTCTCAAGTCCAGCCTTCTATTTACTAAGCCAAAATATAGACAAAAGGCACTTTTCAATATCCACTGAAAGGAAACCCAGCTCCACACTCATATTGTCTCAGGCTCCTATCCTCACAACCACACACACACATGCATGCACGCACACACATACCCCATGTAGATTTCTTTTTCTGCCTTATGAAAAAAAGTATTAGTCCACATTCTGAATGTACTTGACTGAAGCAATTTTTTATTAAAAAAACCACACACACTGGGAAAAATAGCACCTTTCAGAGGCAACTTATGTAAAAGTGTTTTCTTCTTTCCCTCATGTTATTACAAGTCTGTTCAACAGGTTATTCAGATGTCGTATTTCTGTGACATTTTTACTGATTCCATTTCCCATTTCAAAAACCACGATAACTTGGATCAACTGTGTTAAAACAATGAACTTCAACAAGGCACGGTATTAAAGGCTTTCAGATCGCTGGAGCCATTTCTTAGCTATGCTATAAATACAGAGTTGATCTCAAGCTAGCAGACTTTAAAACTCTTGATATAGTCTGACATACTCCGGCTCAGCCTTGGCACCATAATCCCCACACAGCTGTGTGTAGCTTATTTACTACTCTTTTCCAACATTTTATTTATAAACAGCTGGAATATATGTGGCTTTTTGGTTTTGTACTGATTTTAGTTGCTTATACCAGTTTAATATATATCTCAATTTATTATGTATCAATGGAAGCAATTGTACCCATGTAATATTAACTACCATGACTCTCATGGCGTAGAAAGCTAGGTAGGCTTACATTTTACTTCTCCCCCCAGGTTCTCTGGTACTTTTAAGGGGATTTGGGAGTGTCTAGGATCTCTGCAAATGACTCCTGCTCCCGCCAATGGTGTTCCCTCAATCGTGGGGGAGGGGGGACCTATGTAAGGAAATGGGGAGAGGACCTGTATCCAAATTCCATTTAACCACTGACAACCACATTCACTTTTACAAAGAAATGTTTATTTCAAGAAGTATAATCACAAATACATAAACTTACTCCCTTCAAATGTGGGGCTTAATATCACTCCCTGTTTATATTACCTTGGTGTTTGGGGAGGGGAAGAGGTTAAAATCATAATTTAGTTCAGTTTCTATAGAGCGTGGTCCCAGTTCCAAGTTTAGTTTCCACCACTACCTTCTTCCCTCCAGCCTAGACATCAGAGAGGAAAAAGATCTGTAGTAAACCTGTGGTGGAAAGAATGCTAGAAGTTTATGAAGGAGAAAATGATGTCTACCACCTTCATATACACTCCTCCCAGCCTTCTCCCAAAACTACCATCTCCACATTCAGTGTAGTGTTCAGTGTAGTAAAGGTGTTCCTTTTAAAAAATAAAATAAAATTTTGTTAGTGTATGTTGTTTTTACATCACTAGAATTTTTCCCAGTTATTTCTCTCCCTCCTCCCTCCCAGGGGACCATTGTATATAACAAATATTTATAAAGAAAAAAAGAGGGGGGGGAATAATCAGAAAATTTGATTTTAAAAGTCTGAAAATATATACAATGCTCCATACCCATGGAGCTCCCACCTCTGCAGAGGAACAGGTAAGGGTTATCCTTTCATAGCCTTTCTTTGGAACTATAGCTTTTCCTTGTAATTTTGCAGCATTCACTTTTGATTGTTTTGTGATTGTTAATTCCATCTATGTTGTTGTAGTCATTGTATATGTTGTTTTCTTGGCTTTCTTAACTTCCTTCTACATCAGATCAGGTCAACCTGCCTATGTTCTCTGTATTTATCATTTCTTATAGCTCAGTAATATTCCATTACATTCATATGCCATAATTTGTTTAGCCATTCCCCAAATAATGGGCATCTGTTTTGTTTCCAATTATTTTCTACCAAAAAAAAATGTTGCTACATTTTTTGCTGTTGATGCTATTATATATGGAGACTTTCTTCCTAGCAGTGACTTCCTCTAGCTATAAGCCTTGGAATATTATCTCCAGACCAAAGACTATGGAGATTTAAGTAATTTTATTAGCATAATTCCAGTTTGCTTGCAAAATGCCTATGCTAATCCATAGTTCCACCATCAATGCACTAAGGGGTTATCTTCCCAGGACTTCTCCAATACTGACTATCAGAGAATATGCCTCTATACTGATTCTCTTATGGCACTCCTGGCTTCTGTGATTATTGTGCTTTTTTTTTAAATTCCAAACATTAGAAGTTATTTTTTCATACATCCCATGGTTGGGGAACAGAGGAATAAAGTACAGGAGAAAGCATGATGGACTTACCAACTGAATACCCAGGTTTGAACCTTGATTCTGCCACTTAATATCTGTGTGAATATAAACTCTGTAGGAATAAGAATGGCTTCATTCTTTGAATTTGTATTTCACTCCCATACCCCACCTAGCATATAGTAGGCACTTTTTTATTTTGGCCAAGTCACATCCCCTTTCTTGGCCTTAATTTCTTTATGTATAAAATGAAGAGGTTGAACCAGATAATTTCTAAAGTCTTTCCAGTTCTAGTATTTGATAGGAAAATGAATTCTGAGTTCCAAACACCAAATTTGCACATGAACTTTTGGCATAGAACCCATCCATGAGTTATGTACTATCTGTACACATTGTACATGGGAACCCTCAGAATAGTGCGTACTGGAGTTAAAAAATGAAGCTGAGCAGTCCAGGCTGAATCCAATTGTTTCTACATATTTACTAGGCATCTATTATGTTACTCTATAACTTGTTAGAGATTGTAGAGAATATAAGAAGCACAGAGCAAAATCCCTCCCTTGGGCTGTTATAAATCAACAAGATTAGACATCTCAGCAAGAGAAGTTAAGTAACAATTCAAGGTATTATAGGATTGAGTGCCCTGTGATTAATGAAGGAAGTAAATTGTGTAGAGATAAGTGGCAATGGGCAAAGGAAGCTGAATGAGTGAAAGTGGAGGAAGAAGAGTTGGTTTTCAGATCTCCTGTGGTATCAAGAGATGACCTCAAAGTACCCACCGAGAATTTCGGTAATGCCTTGAAGATAAACAAAAGAAATGTAGACTCAGACACTTACTAATGGTCATCAACCAATGAACAGCAAGCATTTATTAAAAAGTTACTTTGTATCCAGTCCTGGTACCTTTAAGAATTTCGATGACAGATAAATTTTTTCTTATATATTGAAATACCATTATCAATATACATGGCATCTACTTTATTTTCATTTCTTTGCTACCATAAAAAGCTGCTATAAAGAATTTGGTAGGTATGGGGACTTAATTCTTAAAGACCTTTTTGGGCTATATATCTAAGTAATAGAATCTCTTGGTCAAAGGAGGGCATGTTAGGCATTTTATTTGCATAATTCCAAGTTATTTTTCTTTTTTTTTAAGCCTTTTTTAAATTTAGTATTTTATTTTTCCCCAATTACATATAAAAACACTTTTTTAACTTTCATTTTATAAAATTTTTAAGTTCCAAATTTTCTCCCTCCCCGCCTTCTCTCCATTTTATTGAAATGGCAAACAATTTGATATGTTATATATGTGCAGTCAGGCAAAACATACTTCCATGTAAGTCATGTTGTAAAAGAAAACACAGATTTAAAAAAAACAAGAAAAATAGAGAAAAAGTATGCTTTGAGTTACATTCAGACTCCATCAGTTCTTTCTCTGGTGAAAAGTAGCATTTTTCATCATAAATCCTTCAGCATTATCTTAGGTCATTGTATTGCTGAGAATAGCTAATTATTCAGAGTTGTTCACCATACAGTATTGTTCTTACTGTATACAGTGTTCTGGTTCTTCTCATTTTACTTTGCATCAGTTCATGTAAGTCTTTCCAGGTTTTTCTGAGAGCATCCTATTTGTCATTTCTTATAGCACAGTAGTATTTTGTCACAATCAAATACAATTTGTTCAGTCATTCCCCAGTTGATGGACATCCCCTCAGTTTCCAATTTTTGCCACCACTAAAAGAGCTGCTCTAAATATTTCTATACATATAGGTCCCCTTCCTTCTTTTCTTTAATTTATTTGGGATACAAACCTAGTTGTGGTATTGTCTGTTCAAAGGGTATGCATAATTTTATAGTCCTTTGGGCATAGCTCCAAATTGCTCTACAGAATGGTTGAATCAGTATGCCACTTTATCAACAGAGGATTAGTGAATAACAGATAATTCTTGAATGTGGCTTCAGACAGTGCTTCACCCTGAACTCCCCTACTCTATCTTTGAAATAGAACTGTATTGGGGTGGCTAGGTGGCACAGTGAATAGAGCACTGGCCCTGAAGTCAGGAGGACCTGAGTTCAAATTTGACCTCAGACGCTTAACACAAAAATAAGCCGTGTGACCTTGGGCAACTCCCTTAACCCCAATTGCCCTACCTGCCCCCCTCTTAAAAAAAAAGCAAAAAAAAAAAAAAAGAAATAGAACTGTTTCTGTGGACTTCTTTCTTTCATACCCACTGGAGGCATAAATTTCAGTCCTCTTTACATTTGTGTTGTGGTTGATTTCCTAGTTCCTAAAATCACTAAATTCAGGCCTCTAGTTCATCTGGCTCTGCATACAGGTCTCATGACATCGTGTTTGGCTCCCATTCTCTTTATGATGAAGGATGATCTTTAGACTGGGAAGAGGAGAAAAAAATTATTACCAAGAAAGGGAAGTCCAAAACAAGAGAGGAAGTAGCAAGACATTATCCAGTTACCCTCAAAGAGGCCCAAATGAGACATATCACATGGACACAATTATTGCGATGAATTTGGGAGGGGGTGGGAGGGATGGAAAAAAATGTAGACAAGAAGAGAAACCATGGAACTACAGGAAAGTAAAAGTTCTCGTTTTCAAAAAAGTAGATTCTTACAACTAGTCAGTTAGCTGACAAACATTTATCAAGCACCTATTACTTGTAGGGGGCTGTGCTAAGTGCTGGGTATACAAAGACAAAAGACAGAACCAGCCCTCGAAGAATTCAAAGTCCGATGAAGAGCTCACAAATCTATCTGGGTCATGATTCCTGGCAAAAATTCTAGAATGTTTAATTAAAGGGAATGATTTGTGGGCTCTTAGAAAGGTAATCACTAGAAGACGTTATCGCTTCATAAAAAACAAGCAATGCTAGCCATGCCTGATGGTATTTTTTTATTGGCATCTTAAAAGTAAGACTACACAACGAAAGTCCCATTCTGATGTCTCAAAGTGGCATAAAAGTGACCCTGGATTTTTGAAAATTATTCCCTTGGAACACAAGATTTGTCAGGTACTGCCAAACTGAAAACAGGGCAGGTAATGGATTCTGAGCTTGTTCCTTGAAGATTAGCTTAGCAAAATTGATCGAACCTTATAAATAGAAGAGCCACAGCATACCAAATTTTGGGACACAGCAATTCTTGAAGACCATCGACTAAGTTGTATAGGTATTGCCATCTCCCTCATGTGAAGAAGTAACTATGCTACACCCATGAAATGTCTATTTCCTAAAACTTTAAAGTATTAAAATATTAGACAAATAAATTATGGGTCATTCTGAAGACATGGAATATGTGAATTTCACAAGATATTTGACAAAATCTCTCATGATAGTTTTCCAGAAGACACTTATCAAGGATGTTGGAAAGAAAAATTGTTTCAGGTGCAAGTCATGCATGATGACCTCTGTGGTCCTTTTCAATCTGAGATTCTACAACTGCTTTTTACTTTTTGGAAATCAGGACTAGTGACTGGTTTTGTTGGAAGGATGAGGATTATAGTTTTGAAACATATAACCCAAAGGCAATGGTAGAAAATGCGTAAGAAATATTAAAAAGGACGTTCTCAATTACATTATACTTCAATGGGTCCCATCAGAGTTGTTGATATAACAAATCCACCTCTTCATCCTGTATGAATCTTATCCACATTTTTCTGTAAATCTTCTTGGGCTTATAGAGTTAGAGCAGGAAAAAAAAATGATAGACTAATCCAACTCTTTCCTTTATAAACGAGAAAACAGAGACCTTGAGAACAAGATAAGATTTGAATCCAAGACTTTACCAATGGACCACACTGTCTCCTTAGAGGCCTTCCTCTGTTTTTTTTAGTATTTCATGGATATCAATGCAGTACCGACTCTGTCCATTTGCTATCCTTCTCTCTCTCCATGACCAACCTCTCTTCTTTTCCAGACACATAGGTTCTTACTGATGCATTATATATGATTTTAAGGCCATAAATCATAAGATTTAGCAATTATCTAGCTCAATTCCCAAACTTTACAGATGAAGAAACCAAGGCCCTAGCACATGAAGCATTTGCTGAGAATATGCTTAAGCCTGTGCATCTATCCGATGCCTCCACTTGATCTTGAACAATATTTTTATTTTTGTAAAAAAAAACACTTTATTTTTATTTATGAAAAACATTTCTATGGCATAGTAGAATTTTCAAAAATGATTGCGCAGTGCTTTTCAATATAGGTTTCATTATCCTCCTTTGTGCCTTCCTTGGCATTAAAGTACCTACGAATCAAGGTAGATATTAATTTAGTTTGCAGAATTTTGTCAATTTTTTCATAGAATTTCTCTACCTCTTCATCTCTGCAAAGTGTATTAACATATAATCTATAATTGTCTTTATATAGTTTGCTTATCCAAATTATGAGCACAAAAAAGCAAGATAAAGCAAAGTTCAATGAAATGATTATTTTTCTTTCATTTTCATTCTTTCATTCACATAGTAAAGCTTAAATTACCAAGTACTTTATCCATCTCTCCCAGGAGAGTTGCCTGCCATCTTTTTGTTTCACTGAAACTTCTACATGTCTTCCAGCTCTAGATATAGGGAAGATGTGAATATGGATTTTTTTTCAGTTCTTCAATAATGTGTCAGCACATTAGTCATTGGACAAAACCAAGTATTATAATAATACTTAGAGATTATAATGATAACTTCTAATAAGTAGTTTAATCTGCATTTCTGTGGCTATTTTAGACAGTCACAGAACTATATAAGTTTGAGCACCCCCATCAGTGGAAGGGGGCCACAGAGGAATAAAGATTGGGTTTCTTTTGTTTGTTTTTCTACGTTTCATGGATCATTGTGACTCCCTCCCCATGTCAAAAAAAAAAATTCCTTTCATGGCTATCCTTCTGATGACTCTTTCCACAAATATTCAGACCTTTCCTCAGTTAGTAAACTGTCATTAAAAATGTACACACAGCCTTTCCAGCATCATTGAACCTGATAAGAGCTTACTCTTACTGGGAGAGCCTTTGAAAACTATAGCAGCTAGGTGTCATAGTTATAGAGTGCTGAACTTGTTAGGAAGACCTGAGTTCAAATTCTGCCTATAACATTAGATGACCCAAGACAAGTCATTTACTCTCCCTTAACCTCAGTTTCATTATCTGTAAAATGAGGGTGATAATAGCACCTACCTCACAGGGATGTTGTGAGGATCAAATAAGATACACATGTAAAGGGTTTTGCAAACCTTAAAATACTACATAATAATGCTAGTTATCTATTAAGCCGTAAGTAATAAATGGGAACTTTTTTTAAAAATTTAACTTTTACATATAATATGAAGTCTTGCTTAAAATGTGTTAATAACATCACTGATTTTTATTCATGCTGGAGTGTTCTCGAAGCTTCATGTTTTTGTCTGTTGTAATGGTAATCATAGAACCATAGATCATTCAGGCTATAAGGGATCATTTCTACTATAAGGAAAAGAGATCTGAGAGATAAAGTTCTTGCCTTTGATCACATTGAGATCTGAATCTAGGTCCTCCAAAGTCAATACTTTTTTCACTACATAAAATAATATCAAAGAGGGGCAGAACCAAGATAATGAAATAAGGCAGGAATTCACTTGATTTCTCCCAAATTTACCTTCAAGAAACTATAACATAATGCCTCAAAACAAATTCTGGAGCAGTAGAGCCTACAAAAGGACAGGGTGTAACAGTTTTTTACCCCAAGACAATGCAAGAAGAATCTCTCTCAATGGGGTAAAAGACAGTAAGAGGCCACATGCCAGAAAGCCAATGATGAGACCCTGTGCCCCCTGGCACAAGCCAGCAATGAAGCTCATGTTCCCCACCCCACACATTCCAGCAGGGACACCCCATACTCCTGAGACTCCATAGCTGGCCCCATACCTCAAGAGCAAGACACTTGGAACAGTGCCTTCTTTACCCTAGGTATAGATTCCAGCTTTAATATAAACTTAAAAGTCATGAAATAGGCTAGAAAATGAATAATAATAATAATAATAATAATAAACTGACCATAGAAAGTTATACTGGTGACAAAACACAAACCTAGATGAGGACAACACTGTCAAAATGACTATATGCAAAGCCTTCAAAGCAAAATATGAACTGGTTGCAGGCCCAAGAAGAACTCCTAGAAGAATTCAAAAAGGAATTTTAAAACCCAAATAAGAGAAGTAAAAGAAAAATTAGGAAAAGAAATGAGAGTGATGCAAGAGAATCATAAAAAAAAAGAGTCAACAGCTTAGTAAAGGAAGCACAAAAAACTGGGGAAAAGATGTACAAAAATTCACTGAAGAAAATAATTCCTTAAAAATTAGAAATGGGCAAGTGGAAGCTAATGACTACTTGAAACATCAAGAATCAATCAAACAAAATCAAAAGAATAAAAAAATAGTAGAAAATATGAAGTATCTTGTTGGAAAAACAACTGACCTAGAAAACAGATCCAGGAGAGATAATTTAAGGATTATTGGGCTACCAGAAAGCAATAATCAAAAACAATTAATTTTTTAAAATATAATTCTCTTTCTTATACTATTTTAAGATACTGTATTTTAAGAAATTATCAAGGAAAACTGCCCTGATATCCTAGAACCAGAGGGCAAAATAGAAATTAAAAGAATATACCAATCACCTGCTGAAAGAGATCCCAAAATGAGAACTTCCACAATTATTGTAAACAAATTCTAGAGCCCCCATGTTAAAAAGAAAATATTGCAAGCCCCAAGAAAGAAACAATTCAAATACTGTGGAGTCACAGTCAGGATTACTCTGGTTTTAGCAGCCTTCTACATTAAAGGATCAGATGCCTTGAAATATGACATTCCAGAAGGCAAAGGAGCTAGGATTACAACCAAGAGTCACTAATCCAGCAAAATTGAGTGTAATATTTCAGGGGAAAATGGGCATTCAGTGAAATAGAGGACTTTTAATCATTGCTGATGAAAAGACCAGAGCTGAACAGAAAATTTGATTTTCAAATATAAGACTTAAGAGAAGCATAAAAAGGTAAACAGGAAAGAGAAAACATAAGGAATTCAAAAAGGTTAAACTGTGTTCATTCCTACACAGGAAGGGAAGATGATATTTGTAATTCTTAAGAACTTTGCCACTATTGGGTCAGTTAGAAGAAGTATACATAGGCAGAGGGTACAGATATAAGTTGATTATAATGGGGTGATATCCAAAAGAACAAAATCAAGGCATGAGAAAGGCAGTTGCACTGGGAGAAGAGAGAAGGGAGAGGTAGAATGGGATAAATTTTCTTACATGAAGAGTCAAGAAAGACTTATTACAGTGGAGAGAAGGGAAAGATAGGGGTGGGGAGTGGGGTGGACAACATTTGAACCTTGCTCTCATCGGAATTTCTCAAAGAGGGAATAACATGCACACTCAGGTATAGCAATCTCTCTCACCCTACAGCAGTGATTCTCAACCTGTGGGTCGCGACCCCTTTGAGGGTCAACACTTTCACAAGGGTAACAGGGGTTTCCTAACACCATCAGAAAACACATAATTCCAGTGGTCTTAGGAATGGAGACACTGCTCCTCTATCCATCACCAGGCAGGTCTGTCCACATGCAGATACACCCACATACGAGGATTAAAGGGTTGCAGCATTAGGAAGGTTGAGAACCACTGCCCTACAGGGAAGCAGGAGAGGAAGAAGACAAGAGAAGGGGAAGGGGGACTGGGAGAGGTGGTGGTCAGAAGTGAAATAATATCAA
Organism: Pseudochirops corinnae; assembly: GCA_028646515.1. Taxonomy (NCBI): domain Eukaryota; kingdom Metazoa; phylum Chordata; class Mammalia; order Diprotodontia; family Pseudocheiridae; genus Pseudochirops; species Pseudochirops corinnae. The sequence continues at coordinate 26,736,179 of CM053589.1, read as the reverse complement.
CATGCTGATTTCACTAGTAGTAATATGAGGAACATCTTTCAGATGGGATTTTTGTTGCATGCCTGCCCCTTCAACTTTCAGTGCCAGAAGCAGAAAAATCTGTTATTGCCATAGTCTGTAAAAAGCCCACGAGGGTGACTTTCTTTAGTGGCATCCAGTCCTTGTTATATGGACACAGACCAGCAGCTCTTCTTCAAACAATACCCCAAATCCACTGGTCAACTATCCATTTGGGTCACGTCTGTCCCTGAGTAAGTCTCCATAGAAAAAACGAATAAAAGCCAAAGTATTTGTTGGAACAGAATCTATATCCACTCACAGAAAGCCTGAGGCTAAAAATCTGGTGTGCACTTTCCCTCTCTCTGAAATAATATTAAGTTCAGGCATATATAATTATACAGGAATTATCAGCCTGTGAAAGATGAGAAAATATTACACAATTATCTCTTCATGAACCTCAAGTGAAATCTGACAGAAATCAACAGGAACTGTGAACACCCTCCCCTCCCCCCTGCCTTCAAACTGCTTTCCACCAAAATCTATGGCTGCAAATAACTACCGTAACTGTAGTAATGTAAAGACTGGTTTGCCCTAGGGAATCATTTGAGGGGAAATGGTCTATTCAGATCACAGGTGAAGTTTGCATAAAAGCGTTATTATTAGTACTCTATAAAAATAAACTATGAGGACACTGGCTATCTGGAATAGTTTCTTTAAGACAAAAAGCTTCCAAAACCACAGTCCGTGCATGACCAGATATGTCAATGGATTCCTAAGATTCTCTCCTTGGAATCGAGTTATTACTAAGAGAAGGGAAAGGAATCAGAGGGAAGAAATGACCTTCTTAGAAAAGATAGCTAGAGTCATTTCAGAGATTAGCAAGAGACTAGGCAATAAGGGCCAGACTTTAGGGATATAATTTTTTAAAAGAGAGACAGGGGCAAAGGGTCTGGACTTGTGATTTCATTCATATAAGAAGCTATTCTCTGTATCAATACAATTCAACATCTTGTCTTCAATTCAAAACTTAGAATTGCCTTGGCCCTTGAGAAGTTAAGTGACCCATAGTGTGTGTGTGTGTGTGTGTGTGTGTGTGTGTGTGTGTGTGTGTGTGTGTTTGAAAATTCGGTCGTCCAGGCAATCATTAAACTAGTAGCTAAACTAATTCCAAATGAGAATTACAAGTTCTTAACAAGCTTTAAGCCATTTAAAATCCTTGCGTGTTAGTAAATCTGACTTTCTTAGATAAATTGGAGAGTGGTTAGGAGGGGAAAAGGAGTAATATAAAAAGGATATATGGTTTACCATCATTACCAAATATTAATGGGACACCCACTGAATTTATGGCATTATATTGGGCCCTTGGCAAGTAACCTGAAAAAATCTAGGGGTCCAGGAAAATTGGATTCATATTGGTTACAATCCTTTGACTGTCCTGCAGTTTATAGGAGACAATCTTGACTTGAAATTTTCACCAGCTGGTTTATACCTCCATTAATGCTATAGTCACTTCCTCTGTTTACTTCCAGGAGAAAGAGATTTGAATTCTTGTTTTCACACTTAGGCTTAGCTATGGGGAACTGACTTAACTATCTCCCCAAGAAAGGTGCGTCACATGGATAACAAGCTTAGAGAGAGTCTCCAAACAGAGGGACATGATGGTTCCATGGATCTGTGATGTCACTACAGGGGGTACTATCTGTCTTGTGCAGTTTTCTCATTTACTACTTGTTTTATTTGGTTGTTTTTTTTTTCTAAAAATCCTCCTATGATGTTATTGAAGTCTAATTGGGACAGAGAATATGCAAAAAAGGAATGAAGCACCTAATAATTCTGTTGCTGGGACCATCTCCTGGAAGTGATTTATCAAGAGTAAAAAGAACTATCAGTTCTTTTTAGGGATATGTTTCACATGCAATGCCAAAAGACTGGAAGCAACCTGTATGCCCAGCAATAAGGCGATGGTTAGATAACCTGTGGTGCATTCTTTATAATGAAATGGTATAAAGCAATTGAGATGGACAGTTATGAGGAATACAAAGAAATCAGAAAGCCTTTTTTGAAGTAATACTCAAGCAGAAAAAACAAAAACAGAAAAAATGGAGGATGAATAAAAATGAATGGGCAAAGGATTTTGATGGGTAGTGAGAGGGAGGCATTGGAAAAGTGTCATGGTAGGTTATGCCTTGAAATTAATAATTTAAGTGTAAATAGACACTAAGCAAGGAAAAAGTATGTGTATTTATGTCTAAGGCTTCCAATAAAGACACTTGATTTTTTTTTAAATGAAAGGGAAAAGAACTAGTACAAAGCAGACTTTCGATAAGTGTATTTCGTCAGAATTGTATTTTGTAATTCTCAAAGCATAAAAAGGGCTATCGACGTTATAAAGGCTTTCCGACTTAAAATGTAAAATGCACAAGCCAGTCAAATAGAATGAATTTTTAGATTATTTACTCTGTTATATTATTCTCACAGCTGCTCCCTTCCATTTGCATAGATAATCAGGGGTCAATTCACTTTCCTCAGTTTTCTGATGTCTTCTCCTACCTTGTTCCTTTAAAAAAAAAACTCTGTATCTCTTACAGTCAGATCTGTATACAGCCGGTAACCCCGGCAAGTTTTCATCACCAGACTGCAGTGATTTCAGGGATTGCAAGTGTCTCTCCAATCATAGCTAAGCAACAACCTTCCCTTGCAACCCTGAAAAGACTATCTAGTTCTGCACAGTAAACCAAAACATCTTCCCCCAACAAACCTGTTCCATTATGAACAGGATGCCTTCCACCCACGAGGCATCCACCCAGGCGTTGCTATAAGAAAGCCAAGCAGTGCTATGATTCAGGCATCTAAATTACTAGGGATTCTATCTAAATCTCTGTGTGTGTGTGTGTGTGTGTGTGTGCGTGTGTGTGTGTGTGTGTGCGTGTGCAAGCAGTCTCAAAGTCCTGATGCTTGCCGAACACTAATTGGTCACATTCCACAGGTCATCGGTTCATAGTGCTGGGCTAAACAGAGAGATTACCAAGACCCAGAGCTGCCCTTCAGTTATAGCCTTAAAAATGTTAAGCAATTGTTGGGTCATAATGAAAACTGGGAGGCACTTCTAAGGATGAGGGGAAGGTCCACTCTGCAACCCAGCAGATTAAGTCTGAGTCCTGGGGAGATAACATGCCGGGACCTTGAATTCATTTAATTATTGTTTTTAAATTTTTGTTGAATGCCTTTTATTTTTACAAAATGGTCAGTTTTTGGACATCCTTTCCTCCCTCTCTCCCCAAGAAGATCCTTTAAACAAAGAAAATCATTTGAGCAAAATCAACACAGCGGCCAACCATAGCCTCCATTCTGAACCTTATCTCCCTCTGCCTCTCAGCCAAAATGAGGCATCTCTTTACAGGACCAGCGTTGGCCATTACAATTAACCAGCAGTTGACTTAATTATGGTGGTGTTTTCATTTACATTATTACAGTCATTGTGTATTTTACTCTCCTGGTTCTATTTACTTCATTCAGTAAAACAATAATAAAAACAACAATAATTAATATGAGCATTTATACAGCATCTATTACATACTGAGTACTATGAAGTGCTTTATAAATACTATCTTGTTTGATCCTCACAACAATCCTGGGAAATAAACCCTATTATTATCCCCATTTTACAGATGAGGAAACAGAATCAGGCAAAGGTTAAATGATTTTTCCATAGTCACAGAGGTAGTGAGTGTCTAAGACTGGATTTGAACTCAGGTTTCCTAACTTCAAGACTATGGCTCTATCCAGTGTACCACCTAGCTGTAAAGGTGGCCCTATCAATGCTGATGACCCACAGAGCCAGAAACCATCCCTAGGACTTCACCACATAGTCTTTCTTTCCTTCTTTTGGTCTTTAATTATTTGTTAAATTCTCAAGAAGCATCAGATAACACTCACATTTCCATATACAAATCAGAGCCCTCAAAAAGAAGATTATTCATGAAAATGTAAATTTCTATTACACGTATCTTAAATATGTAACTTTCAAAGCTGTCCTCTGTGCGTTACCTTCTGGATTTCCTTCCATTACATATCTTTTAAACAAAAACAGAGAGAGGATTGCAAGACATCATGCGGTCAAAAGCGATCTCCATCAATAGATCCAATTTTAAACTTCTAAGAAAAGGACTTTATAATTCCACCTAATTAAATCCTCCTATCTGGAGAAGGGATGAAAGTGGGGAGTAGTTTTCTTTCCTAAAGGATAAGCTTTCTAGGAGTAATAACTCCATCCTGGAAATATCAAAGCTTTGATAAGTACACTATCCTAAGATTTTGATACATTTTTAAAATTAAATTTTTTTAAATTAGTAAAAATCTACCTTCTCTCCCTCCCCTCACTGAAAACAAAATCTCTATCACAAATATATCTATAATCAAGAAAAAGAGATTTCCACATCGACTACATCTAAAAGAAAGATCCAGATAGGCGTTTATGTCTCTCTCTCTCTCTCTCTCTCTCTCTCTCTCTCTCTCTCTCTCTCTCTATATATATATATATATATATATATATACACACATATATATGTATGTATATACTTATATGTATGCTTATTTATAGACATATATATCTAGATATACCATGAAACAATGATCAGACTAATGACGAAAATGATTACTCTCCTCCTGATAGAGGGTTGAAAGACAGAGTGCCAAATGAGACACAGACAGACAGATAGACAGACAGATACAGGTAATATCAATAAAGGGCTATGCAAATGTTGTCTGTCATTACAATTATGAACTTACTTTGCAGTTTTTCCAGAGAGCAAAGGAAATGATCTAAATAAACCTCCCTTGCACAGGCTGGCAATATTGCTCTATACTGCATGTGGAGGGGACAGGTGCCGACTGGCAGGGTTGTGAGGAATGTCTTCTCCTCGCGGTTCCAAGATATATAATACAAATGCTTGTTGTTGTTGTTCATCAGTCATTTTCCAGCCTTTTCTGACTCTTTATTATCCCATTTGAGGTTTTCTTAGCAAAGATACCAGAGGGGTTTACCATTTCCTTCTCCAGCTCCATTTTACAGGTGAGGAAACTGAGGCAAACAGGCTTAAGTGACTTACCCAGAGTCATGCTGCTAGTAAATGTCTGAGGTCAGATTTGAACTGAGGTCTTTCTGACTTCAAGCTCAACTTTCTAAATGCAAGGTATAATGCTTTAATGTACAGGAGCAAGTAGATATTATGATAGGAATTTCAGACAAAGAGAACAAATATTTTTAAGCAAGCAAGACCTTGCAGCACCCTTCAGACTACACCATGCAAGCTGCTGTCTACTTCCCTGATGCACAGAAATGATTATGGTGGTGTGATAAGGTGTAAGATCGATGAAGAAGGGTCAAGAATAAAGGTAGAAGCTGATAACCTTGGGACAGCTAGGTGATACAGTGAATAGAGCATCGGCCCTGGAGTCAGGAGGACCTGAGTTCAAACTCAGCCTTAGACACTTAACACTTACTAGCCGTGTGACCTTGGACAAGTCACTGAACTCCAATTGCCCTGCCCTCCCCCCTCCAAAAAAAGCAAAAAAACAAACAAAAAAGAAGTTGATGCCCTGTTCAAGTGGACTTTTCTCTGCAAATACTTGGTTATAAAGATTAATTACCTTTTGAGCAAAAAGCTTCTGAGGTCTGATGTAAGGAAAAAGAATTCTAGACTGAGAGCTATGAAACTTGGTTTCTAGGTTCAGTTCTGCCACCAGACAGTGGTTTAATCTGGGACAAGTTGCTTAACTTATCTGGGCCTCAGTTCTCTCATTAGTAAAATGAAGGAATTGAACTAGTTGGTCTCTAAGGTAGATTCCAGCTATGTGACTTTTTTTTTTCAGAGTAATTGCTTTAAAGAGTACACAGCCTATATACTATGAGCCAAGACTCAGCCTTCTGACGTTTATTTTATTTCTTATCTGAGGGGAAGAATTTGACTTTTGAGACATGTGCACATCTCTGGAGCTAGATTTGGTCTTTTGCCATTTAAGTATCCTGGTCTCAACCAATTAGAGCATTCCAGAAGATGGATGCCAGAGTCTCAGCCAATAATTATAGTAATCTCCAGTAAACTCACAGTCTACATTCTTATATAGAGTTCAAAAAACATCCATTATTTATTTCTCCAAATTAAAAAAAGAACAGAAATAGTGGTTTCAAGAAGCCTTTTAAAATACTATTTTATTTTTCCCAATTATATATAAAAGTAGTTTTCAACATTCATTTTTTAATAAAATTTTGAGTTCTAAATTTTAACTTTCCACCCCCCTTCCTCTGATCCTCCCTCCTCAAGATGGCAAGTAATCTGATATAGGTTACACATGTGCAATCATGTAAACACATTTCCACATTAGTTATGTTGTAAAAAAAGAAACAGAAGGGGAAAGAGCCCCCCAAAAGTTAAAATAGTATGCTTTGATCTGCATTCAGTCTCCATAGTTCTTTCTCTAAGTGTGGATAGCATTTTCCATCATGAGTCTTTTGGAATTGTCTTGGGTCATCATATTGTTAAGAAGAGCTAAGGTTGATCATCACACAATGTTTATGTTAATATGTACAATGTTCTCCTGGTTCTGCTCACTTGACTTTGCATCATTTCATGTACATCTTTTGAGGTTTTTCTGAAGCCTACTTGTTTGTCATTTCTTATTGCACAATAGTATTCCATCACATTCATATACCACAACTTGTTCTGCTATTCACCTACTGATGGGCATTCTCTCGATACCCAATTCTATGCCACCACATAAAGAGCTGCTATAAATATTTTTGTACATGTGGGTGCTTTTCCTTTTTGTATGATCTCTTTGGGATACAGCCCTAGGAGTGGCATTGTTGGATCAAAGGGTATGCAGTTTGAATGCCCTTTGGGAATAGTTCCATCTTGCTCTCCAGAATTGCTGGATCGGTTCACAACTCTACCAACAATGCATTAGTGTCCCAATTTTCCCACATCTCTACAACATTTATGATTTTCCTTTTCTGTAATATTTGCCAATATGATAAGTGTGAGGTGGTACCTTGGAGTAATTTTAATTTGCATTTCTCTAGTCAGTAGAGATTTAAAATATTTTTCCCCTTATTCCTCTTTTTTAGTTCTATTTATTTTATAGTTTTCAACATTTACTTCCATAAAATTTTGAGTTCTAAATTTTCTCCTCCCTCCATCTTCCCCTCCACAAAAAATGACATGCAATCTGAAATAGGGTATACATGTACAATCATATTAAATATATTTCCATATTAGTCATATTGGAAAGAAGAATTAGAACGAAAGGGGAAAACCATGAAAAAGAAAAAAAGAGAAAATAGTATGCTTTAATCTACATTCAGACTCCACAGGTCTTTCTCTGGATGTAGACAGCATTTTCCATCATGAGTGTTTTGGAATTGTCTTAGATCATTGCGTTGCCGAGAAGAGCTAAGTTTATCAAAGTTGGTCATCACACAATGTTAGTTAATGTGTACAGTGTTCTGGTTCTGCTCACTTCCCTCAGCATCAGATCACATAAGTCTTTCCAGGTTTTTCTGAAGTCCTCCAGTTCATCATTTCTTATAGAACAATAGTATTCCATTACATTCATATACTATATCTTGTTCAGCCATTCCCCAATTGATGGGCATCCCCTAAATTTCCAATCTTGGCCACCACAAATAGAGCTGCTATTAATAATTTTGTACGTGTGGGTCCTTTTCCTGTTTTTATGATATCTTTGGGATAAAGACCTAAATGTCATATTGCCGTGTCAAAAAGTAAGCATAGTTTTATAGCCCTGTGAGCATACTTCCAAATTTCTCTCCAACAATGCATTAGGGTTCCAATTTTCCCACATCTCCAATATTTATCATTTTCCTGTTTTGTCATGTTAGTGTAATGGTAATATATTTTGAATTTGAAGATCCCTTTGTATTGGCAAAGGAAACAGGTACTTAGCACTTAGTAATTAATCAAGAAGGTCTGAATCCCTGTTGCTGATGTAACAGGAAGGGGTTGGCTGAAACAGGAAGCTAATGTTGTGTGTATATAAGGAAAAGCCCCAGAGAAGGAGAGACAGAATTTCTTGGGACAAATAACTGGAGGCAGAAGCTGCTGCCACTGGAGAAAGAGAGGATTTCTCTCAGGAGCATCTGGAGGCTGGGCTGCTAACTGCTGGACTGAAAATTGAGAAGAAAAATGAGAATTGATAGCTGAAACAGATCTTATCGAAGCAAACTCTGTGGAGGCTGAAGCTGCTGCCACTGGGGAGGCTGAAGAGGAAAGCCCCTCCCAGTCCAGAGGGAATGATTTTGATTTTGAAAACCTGGATGGAGTGATCTTGATTCTGGGAACCAACTGAAACTTCTGATGAGTCTGAGGGCCAGCTGGAGCTGCCAAAGCATGACTGTGAGGGATTTAAGACTTTGTCTGTTTGTGGCTTTGTTAAGCCTTGTCTTCCTGGGAACAGAGACTATGAAGGATTTGAGATGGACTGGACACTGTGAACTCCAATGTGGAGCAGGAACTGCACAGAGAGCTGGACAAGGACTTGGGAGCTGTCTGCCTTTGAACCCAGGTGACAGTTTGGTGAATCCAGGTAGGATCTGGGACCGTGGAAGAGGATCCTGGGAATCCGAGAAACCACCCCGAGTCAAGCTGAAAGAAGACTCTACTTGGACACTGTGTACTGACTGAGAAATTGTAGCTTACTAGTAACCTAGGGGTGGAGGGTCTGTGTATTTTCTGGTGATTGAATAGTGAATGATGAAGGATGATTGATTGACTAGATAGTTGTACTTAGTGATTGATGACTGAATAAGTAACTGATTTGTAAATTAGTATGCCCCATGAGTGGAGAATTTTGACTATTGTATTTTGTGTTCCTTGAGGAGGCAAACCTCCCTAAGGATGATTGAATGATTAAGATGATTGAATGATTGAGTTACTAAATAACTGTTCTTTATCCAAAACTTTGTGACCACTGTAGTGGAAACTAGGTGGTCATTTTCTGTGACACGTTGTCGTGAATGCTGTATTTTGATTATCTGTGATAAGTTGTAATATTGTGAATGCTGTACCTTGATTTCTGTGAATGTTTTGCTCTGATTTGTTATGGAATAGAGTATTCACTACACTGTGTAATCAGAACCTTAAAAGTTGTTCACAGTAGCATTCTTCTGGAAAGCTGCTAGTACTTGGCTTTACAGTTAGCCAATCTGATAGGTATGATATGGTACCTCAGAGTTGTTTTAATTTGCATTTCTCTAATCAATAGTGATTTAGAGCATTTTTTTCATATGACTATAGATGCTTTGATTTCTTCATCTGAAAACTGCCTATTCATATCTTTTGACCATTTATCAATTGATGAATGACTTGTAGTCTTATAAATCTGACTCAGTTCTCTATATATTTGAGAAATGAAGCCTTTATCAGAAACACTGGCAGTAAAACTCATTTTCTATCTTTCTGCTTTCCTTCCACTCTTGGTTGTGTTAATTTTGTTTGTGCAAAAACTTTTTAATTTAATGTAATCAAAATTATCCATTTTGCATTTCATAATATTCTTTATTCCTTGTTTGGTCATAAATTCTTCCCTTTTTCACAGATCTGACAGATAAACTATTCCATGCTCTCTTAATTTGCTTATGGTATCACCCTTTATGTCTAAATCATGTACCGAATTTGACCTTACCTTGGTATGTGGTGTAACATGCTGGTCTATGTCTAATTTCTATCATACTATTTTCCAGTTTTTGTCAAATAATGAATTCTTATTCCAGAAGTTGGAGTCTTTGGGTTTATGAAGCAGTAGATTACTATAGTCATTGACAACTGTGTCTTGTGTACCTAATGTATTCCACTGATTCACTACTCTATGTAGTTTTAGATCTGGCATGGATAAGCCACTTTCTTTTGCATTGTTTTTTCATTTATTCCCTTGATATTCTTAAACTTTTGTTTTTCCAAATGAATTTTGTTATTTTTTTCTAGTTCTATAAAAAATTTATCGGTAGTTTAATTGGTATGGCACAGAATAAGTAAATTAATTTAGGAAGAATTTGTCATTTTTATTATGCTAGACTTACTCATGAGCAATTGATATTTTTTTCCAATTGTTTAGATCTGACTTTATTTCTGTGAAAAGTTATTTGTAATTTTGTTTGTATAGTTCCTGGGTTTGTCTTGGCAAGTAGAATCCCAAATATTTTATGTTGTCTACTGACATCTTTTTTTTTTTTTTTTTTTTGCTTTTTGAAGGTGGGGAGGGCAGGGCAATTGGGGTTAAGTGACTTGCCCAACATCACATGGCTAGTAAATGTTAAGTATCTGAAGTCAGATATGAACTCAGGTCCACCTGACTCCAGGACGGGTGCTCTACTTACTGCGCCACCTAAGCACCCTCATGTCTACAGATATTTTAAAGGGAATTTATTTTTCTATCTCTTCCTGCTGAACTTTGTTGGTAGTATATACAAATGGTGATGATTTGTGTAGGTTTATTTTATATCCTGCGATTTTGCTAAAGTTGTTAATTATTTCAACTAGTTTTTTAGTTGATTCTCTAGGGTTCTCTAAATGTACCATAATATCATCTGCAAAGAATGATAGTTTTGTTTCCTCATTGCCTATTCTAATTCCTTCAATTTATTTTTGTTCTCTTATTGCTAGAGCTAATGTTTCTAGTACAATATTGAAAAATAGTAGTGATAATGGGCATCCTTGTTTCACCACTGATCTTACTGGCAAGGCTTCTAGCTTATCCCCATTACTGATAGTGATTGCTGATGATTTTAGATAGCTACTACCTATCATTTCAAGGAAAGTTTCTTTTATTCCTATGCTGTCTAGTGTTTTTAATAGGAATGGATGTTGTGTTTTATCAAAAGCTTTTTCTGCATCTTTTGAGATAATCATATAATTTCAGTTGGTTTTGTTATTGATATGGTCAATTATGCTAATAGTTTTCCTAATATAGAACCAGCCCTGAATTCCTGGTACAAATCCCACATGGTCATAGTGTATTATCCTGGTTGTAAATTGCTGTAATCTCTTTACTAATATTTTATTTAAAATTTTTGCATCAATGTTCATTAAGGAAATTGGTCTATAATATTCTTTCTCTGTTTTTGCCCTTCCTCATTTAGGTATCAGCACTATATTTGTGTCACAAAATGACTTTGTTAGGACTCCTTCTTCATATATTTTTCCAAATAATTTATATAGTATTTGAATTAAATGTTCTTTAAATGTTTGGTAAAGTTCACTTGTAAATCCATCTGGTCCTGGAAATTTTTTCTTAGGGAATTCTTTGATGGCTTCTTCAATCTCTTTGTCTAAAATGGGATTATTTAGGTATTTTATTTCCTCTTCTGTTAATCTGGGGAGTTTGTATTTTTATAAATATTCATCTGTTTCACTTAGATTGTCAGATTTATTGGCAAATGGTTGAGCAAAATAGCTCCTAAAAATTGTCCTAATTTTCTTTGTCGGTGGCGGATTCACCCTTTTATTTTTGATACTGGCAATTTGATTTTCTTCCTTCTTTTTTTAATCAAGTTAATCAAAGGTTTATTTTATTGGATTTTTTAATAAAACCAACCCTCAATTTTATTTATTAGTTCAACAGTTATCTTACTTTCAATTTTATTTATCTCTCCTTTGATTTTCAGCATTTCTAATTTGGTGTTTAATTGGGAATTTTTAATATGTTCTTTTTCTAGCTTTTAAAATTGCATGCCCAATTCAGCGATGTACTTTTTCTCTATTTTATTTATGTGAGCATTTAGAAGTATAAAATTGCCCGTAAGTACTGCTTTGATTGCATCCCACAAATTTTGGTATGTTGACTCATCGTTGTTATTCTCTTTGATGAAATTATTGATTGTTTCTATGATTTGTGGTTTGGCCCATTCATTCTTTATGATTAGATTATTTAGTTTCCAATTAATTTTTAATCTATCTTTCCATGGCTCTTTATTACATATAATTTTTATTGCATTATGATCTGGAAAAGATCCATTTAATATTTCTGTCTTTCTGCATTTGAATGTGAGGTTTTTATGCCCTGATACATTGTCAATTTTTGTGTACATACCTTGTACCACTGAAAAAAGGTATATTCCTTTCTATCCTCATTCAGTTTTCTCCAGAGGTCTATCATATCTAACTTTTCTAAAATTCTATTCATCTCCTTAATTTTCTTCTTCTTATTTTGTGGTTAGACCTATCTAACCAGTTTTCTCCAGAGGTCTATCATATCTAACTTTTCTAAAATTCTATTTATCTCCTTAATTTCTTTCTTATTTTGTGGTTAGACCTATCTAGTTCTGAAAGGGGGAAAGTTGAGGCCCTCTATTAGCATAGTTTTGCTGTCTATTTCTTCCTATAACTCACTTAATTTTTTTTCTAAGAATTTGGATTCTATACCACTTAGTGCATATATATTTAGCACTATGTTACTTTATTGTTTACAGTATCTTTTAGCAAGATCTTTCCTTCCTTGTCTCTTTTAATTAGATCTCTATTTTTGCTTTTCCCTAATCTGAGATCATGATTGCAAACCCTGATATTTTTTTATTTCAGCTGAAGCATAATATATTCTGCTCCAGGCTTTTACCTTTACTCTGTGTATGTATCTCTCTGCTTCAAATGTATTTCCTGTAAACATTATATTGTAGGATTCTGCTTTTTAATCCACTTTGCTATTTGCAAAGTTTGCTATTTGGGAGAGTTGATCCCATTCACATTCACAGTATAACTGTATATTTTGTTATTGTATATTTCCCTCCATCCTATTTCTCCCCTGTTTATAATTTTTTCTCTCTCTCCTTTCACTCTCTCCCTCCTCATTAGTGTTTTTCTTCTAACCACCACCTCCCTCAACCCCCCTCCCTTCTTTCCCCCTTCCTCTCCTACTTCCCTATAGGGTAAGATAGATTTCTTTACCTAACTGAGTATACATGTTGTTTCCTCTTTAAGCCATATCCAATAAGAGTAAGATTCAAACAATGTTTCTCTCCTCTCTTCTTTCCCTCTACTGTAATAGGACTTTTATAACTCTTGATAATTTGCCCCCATTATGCCTCCTCTTTTCCTCTTCTCTGAATACAATCCTTTTTTTCACAACTTGATCATTTTTTTGTAGCATCACATCAAAGTCGACTTATACCCACAACCTCTGTCCAAGTATACTTCTTCTAATTGCCCAATAGAGATACAGTTCTTAAGAGTTACAAATATCTTCTTCCCCTGTAGGGATGTAAACAGTTTAGCCTTATTTAATACCATGTTGTTGTTGTTTTTTCATCTTTCCTGTTTACCCTTTTATGCTTCTCTTGAGTCTTGTATTTAAAGATCAAATTTTCTGTTTAGCTCTGAGCTTTTCATCAGGAAAGTTTGAAAGTCTCCTATTTCATTCAATGTACATCTTTTACCCTGAAAAATTATGCTCAGTTTTGCATGGTGGTTGATTCTTGGTTATAATCCAAGCTCCTTTGCCTTTTGGAATACCATATTCCAAGCCCTCTGATCCTTTAAGGTAGAAGCTGCTAAATCCCATGTAATCATGACTGTGGCTTCTTGATATGTGAATTGTTTCTTTCTGATTGCTTGTATTTTCTCCTTGATCTGATAATTCTGGAATTTGACTACAATTTTCCTTGGAGCTTTCATTTTAGGATCTCTTTCAGGTGATTGGTGGATTCTTTTGATGACTATTTTAAACTCAGATTCTAGGACATCAAGGCAGTTTTCCTTGATAATTTCTTGAAAGAGGCTATCCAGGTCCTCCTTTTGATTATAACTTTCAGGTAATCCAATGATTCTGACATCGTCTCTCCTGGATCTATTCTCCAGGTTAGTTGTTTTTCCAATGAGGTATTTTGCATTTTCTTCTATTTCTTCATTTTTTAAATTTTGTTTGATTGATTCTTGATGTCTCATGGAGTCATTAGTTTCTACTTGCCCAATTTTAATTGTTAAGAAATTATTTCCTTCATTTAACTTTTGTACCTCCTCTCCCATTTGGCCAATTCTATTTTTAAAGGTGTTTTCTTCAGTGGATTTTTTTTTCCTCATTTGGCCAACTCTACTTTTTAAAGAGTTATTTTCTTCAGTAATTTTTTGTGCTTTCTTTTCCAGTCTATTGACTCTTTTTTCACAATTCTCTTGCACACTTCTTATTTCTTTTCCCAATTTTTCTTCTGCCTCTCTTACATGATTTTAAAAATCCTTTTTGAGTTCTTCTAAGAGGACTTTTTGGGCTTGAGACTGATTCATAATCTTCTTGGAGGCTTTCACTTGTAGGCATTTTGATGTTGTTGTCCTCTTCTGAGTTTCTGAGATCTTCCCTGTTGCCATAGTGGCTTTCTATGGTCAGGGTTCTTTTTTTCCATTTCTGCTCATTTTAAAAAAGTTGAGCTCTGCTCCTGAGGTACAGGGGACACTGTCCCAAGCTTCTTGCACTGGGGGCCAGGGGTCTGGTCACTGGTTTTCTGTGCTGGGGCCTCTGGGGCTGGCAGTTTGCTTACTATGCTAGGGTAGCCTGACTTAGTTGTGTCTTTCTTTTGTGCCCTAGGTTCTGAAGCTGGAAGTTTACCTGCTATGCTAGGGCTGGAGGCCTCATAGCTGACCTTCTGTATCACTGGCCTGTTGATCCATGACTGCCTGGCCTCAGATAGCTGATCTGCGCCGTAGCTAAGAGCCTCCCGCTGGCTTGCCCAGATATTGCCTGCACTGGGCTTTGCTCCCCTTTTACTCAAGTGAGACAGACCTTTCCTAAAATCTCACTAAGGTATCTTGGGCTGGAAAATCATTTTGCTCTGTCTTTTTGTGGATTCTGTCTCTCCAGAACTCTTTTAGAGGCTTGACTTAATATTGTTTCAGAAGGAAATTAGGGAGAGTTCAGGCAACTTATTGGCTTCTCTCTACCATCTTCACTCTGCCCCTCAATAGCCTTTTCTGAACCTACTCGTCTCTTCTTTATGTAATTCTATTTAACAGGTCTTTTTACCAGTTCCTCCCTCCTTCACTGAGCCTTTGATAGATAGTTTATGACCCAATGTGGCTTTGTCAAGTCATTCTACATACAACTGATAAAACACGTTAAAGTTCTTTACATCATTATTCAGCAAGGAATAGTCACAATCTGGACTCGACATCCTTTTTTCATGCTCTTTTGAGTCAAAGCTCTGCCACTTATTAACTGTGTGATGGTGAATAAGTCAGTTTACCCTTCTGAAGCTGTTTCTTCATCTGAGAGTAAGAAAACAGGACTATTTCACCTCTAGGGTTCCCTACCACCTTGAAAAAATATATATCATTCAATTAATAGAATGTAAGTTCCTTGAGGGCAGGGACTATTCCATGCTTTGTTGTTGTTTTTGTGTGTGTTTAGAGTGGGGGTGGGGGTGTGTCCAAAACTGTGATTTAATTCATGTAGAGAATTCCTGGCGTGAAAATTCTCTCCACCTATGCTCTTCAATTGTCTGTAACTTAAGATCTTGGAAGGAAGCCTAACAGAGAACATTAAATGTCTTACTTGTCCATGTTCAAAGGTACTAATTAAATCCAATTCTTCCTGATTCCAAGGGCAACTGCCCCCCACTCCACTATTCCAAGCTCCCTTTCCAGCACCTTGTTGTTGTTCAGTTATATCCAACTCTTTGTGAATCCATTTAGGGTTTTCTTGGCAAAGATACTGGTGTGGTTTACCATTTCCTTCTCCAGTTAATTTTACAGATAAGAAAACTGAGGCAAACAGAATTAAGTGACTCTACCAGGGTCACACAGCTAGAAAGTATCTGAAACCAGATTTGAACTCAGGAAGATGAGTCTTTCTGACTCCAGGTTCAGCACTACACCCACTGTGCAACCTAGCTTCCCCTTCTCTTACACCTAGTAACCGCTTAATAAATGATTACTAAATAGAATAGAATTGAGTTTGACTTACGTAAACTACCAGACACAAATTTCCTTTGGAAAAGAGAATGAAAATAGAACCAAGACAACACAAAGGCCATCTGAGGTAAAGGGTAAAGTCTTCATTAGTAAAAGAGCAAATTTCAACACTAATGTTAAGTGCATAAAAACTGTTGATTGATTTCCTGAATATGGTGAACATTATCAGTTTAATTCACGTAGCCTAGTGAGACTCCAAAGAGTAGAACATGAAGGGAAAGGATCAAAGTATGTAGCAAGCATTTTTAATACTTTGGAAATGACACAGAGAAGCCATGATGTATAGTTCTTTCAAGTAAATTCAGACTTGGAAATATTTTGTGGAAAGTTAAAAGTCCTTAAATTTCCATCATATTTTAAATTATTAGTCAAACTTTGCATTTCAAAGAAGAGAGCACCTTCTGGAATTCTTTGCCCTACCAGAGCTTTTACGTGAACATGTGGGAAATTTCTACTTGCATGATCTTTAGCATATCTTTTTTTTTTTTTAAGAAATCAACCTTTTACACTTTATTTAATTTGGATTGATTTTTTCCACTGCCCTTTTATAAACAAGACATCACACATCTGGACACACACAAAATGATTACTTAAGTGACAATTTAAAAATAATGGGTGCGCATTAGTGCATATGAATGATTAATTCTCCTTTGTGAGGCCAGGCATCTAGGCTATGGCTGGGTAAAATATTGATGGTACAAAGGAAATGAGCCATTTCCTAATTTAGTTTGGTTCTGGTAATGTGTAACTAATGTTGTTTCTTTCTAGCCATCCGTATTTAGTGACCCTTTTACATTTTTATACCTAATGATAGCAAAACTAATAGCTACACAAGGCTATAATGAGGCAGAATTCTTAAGTGCACAGATATTTTACACCAGTTGACATGGAGTCATCCCAAGAATGGACCAGGTACATTGGCCTTCACACTCAAGTAGTTTTGGTGGGAGGAAAGTTTAATTCTCTTTTGCCATGGCAGCTAAGGAAAAGCAGTATTGCTGCAGGGCTTTGTCAAAGACTTCCTTGCCTTTTAACATTAGAGCCAACTCTTGATTAACTGGGTTTTTTCCTTAGCAAAATTGTAATCACAGCCTGTCTTCCCCACAGATACTCCATTATTCCTAGTATCTAAGGGCATTTCCTGGAATTCAAAAAAATTTTATTATGGCCCCAAAGAAAAATAATTGGATAGGGAAATCTTCCATGTTCAATAAGTTCGTTTCAACTCAATAATTCATTACAGACATTTATCCAAGCATTTACTATATGCAAGCATTGTACTAAGTTCTGGGGAGACAAAGAAAGATGAAAACTGTCCCTGCTCTCAAGAAGCTTACATTCTATTACATTGTGCAATTAATATATGCATATATATAAAATCTTCAAGTTCATTTATTGAACTATATATTGTATGTTCATGATATGTGCAGAGACAATTTATTTTACTACCTTAATTGGTGAAACTGGGTTTATTTATGATTTGGGATTCTACAATTCTCTGCTTCTCTCCATATAATTAAGAGTTAACTACATAGCAATTTATAAGATTGATGTTTATAAAGAAATCCCTTTTTCAAAACCATGTATGATTTGGTACATCCACAGATTTAGACTTGGAAGGGACCTTAAAGGTTATCTAGTTCTACTCACTCATATTTCTTTAAGAGGAAATGGAAGCTGAGAAAGTTCAAATTACTTGTCCAAGGTCATGCCGGTAGTAAAGGAAGATTTGAGATGTGAACTCAGATTCTATGTCTCCAGGTCAACCTACTCTACCTTGCTTCTTGATAAAACTATACTCAGTTTCCATTAATCAGAATCAAATGATTGTTAACATAATAATGAGAAAATTTCCCTATAGAAATCAGACAAAAAAAGTATACATTTCAAAGAAAGTGTATTTCAAAGTTGTATTCAGATGACTCTGTCCAATTATGTGAATTGCTGGAAGAAGGGGGCAGTAGATTTATAGTATATTGACATTTCCGTATGCCCAGTGAATTCTTTTGTCCTATAATGGGGGGAAAATGCATCAGAAAGAATATAAACAAAGTCAATGATTTGTCTTGTGATAGAGAAATATTGACTCCATAACCAGAAACAAGGAAAGATGATCAATGTCCACTGGATAAACACTGTGGTTTTGTTTGTAAGTTCAGCTAATTCTTAGTGCACACACCAAAATTCTTAGTGCAGTTTTAAGTACTAAGACCATGTGGGATACTCTATATAGAGTCTTGAAGTTTACAAAGTTATTATAAAGATTCAGACTCAGTTTTTCCTGACTCAAAGTCCAACACTATCCATTGAACAACCTAAGGGCCTTTAAATGAATAACTGAGGCTATAGGCCTGCAAAACAGAGAAGATGAAGAGTGATAAGAAGCAGGTCATAGATGGAAAGTCCAGTTTTGAGAACCACAGAAATGTAGGCCCCAGGCAAAGGTGGTTGCAGTGACTTGACCACCAACAGCCAGAAGTTAAGAAGATCCAGTTTTGTTTCATTCAGTCCAGCCATAACAAAAGGATCAGAGTTGAGATGAGAAAGGGATGAATTTATGGAGGCTAAAAAATTAACATTTTCATTGGAAGAATGAGGTGCCATCAATCAAGATGAAAACCAAAGGCAGAGGAAGACAGCTTTTAAGATCAAATAAGAGTCTTTCTCTTTAGGATTCGAAGTGGATGGAAGGGGGAAAAAGGCTATTGGAAAGGTGCTACTGAGAAAAAGTTCCTTATTTTGAGTGAGGACAAGAAGCTACGGAAGTCAATTATATCCTTTACTTCCAGCCATTTCATTATCTAGGACCCTTATGGCATCAGTCCAATCCTGTCTGTTTCAATTCAGCTTACAGCCTATCCCAGGAAAGACCCAGAACTACCCTGATCTCTCCAGGGCTCTGGAAAACAGAAATGGCCCCTAGATATCCATTCAGTCTGAAATGACTAGTTTCCAGAAGCATAAAGCAGCCCTATATTCCAGAGGTTGCTATGGAAATGTCCCTCTATCCTCAGAATCCTTTGGATTGCAAATGTTATGAATCTCCCAGTATTTCTCCAGACCTCCTTAACCTGATTCAGGGCTGAGCAAAAACTGAATCAGCTAACTCAGAACTAGGTGGTGAGATGGACCAAATGGTTGATGCCCATTCTCTGGTCCTACTTAAGAAACTGAGCTTTGAAGTTATAGGTAGGACATGAGAGAAACATCTGCAAGACAATGTGATATAGTGAAAGTATCACTGCCTAAAAGTCAAAAGTCTTGAATTCTAGTCCTGCCTCTAAGGAACTGCATTGCCTACAGCAGTGGTTCTCAAACTTTTATTGAAAACTCCATTCCAAAGAACTTTTGTTGACAGGCAGATAGATGATAGTAAGATAAATAGTGTATGCATATATATATTTATATCTATTGATATTTACTGTATTATAAATTAAAATATCTTAATGTTATTTTGACCTCATGGTCAAAATTAATATTATAAAAATAGTTTTGACCTCATGGACCCCTATAAAGTTCCCCTTGGCGACTTGGTTTCTGGACCCGTCTGGAACTACCATCTTAGAATAAGTTGCTTAACCTATCTGGGCCTCAATGCATTTATCTGTAAAGTAAGGATATTGGAATGAATTATTTTATTAGGCCCTTTCCTAGGATTCTATGACTCTTTTACACTTAAGATCAAATGAAATCTCTTTTGTTTGACAATTAAAGTCCTCTGTATGCTGGTTCTAATCTAATTTTCCAGGCTTACCCCCTATGCACTCCCTGCCATGCATGGAATTTTTAGACACTCTTAACTCCTGATCCCCCTCTCCCCCAGCTCTCAGAATCCCTGTCCTATTTATTTTGTATACGTTTATATATTATCTCCTCCATTAGAACACAAGCTCCCTGAGGGCAGGCATGATTTGTTTTTGTCTTTCTGTTTCCAGTACCCAGCACAGTGTCTCAAACTTAGTGGACACTTAGTAGGTATTTATTTGTTAGTTAATTTATGATTGATTGCTACAAACCTGGTTGGAGGTTGGATTCACTTATCCTGGAAACATGCCTTAATAAAATAGGAAAAAGGGAGCAAGAAAAGAAGAAAAATAACTTAAGGGAAGTGAAAGGAAAATGGAGATTCTGGCCCAGTTCTATAGTCGGGGGAAAAGCATCAAAAGTATGTAAATCCACATAGGGGGATAAAAACTCTCTTAAGCCATGGCTCCTTGCTTTGCTTGACATTCCTATAGACCACAATCCAGGAAAAGAGGAAATGCGTCCACTCCACCCTGCAGGGAAGTTCCATCTCGGCTTTCACTCCATAAAATATATGCTAGAAACTTAGGCTCCTGAACTTATATTCAAGATTTCTAAATTTGATCCTTTCTGAAAATATTTGGTGGGTTTTTTTTTTTAATTTTTAATCCCCCCATCAGATTTTCAATTTTAAATTGATTGAGACAGTTGTGGCTTGGGATAACCTGTTCCACTTGGGCAGGACTCCTGGGAAACATCCCAAGAAGACTCTGAGGAACCAGCATTTATTTTTAATTCTAGCTCTGCAGGGCTCCAGGTTACTTTGTGAATAGTTATATTTATGCTAGTAGTTCACACAGAGACTTAATATGTTGAGCAATGTGTTGATATCTTGGATGGCCAGGGGTCCTAGCCTGGGGGAAGAGAACCTTCTAGACCAGTGGACTGGCAAGATGAGGGTGAGAAAATTTAAAACAACAGGGAAATTTGGGATTTGGATTATTCAAGGATCCTTTCCTAATACCATAGTACTCTGAGAACTATAGTCAAGTTGGCCTTCTTGTTGCATTATATTACATCATATAATGTTATATGATATAATTATATATTGCATTATATCATACTGTATTATATCATATTTTAGAGAAGGGGCTCTTTTATTTGTATCTTTACATTCCCAGAGCATAACACAGTACCTAACATCAAATGGGCATTTAATAAATGTTTATGGGTTGAAGGACTATGTAGGAATGAGGAGAGCAGGCTCTTTGCTTTAGCCAAAGACCTCACAAGAGCCATTTCCCTCTCCTTACTTCCATGCCATAGCCCAAATATGTAACCTAGACCACTCTGGATGATGCAGAGAAGAGAGAAGAGCTAGTCCTTCTTATCTTCTCAAATACTCTGCTTTGTCTTCTGATCCCATCCTTCAACCCTATCCTTTCCCCCCTACTAGCTACAGTCAAGAATGTGACCATCTGATTACTATTTTCAAACATATTCACAATACTCCAGGTAGCTTAATCCTAGACTCATGGGCAGACCAGATAGGTTATATTTTCTGGGGAGAGGGTTCTCTATTTCCCAACTACCTTGCCAACTCACCCTCTCCCCACCCATTCCCATCATTTCTTTGGAAGCCTCTCAGTTCCTCTCTCTTGAGTCTTGATTTACACAATAGTCTAATGAAGCAAGCTTTGTGGGCCACAAGGCATTTTGGTATGCCTTTCCTGTTCAAGACTCCTAAGGGATTTCCTGGGCACCAAAAACTTTGGCTGCAGAGTTGGGAAAACAGGAATTTAGAGCAAAGTGTTTCCCTGAAACACAATAAGCTGGGCAGCCAGGTTCTACTGTTAAAAAGCATCTCCCGTGCCCATAGGCATCTATTTCTCTCTTAAATGGAGTAGTGCTGTCATATGGACAAAAAGAAAAAACCAGACTCATTCTATCAATTAGATCCTGTGCTGACCATCTGCAATGTTGGCATGGTGCCCATGTATGAGGTTAGAGGCCAGCTGCAATTGGAGATGGGTACCAGCTATCCAGAAGCCTACAAAATAGAGGTGATCCTCCATTAAAATATTTCTTTCAGCACTCAATGTTTTTAAAAAATAGATTTTTATTTATATATTTTGTTTTTATATTGCTTAGATTTCCTCCTTCATCCCTCCCCTTTTTTCCTTTCAGAGATCCATCCCTTATAACAAATTATTTTTTTTTTAAAGAAAAGAAAAGAGGAAGAGGTGGGGGGAAATTCAGCAAAAGTCATTGTTGAAAATTGAAAAATGTGAATTGAAAAAAAAATCTGACATTATATAGGTTGTGCTACATTCACAGACCCCAGCCTCTGCAGAGGAGCCAAGATGGATGTCATCTTGTCCCTTCTTTGGGATCAGACGCTATTATTTCCAATTGTGCAACATTCAGCTAGTCAACAGTGATTACTTTGTGGTGGTCCTTCCCATTTATGTTGTGGTAGTCACTGAGGATGTTGTCTTGCAAATCCTACTTACTTCACTCCATATAAATTCATGCAAATCTTTTTGTGCTTCTCTGTATTTATCATGTTCGTTATTTTTTTACAACACAAGAAAAATAAAATGAGCGTTTACTTCGCACTTCAGGGTTTTGCCCTACAAATATTACCTCATTCAATCATCACAACAACCCTGGGAGCTAGGGGCTATCATTACCCTCACTTTACAGTTGGGGAAACTGAGGCAGACACAAGTTAAAATGACTTGCCCAGGGTCGCACAGCTAGTAAGTGTCTGAGGACAGATTTAAACGCAGGACTTCCTGGCTCAAGGCCCAGCACTTTAACTGCACACTATTTGTTTAGTCATTCCCCAGGTGATGGGCTTTGTTTTCTGTTCTTTGCTACTACAAATTATGGAGAAATTTATATTATATATAATGTGTGTACATATATTTAATAGATATTATGGAGAAACATTGAAAATTGACCTTACAGATATTATTCTTAAATCGTCCTGAGTCTTTCTTCGATGTATGCTAAGAGAAGAAAATTCTTTAATTAGTTTTATTGAATGGATTTTAAAAAAGAGGTGTCTTCCTCATTTTTCAGGGACTTCTCTGCCTTCATGTTTCTAGGAGACATTTTTCATAAAATCTTAGGAAATAGTTGAGATGTTATGCGGGTGTCTGTGACTTGTTTTTTCCTGGTTGTGATATTTCTCCCCAGTTCTCAGTACAGTGTTTATCAATTTCCCCTTGAACATTTTTGAGATCTGGGAAAATCAAATTAGGATTTCTCCTTCCATTACATGTGAAAAGAAAAAAGCCCATAGGCCCCATATGGAAAATTCTTGTAAGATTTTTTTTTAATTTCCTATAAGAAGACAATTAATGCAAACCAGTGCCATGCTGTGAACACAGAATGCAAAAGCCAACCACATCACAAATATGGATTTCTAGCAATACCAGTCCAACATAGGCAGAATCCCCAGTTTATAAACAGATTCCATTCTAAAAATTGTTTTGTAAATTGGGCATATGGAGTTCAGGAACACGTTTTCCCACAGAAATGATAATATAAATGTGTTTAGAATCCAAGACCAGTCCATAAAAATCCTGTGTAATCCACAATGTAATTGAAATACATATGTAACAAAAACAATGGAAAACAATGCTATCAGAAAAAAAGCAATTTTTGGAGGGAAAATGCTTTCAACAGAAAGGTTTCAGGAATCTTTATCATCTCTTCCCCAGATGCACCCACTGAGTTGAATTTGGGATTTGCAAGGAACTAAAGGGATTGAGAGGACTGACTAAAGGAACATAGTGGGAAAAGTGGGGGGGAAAGGAAATTGGACAGGGAGATGTGATCCATATATAGAGACTGACTGACTTCATCCTTCCCTCCCCCAACTCCTGTCACCTAGACCCACCCCCTATGGGGAATATATCTCCTCTCTACCCTCAGTCACATGCTGGAGTCATCAGCTCACACAGTAAGAAGGAAAAATAATGGTTCAGGCATTACTTCTTGTTCTTGAGGGACAGTTGTTTATTTTGGTAGGATAGGTGTTTTTAAGTTGGAAGATGCCTGTGCTCAGCCCCATGAAGCTTCAGAAAACTCATTTGCATAGGATATTTCATTCTACTCAGGTTTCTCAGTACATGATGGTACTCTTCCCTGCCCCCCCCCCAAAATATGGATTTTGTCCTGATATATCGGATTTGGGAGGGTAAAATTCCATCTCTGAATTCTTTTTAAAGTGGTAGTTTTCTGTGATTTATTCCATTTAGATTTTTCTCTTCAGCCATGAGCGTGTGAACATATTGATGCTGCACCCACATTTCATTCTTTGATTTCCCTCTTTTGCGGAGCCAAATACTGTTCAGCCGACCCAGTAATGATGTTGCCAAGGTCCACTTGCCAATTATGTAATTTGCTCAGCTGAAAGTCCCTAGGCGTGTGTCGCAAACGTTGCATACCTTTAGCCCAGAGAGTTCATCTGCGAGACAAGACTGTCTAGCATCTTAAATACTGGGATGTTATGTGAAAAATACATTGAGCCTGATTCTCCATCCCTTGGAGCGGAAAAGTGAACCATGTAAGCCTAGTGAGTCAGGTCCTCCCATAATGGGCAAGAATTCATACCTATTGGGTGTGAGGGGGATGCTCAGGCTTTCCTTGGGTAAAGTAACTTTGCTTGGAGATAGAGGTCTGAGTAGGGCCTGGCACTGAAGATCCTCTGGGTCCAATTTACCTTTTTAACTTCATTTATTATCTCCATTTCAGCCAAACTGGACTATTGGCTGTTTTCCCAAATTCCTTCGTTCTGATGTTAAATTTCTTCAAGGCTCAATGGAAGAGCCTCCTTATCCACACAGCCTTTCTTAATTGCACCTCCAAATGTTAGTGTCCTCAAATATTCCTTGGGTGTGCCTATGATATCTCCTTGCTCCCCGACCACCCTCTTGTGTTGTCAATGTACAAATAGGAACTTTGTAATAGGAAGGAAACTCTTTAAGTTTTTGTTGATTTTGTATCCCCAAGTACCAGAGCAATCCTGTGCATAGTTGATGCTTAATAAAAGTGAATTGAAATGGAATATGTGCTTTTCAGGAATTCTTCTGGTCATGGAGACTGCTCTGGGTACATTTAGACCTGAGATTCTTAACCTGCGGTCCAGGAAACCCCACAGGGTCCACGGATAGATTTCAGGGGGTCCTTGAACTTGGATAGAAAAAAAACTAATGATTTTCACTAACTTCTAAGTCAAATTTAGCATTTCTTTTCATTTTGAATGTAGGCAACAAATCCCAATAGTTTTAGCAGTACCTATGACTTTGTCACCAGTAGATATCACAAACATTTTCGAATCATATTATAGCTGTTGCAGATACCTTGAAAAATATCATTTATACTCCGAAATACTTCAGAATTGCTGTAGTTACTGGATTATCAGCTTTATGTATAAGATAGTTTATTATATGTTAATAACTACATTTCAGTATAATTGATTTTCTTTATAATCTCATATTTTATTTTATACATTTAAAAACATCCTTCTGAGAAAGGGTCCAGATTGCCACAAGGGTCCATGACACGCACAAAAAAAGATTAAGAACTTCAGATTTAACCAGTTTCCACTCCATCTTAGAGGTAGGAAGCTGATGCAGTGAACAGAAGGTTAGACTCCAGGTCAGGGGGACTTGGGTTCAAATGTAGCTTTAGACACTGACTATTTGTGTGACCTTGAACAAGTGTCTTAACTTTTCTCCAATTGCTTTCTCATCTGTAAAACTGGGATAATTATAGTTCCTACCTCACAGAAGCCTCACAGGGTTGTTCTGAGGATCAAAAGAGGTAGCAGATCTAAAGTGCTTTGCAAACCTTAGATTGTGATGTATAGCACTATACACGACCTAGTTATTATTGTTGTTGGTATCTTGAAAAGACCATGAGAAAAAGCTGCAATTAATTGAGGCTCCAGAGGACATGAAATGCATGAGGATGATTCTCTCCTGATTCTACCCTGTGAATGTGACCCATTTGAGAGGAAAACCAAAGAAGGATCCAAAAGGCAAGGTGACTGGGTAGGGTCTGTGGGGGAAGGGGTGTTAGTTATAGACTGCTCTTATTTCCCCACCTAGTTCAATTTCAAGTTTCCAGAGTTAGAGGGAGCCCCTTGAGAAAATGGAAAGTGAAAGTTTCCTTTCTTCCCTTTCTTTTCCTTTAGTTTCTATACTGTTACTATACAAGCTAGAACCTAATCATATGGTCCTAAAAGAAATCAAGTTAGCAGAACACTGGAATCTTCTTAGAAATAGTGCAATAGATCCAGCTTCTTGATGAGACAGATGGAAAACTGATGATAATAATTTCTATGGGACAGATAACAGGAGGAGTGGAAGGAGGGAGAGAAGGGAAGAGAGAGAGAAAGAGAGAGAGAGAGAGAGAACAAGAGAGAAAGGAAGGAAAAAAAGAAGGAAAAAGGGAAGGAAAGAAGGGAGGGAGGGAAAAAAGGGAAGGAGAGAAGAAAAGAGAGGGAAGGAAGAAAGGAAATAAATAAGAAAAAAGTTTTGTGTTAACATTTGCTTTTAGGTAATTGCATGACTTTAAATTCAAAGACCAAGGAAAACTTTTAGGAACCATTCCTTACTATGATAACACCTCCCCACCCCACCCCCAATGTCAGGGCTACTTAGGTGATGTTTCTCTGCCTTGGGACCAATGACTATCAAGCATTCAGTCAAGGTTGGTAGGCTCATTACTCTCTTTGTCTCTCTCTTTCTCTCTCACATATATGTGTGTGTGTGTGTGTGTGTGTGTGCGCACGTGTGTGTGTGTGGTGTGTGTGTGTATACATACATACGCAAAACATATGTAGATATATGGATATAAAATTTACTAACCTCAAGTGGATTCAAATAGTCCAGCTGTGAAAAGATCAAGGCATGTGTCTGTTGCAGTCAGTCAACTGCAAGTTATTTTTTTACAGCAGGGCATAGGAAGAAGACAGTCATTTTCTTAAAATCAGCATAATCTTTTTAGATGAATGGGGCAAAGATGAAAAGTCACAGCAGAGGAAGTCAGCAGTTAGGATACATCTGGGGCCAATTACAAGTGTAAGAATTAAGGAAGTAAGTTGATTTATTTGGATGGAGGTAGGATGGGGAAGGGAAAGCATAGCATCCAAACCAGGTAGCCTATTGAACTTTACCCTGAGCAATAATTTAAATCAAGATGGATGGTGATTTTTATTATTCACTGAGTGGTAACAAGGTGCTGAGTCTGCCCTAAAGGACTGAAATCTAAGTTGTATAGACAGCTGCCAAATGCATTGTGAATTCACATTGATGTGCAGTAGGGGTAAGGCCAAACTACTTGATGTTGTTCTGTGTCTAAATGAAAATTATGTTGTAAATCTAGGTGTGTAGAATCAAACTGATTGATCCTATCAAGACCAAGCCTCCAAATTTGGTTCTTAAAAGACAGAAGATGAAAATGAAGTTAGTAATGTGACTAATTTGCCTGCAGTAGTGTCAGTGGTGTACCCTTCAATTCTGGGTTGGATCAGACCCTGATAGGTGATAGATGTAAACATCACGGAAGGGAATTGTCACTGCTGTTCTCTTGGGAGGAATGATGGTTCCAGCCAAAATCCACAGGAAGAGATTTGATCACTAAGGCTCTGCAGGTTTGATCCATGGCTGCCCATATGGTTACAAATTGGGAGGAGGGGTTGGGTAGGGTGTGTGGAGAGTGAAGAAGGGTGTAAAAGACAACTCACTCAATGAGATTCTTCAGGCCATCAGATGTCCTCAATATTAGCAAGCAAAACTTCTTAGTGCAATTGAAATGTAGGCCTTATTTTTTTTTATTTTCTATCTACCAATCCCAAAATATAAAATGTTTTTAAAACCCCAAAGCATTCCGGTTTCCAAGTGTAGAAGGGAGAAGAGAAGAAAGACTCATGACAAATGGAAAATGCTATCAGAAGTCAACATTAGTATGGGATTTGAACGCAGAGACTTGACAGTCTGCTGGTTCATATCGTATTTTGTATATGCTGACATACGTAATGGGGTATCAACCTGTTGAAAAGCTAATTTAACTTACTTGTAACCGGTGAACATTTGGCACATCTGGTAACCACTGATGCCTGCAACCAAATGATAGCATCAACTGCCGGTAATTTTAGTTTTGCAAATACTTGAGGCAAAGAAAAATTGAGTTAGATTCCCAGTCAGTTCTATTTTCTGTTCTCTGATCCTATGAACCAAAGTTTCCTGAGTGTCCAGAAGAGAAAAGCAACTTCCATCCTGCCTATTACATTCTCTCCTTGAGTTTAGGTGATGAAGTGGAGAAGAAAACTGTTCTTCCACAGCCAGCAACCCAGTTCTTCCATAGGACTCAATTGTTTTTTTGAAAAATAAATTTTATTGATATCTTTTATACTTACATTACAGGAGTTTCTTTCTGTACACCTCCTTGCCCTATCAGAAAGCCATCTCTTACAACCAATATTTTTAAAGGAGGGGGGAAGAGAAAGAAAAGGGAAAAAAGTCAGTAAAAATAGTTTTCATGTGAGCAAATCACAACTGTGACTCTGTAGAGATGTTCCTAGAGAATTACTTGAGTCATTATAGAAGTTTAATGACATGTCCAGGGTTGTAGAACTCGCCAAGGAGTGGGGGTCAAAGGAGGGAAACTGGGCTGGAGGGAGGGGATCTTAGGGAAGGAGCAGAATGATTATCAGCAAGAGGAGAATGCAAAATCCAGAACCCTTTATCCTATAAGCTCTTGTGAGAGTTTGCCTTTGATCTCTTATCATGTGGTGTTAAACTGGGTCTTACTGAGATAAGGGAGCACCTGTATGCACAGCCGCTTTTGATAGGATCCTTCAGATTTACAGAGGGGGCAGGGAAGACCTGTGTTGGTGCCCTGGGCCTACTAGCCCAGTGACTATGGGCATGTCACTACATCCCTTGGGAACTTTTATTTCTTCCCTTTGTTAAAGGGTAGTATTAGAGGCTTGTCCCAGAAGAAGAAATAAGAAAAGATACCTCCTTCTCTTCCTGGCAGAGGTGGGGCTGAACTGCTTTTTTTTTTCTTTTTTTCTTTTTTTTAATTCTTTGTTTCAAGGGTTAACGTTAGGGTCAGACTTTATGTTGGCATACTGTTAGTTAAGGTCTAGAAGATTGTTGTTTGTTTGTCCTTCATTCTTGAAGAGGACCAACGATGTCAGGAAGGTGATATCTTGACTTGCAAGTGAATTGGATTTAAGTGAGGCAGGGCTGTGAAAAGTCATAACCTCACTCTCTTCTCCCAAGCCATCTGGGTCCACTGGCAAGATGGAGATCAGGATGACTGGAGATGACCCCAGATGATTGGGAAGAAATAAAGCACTCATAAATCACTGGGTGGTTAGCAAAAGCTTAGCCCTGACATGGTAAGAACACACATCAGGGACAGAGTGGCACTAACCTTCTAGGAGAAGCTTCCCTTGTCTCCACATGGGAACTGTCTACAGGGCAAGGCATAGGGACTCTCATGTTCTCTAGCCATCCACCCAGTCAGAAGGTCTGTGCTCCATGTGGTTGCCCTTCGGTGACCAGGATGCATGTCAGTACAGCAGAAGGCTACCAGGAAACTGCAACAAAGAAGGCAGAGGTCAGCCAGATTCTGGGAATAGTTTTGTTGCCTTTTAGGGAAAACTAAAAGGGGTGGCTAGGTGGCACAGTGGATAGAGTGCTGGGCCTAAAGTCAGGAAGATTCATCTTCCTGAGTTCAAATCTGGCCTCAGACACTCAGTAGCTGTGTGATCCTGGGCAAGTCACTTCACCCTGTTTGCTTTAGTTTCCTGGTTCAGAAAATGAGCTAGAGAAGGAAATGGTAAACCCCTCTGGTATCTCTGCCAAGAAAACACCAAATGAGATCACGAAGAGTTGGACAACTGAACTGGAATCCATTAGGGGGGTGGAAAGAGTGCAGGAAGCCCTGACAGAAATTAGGCCTATCACAGATAGTTTGCTAGGTAGGTGATGGGGGAAGTATCTATCTGGAAATGAAATCAGTGAAAAAACCAAATAGATCCATATTTTTAAAATGTAAATGATAATGTTTGACTAGATGATTTCTAAGATATATTCTAGCTCAAAAACTGGATGAGATCCATAACTGTCCCATATGGTTCAGACATCCAATCACAGACTTGGAGAAGCTGTAAGACAATGATATAGAGTGGGGTCATGGTCACTGAAGGACTTGTTCACTTCAAGGAAAGTCTCCATGTTGTGACCTGCAATACTTATATTTTTTCCTCCTGTTGCTCTGGGTTCATGGTGTTGCTACGAGCCAAGTGAGGTAATGGGGTGCCAATGACATATGAAGAGAAGCACTAGCAGGAATGAATAGAAGGGAAAAGGGGGAGACAAGCCATCTGTTTTATTTGCTGGTGTCCTGGGTAGTTGCTAAGAAGTGTGGTACAGGGGAAAGAACACTGGATGAGGACACAGGATGCCAAGGTTCTGGCTCTAATGAAAAAGCACAGTAGACTTGGAGTCCAAAGACCCAGATTCAAATCTTGGCTCTGACACTTTCCAGCTGTGAGACTTTAAATAAGTCATTTGATCGCTGAGCCCTAGTTGTAAAAATGAGAGCATTGAACAAATTTATCTCTAAGGTCCCTTTCTACTCAAATTTTTTTTTTAACTTTTGCTCATTGGATAATTGAGGTGGCACAATGGATGGAGCGCTTGGCCTACAGGCAGACCTAGATTCAAATCCAGCCTCAGATGCTCCCTAGCTGTGTGACCCTGGGGAAAATCACTTAACCTCAGTTTCTTCTATAAAATGGAGATAATAATAGCACCTATTTCCAGCGTTGTTGTGAGGATCATATGAGAAAATATTTGTAAGGCTCTTGGCAAATTGCCTTGCACATTGTAGGTACTTATTCCACTCCTTCCTTTCCCCGGTTAGATAATGCTCTTGGTAGTGGTACTAGGATTGAGAAAATGGCCTAGATGACAGACAGCAAGTCAGGTTGGGGTGGGTGGGAAGTATAAGCCATGAATAGGGGGCTCAGAAGTCAGGGAAGGGGCACCAAAATGCAATGGGTGTGTGTGAGTCAGGCAAGACTTAATCAAGTTAAAGTCCCTTTCCTATGTAGGAGCATAGATTAGAGCCTAGAGAGAGCAACTATTTCTTTTGAATTAACAAACATCAATTCATCGTATCTAGCTGAAAATCTCCCTTCAATTCAGAAGAATGAAATGGCTTCTGGGCAGCATGGTTTTGTAAAATGTTTCTTGTGATATTATTTTTGGTCTTTAAGACATGCCACTAGTGTCATATGAAAAGTTTCATTTTCCCTCAAACTGGTTATTTCCCATCCTGGAGATATGTGGTTAGTACGTCCCTCCGGCATTACATAATTTGTGCCCAGTCTACAAAAGTTGGCACACTAACAGGGTTCAGTGGGAGGACAGTGAGCATTTAAATGAAAACCGTTTCAGGTGTTGAGTCTCCAATGTGATATCACTGAGGGAAGGAGTGAGCAAACAAAAAGAAAAAAAAAGAGGGTCATTTTGAACCTTGATATGATTTAATAGAGGAAATGATTGAACTTTCCAAGGGCAAGCATGAGATTTTATAAATGGTTTATGCAGTTACTGCAAAACCTCTAGCAATAAAACTAAAATTCTCTTAAGACCTTTTTCAAGGGACCAGCTACTAAAATCTTCTTACTATGGAAAACTTCTTAGAAGGAAAATGAAAAACTGGTGCCCTAGAGATGGGACCTAAAACTTTGATTCTGTTTAATGAGAAACGTTTATGAACTTGATTCTTACCTTAGCATCTGGAATCTGTTACACATTCCCTCTTTCTCCAACCTTCCCTTTCCACGATTTTTTTTTTGTGCAATGAACTTAGGCTCCCACGATCTGCAAAAGGTTTCCAGCCTACCTTCTAGCTCATACAGACCTAACGAGAGTTCACACTTATGTAGTGCTTCAAGGTTTACAAAGCAATTTCCTCTTAACGGCCTGTGAAGGAGGCAGGGTAAATAATCATCCCATTTTATGGATGATTACACTGAAGTTCAAAGGTTAAGTGTAAGGGTAGGGACTGTCTCATTCTCCTCTTTGTGCCTAGCCTGGTGCCTGGCACATAGCAGGCTTTAACAGATACTTGTTCATTGATTGTTATTGTCTTCCATCCAGTAAGTGAAAGAGTGGCATAGACAGAGGATGTGGATGAAGAATAAAGTAACAGGAGACTTCAACAATCCATATATCTGGGCAGATCTCTCTCTTCCTCCCTCTCTCTCTCTCTCTCTCTCTCTCTCTCTCTCTCTCTCTCTTTCTCCCTCTCTCTCTCTTCCTCCCTCCCTCTCCCTCTCCCTCTCCCTCTCCTCTCTCTCTGTCTTTATGTCTCAGTGTCTCTCTGTGAATCTCTGTCTTTCCCTCTTTCTGTCTCTATGTCTCTCTGCATGTGTCTCTCTGTCTCTGAATATTTTTGTCTCCTTCTGTCTCTCTCTCTATGTATCTGTCTCTCTGTGTCTTTGTCTCTCTCTGTTTCTCTTTCCCAAAAAGATGAACAACTAATGAATTCCTGGTGCCTCTATCTCTCTGTCTCTGTATCTCTCTATCTTTGTCTCTCTTTCCCAAAAAGATGAACAACTAATGAATTCTTGGTTGCCCTTGATTGCAATTTCTTTCTTCAAAATTGGGGGAAGTCAAGCACCTTGCCTTTCACCCACAAAGTGGACTTGGCTACTCAGATAGAAACACTGGGAACCTTGAGGCAAGGTGACCATTACTCCCGAGTTCATGCTAGTTAATCATTCAGTCAATCAGCAGCTATTAAGTGCCTACTGTGTGCCAGTGCTAAATTCTGGCAATACAAAGAAAGGAAAAAGACAGCTCCTGCCCTCAAAGAGCTCATAAGTCTAATGAGGGAGCCAGTATACAAACAATTATGTACAAACAAGTGATATTCAGGATAAATGGTAAATAATCATCCAAGGGAAGGGAGTAAAGGGAATCAGAAAAGCCTTCCTACAGAAGAAGAGATTTTAGCAAGAGCTTGAAGGAAGCCAGGGAAGTGAAGCTGAAGAAGGAGAGAGCTCCAGGCACAGGAGACATCCAGGAGCAGGGAGATAGAGTGTCTTCCAGGAGGAACAGCCAGGAAACCAGGATCATTGGATTACAGAGTAAGAACTGGGAAAGTAGGAGAAAGTCCAGGTTATGAAGGGCTTTGAACGTCAAACAGGGGATTTTCTATTGATCCTGGAGGTTAGAGGGAGTTATTAGAGTTTAATGAAGTGGGGGGGTGGGGGGTGGGACAAGGTGACATGGTCAGACCTGGGCTGGAGGAGCAGCTGTCAGCTGTTGTCAGCTTTTGTCAGCTGAGTGGAGGATGCACTAGAGAGGCAAGCTGACCAAAGAGCAGGCGACGGTCCAGGCCTGAGGTGATGAGTTGCTGCACCAGACTGACAGCAGTGTCAGAGGAAAGAATGGGGGAGGAGATGTGTGAAGGACACTATGAAGGTAAAACCGAGAGACCTTGGAAACAGATTGAATATGAGGGGCTGAGGAAAGTCAAACACAGTCTGACCCGAACCCCAGATTTTAAAATAAGCTTTAGTAATATCTTTTATTTTCATATCAGTCATGTTAAAATACGCCTACCTAGCCCCAAATGGATCATTCCTAAGAAAAAATAATTCTATAAAATTAACTAACAGTGTATGTGTGTAACAGTGTATGCAACATTCCACACTCACAGTTCTCCACTTCTCTACCTAGAAGAGGGAAATGCTTCTTCTTCTCTTCTGTGGGACCAGAATCGGACTCTAGATCTGAAAGATCGGATTTCAAACATTTCAGAGAAAAAAGAGGTAGAATCCCATGGATGAAAATTCTTTCATGGGGAAGTCAGCCCAAGAAGCACAGGAAGTTCTGAAGAATGAAATGCTGAAGGTACAAAAAACGTTTCATTGGAGAAGACAAATGGGAATCATCTAAAGAGACCAATTTGAATATGTTGAGAGCTCATCTAACAATTTAGATTTTTGAAAGACGTGTAGAAAAAAGAAACAAGGATAGGTTAGACATGTTAAAGATGTATTGCCTCGATGATTATTTCAAAAATAACAAGAATAGCACCTAAGCTCAGAAAGAATTAAATAGAAGGAATGCCCAAAAAAAGGGCTTTTTTATTATTTTTTTTATTTTTGGAGGGGAGAAGGCAGGACAATTGGGGTTAAGTGACTTGCCCAAGGTCACATGCCTAGTAAGTGTGTCAAGTGTCTGAGGCTGGATTTGAACTCAGATCCTCCTGACTCCAGGGCCAGTGCTCTATTCACTGCACCACCTAGTCACTCCCAAAAGGGCTTTTAAATCTCTATATTGGTTTTAAAAAAAAAGGTTGGGGGAAATCCAAGAAGGGATAAGGTCACTATTCAGCAGGAAGTGGCTAATGACCACAGATAGCAGAGAGAAGTCAGAACTACTCAACCCCCATTTTGTTTCTTGCATAGTGCCTGGAACATTGTTGGTGCTTAATAAATATTCAATTGACGGCTTCTGTTTTCTCTGTCAAATAGAATGATCATAGCTATGTGGGGCAGTAGAGAGTGTTGGAGTCAAGATACTCTTGTTGTTTAGTTGTTTTGGTCTGATCCAACCCCTTGTGACCCCATTTTGGGTTTGGCCATTTCCTTTTCCAGCTCATCTTACAGATGAGAAACTGAAGTAAACAGGGTTAAGTGACTTGCCCAGGGTCATACAGCAAGTAAGTGTCTGAAATCAGATTTGAACTTAGGAAAATGAGTCTTCCTGACTACAGGCCTGGCACTCTATCCACTGCACTATCTAGCTTCAGCTGCTTACTAGCTACATGACCCTAGGTAAGTCACTTAACCTCTATGTGCCTCAGTTTCTTCATGTGTAAAATGGGAATAAAAGTAGCACTTACCCTTCAGGGTTGTTGCGAGGATAGAATAAAATCATATTTTTTAAGTGCTTTGTAAACCTTAAAACCTATATAAATTCAAACTATTATTAAACAAATAAGCAAGTACATAAATAAATGCAAAAATAGATAGACAAGAAAGCAACAAAGTGGATGAATGAACAAATAAATGAATGAAGAAAGAAAGAGAGAGAGAGGAAGGGAGGGAAGGAGAAAGGAAGGAAGGGAGGAAGGGAGGAAGGAAGGAAGGGAAGAAGGGAGGAAGGGAGGGAGGAAGGGAGGGAAGTAGGAAGGAAGAAAGGAAGGAAGGAGGGAAGGAAAGAAGGA
>CM053589.1:26684305-26700682 GCA_028646515.1 Pseudochirops corinnae | reverse complement strand
AAGAAAGAGGGAGGGAGGAAGAAAGGAAGGAAAGAAGGAAGGAGGGATGAAGGAAGGAAGGAAAGAAGGAAGGAAGGAGGGAAGGAAGAAAGGAAAGGAGGAAAGAAAGAAGGAAGGAGGGAGGGAGGAAGAGAGGGAAGTAGGAAGGAAGAAAGGAAGGAAAGAAAGAAAGAAAGAGGGAGGGAGGAAGAAAGGAAGGAAAGAAGGAAGGAGGGATGAAGGAAGGAAGGAAAGAAGGAAGGATGGAAGGAAGAAAGGAAGGAAGGAAGGGAGGAAGGGAAGAAGGAAGGAGGGAGGAAGGAAGGAAGGAAAGAAGGAAGGATGGAAGGAAGAAAGGAAGGAAGGAAGGAGGGGAGAAAGGACATGGAGGACAGAAGTGTCACAAAATTTCCAGAGGATAAACACTCTAATCTATAAAAAAGGAATCGAGTCAAAACTGCAAACTCTAGACTAGTGAGTTTGCTTTTTATTTCTGTAAAGTAAAATTCTAGGATACATTCTTTAAGAGATATGTAATTTGTAAACATCTGAGGAGAAAAGTCACCAAGAGCTGACACAGTTTCATCAAGAAGAGGTCATGTCATTCTAATTCCATTTCCTTTTTTTTTAACAAGATTCCTAGACCAGTCCATAAGGAGAATTCTGTAGACATAGTTCACCTAAATTTCAGTAAAACATTTGAAACAAGAGTGTCAAGCATATAACTAGTTTCTTATGACATTCTTGTAAATAAGATGGAAAATAGTTTTTGTGAAGTGGAATTAGAACTGGTCAAATGATGAGACCCAAAGAATAGTCATGAAAGGGCTTAAAGTCAACTTAGAGGAGAGATGTGTCTAGTGAAGTACCCAGAGATTTCATCTTTGGCACTCTGTTGTTCAAAGTTTTTATCAGTGACTTTGAATGAAGGCCTATATGACATATTTGTGAAATTTGCAGACAACGCAAAGCCAGGAGGGACAGCTAATAGGACAGATGACAGAGTCAGTATCCAAAAAGGTCTTGACAAGCTAGGAGCACAGATTGAATATAGTAAGATGAAATTTTGAGAAGCTAAATGTGAAGTGTTACACTTGGGTTCAAAAAATCAACTTCACCAATACACAACAGGAGACTAGGCAGTTTTGTTTTTTTTTTTGGGGGGGGGGGTAAAAAGAGATCTCAGAATGTTGGTGGACAGAAAGCTAAACATGAGCCAATAGTGCAATGTAGCAGCAAAACAGCTAACAGAATCTTAGAATGAAAAGAGGTAGATGCAGAATACCGGAGGTAAAAATCTTACTGTATTCTGCTTTGGTTAGATCCCGTTTGCCTTCTTGCATTCAGTTCTAAGCACCACTGTTTGGGAAAGATATTGACAAAGTGCAGAGCATCCAAAAGAAGGGTACAGAGGATGGCAAAGGGCCTTGAGACAATACCACATAAAGGAGGGACTGAACAAAGTCTTCCGGACTGCAAGCCCAGCATTCAATTCAGCTCTAAATCTATAATCCTATGATCTTATATTGTTGTCATTCAGTCATTTTCCAATCATGTACAACTCTTCGTTGACGCCATTTGGGGCTTTCTTCGCAAAGATAGTGAAGTGGTGTGCCATTTCCTTCTCCAACTCATTTTACAGATGAGGAAACTGAGGCAAGCAAGATCAAGTGCTTTACCTAGGGTCACACAGTCAGTGTGTGAGATTTGAACTCAGGCAGATGATCTACCTGACTTCAGGCCAGGTGTCCTATCCACTATACCACCTAGCTGTCTCCTAGTATATAGTAGATGCTTAATAAATGGTTATTGACTATATAGAATATGTAAAATTATTTTTCAATATTAATTATTTCCTTTTTATTTTATTTTATGCATTTAAAACATTATTCTGTGAAGTGTTCCATAGGCTTCACAAGATGGACAAAGGGATCCATGACCTAACAAAGTTAATAACCCTTGTTCTCAATCTCTTGACATTTCCTGGAGTGTATCCCATGGATTAGCCATCAATCATCCCTTGATCTCACTACATCACAGCTCATCTCTTTCGGACCATGGATCTGTCTCTATGATGATACCTCAAGTCACTTATCCCAAACAGCTAGCATGTAGACAAACAAATAAAAGAGATAAAGTACATTTTGAGGAATTTTCCATACTTCCATTCCCAAGCAAAAGCGATTTTTTTTTTACCTGAAATGACCTAAACTCTCATCCTGTTTTCTCATCTGTAAAATGATAACTGCACTACATTATCTCGTTGGTGCCTTTCAGCTCCATATCCTATGATGCTGTTTCTATTGTCATCCACTGAGTGGGGGAAAGGGGAGCACCTCAGCCTTGTCCTAAGCAGATACAACTTGGGTCTCAGATTCCTCCTTAACTACAATTTTTAGAGAGTGCTTCTTACAAGATTGAGATGGGGATGGAGAAATCTTATTTCTCTGCCCCTCTGCAACTTAAAGGATGAAAACATTAAAGAAAATTCAGCAGAGGCAGATCAGCAATTCAATCCATGCTGAAGCTGTCCCCAGATCTCATAGCTAAAGTGGGATCTTGAGAGTTCTCTGGCATATTAAAAATTCATCAAAAGCAAAGAGCGACTTTTCAACATTTGACTGAATAATAAAAGTAGATTTGTCCCATCTCTTTACCCAGTTACAGAAAACACTAAATTATGGTTCTAATGAAAGCAGTTAAAAAAAAAGAAAGAGAAGAATTCACTGAGGTTTGTCTCAGGCTTTCATTTCGTTTTAATTCAATCATAAACTAAACGGAATCATAAAATGTTTATAGAGGGTAATAAAGAGATTTTTTTTAATACAAAGGTTGCTATTTGTAATTAAGCATATATTATGTGAAATCCTATGTAATTTGAAAGGGTTTGCAGAAACTTAACAAATGCCCCTATCTGTTGAATTTTCCTACCATTAATGGTTTTAAAAAAAAGATATATTCCTGCCAACATATGAACCTGCAGTTCAGAAATTGAAACTGCAGATGTTGCTAAAGACTTTATCTTTGTCTTGGAAGTGTGCCATTAAATTTAATTAGTCTTTTCTCTTTTTTCCTTGCTTTTCTCTTTTTCTTTTGACTCTAGATGTTAGGAGCAAACTCCATCACGTGATAAGTAAATGCCATAAAATAAACGGAGAAGTTAATCACCAACATAGAAAAGAAAAGTTTCTTTCCTTTCTGTCATTCCTATAGACATTTCTATTATGAGATCCCTTCAATGTACAATTATTCAAAATGCACGTTGAACATTAAAGAATACTATAGCATCCATGGCACTCTTCTCTCTCAATTTTCAAAACCTTCCCCCCACACACGCACTTAAATGAAAATAAGGCTTGGTTTGAAGAATGAAAACCATGCTTCTTTTTAAAGATTCCTCCTTAGAAAAGAATTGATGTTACCAAATCATTGCAATTTTTACTGGCTCCAAGTCAAGATATCATTTCTTCCAGGAAGATGAAGAATCTTTATTGAATTTCACTTAAAAATTAAAATAAAACAGAATGAAGATATTCCTGTTCCCTGAGATCCGTGAGAGAAGCCACTAAACATTGTTTTCCCAGAATTATACAGACTTTCAGAAGACTTGTTCCCTATAAATTATGGTCATCCTGCTCTTTAGGGACTGAGGTTGCAGAATTTTGTGTTGGGTAAGGGCGTCTTTTAAACAAGTCTTTCCAAATATGTCTCCCTTGTACAGCAGAATTTTATATGCACACACAGACATACATATATGTATGTAGGTATACATACATGTATTAGTATATACACAAGTGTGTATCTATGTCTATATGCATGTAGGTATACATACATGTATTGGTGTATACACACATATATACACACGTGTGTATCTGTGTCTGTGTGTACCAGATATTGTTGTGGTCCAGTGGCAATTAATTTATATTCTAATTGAATCCCCTTAATTTTTGTTTCTTTTGCGTTCCTGTAGTTATATGCTCATTCCAATTAAGCTCAATGGTAATTTTGCAAAAGCAAAGTTTAATTGTATACAGAAAACAAAAGTCTCCTTTCTTTGAATTAGGAAGAATAAAGCCTAGAATTAATTCCTTTTGCAGTTAGCAAATACTGATTTCAGACAGTTTTACAAAAAGTTTAAATGGCATAGATCAGCATGTTTTGAAAAAGTAGATTTCAAAGTTGCTACTGAGCAGTTATTAGTGAACATGTGATGAAATTCTATAGCTGTTTTTTTTTTCACCCTGAGGTAAACAGGGATAAAACTATGCTCTATTTCTTTACTCTTATTGCATTTCTAGGCTGTACAATTCTTTAGTTTGATTGGAGTCAAGGTTCCAGGATAATGGACAATGAAGTGTTTCTTTCCCTCAGTACCCCTAAGGGCATTTTGCTAGCTTGCTCAAGAGGGCAGACAAATTAATCTGATTAATTAAACAGAAAACTTAATTTTTTAAAAATTCTGTATGTATTTAGAATTATATATATTCGAAGTGGAAGGGTCTCAAGAGACCATTTAGTGAGTCCACCCCACTCAAATACTCACCCTACCTCATTTTATAGATGAGGAAACATGGAGCCCAGGAGCTCCAAGTGATTTGTCCAGTGTTCATCTAATCACAGATTTAGAGCTACAAGGTACTTTAAAAGTGATCCAGTGGAACTGCCTTACAGATGAGGAAACTGAGACCTAGAGAAGTGATTCTCCCAGGCTCCCATAACTTCCTGAGTCAGAATTTGAATTCAGTCCATTTTCCTTGCAGTGACCTAGAGAAGTGATTCTCCCAGGTGCCCATAGCTTCCTGAGTCAGAATTTGAATTCAGTCCATTTTCCTTGCAGTTGCAAAATATAGTCACGACAACAAAATAAAGCTGAAGAGAGTCAGAACACTTACAGCACTTGCTTTTTTGTTATTGCTTAGTTGTTTTCAGGTTTTCAGTGCTGTCCGACTCTTCCTGACCCAATTTGAGGTTTTCTTGGCAAAGATCCTGGAGTTCTTTGCCTTTTCTTTCTCTCTGCTTAGCCCCTCCTAAAGGTAGGCACAACCCTTTTCTTTGCAGATGCTGGAATTCCTTAAGGTAGCTTGGAAACTAATTCAATTATACTTTTGCTAAGTTTTTACTGTGTCAAAGGTAGTCTAGTAGGCTCTGAGGATACAAATAGAAATTGAAACAGCCTCTGCCCTCAAGAAGTTTACATTCTACTGAGCAAAACAGGAATAAATACCCCTTTGAGAAGCTGCTTCCCAAAAGAATTTGAGTTACAGTGTGCAGACTAATAGTTTGACCCCTTACCCATGTAAAGAGGCAGTCTATTTGAGAGTAGCTTGATTAAAATTCTGATTGTGGGGAGGCTTCCTAACTGAGATCTTGGGCCATGGGCCTCAGTTTCTCTATCTGTAAAATGCAGTAGTTCAACTAATGGTCTCCAAGCAATTCCCCTTATTACATCAGAAGCTCTGTGATTTCATCAGCAGAACTCTCTTTTCTGCAATGAGGATCCATACCTTGTAGGTGGTCTTTATAGAACTTCTTTTTTTTTTTTTTCAACTTTATTTTGAAATGTTTTATTGGTGTTTTGTTGCTCTTTTCTTCTCTTATTCTTATATCATTTTCATTTCTCTCTGACCTCCCTCCTTACACCCAATAACAAATTGGGTAACAAATTGTAACAAATAAGTGTTGTTGTTGTTGAGTTGTTTTAGTCATGTCAGACTCTTTGTGACCTCATTTGGGGTTTTCCTGGCAAAGACGCT
The DNA here is from genome assembly GCA_028646515.1 of Pseudochirops corinnae. Classification (NCBI taxonomy): domain Eukaryota; kingdom Metazoa; phylum Chordata; class Mammalia; order Diprotodontia; family Pseudocheiridae; genus Pseudochirops; species Pseudochirops corinnae. The sequence continues at coordinate 26,694,950 of CM053589.1, read as the reverse complement.
AGAATGATTTGCCATTTCCTTCTGCAGCTCATTTTACAGAAAAGGAAACTGAGGTAAACAGGCTTAAGCGACTTGCCCAGGGTCACACAGCCAGTAAGTGTCTGAAATAAGATTTTAATTCAGGTCTTCCTGATTCCAGGTCTGTTGCTCTATCCACTGGATACCTAACTACCACCTAGCTACAGTCAAGCAAAATATAACAATGCATCACTCCTGTCTGGAAAAGTATGCCTCATTCCACAGGTGGAATCCACCACTTTGCTACAGAGTTTCTGTGGCCAAAAAAATCTACCTTGGTGGTCAAACTTCTGATAATAAGACTCTCCAACTAAAGATGGTCAGGTCTTAAAATTTAAGTGCCATAATCTTTCACTAGGCTGGATTCAAATCCTTTTCAAGATAATCTGCCAGCTCCTACTGTTGGCCTAACCCAGGGGTGGGGAACCTTTAGCCCAACCTTTAAGAACCCAAGATGAACACCTTCAAGCCCCTAAGAAAGAGGCATCCTTATAGAACCTTGTTGGAAGAAAATAAGTCACCTTATTTGGGAACCAATTGAATTCTCAGAATAAGCCCTCCAGAAATATGTGTGTGTGTGTGTGTGTGTGTGTGTGTGTGTGTGTGTGTGTGTCACAGATAATCCCTTCTTATATCCCTGTTGGTAGGGAAAACTAAAACAACGAGGAAAGTTCCTTCATTAGATAAGGGATGGGCCAATCAAGCAAATTACTATTATCAAGTGATCAGAATGAAAATAAAGCCTTTAATTCAATCAACTGGCATTTGACTATGATGCTGAAATCAGTTTGGCTGATTTGACCTTTTAAAATTTACTTGCATCCAGCTTTTTGTTTGACATTTTATAGACACCCCAGGTTCATCTTCTTAGTCCTCACCACTTCTCTGTGAGGCAGATGACAAGTGTTATTTTCCTTCTTTTAGCAGCATCAAAACTATGAGGTCAAAGACCTTCAAATGCAACACTGGCTAGAGCCTGTGGGAAGAGGTTGAAAAAGACTAGATATCTCTATAGGAAATACACTTTTGAATAAATTAACAATTACCCAGAATCCTTGGTGCTTTAAAAAATAACTGTGTTATTGGAACACAGAATATCAAGAGGAAAATCTATTTATTCCAGTTGGGGTTTTTGTTTGTTTAATTTGGTCTAAATTTAGGATTTCATTGTAATGGGGAGCTCCTCTATGATTGAAAACCAGCAACATAGCCTTAGTTACTTGAATTTCTGAGGGGTGAGGTGAACCTCCCAGGGTCACCTGAGTCAAGTCCCCCAGTCACAAAACAAGGACCCAGGAATTGGAGTAAGGGGAATACAAAGAAAAACAACACAAAGCAAAATAGTCCATACCCTCAAGGAGCTCACAGACTAATGAGGGAGACAACACGCCAACAATTATATACAAATGATATATAAACCACCAATTGGTTGTTGTTGAGTCATTTTTAGTCATGTTTGGACATTTCCTGACCCATTTGGGGGTTTTCTTGGCAAAGAGCCTGGAGTGGTTTGCCATTTCTTTCTCCAGCTCATTTTATAGATGAGGAAACTGAGGCAAACAAAGATAAGTGTCTTGCCCAGAGTCAAACAGCTAGTAAGTGTATGAGACTGGATTTGAACTCACATCTTCCTGACTCTGGGCACAGCACTCTTTTGGAGATAATCTCAAAGGGAAGGCATTGGGATTAAGGAGGACTGGGAAAGGCTTCTCACAGAAGGATATTCTCTAGCTGATCTAAGAGAAGCCACTGAAGCCAGGAGGCAAAGATGAGAAGACAGAGAGTTCTAGGCTTGGGAGACACCCATTGAAAGCAGTCTGAGTCAGAAGATGGAGCATTTAGAGCAGTAAAGAGGTCAGGGTTACTGGATCACAGAGTACGTGGAGAAGAGTGAGTTATCAGAAGAATGGAAAGACAGGAGGCAGTTGGATGAGAGGCTTTAAAAGCCAAGCAGAGATTATATTTAGATCCTAGAGATAATATAGAGCCAGTGGAGCTTGTTAAATAATTATGTATCAGAGACAGAAACTTGAACTCAGAACTTCTTGATTCAGAGGCTAACTTCCTATCTATCATGTTCTTCTGTCTCTCCAGGTATTATGAATAACAGTGATATATTTTAGGAGTCAGCTAATTTCTCTGGGTGTCCATTTCTTTATCTGTGAAATGAGGGAGCTGGATTCAATGATCTCTCAAGTCACTTACAGCTCTAAGCCTGATAGGATGCACATTTTTTAATGAAGAGGGGGCAGCTTTATGGAATGAAAAGCATAGTGGATTTGCAGTCAGAGGAACTGGGTAGAATTCCTTATCCCATACTTGCTACCTATATGACCCTTTAATAAGGCTGAACAAGTTGTGGAGTATGGAATACTACTGTGCTATAAGGAATGATGAGCTCAGTGATCTTAGAAAAACATGGGAAGACTTGCAGGATATAATAAAGAGAGAAATGAGCACAACCAAGAGAACACTGTATACACTAACAGCAGTATTGTTTTAAGATCAACTTTGAGGGACTAAGTCATTTTGACTATTTATAAATACCCAAATTAATGACAAAGGACCTATAAAGGAAAACATGTCTGCATCTAAAGAAAGGACTGATAAATAGAAGTATATATAAAATTATTTTACATATATGCGTAATATATGCAAACATGTGTATATATACATATACATATGTGTGTATATGAAAAATTTGTGTGTATGTGTGTCTACCTGATGATAGCCATGGGGAGGATAGAGAAAAAAGGGGGAAAAAAAAGGAAATTACACGATACATTTATTATATATTTAAAAGGACTAACCAATGTGCATAAGAAATTTGCAGTTTCATGTGCAATCATTTTTTTTCTATTCTATGTTATTTATGTTTTATTTCTCAAATGGGGGTTGTTGTTGTTTTTTAAATAATAGTTAATATTTAACAGTGTGATAGCTAACAATTAGCAATGCTTTAAGGTTGACAAATCCCTGTTTTTTGAAACATTTATTATATCAGTTGATTACCTCTTGGGATCATAATCTACTCCTGTATAAGCTGGCCTCCATTAGTGGTGCCAAACTCAAAAAGGAATAGATCTCTGTAAGCCACATATTGACTTAGAAAACCACAAATTAGCATTATCTACGCTGTATTGTATTTTTATTTATTTTGTGAAACATTTCCCAGTTATATTTTTAATCTTCTATGCTCTTCACTGGGGAGGAAATTTGACACCTCTCACCTAGATTATCTCTAAAGTCTCATATTTTAAATTTCATTAATCCTCCATTAATGAAGTAGAGAACTGGATGAACAAAATTCTTATCCAAAGACTCTTAGGGGGAAAGTAGGACTGTACAACCTCAGAATTTTAGCAGGAATCTAGGCCATCTACCTCATTTTTCTGGTGAAAAAACTGAAGCCTAAGCACGTTAAATGCCATGCCCAAAGTTACACCATTAGTTAGCGGCAGTCAGTCAATTGACATTTGTTAAATGCCAGGCACTGTGCTGAGCTCTGGGAATACAAACATAGGCCAAAGACAGTCTCTGCCCTCAGAGAGCTTACAATCTGAAGGGAGAGACAGGATGCAGACAACTATTCACAAAGAAGATATAAACAGGAAAAATCGGAGGTATTAACAGAGGGAAAGTGTTAGCTTGAAGGGGGGTGGGAAAGATTTCTTGTAGAAGGTGGCATTTTACCTGGGGCTTGAAGGAAGTTAAGGAAGCCAGGAAGAGGAGCTGAGGAGGGAGAGCATTCTGGTTTTGGAGGACAGATGGTGAAAGGAGCGTCTTGTCTGAGAGATAGCAGAGTCCGATGTCACTGGTTCACATAGTAAAAGGGGATGATTAGGGTGTAAGAAGACTAAGAAGGTGGGATGGGGGTGGGAAGAGAGAGGTTAGAAAGACTTTGAACAACAAATAGAGTTTCATATTTGATCTCTGGGGTAATAGGGAGCCACAAGAGTTGGGGAGGGGGGAAGGCAGAAATAATTGGTGGGGATGGTGATGATATCAGACCTGAACTTCAGGAACATGTAAACAAGCTGGAACTCACTCCTGAATATTGCAGCATGATTTCAGCCTCCTGGCTTTAAAAGATATATAATGTGGTCACAGAACACAGAGTCGCTAAAATAGTCCTTCTGCATCTATTCTGCCCCTGAAGTACCCTTGGCTAAGCTGCCTTTTCTCTAAACTTTTTAATTTAAACACAAATTTAGACAGTAACAAATAATGTGAAGTTCCTTCTTAGCCATTCCTTTAGGAGATAAAAACTAAATTATCTCTTTCAGTCTACCTTATGGTCCTAGCTCCCTCAAGAATGCTAAGATGAACTTCACCCTGTACTATATGATGAAAATTAACTTAGTTTATTTTTAAACCAGGTAAGCTGGTTGTTATAAAAATTTATAGGTCTCACTGTTTCTTTACTTGCCTCCTGGATGTACCACCCTAAGCCTGGATGGGTGTAGAAAACAGAAGTAGAGAGTTAAGTGAATATCTATATCTAGCAATAAGCTTCAACTCAGCTCCAAATTCCAACCTTCCTGGCGGCAATAAAAAGCCAGCAATAGTTATCAGAACCAGCAAAGGGAACTTTGTCTGCTGTCTCATACTCTTCCTTACCATTGCTGACTCAGGTGATACGTTACCTGAGGCCCAGATTTCAACTTTGAGGCTAGTAGCCAAATGCATTTTGCAAACATCTTGGTAGGTCTTGATTCTTCACCCCAGTTTAATTGGGCATTTGGGGCTTTAGACAACCCTCTTTATTATATCTGAGTACCAATAGGATTTTATATTGATTTTTATCTTAAGCCAAAATGTACAATTTTTCCCATTCTCTAAGATGCTGACTGACTGATTTTTTGAGACTGCATATGTAACTTAAACACAAATTTCAGTTTAACAAAGCATAACGGTAAGCATCTTTTCTTGTACATCAAAAAGATGAACAAGCAAGACAATGGAAGTGAATTCTTAATTGGAAAATCGGATTCAAATCCCAGCCCACAAGTGGCCCTTGCTACTTGTGAAAGCAAGTGCTTTGATAACTCAGTTTCCTCATCCATAGAAAGAGGAGGTTGGGCCAGACAAAGTCTAAAGTCCTTTCCAGCTCTAAACCTCTGATCCTATGGCAAACGACTAGGCTTTTTTTGTACCTTTATTTAGAGATGGTTAAATTACCCAGAATGCCATTCATTTCTTTTAACCAACAGGTGGCAGTAGTAGTTATAGCATATTAATCAATCATCTCTGTTTATAAGAATAAATGTCTTCACATATATTATGCAACATAATCAGGCCGCTGGTCATAAATAGAATATATAGCCCAAATCAATAGTTTTATTTTAATACCATTTGTATGTGATGAAATTAATCCAGTTATCTTAGCACTCACCAACTGCTAAGATGTACTAACAGATTCTAAAATTCTTATAAAGGATTTTTAGGGTTTAGGCCATTTTGCAAAGACCATTGCAGGGATATTATCCACACCATTCTGTACATGGCTAGGACAACTTCTAAAGAATCAGAAATTTGAAAAATTCTTTAGAGACAATTCTTACTTATTTGGATGTGGATTTTACACTTTGTGGATTATTTAGTACTTATTTCTTTTAATCCCATGCCATATTCTTTATGTCTCAGTGTATATACTGATGTGGCCCCAATCAATTTTAACTTTAGTATTAGCCTAAGCAAAACATAATGAGAGGGGCCAATATGATTTTAAAGCACTTTATATATTAGATTCCTAGTTATTTTTTAAAATTTATCTACCACTTTTGACCATCAGCATTATTGTACTCCTTCCTTAAGACAGATCACACGTTAGTCAACATATTAACTTAAATTCTTTCTATTTGAAAAACTGTGTGGTGGAAGAGGTCCAAAGGTAATTGAGAAATGTTGTTCGGTCACTTCTGACTCATTGTGATCCCATTTGGGGTTTTCTTGTCAAAGATAGTGGAGTGGTTCGCTATTTCCTTCTCCAGTTCATTTTACAGATTAAGAAAGCAAGGCAAACAGGGTTAGGTGACACATAGCTAGTAAGTGTGTAAGGCTAGATTTGAACTCACGAAGATGAGTCTTCCTGACTTTATGCCTGCACTCTATCCACTATGCCACCTAGCTGTCGTAATTGAGAAATAGACCCTTTTGCAGCTAAACTATCATGTGAAAACCAGGGCTTTGCCTCATATTGGTGCTGATCATGGCTTGTGGAGAAAGGTTATGCTTATTTCCCCGTGCCTGCCTTCCATCAGTGCCGCCCCCACCTTCTCTCCCTTGGGCAGGCCCAGGCCATCACTCCCTTACTCTCTCCTGTTGACATAATGCCCTTCCCTTAGGGCCTGCCTTTTTTTTTAATTGCCCCACCAGTACAACTACACCCAATTCGAACAGACTGCCTATATCACATTGCCAGTTTGGGGACCTGTGCCATGGAGGGTGCCCAGGATCAGAGACAATAGCTACGTGTGCCAGCCTCCCCAGCAAAAAAGCCTTAAGCTTCTGTCTCCTTCTGGCCCACCTCTTTGCTCAACTAAATTTGCAGTCTGGTGCCACAATTCTTACATGTGGCTCTAGTCCCTGAGCTCTGAGAGCCTGGACCAGTAAATCAAGAATTGTGTATTTCTCAGATTATTAATTTTTTCTCAATTATTAAAAGCCAAAGGTCAGATTATAACAAATTCATGGAGGGAAGCCTTTTCCCGGGTTTTCTCCCAGTGTGGAAGACAAAACAGTTCTGTTTCCTTCCTATCAGGATATAACATAAAATCCAATTTGCCTTTTAAAATCCTATTCTGAGAAAGCAAAAGCAAGTGCCCATGTGTTGCCCTTTGTCCCGCATTTCTTTTGTTTGTCCTAAAGAGAGACAATTAGGCCAGTCAGTGAGTTTACTGGTTTAATGTATAGATTTCTCCTACCATTGTAACCAGTCCCCTTTCCACTGTACCTCTCTTTCTTTTAAAGAGGCTTGTTCTGTTAATCTGCTTTAAAAGGCGTGATTCTCTGCCTTAATGCTGAGCACCACCCTCAAACACCTTAGTCTTCATCACCTGCTTTCTCTCAAGTCCCAGCTAAAATTCTACCTTTTAGAAGAAATTTTTACTCTCACTCGTACTACTAATACCTTCCGTCTGAAATTTTCTCCAGTTTATTCTGTACACATCTCATTTGCACATAGTTGTTTTCACGTTGTCTCTCCCATTAGACTGGCAGCTCCTCGAAGCCAGGGACTGTCTTTGGTCTTTTTTGTGTCCCCCAGTATTTTAGCCCAAAGTCAGCCATATAATGGGAACCAAGTACATACATACTGACCTGACTCAAGAGTGGCTTGTTTTCATGATGACAAAAGAAAGAATACAAAAGCAGTTCATGTATTTTTTTCCTTAAGTTCATCATTGGTTTTCTTTAATAAGGCACAACAAGAATTATTCATATGAGAGCAGACAAATTAGTTTCATTCAAAAGCTTAACCATTTCAAAAACAGGTATAGCTATATGAGTACACTCTCATAATGCATACTAATAGTTATAAATTACATCAGCAAAATCTGGAGGCAGAAGATTTAAGATGACAAATTATTTTTATTAAGTTGAAATATCTTGCCAGGGTCATTTTCATATGCAGACTACAGACCCAGTAGTGGCCACTTGAGCCAATGCATATGCAGAGTTTATAGTCGGTATATTATTAATGATTTATTATGTTATATGGGGCTGAGATTAGTTTTTAAAGAACTCCCCTGCCACAAAAAGCTCTTTCTTTAATGTGCATACACAAGTAATCCTGTATGTGTATTCCAAATTAAAGTAATCACATGAGCTGCAGTCACCTTTTCAATTAAAATATCTCTGTAGTTTTATTTTAGAAAAATGAAATATAGGTCTCAATCTGTGCTTGTCACTAAATTCTTTAAAAATCTTATTTTGCATCAAATGAAAGGGAAGAATGCATGCTCATGGATCTTTAGAAACATCCTTATTGGTAAAGGGTAATTAGACTTTAGCACTTCAAGGATCCACGGTCAGTAGAGGTATCTCAGACTGTATCCCCTCTGCACAATCATCAGCTCTTTTCGTGATGTGCTGTGGTCAGAAAGTTCATAATCTTGTAGCCATCTGGTGATGATGATCTTCTTTAGTTCAGAGAGCAGACACAATCTGTCCTTGGCTGGTACTAGCAGCTTTTAGAGCTTGGTGGAACTTGCCAGAGCTTGTATTCAGTTGGCACAGCTTTCAGGAATCCTCACTATATCTCAATGAGGTGTCAGAGAAGGACTTTCGTCGAGGAAAGCACTCCAAGTATGTACAACTATAAATATAAGGGATTCCATATACAGCTATATTAGCAAGAAGTGGGGCAGGAAGGCCTGAGATCATATCTGGCTTCCCACACTCACTAGCTGAGTGACTCAGAGCAAGTCACTAAATTTGTCTGCCTCAGTTTCCTCATCTGTAAAATGGATATAAAAATAGCACCTACCTCTTGGGTTGTCAGGATAAAATGAGTTCATCATTGCAAAGTGCTTAGCACAGTGCCTTGCCTATAGTACTATATAAATATTAGCTATTATTTAGAAATAGTAGTAGTAATAGTAGCAATAGTAATCATAGAGTTATCCCTTTCACATAGTGGAGGTTAGGGGCGCAGCACCCCAGAGATCTGGAAAAAATAGGTAAAATATTTTTGGTCCTCCCTTCATATCAGAGAAGTCTGAATTATTATGGTATTAAAAGATTAAACATGTTGATATTATATAATACTATACATATATTTAAACATTTCTGACTTTCTAAACCTTTTCTGCGTTGTCTGTGGCTTCTGCAAAACTCCCTCAAAATTTGCATTTAATTTCTTATGCTGACCTGCATTATATTGAAACCACAATATGGAAGGGATAACTGTACTAGTAGTAGGAATAGTAGGAGTAGGAGTAGTAGGAGTAGTAGGAGTAGTAGGAGGAAGATGAGGAGGAGTCATAGTAGTAGTAATAGTAGTAGTAGACATAGTAGTAGTAGTAGTAGTAGTAGTAGTGGTAGTAGTAGTAGTAGTAGTAGTAGTAGTAGTAGTAGTAGTAGTAGTCATCATAGTAGTAATAGGAGTAGTAGTTGTAATCATAGTTGTCATGGTAGTCATAGTAAGTTGCTTTTCAAAACCTTAAATCACCATATGGGAAATGTTAGTTTTCTTTTTAAAAAGGAGGTATCCTTTCTGTAGATTGTGATATTTTAAAACCTTGGTGTCTGAATGTCCAAGCTGAGAAAAATCCCTTTGGCATGCATTCTCTTAACTTCTTTGAAAAATAGCAAGAAAGAACTTAATAATTAAATCAATGTTTAACATTTAAGTACATGAGTAAAAAGGCATTCACAGACTCTTTGATTATGAAACAAGTTCAGCCAAGATTGACCTGCTTTGTGACAATGGAAAGACTTAGATTTAGGATTTAGATTTAGAAATCAGAGGACCTGAGTTTGAATCTCACTCATGCCATTGGTGACCTTAGCCAATGACTTGACCTATATTCAATTTTCCTATCAGTGAAATGAGGAGGTTGGGCCAGAAGATCTGGGTCTAAATCTATGCTACTATGTTGGTTTTCCTTTTGGTGCATGGATTTTGAGGAAATCACACAATCACTTACTGTCTTTCTTCTGTAATCTTCATATTTCTTAGAATCCTATAACTGGATGACCAACTAACTGACAAGTGACAAGATAGTCACTGATAATATCAATGTACCCTCTGCAATGAGACTTGCTGTTAAGCCCTTGGAAATTCTTTTCAGGGAATTCTCTTTCATGAACAGCTGTGTGATATTATTGAAACCCATCATGATTTCAGCCCTATGCCAGAGATCTGATGATCGTGATTTTAGAGCTAAAAGGGACCTTAGGAGCCATGGAAGTCTAACCCTTTCATTTTCCAGACAAAGAAACCCAGGGAGATTAAAGTGAGGTTAAAGGGGGGTAAATAATTGGAGTCATGATTTATACGTAGGTCCCTTTCCACTGCACCACACCGCCCCTTCTCAGCCTCAGCATCAAAAAACAGAACCTTGTATTGGTAAGGGAATTTGGAGATGCCCCTGTCTTGGCTTGGTTTTTGGGTTAGTGTTAAAACCCAGAGCTTGTGAATCCCACTTGTGGGATGGATTTGTTGACGTGAAGAGATGGGGCTGAACTAGGAGGAGCGGTGAATTGGAAGAGAGGCCCAAGCCTAGAGAAGGCCAGAAGGACTTTGGGAGAGCAGTATCAAGTATCGTGGAGCCTGAGTTGCTGAGAGAAAGACAGCTGAGAGCCTGTGGGAGCTGCCCAGGACTTTGAGGACTGCCACCTGGAACTGCCAAGGACTGAGGAGGCATGGCTGTGATGCCGATGTTTTGTCTGTTTTGATGTTGTTTTGCCAGATTCACCTGATGGTGAAGGACAGTGCTGCTGTTGTAGAGGTCCTGGAACCTGGCTGTTGGTTCAGGAGCCCTGAAGAAGAATTTTCCTGTTGTATGTTTACAGAAATCCTGGAAGAGGGCCTTGCTGATGTTTTCAGGAGTTCTGGGACTGTTCTACAGGCAGAGAGTGACTTGATGAGGACACTGGCTATGGCTTTGTTGAGCCTTTTCTT
>CM053589.1:26636283-26683805 GCA_028646515.1 Pseudochirops corinnae | reverse complement strand
CTGACTAAATGAATGTACTGTCTAGGGGTGGAGTAGTACCTGGATTGAATTGAGCACTTAACTTGCTAAAGGAACAAGTTACGCTGTATTTTGACTTTTTCTGTTCTGTGAATGTTTGCTGAACAAATGGGGTTTACTATGCTGGTAATCCGAACCTTGGAAGTTGCCTTTGCTTGGCATTACAAACCTGAAGTCAGAAAGAACTCCGTTCAAACCGAACCTTAGACACTTGCTATTGGTGTAACGCCGGGCAAATTATTTCATTTTTGTCTGCCTCAGTTTCCCCATCTGCAAGTTGAGGATAATAGCACCTATCACACCAACCCCCTCGGCTGTTGTGAGGATAAAATGAGAAAACATTCGTAAAGTATTTTGCAAACCATAAAAGCTTTATAAATGCTAGCAATTATTGTTGTTATTGTTATACAGTGCTTTAGGGTTTGCAAATCACATGCCATATAGTATCTGATTTGTTCAACATCTCTGTGAGGTAGATACGACACAGCTGTTATTATGCTTATTTGCAGATGAGGAAACTGAGGCTGAGAGGTATCTGATTTACCTACGATCAAATAGTAATTATTTGAGGAATGATTTGAATGTGATCTTTCTAAAATCAGCCCTCTATTCAAATTGAGTAGGGATGACATGCATGACCAGTGCATGATTTTTATAAGACTGTTATTAAAAGCATGAGGAGTACTTTTCCTTGGATACTTGTTACCCATGTGTTACCCTGGGCAAGTCAGTTAACCTCAAAGGACTGTATACTCCTCATATGTGAAAACAAGGACAAGATGGCCTCCGAGGTTTCTTCCAGCTCTAAATCTATGGTCCTAGGATGTTTGACTTTCCCACTAAACATCCAGAGTTCAGGTCTTAAGTGAAATTGCAATCCCTTCCCTCCACCCCCACTTACAGAAGAGCTTTGAGTCTGAACAAAAGGAAGAGGAACTCCATTATCTTCAGGTCAGAGGCATACTTATTTTTAAGACTTTCCTACCCTGGCACATCACAGAAAGACTCAGGATCTGAGCTCCAGAATAGTGTTTTGAATGAAAATACCTCTGAATCTTGGCTCAAGATACCCCATTGGCCAAGTACAAAATCAGGAAAATGTTCATTATTAGATTCAGGATTCCAGTTTAGGCACCCAGAGTGTAGTCTCTGAAAAGCAAAAAATTCTAGATTTTTAGAAGCACAAAGAATTCAGACATATCTAGTGAGCTGAACCCTTTTCACTGTTGCAGCCACTCTGCAAATTACAAGCTTTCTGCCCTCCGGTTGGCAATTTGATTCCTAATCAAGCCAATAATCACCTCCCCAGCATCTTCATGCAGTGCACAGATTCCTATGCCTGCAGTGGGGGGTGGTTCCCTTGAAGGAGAAAATAAGGGATGACTTGATACCAGGAAAGCAGGCACAACTTTCTGGGTCAGGAATTGGCTGTGGTGGGGCTCTGACTGCCAAGAAACTTGCAATGATGTCAGAGCCATCAACCCAGTACCACCAACAGACACTAGGGACCAGAGGTCTCACAAAAGGCTCAAAAAAAAACTTTAAGTCCCCTATATCCAAGATACAAGAAGAGCACCAGGAAGAGATTTTCCTATTTTCTATTTGGTAAGTTCTCTCTGTCTCTTTCATCCCTTCCTCCTCTCTCCCTCCCTTTCTATCTCGCTCCCTCTCTCTCCCAGTGTTAACTCCCGCTATAAGTAGAACAACTTTCTGCTTGAGCTCTTAGCAGCTCTGTTCCTTAGGGTGTATTCTTAGTTTTGCTTCAAGGCTGCCAATGAAATTTCAGAATTGGAAGGAAAAAGGTATTTCCCCCCTCACAAATGTAAACATGTAACTTAGTCTTTGGGAGGAAGCAGAGAAATGAAATCTTTTTTTTTTCTTTCATCTTATAGGAAGATGAAATGAAAATTTTAAAATCTGAAGGAAAAGTCCTTTTCAATTTTTTTTTCCCAATGCTTTACTCGGACCACGTTAAGCCTTGGGCGATTCGTAATTCTTCCGAAAGAATTAATAAAACATCCTTTTCTGAGAACAAATGTGTAAATGAAAACCTTCTCGTTTTGGAATACGTTACTTTTCCCTCCCTTTCCTTTCTTAATACCCTTTCTAAAGGATGTCACTTCAAGGACATTTTCATTTCTCCCACAACATTTTACACGAAACACTTGTCTGTAAAACTGGCTCATTAGCCTGCAAAATTATACTGTACTGAACGACTTTCATTCAAAGTAGAAATGGGATTTTTAGTAGGCAATTTCTGTATTTTATAAAGATAAAGCCATGTTTGATTGCCTCTTCCCAGCTGTTTTGCTTAGTGGTTATAAAGAGACAGTGTGTATGTGTTTTGGGGGTGACAGCTGGGGGTGGCTCTGTGTGTTAAAAACGTCCCTTACCCCAGGAGGGGAAGGGGGGGGAAATCCCACAACTAAGGCAGAACTTTATCCAACCAGCGCGCATGCAGATCCATTAGGCAGTAATGATTTGTCCTTAGGATGCCTGGTGTAAACCCTGAATAAAGAGAGGGAAGCAGAGAACGCAAGCCTGCGGCACAGAGAGGGAGGACTGAGGTGTTCCAGAGTTGCTGGAAGGAGCCCTTCGGTGGAGGTGGGGAGGGGATGCGAGGCCAGGAGGCCAGAGAAGGGTCACTGGGCGCCTAGTCCGAGGGGGCGGGGGCGGGGGCGGGGTGTAGGGGAGGGGACCTTTCGGAGGCCGCGTCTGATCCGCCAGTGAGGGCGTGCAGTCAGACCCAGTCTGCGTCTCTCTCGTGCTTGGGGGTGGGACTGGAGCTTCGGAGCTGTCTGATTGTTGGGAGGGAAAAGCAGCCTCCCTGGCTCTCTGGATGGATTGACTGGAGATGGATCGAATTACACCATTCGCCGTGCTTGGGTTTGTTTTGCTCCTGCTCTGTCCCGCTGCTGGAAGGGCTGGTGGCGAGTTTCGGGATTATACCGAGGAAACCAAAACCTAAGAAGACCGGATTTTTTTTCTCCCGTCTTATATATATTTTTCTTGCCCTGGTGGGTTTCAAGCTTCCTTGCCAGCCTCCCCCCATGAGGTAAGCGCTTCCTTTGGAAAAAAAAAGCAAAAAAAAAATCTTTGCTCCTGTCCAGAAGGGGTGGGTGGGGGGACCCCCAAATCCCCGGACTCGCAGCCGTGCATCTCTCTCTGCATGTGTGTGCATATAGATAGACGGATATTTATAGTGTCGCTGGAGAGTTGATTTCTTTTGCAAGGAACCCTGTCAGCCTGGCGTGCAAGGAGCACACCGAGTCGGAGTAGGGGAGGTTATTTGTACTCTCGCCTGTGGCTAGCTCCTCTGTTTTGCTTGAGGTTTGGGGGGGAGGGGAAACTTGGACCGGGAAGAGGTACTCTTCTCTTAGCGCACTCGCTACCGAACTCCCACCCCCAAAAAATAAAAGGCAGAAGGAGGGGGAAAAGTTGCTTGCCTACGGTTAGGTCTACGTTGCTCCCCGCTCCGCCATCAGTCGGACTGGGGTTCTTTGGGGTGCCAGGGCACGGATGGTTTCTCCAGCGATGGACTGAGAGCCGGGGCTAGGGTGGGGACTGGGGACCCCCACCCCCACCCCCACCCCCACCCCTCCGGGTCCTCCTCCTCCCCAGGCTGGGCTCCCAGACGGCTCTGGCTTGGAGGCTGGGACGGGGAAGAGCTGCAGGCTGGAGGATGGACAGACGCACGGACTCACGAGCCTCCGCCAGCCCCCAGGTCGGCGGCCAGCCTGCAGCCGGGGAGGGAGCTCGGTTGCCCGGACCCACGGAGCCAGCCACCCGACGGGGGTACCTGTTCGTGCGGCCCGAGCGCTGCAGCCCTGGCTGCTGCTGCTGACACCGGGCTCCCGACGGCTCCCGGAGCCTGCCTGAGCACGCCCGCGGCCCTTCCTCGGAGAATCCCTGGGGCCCCGACCCCCGATGCCGAAGTGATCCCATCAAGGGACCAAGGGGCTGTAGCCTCTCCTCTCCAGCCTGCCCCTCCTGCGGGAGCCTGCCGCAGCGGCCGAGGCTACGGGTTGGGGGGTCCTTACCCTCCTTCCGTTCCCATGCCACCCCACCCCATCCCTTCCCCACTCCTCCGTAACTTTCAATGCTTTGTTCTGCTCGAAATGATTTACAGAAACATCTTGGACGGGGCCTCCGCTAGGCTGTAAGAACCCAGCACTGGGGATGTGTTAGGTTTCCATCAACCCATCAATTATGGATGGAAACAAATAAGGAAGAGTCAATTTTGCATGAGTCCCTTCTCGAAGGCGAGGGGCGTCCTCCTCCCTGGAGCCGCCTCTTCTTTTGAAGGCAACTGGAAAAGGGGAGTGGGGGGGAAGACGAAGGGAAGGGTGATAGGGAAGTGGAAGGTAGGAAAACTTTCTTTCCCCTTTCTTTATGGTGATTATCTATTTCTTCCAGCTCCGCAGAAACTGATACAGCAGCTCACACTGGGTAATTTGGAAGAACTTAAATAAGGCTCCTCTATTATTTATAACTCTTGGATTGAAATGAAAGGTCATAGAGGACTTGGAGGTGTAGATGAGCCCTGAGTTTGAAAGATTCCTCGCAGATTGACTCCCAGAACCATTGCTGTCAGGTGATTGAAAATAATCCTGGACTTAAGAGAGAAATGTCATGGAGAGAGAGGGAAAAAATGAGTGTGGATATTAACTGGATCCTTTCAGAAAATCATTCTGACCAGTCTCGAAGATCATCCCCTTATTAGCAATGCTATCTACTGCTTAGTACTCCGACCACCCAGTAGTAGTCTCTCCAGTGTATTGCTCTGTGCTGCTACACACCAAAAACCTAAAAGGGGAAGAGGGTGGGGGGTGGGGTGCAATTTAGAACGCCTGCTTTTAGAAGCAGTAAGAGTGCAGTTGGTCACAGGCAGGATTGGATAGGGGAGTGTGGATGGTTCAGGGCGAGTTCATTCCTACTTATGGAAAGACATGTCAAAGCCCACGACCTACTGACCTAGTGAGGTCATCTTTACTTGGGAGGAGGGCACATTATCATTGTTAATGTGTAGATGGGGGTGGGGAGGGGGAATGGACTTAACCTTTACTGTATTTTTAAAAAATAGATGTGTGTATACACACACAGATATATGGTTGTATCTTGGGTGTTTACAGTATGGTGGGGGGCAAAGATTGTGAGTCAGAAAATCCAAGTTTAAAATCATAGCATTGGCACAGAGTATCTTTGTGACCTTGGACAGGTCTCTTTGCTGGGGTGGGGGTGGGGGGAGCTCATTTTTTTTCCATCTGTAGAATGAGGAGATTACCTTAGTTGATCTCTGCAAATTCTGTGGTTTCAAAACTGTCATGACATTTTCTGAAGCTGTCTTTTCCTGCCAAGAATCCTGAGTTTTATTTTGAAAAGAAAGTATCAGTGCTTTGGATATCTTCTGCCTTTTGGATAATAAAGTTGGCTCTTCCTTCATTTCAGCTTCTGAGTCTTCATGAAATATGTTCTAAAACTTCTGGGCAAATAAAAGCCTAGGAAAAATATTGGTAGATTTAAGATTCCTTCCTTCTCTTCTTGAGGAATCTTATCCCAGGAAGCTCAGTGTGAGAGTGTTTGGTATTCTTTTGTGCTGTGAAAGAATACAATTTTATGCTGCTTTATCCATGCTGGGGGAAAAAAAAATCTGCCTACCTCCTTAGCGCATGTATCTAATTCAGCAGATTAAGTTGTATGTAGTCAAGTTTAAGGTAATGAGTGACAGGCATATTATATAAACATTTATTCTGGCTTAGATAAATAGAACTTGCCAGTTGAGCTCTTCGATTTTGGTCTCTATTACATTAATTTAAACCTTTTACAGCAAATTCCTATATAGTTCAGCTGTAATGAAGGTGTTGGAGAGAAAAAGACCTGTGTAGAATCTATGCTTTGAATTATTTCTAAAGTATCTCTAAACCTACCCCAAAGGGAAGGCACTTTGAGAAGAACAGACATAAGGTAAACTTAAGATTTCCAAATGTTTTATTTAGGAGACCAGTCACTTCTGCTTGTATCTTTACTTACCTTTAACAACTATCCTTTTTTTAAAAAAAAAATCCCATAGGATATCTGCCCTATGCTTGTTTCTAGTAAGGATGCAAGGTAGTTCACATCCTCCTCTAAAACAGAAGAGTGTGCCAAGAATATAGTGACTGCCTTATCATCTAATAGGTAGTTTTAATTTGATTTAAGGTTCCTTCCCATCTCTCCCCCCCTCACAACTGGACCATCTGGACATTTCCTTATTGGGTAGAATGATCTGAGATGACAGCAGTAAACTCCTTAGTCCTTGGAATAATTACAGTTTAGGTATCCTGGAGCCATAAGAAGTTTATGTCCTGGGATGAGAGCGTGTGATCATCCTTATCTGGATCTGTTAGCCCCTTTATTTGTGTTTAGAGGGTTATGCCTGTAGTCTATATGACGGAAGCACTCCCTCTGTTATATTCATTGGGATCTATTACTTGAAATGCATGAAACTAAACTCCAGAAACTTTTACATAAAGATTGTCACTATTACTGTTGATATTACTGTACAATGGTAGGGATAATCCTTGGAAAGTATGTGCTCTTAAGTAGCTTAGTCATTGTTCTTGAGGAAAATGTATAATTTGTTTTAAGAAACAGAAAGGGAAAAACATGAAATCAGATTAGTTTCCACACTACATCTGGAATATTACATAGAGTCAATCAGGCATTAAGTATTTATTAAGTACCTACTATGTCCCAGGCACTGTGCTAAGCCCTGGGAATACAAAGAGAGGCCAAAATAATCCTTGGTCTCGATGAGTTCACAGTGTGATGGAGGAGACAACAGGCAAACCACTATGTTCTAATGAGATCTGGATGGGATAAATTCGAAATGATCAATCGACTGAAGGCACTCTGGGGCATCAGAAAAGGCTTCTGGTAGAAGATGGGATACTGTGTCTGGAAATGCATATAAATCTTCATGAATCTCCTGTTGGTATTGCCATAGAAAGTCAGCCTAATCATTATGACATTACAGGTTAAAATTATATATATTGTGTATGTGTGTGTCTGTGTCTGTGTGTGTGTGTGTGTGTGTGTGTGTGTGTGTGTGACCTGTGATTTTCATCAGTGAATGGAAATCCCTAGGAGGAAGCTCCCTCTATTAATTCAAATGGGCAACTGATCTGCAAGTCTTAAGGAATTGCTTGGGGACTGTGATGTAAAATGACTTGCCTAAGGTCAAACAGCCTCTGCGGGTCCAGTGCAGATCTTCCTGACTTGGAGACTTTCTCCTTTAGGCACTGTGCCAGGCTGTTGTAAATTAATGTTCTTTATGAGTAGACATTGGAGGGTGTTTTGTTTATAAGAGGAGGAAGGGAAGAAGGGGAGTTTGAGACCATCAGATCCATCCGTCTCAAAGGCATCGTGCTAGATTTTAGTGTGGGCCAGACAGAACTTTTTTTTTCCTTTCTCATTTGGTCCAGGATTGGTGATTGCCTGCTAACCCATCATACTCATCATATAAGTACAGAGTACATACATATCTTCCTTTCGAGTCACATGAGTATTTTTTTTTTATCTCAGAATAGGATGAAAAAAAGATTAAAGACATCGAAGACCAGCCCAATGGACTTACTGGACTTAGAGTTAGGAAGATCTATCTAGGTTAGAAGTCTGCTTCTGCCACTTATTTTTTGACCACTGGCCTCAGTTTATTCATCCATAAAATGGGGGAGAATAATACCCACCTCACAGGCTCCTTGAGGTTTTCAACCGTCACTAGTAAAACTCATACATTGTTCCTTTCATTATGATGGTTGTTAAAACAGGTGTGCTCTTTTTTTTCCCAGTATGTTTAGTTAAAATCTATCTGAGCCATCTTTATTAAGTTGTTGCTTGTTTTGAGAACAGCTGCCAGCCTCCAATTCAGAAGAAAGTGTGTTCTGATCTGCTCCCATGTCATACGTAAGAAATGAAAATCATATTACTGTAGCAACCTGACAATACCATTCTCAATTGCTGTGGGGACTGACTGTCTTGAGTTGCCTTCCTCAGACTGAACAATGGTAGCGAAGCCAAAATTGAGTTACTTCCATTTGGTCCAACGGGAAAACGGCTAGATTGTCTTTATTTTCAAAAGCAAGTGTTTATGGAAGCGGCGAAATCCAATCCAGGGACCCAGTATATAGCACATGAGGTGTCCTTCTTTCTCAAACTTTTCTTTTCAGTTAGGCTTTTGTTAACTAACCCAGATTAGCATTTTAACAACCCTGAAGTGAACTTCTGCCATTCTTTCGACTTGGACACAGTATGTATATCATCCATCATTCTGTCCTTGGCCACAACAGGCTACTGGCTCCATAACCATTTGGAGCTACACAGAATTCATCCGACTGTGAACAGCACAGCTGGCTATAGCAGTTTTTTCTTCCACACTACTGGCATCATTGTCTGGTTTTGGTAACTAAAGTTAACATCCAGAACAGGAAGTTTCTTTAGTTTGCCAACCTGGCACAACCTCCTCCCTCCACCAACTTTGGCAGGGGCACACCTGCAGAAAAGTCATAGTAAGAGTGGAGGGGCAACCGTGGGCATTTTTAAATGGGGAGTCACCCTAACCTTCACACAGATTCCTATGTAGTCTCTTCAGGCTTGATTATTAAACCACTTGAGTAATGGAATTAGGAGCTGCCCAGACGCCACTCAGACTGGACTTGGAGAATACCGTATATTTTGGAAAGGAGAAGAAAGAAATTAAAGTACTTTATAGCTTACAATTCCACTTGACAGAAAACAGAAAGACCCAGACTAATTCTTTGGTGAACTACACTGTTGCTACATCTTTATTTTTTTTTTCTTCACAAAGGCAAACACATGATTTAGCTAAATCTGGGCCCCGTGTCTAATAGTTGCACCAGATGCTTTCTGCAAGACTTTTTTTTCCCCTTTTTGCAATAAAATGATATAAAACTACAACTTTTTACTTGTTAAGGCATGAAAGGCATGACTCATTATAATAAAATCAGCTCTCCATAGGTTGATTGTGTGTAGCTCTTTTCTTACCTATGTTTTCCAGGGTTTTTTCTTAGCCTATGTTGATTAACCTCAGTTAATCAACCAATATTTACTAAGCACCTATTGTATGTGTGCTAAGCACTGAGATACTAAGAGAAAAAAATTTGTACCCTCAAGGAGCTCCTGTTCTAATGGCATAGATAGCATGTATGCATAGTCAGTAAACATATTATACTATACAAATATATATTATACTGTACAAATGCTTTGTATCTGTTTTGTATATATATTATATATAGATATATATAAAAATATCTTATATATGGCAAAGACATATGATATAATAGTGCTGGGACTACCAATGGCATGTGTCTATGTTATGCACACACACACAGATATAACAACACGAAACAGATACAAGGCATTTGTTTATATATATATATATAAAATATATGTATAAAATGTGTCTGTGTATATATGTGTGTGTGTGTACACACACACATATATATCTATGCACACATACCTGCTATCTCTTCTATTAGAAAGTGAGCTTTAGGGGAGTCCTTTTTTCTGTCTTCCTCCATCAGTGCTTAGCACAATGCCTGGCATACAATAGGTGCCTAATGTTTTTTTTTTTAAATTCTCAGGTTTGCCTCTCTCTTTCTCTCTTAGATATAGGTAGATATATATAAAAACATATATAAACATAACACACAAAACAGATAGAAGATATTTACAGTGGGAGAGGGGCAGGAAAGGTGAGGAGGAGAAAGAGTACCCGAAACAGAAGGAACCACCGATGTAAAATGATGAAGATTGGATAGTGTGTGAGGACCAGTAAGTAGGCCAGTATGACTATTGTAAAGTGTGTAGAGCAGTGGTTCTTAACCTTCCTAATGCCAAGACCCTTTAATACTCATACGTGGGCGTATCTGCATGTGGGCGGAACCGCCTGGAGACGAATAGAGGAGCGGTGTCTGGTTCCGAAGACCATCGGAAATATGTGTTTTCCGATGGTCTTAGGTGACCCCTGTGACCCCTGTGAAAGGATTTTTCGACCCCCAAAGGGGTTGTGACCACAGTTTGAGAACCACTGGTGTAGAGGGAAATAACATGTAATACGTCTGAAAAAATGTCAAAGAAGGAGATTATATTTGATTGTCAAGGTAACCAAGAGCCATTTGAGTTGGGGGTAGGAGGAAGTGCCATGGTCAGATCTGTGCTTTAGGAAAACCCATTTGACAGCTGTGTGGAGGACATTTTCTGAAGTTCAGAGAGAAATGGAATTGTAAAGGGTCTCTCATTTGTATGTTAAGATTTGTTTTCCTTGATAAATGCAACCACAGGGAAGACTCTGTTCAATGACTTTCTGATTATTACTCTCAAGAAATGTATAAAATTGGGAGATAGAAGCCAGCAGTGCTTCTTTGATATCATCCTAGGATGACCTACACAAAATCCATCTAAAAGGATTCTCAGTAGAAGATGGGACCTCTCTTCCAGCTTCTCCTGTTTGTGGATGACTTTATGCTTTATCAAGCTCCATAATGTTTACTGAGCTTCCTAGCTGATTGATATCTGAGACTATTCAAAAGAAATCGGCCTGACAATCCAAATAGGAAAATAAAGTGGATGAAAAATGCCCATTATCCAACTATGGCATTCAGTTAGATGGCTGATTCATAGAGTTAGTATACGTGTATATGAGTGAGTGTGAGTATGAATGTGTATATGTATATCTTAGACAAGGCAAGTGGAATATGAACTGGGGCAAGAATTGAAAGAGGGGAGAAAAAGAGAAGAAAGTAGACTGAGTTGCATTTGGAAAATAGCACAGAACTCTTAATAATCTCAAGACTATGCCTGGCCTGAATTCCAAGGCCATTTCTTTTTTAACCTAAGTGTTATCCCAGCAGTAGTGTATGGTTGTGTATCATGAATCTCCCCAGTCTGCAAGAAATCAAAATTGTAGGTGACCAAAGGATAACAGAGAGAATACATACTAGGGATGTAACAGATGGACAACCCCAGTTCTTTCCTAATGCTCCACTGGTGCCTCTAAAATGTAAAAGGATTAGAGCAGTGGTTCTCAACCTTCCTAATGTCGTGACCCTTTAATACAGTTCCTCATGTTGTGGTGACCCCCAACCATAAAATTATTTTTGTTGCTACTTCATAACTGTAATTTTGCTACTGTTAGGAATCGTAATGTAAATATCTGATATGCAGATGTATTTTTATTGTTACAAACTGAACATAACCCACAGGTTGAGAACCACTGGATTAGAGGAAACCAACAGCATCCTCTACGGAGGAACAATTTTAAACAGTATAGAAATTCAGACAAGATGGGAAGTCATGGATAATTTGCCATTTGCACCGGCATATAAGATCACAGATCTGTTGAAGTATGAAGACATTGAAATAGAGAAATGAAATGCATTCCTAGAGTCAGTAGTACTGGTACTCCTTATTTGAAACAGGCGTGAGACATTTCTGTCTTCATAACCATTTACATGCTAATTTAGCCCCAAAGCAGCTTTGATAATATGAATCTAGCTTTATCGTCTTCTGGCCCCATGATCTTCCTGGTCTTAGTTTGCATCAAAGAGGGTAAAGATGATCTTTTCATAACAAATTCATATTATATAATATGACATATACAGTATGTATAGAGACATCAACCTCAAATAACTTTTATCTAAGCCATGCTCTTGCTCTCCATCCTTCAGTTTTTCCCCCTTCTGTTCCCCAAATTATGACATCTTGCCCCTTTCACAGTATGCCAGAGAAGTATCTTTTCCTGCGATTTTTCTCTTTGTTAGGGTTCCCTGTCCAAGATTACAGTGGCATAGGACAAATTATGTTATTTATCACTCTCCTTCAAAAAGTGTTTTTGCTTCTGGTGTGATTGACATTCATTTCCCACATCTTGGCAGGTGAAGATCCATTATGTATCCTTGTCCCATTTCCCAAAAGTATTTTATTGGCCCCATCAGCAAAGACAGCAAGGGCTGCAGATGTTCAGGCATTAGTAGCATCAGCATGGAGAGAATAGTACTGTAGTTCCACTGTGTGTTACAACATATATTTTTCTGGGTTATGGTTGAATGAAAGCATCCTTTTGCCTGTATGAGTAATCAGATCCATCTCTGAGAAATTGCCAACTAGGCTGTTTGGGTTTTTTTTGGGGGGGGACCAGAGGGCAGAAGGGGGTACTTTTAGAGTAAGTTAGATCCTTCTATATTAAAGGTTTGTATTTGGAAAATAAACCCTAACACAGAATGCTGACATGTCACGCTAAGTCCTCCTAAGTACGTTTTGGAAAGAAAATCATGGGTTAAAAAGTCCTGGGATTCTTGTATGTGTATAATAAGACCTCAGAAAAAGCTGCAATTACTTTGCCTATTACTGTAGTCTGTACTTAAATTTAAAGGAGGGAGTTGAGCTATACCATGTGTCTTCTTTGGCATGTAGCAGCACAGCAGAGAAGGAGGAGGGCACCTATGCTCTGGAACAGATGAAACTCTGACCAAAATAACATATTCATTTTCTAGGATTAGGCTGTCAGCAGCCCAGCAGATAAGAACACTGCAGCTCCTGCTGCTGGCCAAGGACTCTCAATGCTATTAAAAGGGTTTTTGGTAGCTCTTTTTAGTTTGTTCTTTGCCATCATTTATCAGTGGGAGAGTTCCTGAAAATCCTGTGGGTAGTTGGTAGGGCAGGCAGAGGCTCCATCTGTTGGGTACAATAAATGCAATATTTGTCATTGATTCCCTTTTATGTAGCTTGTCTTAATGGCTAGTCATGGAGCAGAGGCTTTGAAAGCACACCATCCTTAAGACAGAGTGAATGGAATCGACCTTGGGGTGATTTAGTTTAAGGTGCAATGATTTGCTTGGTGATTGGCAAATACAGTTCCAAGCCAGCTTCTATTCAGTGCTACAGTTATCATGGTAAAAGATATCATTCTACCTCCAATTACCAGTTAGGAGAATTACTAAGCAGGTAGGAAGCAAAGCCAGCCTTGAATATTGGTGCTTCCTTCATATACGATCCCTTTTTAACTTGAGAGGACCAGAGATACAGATACTTTAACAAATCCAGTCATTTAACCAAAAAAGCATTTTGTTAAGTCTTTGCTCTGTGCCAGACACTGGGCTAAGGCCTGAGGAGTACAAAGAAAAAGTAAAAACAGTCTCTGTCCTTAAAGAACTTCTTCTTAATAGGGGGAGACAGAATATACATATCTAGGTCTATATAAGATATATAGAAAGTGGAAGGAGGGGAAGGAGGAAGGAAAGAAGGAAGGGAAGGATTTATTAAGAACTTGTCTCATTTGATACTGACAATTGTGGGAGGTAGCCATTATTATTATTCCTGTTTCACATCTGAGGAAACTGAGGCCGAACAGTTAAGCAGCTTATCCAGAGTTACACAGCTCATATCTTGAGGCTGATTTGAACACAGACAGGTCTTCCTGATTCCAGACCCAGTTCTGTATCTATTACTCTACCAAGCTGCCTCTATAATAAAACCTTAGGGGGGTTAGTTAGCAACTGGGAGAACTGAGAAAGGCTTTCTGTCTTGAGTTGGCAACTCAAGATGGCTCTTGACTTGAGTCTTGAAGGAAAGTCAGGGTTCTAAGTAGGGGAAGTGAAGAGGAAAAGCATTCCAGACGTGATGGGCAGTCAGAGTAGAGGCAGGAAAACCTACACCTGTAGATTGGTTTTGGTTTTATTTCGGGAAAAATTCTAACACAAAGAAATCTTGTGAATAGGTAATATTTGAATATCAATAGAATTCTTTAAGGTTGGCTTTATATACATACATACATACACACATAAAGATATGAATACACATATATGTATACATATGTACAAATATATGTCTATATATACACATATACATATACACATATAGATACATATATTTGCATATATTATCTCATTTGATCTTCATGACACTGTCAAATAGGTAATATTATTATCTCCATTTTATAGTGGAAACTGAGGCAGAAAGATAAAGTGACCTGCCCACAACCACACAACTAAAGAAGTATCAGGTTTTCCTTACCTTCAAGTCAAATGCTGTCTATCTCCTGTACCATTCTGTTGCCCCGTATGAAAGTTAAATAAATTTCTAACTTGAATGCATTGCAGATGTGGCCCACCATGGCCCCAAACCACATTTCACATTGTAATTGATGAGAACTGGATGCTTTTCATTTCTCTGAAGCCCAAGAGCACCAGGGTCGGGGAAGAGAAGGCTGAAGGTGAATATATATCTTAAGATCTATTGGTTTTGGAACTCTTGCCATCAGATGTTTCTTGGACACCCTGGAATGCAGGTGCCTACTATGGTGAAAAGACTGGTGAGAAAGAACATGCTGTACAAAGATCAGTGGAAGGAAAATGGGAATATGTGGCTTAGGAAAGAGAAGACTCATGCAGCTGGGAACATAATAGTAGTCTTCAAGGATTTCAAGGGCTGTCAGGGGGAAAAGGGATTACACTGGTTCTGCTTGATTTCAGAAGGCAGAGCCAAGAGCAATGGTGGAGGTTAAAGAGACAGATTTTAAGCTTAAGAAAGATCTAGACTTGGATCCAGTGATCACAGAGAGCAAACATGGCTTTTCCAAGAGTGGGCTATGTCAGATGAGCCTCATTTCCCATTTTGACAAGGTTATAAGACTGATGGGACAGAGGACGGAATACAGGAGATAGAGTTTACTTTGATTTATTCATTCATTCACTCATCTATCTATCCATGGATTCATTCATCCATTTATTTATTCATTCATTCATTCATTTATTTGAATTTGCCTAGATTTTAACCAAGTGTTTGACAAGAGTTTCTTATGCTGTTCTTGTGGATAAGATGGAGAGAGATGGGACAGAAGATATGTAGTCAGGTGGCTTTGAAAGTCTCGAACCAAAAATAAAAAGTCATTGATGGTTCAGTATCAGTTTGGAGGAAGGTCTCTCATGTCAGTTACATGTATCTGTGCTATTTAAAATTTGTCAGTGACTTAAATAAGGTTCTAAATGGCACACTTACCAAATTTGCAGATGATACAGAGCTTGGAGAAATAAGCTAGCTAATACATTAGATGTCAGAGAGAATGGATCCAAAAATATCTTGACTGACTAGAATGTTGAGCTGAATCTAATAAAATGAAATTAACTCCAGTACTAAAAAAGGGTCTGTGATCTCATTGAAGTGCCTGCTCTTCCTCTGCGTGATTCTTAAACATATTCTCGCTTGAGTTCACTGCATCTGGTATGCTTGAGGACCTTCCTCCATTTTTTTTTTTAGCATCAGGACACCAATGGTACATGTAGGCTATGCAGTGGTCATCACTTACTTTCATTCCATGATTGTCCCCATATTCCTTTTTGATCCAACATTTCTTTGATATCCTTTATACCGCTTTTCCTCTGTAATACCTTGTTTGTAATGTCATTTCAGCTTGGTCTCGTCTACCATTAATCAAATCAACAGGCATTTGTTAAGTGTTTACTGTGTGAGTCAGGCATTGGGTTAGACTAAAGGATTACAAAGAGGTAAAAAAATTTAAAATCTTCCCTTCTTTTAAGGAGCTTTCATTCTCTTGGGATGTACTTCTTTATTGCCCTTTGAGTGAACCTAATTTTAATTCTTTGGAGGCTTACATATACTATGACTTGTAACCATGCAATATCACCATCAGAATGGTGGCATTAATGACACTTTCCTATCTATTTCTATAGAAATTTTTTATATACTCATTGAGGTCCTCCTTGATGAGGCTATTGGAAAGGAATAAGCAAGATTTACTAAGCAGTATTCCATAGTTAGACCACATCATTACCAATTACCATCAATTGCTGGAGAGAATATAAATCATACTGTGCGTCTTGTTTGTTGGGTATAAGAAAGCATGCGACTGAGTTAAGCAAAATACTTTAAAGGCTCTCTTCTAACAAAGTGTCTTGCGTAAATTATAGGCCAGAATTCTACAAGAGTCCTCAGATGATATTGTGGGATGATCCTTTGACCATTAATAATGAAATAATTACTGATAAACAGGAAAGATTCCAAAGTAGTGTGACCAGGATGATGAAGAGCTAGGCAGATGTGCAATATGAGAATTGGTTGAAGGAACAGTGGATTATCCCAGAGAAGGAAGACTGAGAGGTGGGAGGAAAAGAGTGGACATATATATTGGTTTTTTCTTGACCCTTGAGTGTAGAATTAGGAGCCATGAGTGGAAATTGCAAAGAGGCGTATTGACACTTGGTATAATAATAAAAAAGAAAAATTCCTAATAAGTAGAGCTGTCCCAGAGTAGAATGGGCAGCCTTTAGAAATAGTGGATTTGAGAAACCTTTAAACCAAAATGGGATGCCCACTCCTTTGGGTCTCTTATAGAGGGGGTTTGGACTAGATGGCTTCCCAGTTCTTTCTCATGGCTTAGATTCTGTGATTGGACATTTCTTTCCTGATCTAAATTCACAGGGTAGCGTCCACCAATGATGGATCACCAGCAAAGCTAGTCTACGCAGACATTGCCAAGAGGAGACTGAAGGTGAAGGTCTTGAGTGAGGAAAGAAAAGAGAGGGCCATAGTTCTGTGGCCAGGAGTGTTCCTGAGACCATTCTAACCAGTTTGTAGGAGCTTATCGTTACATTTTCAGTATTTACATTTAAACCTCGGAAATTGGCAAACACTACAAATCAAGGCTTGAATTACTGTTTTGTTAATTGTCTAGACTTAATAAAGTATTAATAATGCAGATTAAATTTGAGTGTGTGCATACCTTTTTTTTTTTTTTTCCTGGAGAGCATGGTTGTTAAACGTTTATAAGCACACACCCACAAGCTCTATAATCATTGCTTGAGCTCAGCAGCAATGTAGTAGAAGGTCCAGGTCAAAAAGGCATCATCAGACCAGAGACCTATGCTAGAAATAATAATAATAATAATGTTTACTGACATTCATGTAACATTTTAGAATTTGAAAATTGCTTTATGATGGTTGTCTCATTTGAACTTGTAACGTCCGTACATATGCCCCTCTGCCTCCTGGAAAGTCTAACAGCGGCAACCAGTTTTGATGGGCTAGTAGGTAAGGCCTCAAGATCTCTGTATGGGTCTAGGCCTCTAAATTATCACTGTGTAGCTCTAGCCTTATTTTTCTTACTGCCTAAACAGACCCCTTCCATTTCAGAGGTTGTCATACTACTGATCAGCAGTAGTGGTAGTAGAAATCTTGGCAACTTTAGAATGGAAGGGGAAACACTTCTCCCTATTATTAAAACAAATGTTTTAAGAAAATTCAGTGTAATAAAAATTAATTTATAAAACAGATAAATTAGGGGATAATTACTTAAACCATCTGCTTTGCAAGTAGTATATGAGCCCAGAGTGCATTTTAAATATAAGCTCCCCAAGTTCATTTTTTAAGACCTTGAAAGATCCTTTACTACTTGACAGAAAGGCAGAGGACACTTAGAGAATGTTAGAGCATTTTTTGCAGATGAGGAAGCTGGGCTCTGGAGGTCAAGGTCACACAGTTTGTCAATTCAGTGGCAGAACTTAGCTGAGAACCCTGGTCTCTTGTCTGCCAGCCCGGCGTTCCTTCTTCTAGACAGCCTCTGCTGCCCAGTTGTTGGGCCACTGTCAAATAAAGATCAATCAGAAATGAAGACAAAGCTTCTCTGAACTTATAAAATGAGCCATTGGAGAAATAGGTTACTGTTTATAAAAATCCAATACTGGCAGCTTTTCAGGAGCACATCTCTTGTATAAAAGCAAGGTACACCTATTGTCTTTTAATGTCCCCAGTTAATGGTGCTAGGCACAGCATGAATGCCTATTAGATTGATGGAGTGACTGCCTCAGCCTCCCAGAAGTAGAATTCCATTTCTAGACTGGTCCTGAGAAACAGACCAGACTGGTCTAAATTTTCACCCCAGAAAAGATCTTGAACAAAATCAGCTTGGGAATGAGGAAGGTCTGTGTGTTTGTGTTGGGGTGGAGGAGACAGAACAGGAGGTTTAGGTTTTATTTTTCCTGTTTATGGAAGTATTACTCGGAAGCTTTCAGGTGACTGGGGTCGGGAAGAGATGCTGACAACAGTAGTAACCCCCTTTTATATCATCCTTTAATGTTTACAAAATGTTCTCTTTCCTCAAAACAACCCTGCAAGGCAAGTATTATCATGTCCATTTTACAGATGAGGAAACTGTGTCTCCAAGGTTATTTGAACTCTTATCCATGGTCACATAGCTGGGGTTAGAAATCAAACACAAAGTCAGGTCTCCTGATTCCAGTTTTAACTTTCTGACCACTCCTCCATACTTTTTTTTTTAAAACCAGACCTATGATTACATTAGTAGTGAACTTGGAGAAAACTCCAAGCCAATACTTGTTCTACAATTCCAACAGTTCTGCCAGACACCCAGAGGTTAAATGATTTGCCCAGGATCATATAGTAGGCATCCAGCCTACCCGACTGAAACAGAAAAGATAGAGGTAGCAATGGTCTTCCCTTCCCATCTTATATTTAGCAGGGCTTTCTATATTGAGGTAGCCCTGCAGGCTGATATAAAGCTGATATAAAGTCTTAATAAAGGGGCCAGAATTCAGAGATTTTCCTCAGGCTTCTCTGGCCAGGACTAACACTTACTTCCCCTGGGTCCCTGAGTTATCATCTTCATTGATTCATATAGCAAGCTAACTAGCAGCTAGGATGCCTGTTGCTTTTAACTAACAAGGAGAATGGTTATAGGAGAGAAAACATTCCTAGCTGCCCCGGGAGAATGAATCAAGTAATAAAGCCCGCTCCGAGCTAAATGGTTTCTTTCAGTTCACAGAGATCTTCACAGGGAAACAGAAATTAAGAAAGCAAAAGGGCAGCCGCTTTTTTCTGCTGACTAGCCTGTATAATTTCATAAATGGAGTCCTGGGCCAATATTTATAGCAACAGTTTTTGATTTAATGATAAACTGAGATAAGGGTAATCAGACTTCATGCTTCAGGGCATAAGGTGATTGTCTGCTACAGTCAAGATGGATTTTTTTTTCCCTTTATACGTTGCCCAATTGACGAGATACATTAAAGAGCATAGTTAGCTCCACCCCATAGATCTGGGACTAGGGGAACCCCACTTGTTAGAGTGGAACCATAATGGGGAAATATTTTCCAGGAAGAGATGGCCTATCATAACTTTATTTGACCACTTGTTACACTTAAAGAGAGACATGGACCAAATTTGGTAGCATGTATATATTTGTGTATGTATACAATTATGTGTAGGTATATACATATATGTTATATGTAAGTACATATAGGCATACATATATACAAATACACATGGCTTTATATACACAGAGGCTTATACAGCAAACTGCTTTTATAGAATTACTAGTGAATAAAATTACCTACTCATTTGAATCAATATGGGCAAATGAAAAGCCATCTGTATATTATTACATTTGGGAAGAAATTTGCTTTTATATTAGAATCATGAGTTTTGGATTTTGGAATCAGACAATGTTCAAATGCAGGGGGTGAACACTTGGCTAAGGAAGCTTATACAGATCTTAGCAGCCCTCCTTTGTGTAGGGGATACTAGAGGTAGAGACAAGGGTTGGAGGTTTGTCTGGAAGCCTATATGAGCAAGATCCCCCTGATTTCTATTCCCTCAACAAGCTAGCATTGTAGAAAGTTGACAGAGGAAGTAGCCCAGTGGATAATGCCGTATGACTCAGGACACTTCTTTGTGACTCAGTCTCCTCATCTGTAAAAGGAGGAATTAATGTCCTTTAAGTCTCCTTCCAACATCAGATCTATGATATGTGAATATTTCTCCTTTGTGCCAGGGCAATTTATACTGTATCTCCAGCTTTAAATTGAAAGATCAAACCACCTTTGCTGGACCTGGATGCCTGAAGGCCAACTGGGGAATCAAAGGAACATGGCCAGTGGGTCTGATCACTTTACAAAGGATCCCAGTACAAAGTTGCCTGACGTCTTTTTAGATGTAGTAGCCTGATGCTAGTATAGTTCTGAAGTTTAGAACGTGAGACCTCTGGTAAAATGCTTTTCAGGTCTCTATGTAATTGAATTGGACAGTTAATAGGTTCAAATCCCACAGTGATTCTAATCTTTGGAGTCTGCTGTATACAGATATATGATCAAACTTATTTTTATTATTGTATATTTATATAGACCAGTTGTGGTGAATTTCTAGGAGAATTTGGACATGTGTCCCAGGATGAGCAAGCATAGATAGATGAGTTTCCATCCACTTCCTAGGAGGGAATATGAATATCAGTGGTATCAATCAACATTTATTAAATTTAAGATGTGTAGGAACACTATGTTAAGTGCTGAAACTACAAGGAGAAGGCAAAAACATGGTCCCTTGGGAGAGACAACATGTAAATTAAAAACTATATACAAGAAGTATAAAGAGTGGGTTGAAGATAACCCTAGGAGGGAAGGCACTAGTCTTTGGGAGGACCAAAGAAGACCTCCTACAGAAGGTTCAGATCACAAATCCTTTTGGCTATCAGTCTGGTTCTCCCATATTAGAGTATATGTGTTCATGTTGTATCTATCTAATCTTTTGTTATTATTGTTCAGTCATTTCAATCATGTCTGACTCTCTGTGACCCCATTTGGGGTTTTCTTGGCAAAGATACTGGAGTGGTTGGCCATTTCCCTCTCTAGCTCATTTTTCAGATGAGGAAACTGAGGCAAACAGAGTTAAGTGACTTGCCTAGGATCACACAGCCAGTAAGTGTCTGAGACCAGGTTTGAACTTGGGAAGATGAGTCTTTCTGACTCCAGGGCTGGCACTCTATCCCCTACACAACCTAGCTGCCTTATTGTCATTGTAACTCCTTAGGACCTACCGTAGACCATTGTACATAGCAGAGTCATAATGACTATTTATTGAGTCAATATATCAATTTAAAAATCATTTATTGGGGCAGTTAGGTAGCACCATAGGTAGAGCAACTGGATCTGGAATCAGGAGGATCTGAGTTATTATAAATACAGGCTATAATTACTGAAGTATTTTCATTTTCTACAAGGGGGAAGCATGAACACAAACTTCATTGGTTTTTTTTTTCCAATCCTAGTAGACTTCACTATAACATAATCAAGTTTTTTCACAGTTTAACCTTCACTCAGTTGTGTGACCCTGGGCAAGTCACTTAACCCTGACTGCCCCCCCCCCCCAAAAAAAAAGTCATTTATTAAGTGCCTACTATGTGTGGGCATTGGGGATACAAAGACAAAAAAAATAAACAATTTCTACCCTCCAGGAGCCTCCCTCTGTTGAGGGAGACAACACACACACATACACACACACACACACACACACACACACACACATATATATACATATATATATATGTAGACTATGTTATGACATAAATTCAAGATAATTTTAGGAGTTAGGACAGTCGGATGGAGATCAGTAAAGACTACATGTAGAGAAGGTCGTGTTTAAGCTGTATCTTGAAGAAAACAAGAGGTAGGTGTTAAGGTGGAGGTGAGGAGGGGGTACGTTCCAGCCTTGGGGTACAGCTAGTGAATGAAATTCATTGCTTGGGAAAAGTTTTCAAATGGAAATAATCATGTTTCTCTTACAATTCATGGACTACACTATCACTGCTTTCCCCACACCCCAAGATCCCCATAATTTTCCATTATGCTAGCCCTGAAGAGCAGTCTCATGTAACTGGCTACATTGCACTTACTGTCTTGTTCTGAGATGCATGGCTCCCCCATAGAAATCTCACCCACTGGGGTGATAAACAATTATCTTACACCGAGGTGCCACCTGGGCTAATGCCCAAGCCAAGAGTGAGAAAGGAGGGAATGAGAGTAATCTCTCCCTTGAGAAGACGCTCACTGGCTGCCCTGGATGAGAAAAACCATCATGATCATTGTGCTTAGATTCCGCCATATTGCATGTGTTATTATGGTTGATATGGGGAGAAAAAGCAGCGATTCTGCCATTTTTACTTTCCAACTGTTAACCAACATTTTACCGTAGGATGCAGAAAACTTTTGTAAAACTATTTTTAACAGTCTCTGCATCCATATCTGTACCTGCCTAAGTAAACATGTGTGTTTCTCCTCTGTGTGTGCATGCACACATGTACCCAGGTATGTGCCCACACGATGGACATTACTGAAACATGTTCATGCATTCATGCAAGCTGTAAAAGTAGAAAATGAAGTCCAAATGTTTGGAGCATGGCTCGGAAGAAAAGTTATTCCACCTTTATGTGAAAATTTAGTGTGACTGGAACAGAGTCTGCATTTGATTAAGCAGTTTTTTAAAATGTAAAAGTCTTTGCACTTGAGGGCAGTACTTCAAAAGAACCTCCTAGAACATGTTATAAAATTGGTTTACCTTCACTAGGCTTCCATGTTCTCTGCAGTCTGTCTTAAATGAGAAAGAGTGACCTCCCTCCTTTCCCCTTCACTTCAAGTGATCTCATTGAGACATAAATACAAGCTGTAATTACTGAGGTATTTTCATCTTCCGCAAGAGAGGAGCTTGAACACAAACTTTGTCATTTTTTTCAATCCTAGTAGACTTTTCACTAATGACGCGGTCAAATTTTTCCATGGTTTACCATTTACTCAGGAAAACAGTATGCATTTATTAAGTACCTACTGTACGTCTAGAAATATGACTTGACGGCTTCAAGAAACTTGTCCTAAATTAATTTTGTTCCATTTTAAATTCTAAGTTGTCTTCCTCCCTCCCCACCCTACACTTAGAGCCACCCGTGGGGTGGGGGGGGAGGTGTAGGTGTGTAAAACCATACTATACAGGACATACTTTAATTTATCAATTCTTTCTCTCATTCTTCTTCCCTGCCCTATCCTGGGAGCTATTTCTATATAATTTGAGTCTGTTACTATCATAAATTATATCTCATCTTTTTTTTTTTTAATAGGGTTTTACAAGTTTATAAAGCTGTCACTTAAGTGGCGTGAGGGATGGAGTACTGGACAAGAATCTTGCTTCTGCCTCCAAGGGTTGCCATCCATAGTTACTAGCTGTTACCCTAGCCCATAACAATCTGGCGAAGCAAACGCTGCAAGTATTATTCTACCCATTTTATAGCTAAGGAAACTGAGGACTGGAAAAGTTAAGTGATTTTTGCCTAGATCACAGATCCTGTAAATGGCAGACTCCCAGTCTTATGCGCTGTAATTGCATTGCGTAATGTGGCTTTTTTTTAAATAAAGAATTCCACCCTTCATTCCATTCCACTCGCTCCTTTGTGTCACCTTTAAAACATCCATACCTAATTCAATCCACTTAAATTATCAGTAAATCCTGGGGTACAGTAAACTCTGAGAACCCATGCTTATCTATGCCTTGGGCCACGGCAGTGCAATTCAGCAAAACTTTATTGAATTTCTGCTAAGTATGGGGCGCCATGAAAGACCCTCAAGGAACTTATAATCTACTAAGAGGGACAAAACATGTCCTTAAACCTATAGGAAAGAAATGAATACTAGAAGGGAGAGGAAAAGACTGGACAAGTGCAGGAGAGATTCCTTCTGCCTGCCCAAATGATCTCTGAGAGTTCGCGTTTTCCATTTTGTTTGCCAAAATTAGCCTTTAGTCGGACTTTATTAAAATATTCAAGAATACCTTCCCTCTCGATAACGTGGAAATTCCTTGCAGTCATATATGTGGCTACTCATCCATACCTGCTCATCTAATTAGCTTTTATATAGCACCTGCTGTGTGCTAGGGACTGGACTCATTTGATCCTCACAGCAACCCTAGGAGATAGGTGCTATTATTATCCCTGTTTTACAGATGAGGAAACTGAGGCTTTAAGTGACTTGCCCAAGGTCACACAACTAGTAAGTGTTTGAGGTCAGATTTGAATTTGGGGCTTCCTTACTCCAGATAGAATGTTCCATCTACTGCGCTATCTTATAATTTCACTGTACAGGAGTCCACCCAGTTTTCTCAGGGGGATTTCCATGCTTTCTCTTAACACTGAGAAAATACCAGGGGAGTCCATGCACTGTGTCCTTTGGTTACCTCCTACCCTAGCTACCCACCCATCTTGCATTTCTTTGATGATTTATTTTACTCTGATTTTTTTTTTTGTAAGTCCTTGTTTGTAATGCAGCACCTTCTCTACCTGCCCACCATGAGCCTTTCCTTTGCCTTCAGGCTTTTCAAAATTAAAATGTGACTCTTGGGGGCCAAAAAGTTTTAAAAACCTCTTCTTGTCCCTTCCCTACCCCCAGTCATTGGAACACTGAGGGCATTAGAAGAAATTCGCATCAGCGGGTCCAGTGTTGGCAGCTTGCTTATTACATAAACCTTCCTTGCATTTGTACATCCTCTTCTGTGAATGCCAGCCCAGTGCCGTTGTCTTCCCTCCCAGAGGAGACCATTAATCATTTCCAAATAGCTGCCTTTCCGAGATGGAAAGAAGCCAGGGTGATCAATTGTGGGCAAATATGACTTAAGTGAGTGTCCACTGTGAAGCCTTCATATACCTAAGGCTAGTAGTTTGATCTGCTCCCTGTGTGTCTCTCACTGCAGAGGCTGATGGTCCTGAGTGGGGGGATAAAGGAGAAAGCACACTCTCTTTGCCTTTGTCCTCTATCGATGCTCTAAAGCCTCAGTTTCCCCCATGCCATGGAGAAATAGAAGGAAGAAGCCCTGGGGAGGGCAGTGCTCAAATCAGTACAGATTGGCGTCATTACATCAGTACAGCATAACAGCATCAGGTGTGGGTGGGGAGGAGAAAGCATTTCTGATCATGTTGCTTCCTCAGTCAACAGCCAAGCCTTATAGGGAGGGCATTAGATTTTGACAAAGCCAGTTTTGGGGCAGTGTCTTTGCTTTTGGAGCAAGTCTTTGGAGCTCCAAGGTGATAATGCCTGTCACTAGCTAGGGTGGCTGTTTGAGCTTAGGAATCTCAGGATTGAAATGATGTATTGATCTACCTTGGGTCACTTTTCTTCTTGGGGGACAAGGGTCCTAAATCATCACAGTCAGCATGACCTCAGAGGTTCACAGAAGATCAAAGAAAATCATTCATTTATCATTCAACTGACATTTTTTCCCTCTTTAAAAAAAGATATTATTTTTATTCTGACCTTAACAAACACGAAATAAAATGACATTTCCATACACCCAATAGAATGGGGGAGGGGGAAGAGGATTGTACATAAAATTCAGCTCTATTGCACATCGCTTGTTTTTCTTTTAAAGTAAGTAATAAATTCAACCTGTGGTTTTCAAAGCTGTTCTGCTTTGTACTTCTTTCTGGTCTTTCTTTTTTCTTTTCTCTTCTGTGTATTCTTTAAAGATGCTCCAATGACTTTCTTTTCTTCTTTCTCCTTTCTTTTTTTTTTTTTGGCTAACCCATCATTTGTCTCTACCCCAGTCCCCCTCATCGTTTTCTCTCCCCCTTCCCATTGTGAAAAGAAAAACAAAACTCTTGTAATAAATATGCATAGTCAAGCAAAACAAATTCCCACACAAGCTTCAACAAACATTTATTAAAGCCTACAGGACCAATATTATTCTACAGTCTGTAGGTGTTCAGTGCATGAAGGACGTCCAGCTGTTTTCTTCCTGTCCGTTTTGTTGTTCAACTCTTTCATTTTACGGATGAGGAAACGGACATCCAGATAGGTTAGGTCATTGGCCTAAGGTCATACAGGTAGGAAGTGACTACACCAAAATTTGAACCCAGATATCCCAAATCCAAAATTAATGTGCTTTACATCAAGCCCCGTTTATTGCAGGAGCAATACAGATTTTGTAAACTGATAATTACTGAAGGTCCTAAAGGTAACCCCTGGGTTAACAAGGAAAACCAGAACAATTCTGGGATTTGAATTGATTATTCCTCATTTGCTGAATGCCCTGGTGGTGCTCACCCAGGACTAGCCAAGGTAGTTATCTACAAAATCCGGTGACACGACCTCAACTCTCTGGTCCCCTTAGTCATAGCTGTGCTGGGAGTCTGAATTATTTTTTAAAGCTTTTTTCAAATCATGATGCCTGATTCTAAGTTCTCAAAGGTTATACCAGTAATGCAAAAACCTTAGATAGACTGTTCTTTGGCAACCAGCCTACCTAAGTTCAGGGAGTCTAATCAACAG
The DNA here is from genome assembly GCA_028646515.1 of Pseudochirops corinnae. Classification (NCBI taxonomy): domain Eukaryota; kingdom Metazoa; phylum Chordata; class Mammalia; order Diprotodontia; family Pseudocheiridae; genus Pseudochirops; species Pseudochirops corinnae. The sequence continues at coordinate 26,657,622 of CM053589.1, read as the reverse complement.
AAAGTTAGCTACCCAGGTGATTTTTTTTTGAGGTATGAGGCAATTGCAATCTGTATTGATTCTGGGAGTCCTCATTCCAAGGATATCACAAATCATTTGAAGTGTTGAAGTAATATATCTGTCAGTAATCAATACATAATTATTAAGTACCTACTATGTGCCAGGCACAATGCTAAACACTGGGTATACAGAGAAAGGTAAAGACAGCCTCTGCTTTCAAGGAACTCACAGTCCTAATGGGGGAGAAAAAATCCCAAAAAAGATAAAGTCAAACTATATATGTATATATGCACACACAGATATATATACATGGTATCTGTATTATATAGAATACATGCACATAACAACATGATATGAATATTGCATTGTGCACACATGTATGAGTATGTCATGCATGATATAGGTATGTATAGCATATGACAGCATGTGTGTATATTTCACATTATTATATGGGTGTATATATTGTATTTTATATTACATATTAGTATTATATTTATATACATAGTATATTATATAGGTATATATGTCATATGATAAGGTATATATGATATTTTTGTGATAAACTAGAGATAATCAGTAGAGGGAAGGCACTAGAATTAAGGGTTTGGGAAAGGTTCCTGTATAAGGTAGCATTTTAGCTGGGATTTGAAGGAAGCCAGGCAAGCCTCCAGGAGGTGGAGGTGGAAAGGGAAAGCATTCCAGGCACGGAGAATAGCCAGAGAAATTGCCCAGCTTTAGGAGATGGAATATCTTGCTTTAGAAACAGCAAGGAAACCAGTGTCACAAGAAGAAGAGATGGTATGTACAATGGCAGAAGACTGCAGAGTTGGAGGGGGCAGGTTATAAAGGGCTTCAAAAGCTAAACAGAGGATTTGACATAACCACCTAGCCCTAGCAGTGATAAAAATATCTTTCTGGGGATTCCAGAAGCAGCAACTCATTTACTCTGTTTGAACCTGCACCTAAATGGATAACTTACTCAAAGATACCTTAGTGGCATTAGTGTAGAGGAAAGCACCAGATTTGGGGTCAGGGAATCTGGGCTTGAATTCTGTCTCTATCACTTCCTACCTATGTGACCTCTTCCTCCCTTGTTGTTCATTCATGTCTGATATTTTGTGACCCCATTTGGAATTTTCTTGACAAAGATACTGGAGTGATATGCCATTTCCTTTTCCAGCTCATTTTACAGGTGAGGCAAACAGGGTTAAGTGACTTGCCCAAGGTCACACAGCTAATAAGTGTCTAAGATTGGATTTGAACTCAAGAAGATGAGTCTTCCTGATTCTAGGCCCTGGCTGTATCCACTGGGCAACCTATCTCCCTCAGGCAGGTCAGCTAATCTCAGTGGGGCAAGTTTCCTCATCTAGAAAATGAGATTTGGATGAGATGATCTGGAAGGTCCCTTCCAGTTCTTGATTAATGAGAGTCTGATATGAGACAGTGATATGACTGGAAAGAACCTTTGAGGCCATCCAATTCAACCCCCTCATTTGATAAAGCATCCAAGATCCAAAGGTTCCATTTCTATCCTTATTTCTCACTGCTCTCCTGCCTTTAATCTTAAACCAAACTGGGCTGTTCACTTATGACTGACTTTGTTCCACTCTTTCTCCCCTTTGTTATTGTTCACACCAAATCCTACTCATCTTACCTGTAGAAATCCCTGTCCCAGGAGGCAACATTTGAGCTTTGAATCTTGAAGACTTTCTTGAATTCTTATTGTTGGAAGTGTTCTCTCTCCATCCTCAGAACTCTCATGGTCTGTTTGTTGGTACCTCTCAGTTACTTCCCATTTCAAATTTGTGAACATGTTTTAGCTCCCCTACTCCTGAATTCCTTGAGGGTAGGAACTTGCTTATCTCGGTATCTATTCCTCAGGTAGTAGTGATGTTTTGTATTTAGTAAACAATGAATAGATGCTTATCAAATTTTAATTTTTTTGTCAACTTGTTTTCCCAAGGTCCCAAGGCTAGTTTGTGGCAGAATGGGGACAAGAAAGAACTCAAGTCTCCTGGCTCCTAGCAAGTGTTTTGTTTCTGCTATATCATGATGTTTTTTTTAACAGTAAAAAAGAAAAAGCATTCTCAGAGATGGCTTTTATGTTGCTATTTGCAAGTGACCTCAACTTGAATGAAAACAAGCAAGTATTTGAGGTTCAGATATTTCATGGAAACAACTGCATAGTCTCTTGTTAGATTACAATTAAATTTGATTTTTTCTGTGAGCAAAAATATTTTTTCTTTCCCTTCTTTTGCCATTTAAAAAAATTAAACCTTTTTCAAAAATTAACAAAAATCTATTTTCTCTCCCCTTTACCTCTACCTTTTACTGAAAAAAAAAAGAAAAACCTTGTAACAAATATGCATAATTAAGCAAAATGAGTTCCTTTTATTGGCTTTGTCCAAATAACATGTGGTTTAATCTGCACTGAGTCCATCACCTCTGTTAGAAGGTGGTTAGCATGTTTCATCATGGGACCAATTATTCTAATCAGAGTTTATAAGTCTTTCACGTTGCTTTTCTTTGCAGTGTTATTGTTCAAATTCTTCTGCTCACTTCACTCTGCATCAGTTCATAAAAGTCTTCCCAAATTTCTTTGAAACTACCCTCTTTATTATTCTTTATAGCAGCAGTTCTCAACCTGTGGGTTATGTTCAATTTGTAACAATGAAAATACATCCTGCAAATCAGATATTTACATTATGATTCATAACAGTAGCAAAATTACAGTTATGAAGTAGCAACGAAAATAATTTTATGGTTGGAGGTCACCACAACATGAGGAATTGTATTAAAGGGTCACGGCATTAGGAAGGTTGAGAACCACTGCTTTGTAGCATAGTAATATTCTATTATATTCACATGCCATAATCTGTTTAACCATTTCCCAACTGAAGACCATACCCTTAGTTTCTAGTTCTTTGACACTACAAAAAGAGCTGTTATAAATATTTTTGTACAAATGGATCTTTTTTATCTTTCTTTGATGTCTTTTGGGTATAGACATAGTAGTAATAGTGCCGTTAGGTCTAAGGGCTCACACAGTTTTGTAACTTTGGGAAAATAGTTCCAGATTCCTTTCCAGAATATTCTGACCAATGTGCAGCTCTACCAAGAGTGCAACAATGTGCCTGTTTTCCCATATCCCTTCCAACATTTGTCATTTTCCCATTCTGTCACCTTTATTAATGAGGTAGCAGTGAAGTAGAACTTCAGAATTGTTTTAATTTTCATTTCTCTAAAAGTTATGTATCCTAATAGAGATTTTTTTTACATGGGCTCAGCTGTCTATTGACAGTTGACCAATTGGTTGATAAGGTCAAACCTATAATGACAGGGTGTCTTTCTTTTATAAACTCAAAGCCTACGAAGTTGGATCACAACTAGGAAGGGACCTTTGCTGTCACTGAGTTCAGCCTCCTCATTTTACAGATGGGGAAACAGACTTAAAGAAATTAAGAGACTTGCCCAAGATCATATTGGTTATCGGTGTTTGGGACAGGATTGGAACGCAGCTCCTTCTCTTATCCCAGCACTCTGTCTTCTAATTTCCATTCAATAAATAAGGACAGACAGCTAGGTGGGTCAGTGGATAGAGCCCTGGGCTTGGAGTCAGTCATCTTCCTGAGTTCAAATCTGGCCAGAGACACTTACTAGCTGTGTGATCCTGAGCAAGTCACTTAACCCTGTTTGCCTCAGTTTCCTCATCTGAAAAATGAGCTAGAGAAGGAAATGGCAAACTACTCCAGTATCTTTGCCAAGAAAACCCCCAAAATGGGGTTACAGAGACAGACATGACTCACTCATGGCTTGCCCATGATAAGATAGGAAGGTAGATGCTGTTATAATTTACATCTTGACTTGTAACCAGTGTTCTGTGTACCAGGTAACCAGTTTGGATTTTGACAGTTTTGCTATATAAAATCAAATTGATCAAGACCTGGGATAATTCTGGTTATTTCATCTGGATCCGTCCTTTCTTCTCTGTAGATTTAACCTTAATTTCCCAGGGGAAACTTAACTCACTACAGTACTTTGGCCACAGTTTAAAAAAAAAAATCTGTATCCAGGACTTTAATATCAATGTTGGCATCCTTGAGAATCTTCAAGTTTAGAACTTTGGTGTATTCCTGGGTGAACTTGATTCCTACAAAAAGATCCAGTATTTCTTCATTGGAGGCACAAAGATCCTGTCATTGAAGGGTATGGACAGAAGAACTCTGTCCTGACATTCAAAGGACCAGGAGCATCAACCGATGCAAAAATTTGCTTAATGCTTCCATGTATTCTTGAAGTTCGGTCCTTCTAGTATTGAGCTTGTGTGGCCAATTCAGTTAATCTGGCACTTTAGCAGAGCCCATGTTAAAAAAAAACCAACAACAACTCTTTTAGAATATGCAACTGTTTCTGTGGCAGATCTAAGCCTCAAATACTGGCTTGTTTTCCTTCAAGTTGAGGTCACTTGCAAATTGCAACATGAAAGCCATCTCGGAGGAAATAAGCAACCCCAAATTAAACAAGATTCGATTATCACAATCCGCACTTTTTGGACAGGCCTCCCTTTCTGCCTGAAGCCACCTTCCACTTCAGCAAATTTTAGATCACAAGAGAATTCAGTCCTCAAACTCTCTAATCATCCACCTAAAGCAGTTTGCATCATTAAAGTCAGCCACTCGACATTACAAGCATTCTGTCAGCTTGTTTTAGGGAAAGGAAGGCGAGCACTTTCTGTAATGTTAAAAGCCTGCAAACAACTAAAGTGTAGCTGGCAGAACCACAAGCCAATTAAGATCAAAGCTGTGATACTTAGTAGGAAGGTTTCATCACTTAAATATGAAGGGTTTTTTTTTTTTTACTTTGACACAGATCAGGAGGTGTTAATGCAAATTCTTTTAAACAAGTCAAATAGTTTCATTTTATGGAGTGCAAAAATTGAAATTTTTTTCTAAGCCAGTTAGTATCCTGCCTCTGGGTATCCCCAAAGCACTCTGGTTTAGGGGTTAACAAAATTTTAGTGGAGAACAACATGGTCCCCCTCTGTTTTTCTTCTGTAGCCATGGGATGCTTGGAAGCCTTGGAACCCAATGGGAGTTTACATTTCAGCCCGTAAGATATTTCTTCAGCTCCTAAGCAGTTGGCTGACTGATGCATTTACATTTTCCTTAGCATCAAGGAGGCTGATTTCAAAGAGGGCCACAGAGATAGTTTAAAATCAGTGATTTGTTGCCATAACAACTAGATGCAGCACTATTCTTATCCCCGGTTTAGTTTATAATTAGCAAAAAATGGTTGGATGGTCCCAAATTCAGAAACAGATTTAGTTTTTCAGTGAGAGGCTTATTTTCAGTGTAAATTGTAAAGAGCTCAGCTGTAGAAATTGGTGTGTGAACACTCCCCATTCAGCATTTAGTTACTGAGCCAAGTAAAAATTCCCTCAGACCCAATGTTTTCACCTGTTTCTATCCCAGATGTTTCTGGCCCTCCAGAAAAGGGTTAATTCAAAGTCTTCTTTTCCTCTTTCTTCACCATCTCGCCCAACAGACCTTAGAATATAAACAATGCGGGACTTTTTAAAAATAAAGTTATTGCTAGTTTACCAGTTGACTCTAAAGTAAAGTTGGAAATTTGTATTTATGATGAAAAATATTTTTATGAATGAGGCACAAAAGTAGTTATTTTTCTTGCCCATTCCCTTGAAATAATTCAAATAATTGCCTCAGTTTCCCATTTCCCTTCCATTGGTGTAGAGATAGCCCCAAGTGTGAATAACCGCAGCAAAATTGACCCAGCCCTCCATGCCTTTCTCAGCCTACTCATTTTGAAGCAGAAAGTCATTGTTCCAGTTACTTGATTTAAGGGGATAGGAATTTGGTATGGATGGCAGAAATCTCTGTGGCTAGATCTAGTTTAGTAATGAAGGTGTTGGACAGGGTGCCTGTTGGGGCAGAAGAAGGTAGGACAGCATATAAGAAAGAAAAATAATGCCCCAAGCTTCGTTTTAAATCATATTTAGAGCTAGAAGGGTCCTCCAAAACCATCTAGTAGCTTGTTTTGCAAATGAGGAAACAGTGCTTTGCCCTAGTCTACACAGGAAGTAAAGGAGCAGGACCTGGGATTTGAACCCAGATCCTCTGACTCTGCTAAACAAAACGGCACTGCTTTCGTTTCAAACAGAAATATTTTCAATTGCATAATTAGTCAGTGAGCAGTCAGCATGAGAATACTGAGCTCTCCAATAACAGAGGCCTTATTGTCTGAGAGTCTTATCTCTGGCCCCAAGATAGAGTGGATCTCCAAGAGTAATCTTGTATAAAATAGGCTTGGGTGAATAGCAGGGTGTTAGGAATAGTGTAAGTCGCACACCAGTTCATTTAACTTTATATATGATTTCTTAATGGCAGAACTGGACTGGTCCATCCAGACATTTCAGGGACAATTACTGGACTGCTTGACACTCACTTATGCAATATAAAGACAAAGGGGAATTGTTAGAACTTCTGTCTTTTAATCAAACTCCCTGTGGCTACTGGGCATGCTTAGCTCTGACAGCTAATTTTGAGCCACTGTTGGGTCTAGCTTGAAGAGATAAAAGAAAGGGGAAGTTCAGGACAATGTAACTGGAGAAGTCTAGGGCAGAGCATATATTTGGGAGGTTGGGGTAGAAGGGGGGGTCCTCTAGCCTGATGGGAGACAGGAAACTAGTCCCTTGCTTTCCCAGTGGAATACTCTGAAATTTGGGAGGGGAGTATGGTTATCGGTTTCTTTCTACCTCTGCCATCAGGAAGGTCCAGAACCTGACTCAACCCATTATCCTGATCATATTGACCATACCTAATTCATTTCCCAATTCAGCACCCCCTGTGTAGTGAATGGCTTCTAGAATCATAATCTTAAAAGAGTTGGAAGAGAATTTTATAGGTCATGGAAATCTGGAACAGACTTTCTGAGTGGTCACCTAGTCTCTGCATAACCACCTCCAACAAAGGGGAACTAATATTAATAGCTGGCATTTATGAATCTATTTTGGACTAGGCATAAGATTTTGTTAATGTACAGAATTCTAAGGAGGAAAGTCCCTCCACCAATATAGATGCAACTTCCAGGGTGAGAGAGCTGCCTTGGGCACTCAGAAGTTAATTGATTTGCCCAAGATTCTGGAGCCAGCACACGTCAGAGGTAGCACTTTAATGCAGGTCTTGACTTCCAAGATCAGTTCTCTGTCCATTATGCCACAGTGCTGGTATGGAGGTAAGAACTCAGAACTGGGTTAAAATTCTGCCTGAGAGGTTCAGTCCCAGTGTGAGACCCTGAGCAAGTCACTTAACTTTCTGGGCCTAAGTTTCTTTATCTGTAAAATGAGAAAGTTGGACAAGACAGTTTCTGATTTCCCTCCAACTCTAAATCTATGAGCCTATGATATATTTTGCCCTCCCCATAGGTATATACATATATTTATGTATTGTTTTATATTATACATGATTTCATATATATACTGTAATATACATACATTTACATATTCAAGATTTGCAAAATATATTCGCATATAGTATCTCATTTCAATTCTTTCAATAAACCTGGGTGCGTAGTTGCAAATACATTTAATGCTCATAAAGAAGGTGAGACTCAGAAACCACTTGCCAGGGTTACACAGTTAGCGTAATCAATGAAAGACAGACAGGGGCAAAGCTGGATCTGAATCCTGTTCCCTCGTCTCCCTGTCCAATACTCTTTCCACACATCCCTGCCTCATTACCGCTTTTCCCACCGCCTAGGGGGGCCCTTCATCCTCCACCACACCATAACATCCAGTTCTCTTTCCTTTATAATCCTTGTTGCTGTATTTATCCTCTATTAGGACAGATATTAGAGGCAGGGAAGGGTGTATGTATAGAGCATATCAAGGAAAGCTTTTTCTTTATGTGTATCTTGTCATTTATATTAGGTTAAACCCCATTTTTTTCTCCCATTGTTGGCTTCCCCACATTGGAAAATTCTGCCTGGTTAATGATTTGGAGAATTGAATGTGTCCTTATCCAAAACCAGGAATAGGGATGGAGGCCACAGGTGGGCCATTTCTCTCCTTGTCTTTCCTTTATTTTTTTAAGTTCTTCCATTGATTTTATTTTTTCCGTAGTCAAAAAACCCAAATTCTCATATTAGCCATGTCCAAAAACTTGTGTATTATTCCGCATATTAATCTGTCACCACTCTGTCTGGATTTGCCTTTTCTGGAGAATAAAGCCAGCGTGCTATCAGCCTGTAAATACCCGAAGAGAAAAATTGCATGGAGAGTAGGCTGAAGTAATTTCATCGTAGAATACTAGATGTATAAAGCTGGAGGGGATCCCAGAGATCATCTCACTCAACTTCTTCATTTTACAGGGGAGGAAACTGAGGTTTGAGGGGACCCTAGAGATCGTCCAACCTTCTCATATCATAGATGAGGAACTGAACCCCTAAGAGGGGAAACCAACTTGCATGACTAGTTAAATTGTGCAAAGGGTACTAGTACTTTCAAGGTTGTTGTTGTTGTTGAGGCATGTCTGAGTTATGATGACCTCCTGGATGCCTCAGAAGTGTCAACTAGGACAAGATTACTTTGGTCATAAGGATCTCTTCTGGGGCCTCATACCCCCTGAAACCCAAATCCAGTGAGGTGGCCACATCTACCATCTTCCCTGACACTGATGAAAAGTGTTCCTACCCCAATGGATGATAGGGGTCATGGTGTTGAACATGGGGACAACACAGGATCAAAGTCTAAACTTCACCCTTCTACCTTCCACCGCCTCCTAAAGGATGTCCAAGCTCAATGGTCATTGCTTCCATGACGCCATCTTTCCATCTCTTCCTCCATCCTCTGCTGTCGCCTTCTCCTTTTATCTTCAATCTCTCCCAACATCAGGGTCTTTTCTGATGAGTCATGTCTTCTCATTACATGGCCAAAGTATTCAGCTTTAGTATTTGTCCTTCCAATGAAGGGTCTGAATCGATTTCTCTAGGTAGTAAAAATGAAACATCTCACCTCCCTTTTTCCCTTTCAGATCACAGAATAGTACTAATTCTTGGGTGTGGAAGGAAGAGAGTCTCTCTGAGCATTCTCACACCCAGGAATACTCCAACAGCATCTCCATTCAGCACTCACTGGCTCTGCTTTTTACCATTAGCCCTGGAAGAACTTTCCGATCCTTTCTGTTTTCTTTTTCCACCTATAAAATGGGATAATGGCCATTTGGCTAGATTTCATAACCAACAGTTAAAAGGTGTTGAAGATCAGGATTTCCTGCCAGGGCTGCTGAGAAAGAGCCATTTTCCCTCCAAGGGCTCATCAAGCCTTGATTTTGCAGCTTCCTGATACACTTAGTGTGCATTATTTAGTATTGTACTTATCTGAAAAGACAGCGTGGTGTAATGGCTAATGAGCTAAATCTTAGTTAGAAAGACCTGGGTTCTACTCCAGCTTCTGATACGCACTGGATATGTGACCCAAATTTCTCAGTGCCCTAGGTAGTTACCCCATGTATCGGAGATCTTTATGAGCAAAGGGAATTTCTTTCATCACTGAGATCACAAGTCTGGTCCAAAACAAACCTCCCAGAATTGTATGTGTCTTGTGCCTTTGCTAGATTATAAGGTCACTAAGGTTATGGCTTCTTCCTCTAGGGCAGTGGTCCTCAACCAGTGGGTTGCGACCCCTTTGAGGGTCTAATGACCCTTTCATAGGGGTCACAGGGGTTGCCTAAGATCATCAGAAAACACATATTTCCGATGGTCTTAGGAACCAAGACACCACTCCTCTGTCTGTCTCCAGGTAGATTCACCCACATGCAGATATGCCCACATAGAAGTATTAAAGGGTTGTAGCATTAGGAAGGTTGAGAACCACTGCTCTAGGGCATAGTGTTATGCACATAGTGGTTGATTGGTGAATTTTTGCCAAATTGAATTATTGAGGAATATCTAGGAGTATCATCTTTTCCTTTTACCCTTAAAAAGGAGAGAATCCTTCTAGAGGCAGGAGGCTTAACCCTCCTGTGCTTTGGCTGTTTTGCCTTCCCTGATAGATGTGCCTCTTAGTATCTTCTTGTTCAGTCATGTCCAGTTCTTCATGACCCCATGGACTATGTCACGACTGTACTATCCATGGCATTTTCTTGGCAAGAGTACTGGCATAGTTTGCCATTTTCTTGTCCAGAGGCAGACAGAGGTTAAAGGACTTGTCCAGGGTTACACAGCTAGTAAGTATCTGAGGCTGCATTTGAACTCAGGTCCTCCTGACTCCAGGCCCAGTGTTCCATTCACCAAGCCTTCCAGTTGCCTCCATCCAGCAGCATCTACTCTTATTCCCAAAAGTGTATTTGGAGAATACTAGAAGGGAGGGAGCTTGGGATAATCCTGAAGAGTCTAGGTTTAAGTGTCCCCTAAGACCAGACTGATTAAATAGTGTTAAGACCCTTGTCCTTGCCCAGTTGCTCCACATGTTTTTTTCCTTTTTAACTTGCTTCTCTTGGGGATGGAGGGTGAAATAAGACTTTGACCCTGTGCTGTCCCCATATTCAACACCATAACCCCTATCATCTGTTGGGGTAGGAACACTTTTCATCAGTGTCAGGGAAGATGGTAGATGTGGCAACCTCTCTGGATTTGGGTTTCAGGGGGTATGAGGCCCCAGAAGAGATCCTTATGACCAAGGTAATCTTGTCCTAGTTGATACTTACAAGGCATCCGTGATTTCTTGCTTCACTTATAGTGTACGATGCACTCATAGTTCTGTTTTTTCACAAAGATTGTTTTGGTTTTATTCTAGCTGCCATAATAGATGGTGGAATTGGAAGAGGGAGTTCATTCCATTTTTACCTTAATCATGAACCCTATTCTTTAGTAAATATGGATGGAAAAATTATCACGAGAGTACACAATTTACCTTATAAGTAATCTGGTACTTAAAGATAATCCACGAAATACCAAGCTCTTGTCTGGCATTTGGACTGATGATGTTAGTCCAAAGCTGCTCAACTCTCAAGGTCATATCCCTAGGTTCCATCAAATGTGGATCAGTCGGCTCTTCTCTGTTGTATGACTGTAAATTTGCATTACTATCAGGGGTTCCTCATGCATCTGTACCCAATCTAAGTATCTAGGGCAGTGGTTCTCAACCTTCCTAATTCCGCAACCCTTTAATACTCGTATGTGGGTGGACCCACCTGGAGACAGATAGAGGAGCAGTATCTCGGTTCCTAAGACCATCGGAAATATGTGTTTTCGGATGGTCTTTGGCAACCCCTGTGACCCTTGTGAAAGGGTCTTTAGACCCCCAAAGGGGTCACAACCCACAGGTTGAGAACCACTGATCTACGGTATTTTACAGATATTCGGAATTTCAGCCAGTTTTTATAGGCATCATTACAGTCCAGAATGTTTGCCTTAAGGTCCTTATGAATCAGATGGTTCAATTCAACAAACACTTATTTTAAGTACTCTTGACCTGGGGAAGTTTCAAACTTTTGAAAAGTTCGAGGGGTTCCTATCCTCATGAAGCTTACATTCTAATAATTGAATATGACACATAAATGATTATAATCAATGAAATATACATTAGGAGTACAAAAAAGGTGCAGCAAGAGAAGAGAAAGATCATTATGTTGGAGGCAAGGTGGAATCAAAGGAAGATGTGACATCTGTCATGGAAGATGTGACATCTGAGCTACGACGTCAAGGTGGATAGAATGTCAGAAAGGTTTGGGGGAGAAATTCCAGGTGTTTTGAGTTGAGTGAGTAAAAATAGAGACAGAGAAAAGCTTGAGGCTTATTCAGAAGAAGGCAGAAAATCATATTTGACTGTGTTAGATTATATGAGGGATGAAGAGTTTGGGATAGTGGCAGAAGAGGTAGGGTGGCATCAGATGGTGGGGGACCTTGAATGTCAGACCAAGAAGCTTGAACTTCAGAACACAATAAGCAGCCTTTAAGTCATTTTTAGTAGAGTACTGGGTATGACCCACTATAAGGAATATGAGTTTGACCATAACATGAGGGGTTGGAAGCAGGAGAGACTGGAGGTGAGAAGACCATTCAGGAGACAATTGCACCACATTATCAGGCATTTTATTTGCCAAAGGACTACCTGTGATTGAGCTGTAATCATTAGTGGCTATGAACTAGAAATTTTGTCTATTTGAAATTAATTGGACCATTCAGGTATCAGTACGAACAGTAGGTGGATACTTTGCAATACTTGGTCTAAGAGGTGCCAGTAGTGGAAGGTCTCCATCCATCCATAAATCTTGAGGCTGTTAGGAGCTCCCTATTATCATCTTAACAGTGTATTTTGAACCAGTGAAGGACCATTACTTGCCTTTTAAACACTCTTTTCTAATTTTCTTGACATGTGACTAAGGAAAAAGCTAAAATACTTTTAAACTTTAAAATAAATAAATTAATTAATACTCTTTTCTAGCTCAAAAAGGCAACTTGCTCTTTCTTAGAAGACATTCCTTCTCTACCACAGACTGTCTTCTATGGCTAGAATTGACTTTCTTCTCACCTCCACCCCTTATCATCCCTAGCTTCCCCCTAGATATAGTTCAAACACCACCCTCTTTAGGAGGCTTGTCCCTGATCCCCCCTATCTCCCCCTGCCATGTTTATTTATTTTTATGTGTGTGTATAGGTGTACATATGTATGTGTATGTGTGTATATGTATACACACATTTGTGTTTTGTGCTTACATATCTGTGCACATGTGGTTTTCCCTTAGAGTGTAAGCTTCCTTGAGGGCAGAAAATAATTGTGTTTTTTCTTTGTCTCCCCAGCACCTAGCACAGTGCCTAGGCACATAGTAGGTGCTTAATTGAATGGATAAAAAGTTGTTTCTTTCCTGAGCTTTAGTTTCATCTGTAAAAGGGGGATAAGCAAGCTTGGCATGGTGGCACACTCCCATAATCCCAGCTACCCAGAAAGCTGAGGCTGATGAGCTAAGCTGATTGGATGTCTGCACTACAGGTTCAGTGTTGATATGGTGAGCTGCCAGGAGGGAGGGTCCACCAGGTTACCCAGGGCAGAAAGAGAACAAGTCACAGCTTCCTTGATGGTCAGAGTAGGGTCCACCAGGTTGCCTGAGGAGGGTCAAACTGACCCAGGGCAGAAAGAGAGCAGGTCACAGCTTCCTTGATGGTCAGAGTAGGGTTCCGTGAGGAGTTAGTCAAGACACATTTGTTAAACATCTGCAGTATGTGCCAGGCACCGTACTAAGTAAACACTGGGGATACAGAGAAAGGCAGAAAACAGTCCCTAATCTTAAAGAGCTCACAGTTTAATGGAGGCAGGCAGCATATAAAGGACTATGTGCAAACAAGGATAAATTGTAGATAAGAGAGATGACCTCCCAGGTGACGCCCTCTAGACTAGGATCTAGAAACGTAGAAGGTGGGCTTTAGCCGGGACTGGAGAAAAGTCAGTAATTATCTCCTGCATTTCCAGACTCAGTGAGATGAGGAGTCTCTGTCTTCTAAAATAAATAAATAAAGGAAGGCATGAACAGATAAATAAGTGAAAAGGATCACCATTCACTGTGACCAGCAGTTCAGTGAAAACCAGCCCAAACATGTGTACTCTTCTAACCACATTTCTGCTAATGGCACTACTATGCCAGTGCCCCGTCTCATAAATACCAGAGGAGTAGTTGTTTGGGAGTGCCTGACTCTTGATGTGACCCCGTTTGGGATTTTCTTGGCAAAGATAGTGAAGTGTATTTCTCTCTCCTTCTCCAGCTCTTTTTACAGATGAGGAAACTGAGGCAAACAGAGTAAGTGACTTGTCCAGGGTCACACAGCTATTATGTGTCTCAAGCCAGATTTTAACTCATGAAGATGAGTCTTCCTGACTTCAGGCCCAGCTCTGTGCCATCCAGCTGTGTCCAGAAGAAACCTATTGAGTAAAATTTGAATGAACTGAATCAATAAAATTTGAATGGACTTTGGCCCTAGAGATGAGAGGCTGTGTCCATGGGTATTATATTCCCCCTGTCTTAGAAAATTATGATGGAGAACAGGTACCTCTGCTTTTAGGGGGGCTCTGGCAATTCAGAAAAATTAGAAGTTTAAGTTGGAAGTCTGGAGTGGAGCATTGTATCTTGGGCAAGCCAATGAGCTCGTAAAATTGTTTTTGTTTTTTGATGCGTTTGGACTAAGATTAATGTTGCTTTAGGAGACTTATGGGGTAAATTGAGAAGAAATACAGATAAAGATGGTACGATATGATTTTGTAAAACCAGGACAAGTGCTTTTGCCACCAACAGCTAGGGTACCCACATGGTGCCATCAGGATTAAAGACCTACTGGTAGGAATGCTTCTTGCCTGCAGGCCTCCTTAGTGCCCCTACCCATTCTCCTGTGCAGAAGAGTAAAATCCAGCCAGACTTTGTTGTCTCATCCCTCACTCCCGTCTGAAGAGTATCTCAGGAAACCCTCCTGCTTGTGACCCCTGGTCTCATTACTACTGATGACGGAACACTCAGTTTTGGAAGCATAGGCTCTCAGGCTCACCCTTGCTATATATATATGACTTTTTCTGGCCATAGCATTCAGTCTGTGGCATTCTTGGCCGAGGCTCCATTTTTAACCTGCAACTTGGGCTGAACCCAAGGGGATTCTTCTACTCTTACTTGAACAGTGTTATTACTTCTCGTTTAACCCTCACCACAACCCTGGGAAATAGGTGTTACTGTTTTTCCCATGTTACAGATGAGGAAACTGAGGAAGATAGTGGTTAAGTTACTTGCCCAGGGTCACACATCTCGCGTTGAATTTGGGTCTTCCTAACTTCGGGTCTGTTGCACTCTTCACTGGTCGCCTGGCTTCCTTGGGCATCGTCTGACAATGAAACAGTTAGCTATAATGACTAGCCAGTGAGCTTTGCTTTTGAAAGGGCAGTGTTGATGGTTATAAGTTGTTATAGGCAACTTAAAACAAATCCTTTATATATTTTGGATTTTTATTGGAATTTTTTTTTCCCCCATGGCCTTCCTGTAAGGCAGGTGGGAGGCAGACGTTTACACTCCCATTTTATGGAATGTGAAAATTGAGTTAACTAGCCATTTTTATCTGATGTCGCATTTCTAATGATTCAAACCCTGCTTTAGCCACTTATTAACCAAGGCAAGGCACTCAGTCTCTCCTAGCCTCAGTTTTCTCATCTGTAAGATGGAAATAATAATAGCTTCCATCTAAGAGGGTTGTTCTGAGGCTTAAATGAGATAATAAATGAAAAAATATGTGTGATCCATATATATAAGTATATATACACATTATATATATACATATACTATAAATATACACATATATATGTATATATGTGCATATATACATACACAAGCTAGTAACTAGTGGTAGTAGTAACAGGAATTGGCAACGCTGAAACTGAAACCCTGAATTCTTGATTTCCAGTTGGGAGTATGTTCTCCTGACATGCTTTACATAGTGCCAAATAATTCTAGCCTTTCAGTGGCATCAAAAGATACAGCTTAACATCCAGCATTCTCTTGAAGAGTCACATGTGTTTGGTGAATAAATCGCCTTCCTTATTATTCACAGGTCAGTTCAGCAAGCATTTACTGGATCCAATCTGTGACCAATGCCCAGTTCTAGTCACTGGAGAGGCAAAGGCAAAGACAAAACCTTCTCAGTCCATAAGGAACTTACCTTCTTAGGGAGGAGTTTGCACACAGAAAAATAAATGCAAGGTGGTTTGAAGGAGGAGAGTTCCTCAACCACAGAATGGGATGGAGAGTTTCACATGTCGAGGCGCCTAGTCTTTGCTAATGCTGATAAAAAGTAAGTGATGGAACTTTAGAGTCTCAGTCTGAAATCAGGATCCCATGCACTTGAGTCCACCCCTAAATGGACAAGTCACTATACTGTTGTCCTCACTATAGATGACTCCCGTGATATCATTATGCTATTTTGCATCTTGCAGATAATTGCAAGAGTGTATTGAAAGCCATTTAAATCCCCTGGAGAGAGGTACTCCTGTGCAATGAGAGTGAGACAAGCTGAAGCTTCACTTAGAGCCTGCATCAGTCAATCTGGCAGAGTTGGTACAAAGACACGCACCACTTCTGTCATCTCAGCATAGAGAGCAGAACCAGGCATGGCACCAGAGCCCTATTATCCTGAACAGAATGTCAGCCTTGGCCCATATGGCAACCCCAGCAGGTCATTTGGCCCACTAAGGCAGTGTTTCAAAGACAGGCTTGAATCTCTTGGCATCCCATTCCTACCTTGGAGTTTCAAGCTAATTATCCAGATTCACTCGGTTGCTTGGAAGGCCCATGGGGTGGGGGTGGGAAGTGGGGTGAAGAGGTGTTCTAATATGTCTTGAAATGTGAGAGGCAGAGGGTAAGGGGAGAGAGAAAAAAAAATTTAATTTCTGTAGTCAATAGCTAACCTTGAAAGACCTTCTGTCCTTCACAGAGAAAGGAGCAGATAAATCTGTGTTCACCTCTGTCATAATACGTACCGTGTCCTTACTCAAGGATGGGGGTGAAGATATTGCAACTTCTTCTCTTAATGCTTATATTCTTGTTTTAAGTTAATTTATTTATTTTTAGTTTTCAACATTTACTTCCGTGAGTTTTAAGTGTTTTTCCCCTTCCCAATACGGTTTGCAATGTGATATGGGCTCTACATATACATTCCTATTAAACGTATTTTCACATTAGTCATGTTGTGTAGTAGAATTATAAAAAATGGGATAAACCATGAGAAAGAAAAAACAAAACAATTTAAAGATTATATTCGTACAAAGCTAATCCTGAGCACCTGAGATCTTCCCTTAAATGAATTTGTCTTTTCTTCTTCCCTAATAGGACGTGCTTTTCAAATGAGAGGGCCATCTTATACTAGGATGATCACCTTATTAGTTTCCCGCATCATTTTCACTTTAAATCATACTTCATTTTCAGGACACACTTTGGCTCCAACACGTTTTCTGACTTGAATTTGGGTGGACAGGCAGAAACTTGTATGAACCGTGTCGTGTGTGCTCTCCAGAGTCATTGTTCAGAGTTTTTAGCTCTGAATCTTCTGGAGTTTGTGTTCAGTTTAGAGCGGACTTGTCACATCTTGCTTTGTTTCTCTTTTTTTTTGCCTCGATCATTTAAATTCAGTCTTGTTCTCCAATGAGTCACTGACATTTTTACTGAAAGGGCTGATAATTTTAGTGTGTAGGTGTTTTGCTTTAAGAAAACCAAGTATACAAAAATCCAGAGAGTGGGGTAGGTGGTTGTTCACTTTACCCATGGATTCTTCAGTTTGTAGTTTAAGTAAATTTTATTGAGATCCTTTGTTTTTCCATCACCTAAATGCCCCCCGTGCTTATGTAACAGAATATTTTATAGTTCCCTTAAATACCAAACTTCTATAGTTCCTTTAAAATATAATTAGAGTTAAGAAAAAATCAGTTTAACTTACCTTTTGTGGAACCCATCCATTACAAAAACAATGTAGAGATTGGGCCAGCCCCAAACCAGATTGCAGAATAAGTGAAATTTTTCTTACAGGCCTTCTCCTATGGCCCTTTAAGCAGTCCATAGATAGATTTCAAGGAGTCCCATAATTTTGGATGGTCAAAAAATTCATACTTTGATTTTCACCAACCTTTGTTTCCTTTGTAACTCTACATTTTTTATTTTATGTATTTAAAAATATTATTCTGAGAAGTAGTCCCTGGGCTTCAGTGGGCCACCCTAGGGATTCAGGTCCAGTGACACCAGAAAGTTTAAGAATTTCTGCTCCACATTTTCTTACGATATCCTGGATGCTCATCTTCCCCTGACCTTTTCAAACTGTTTCAGAATGAGCTATTGGGTAGGTTTTCCCTGATTCTGTAGGCTGATTTCTTCCTTATGTAATCTTATAACACTTTGCCCTCCTCTTAATTCCTTATTATATTCTAATCTGTCTCATTTATCTATGTCCAATTTTATCTTTCCTAGCTGATGGTAAGCTTCTTGAGGGCAACTACTTGAGGGGCAACTCTCTGGACTTTCTTCGTATGACCCTTTTACTGGGGGAAATTGCACAATGTGACCTTGACACCTCAACTGACACATGTCTTAATTAGGCTCACTTCCCAGGGATATTGATATTTTAACAAAGGAAAAAAATATTAACTCAGAGAAATGAATCTCAATTTAAAAAATTGACCAGTATCTGGGACAGCTGGCCCTCTGTATTTGGCCAAAACCCTGAAATCTCAACTCTTCAGGCATCCACTAACTCAAAAGACTGACTTTGGCCCCACATATGTTGTTGCTTGGACTTCATTATCTTGAAAAAGCTGGAAAGGAGAAGGCCTCAAGGGAGGTGGCTAGAGATAGCGTGTACTTCCCCTTGGTTGCTTTTTGGTTTGGGGCAAAAGAGCAATTTATTGATTTAAGTGTATGTGTTATGTTGGCGACATCAGTTCAACAGATATTTGTTAAATGCCTACCACTGGCCGATCTTGGTGCTAAGTGCTTAAAAAAAAGACTCAAAGATAAATAAGGTTTTCGGGCCCAATCTCAATTCAGGAAAACGGAATATACTTTCAGGTGGGCTTTGCCACAACAACAAGGAAACCCTTTGAGAAGGCTTATTCTTTTGGGGTCTGGGAGATGGGGTCGCTCTTAAGAACTCTGATCAACACGATGACCAATCGTTACTCTACAGGACTGATGGTGATGCGTGCTACCCACCTCCTAACAGAAGTGACTGACTCAGGGTACAAAATGCGTCATCTCTTTTTTTGGACATGGTCAGTGCCACAGTTTGTTTTGTTCGATTGTTATTTGTTAGAGGGATTTTGTTTTTCCTTTTTTTATCCCCAAGGGGAAGGGGATGTGAGGGAGAGAAAAATCCATTTTTGTTAATTGAAAAAATACAATTAAATCTATGGTCACTGCTTTTGTCCGTCAGGTAGGCAAAGGGCAGCCCTTAATTGTTTATTTTAAAAAATACATTGAAGAAATTCTCCCTTTAAATTGCAGCAAGATAAAGCTTTGGAAATTGAAAAGAAACAACAAACATACCAACACTGATTCATCAAATATTTGCTTAGCTCCTACAGTGTATATTGGGCTGCTGTGTCTCACCTGCTAGTTCAGGAATCTAATTGGCCTGAAGGTACAGTCAGGTTATTAAGGACATAAGAGTGAAGGTAGGTAGGTAGGGTCCAGTTAACATGGCTACAGATCAACCAGAGTCCTGATGGGTGAAGGAGGCTTGCCTTTTGTCCACAAATTTGAGGCGATATCAGGGTCCTGGTATGAAATTCATTCAAGTTGGAAGTATGGTCAACACATTGAGAAGTGTACAGTAGATGATCCAAGGAAAAGGGTTACTGATGTATCCTATAGCCATATATATGCCTCTTCACTGCCCTTCCAGTGGATCTCCTGCTCTCAAGTGAGCCATAGTGGTGTTATCGGAGGCCGCAGGAAATACCCTGCAAGGGCTATGGGGATATAATCCTTCTTCGCCATGGGTTTTGTAGGTAAGGCTGAGATGGCACAGTAAGAGAAGTACAAACAGAGGTGTCTTCATTTATCTTTGTGTATGTCCCTGGGCACCTGGCATAGTGCGCCCGCCACACATACATAGCAGATGCCGAATCAATATTTGCTGAATTCAGTTATTGAATGGGAGTTCAAAGAATGGAGATTCAAACAGTGATGGTTCACTGCAGTGCCTCCTGGCATATAGAACAGTATGTGAGCATTGTTGCTATTCACAACTATTGGTTCTAAAAGTCAAATCTTTTACAGTGAGTGGAGAACCTTAGTGACATCAAGGTACTTCTTTGCAGCATCCAGAGGCTGTAGACAGCCTGGGTGATACCAGACTTTGTGGGTAGGCAATAATGGGAGGAGATTTGCTGATGCCAAGTGGACTACAGGTGTTATGAAAAGCCTCCAGGGTAGCATGATGGGAATAGCATTAGATTCAGGAGTTGAGAGGCCTGGATTCAAGTTACAGCTGCTACATTTTCTAATTGTGTCTCCGTGGGCAAGTCACTTAATTTTCTTGAGTATCATTTTTCTGTAAAATGAAGATAGTGCATATCTCTATTTAAAATAAGATGTTTTGGGGCGGCTAGGTGGCACAGTGAATAGAGTACCAGCCCTGGAGTCAGGAGTACCTGAGTTCAAATCCAGCCTTAGACACTTAACACAAAAACTAGCCATACGACCTTGGGCAAGTCACTTAACCCCAATTGCCCTCCAAAAAAAACCCCCCAAAAATAAAATAAGATGTCTTTGTAGACTTTAAAGTACTCTATGTGTCATTAATAATAATTTTGCCATTGTTATTATCAGTACCATTATTATTAATAGATAAATTTTATAGCAGTAAATTTATTATTAATGATATAATATATTTATATCACGGATATGTTGTTTATATCATGCATATGTTATGGTTGTTGGGAAATCACCTTGTGAATATACACTGACTGGCTGGTGGCGAACGAGTTACTTAACCTACCAGTGTCCGAGGTTAACCCTGGAAGACCACAAATTGCAAAGCTGGTCCTCATCTGTGCTGGTAGAAGGATTTCCTTATTGGGAGTTCACTATCCAGTGCTTCTTAAACACTGGGGTAAAACACCAAGGGGTCATGAACTACAGTTTAAAAAGCATTGACGAGAGGGGAAAAAGTTTAGGAAGCCATGCTTATCCTAATGAAAGTGCAGGTCCAACTGCATCTTACCCCTCTTTTCCCCAAATACCAACTCTATAAATGTGAGTTGTTATTTACGGTAGCTGATACTTAGCAGTTAAAAAGACTTCAGAAGAAACTAGAAGGTGAGGCCAGCCACGTATAGTTGAATATAAAACACAAATGTTCCTGGACAAACCATCACCTATTTCTGTCATCTGTTCAGAGTCCATGTGGTATAGCAATGTGGTCTCCAGAATGGTGTTCCACCCCCGCCAGGAGACGCTTTTATTAAGTGTTACACTATTATTAAGTCACAAACTGTTATTAGTTTGTGCGAGGCACTTTGCTAGGTGCTAGAAATACAAAGACAAAAATGAAAGCATGTGCTGCCCTCAGGAAGCGTTTACTCTATTGGCAGAAACCTGAACACGTTTAGAGATTATAAAATATATACCAAGTAAATATTATATTTATATTATAAATATTATATTATAGATATTATAAAATATTATATTATAAATATTATAAAATATATACCAAGTAAATATATTTATATTATAAACGTATCATAGATATTATAAAATATTATATTATAAATATTATAAAATATATACCAAGTAAATATTATATTTATAT
>CM053589.1:26613382-26635783 GCA_028646515.1 Pseudochirops corinnae | reverse complement strand
TTATAAATCAAATATATTAAGCATATATTTAAATAAATGTATGTATATATATATCCAAACACACATACAGATATGTATTTCTATAAAGTATTTACTAGTATGGCTATCATAAGCAACAAAGAATAGCAACCATTTTTCCACGACTGTCATTTTTATTACAAAAAATAATTTTAAAAAATACTTGCTGGATCCTTTTGTACTGGAAAAAACAAATCCACACTGTACTGTTTATCTTAACATGACATCAGGTTTCCAAACAGTTTTTATTTTTTGTCAGTGCATTGTCATTTATGATTTCTCTTTGTTGATTTGGGATTTTATGTTTTCCTTTTATCTGTCATTCATTAATTTCTTTTTCTAGTTTTTTTTTTCTCTTGTTTTAGTGATCTCTTCATCTTACCTTCTCTCTGAGTCTTTTGCACAGTGCCACTGCAATCTATAATAACCATGAACTTGACCCCTAAACTAATATTCAAAGGCCTTGGCGACTAACCAAAAGCAAGCGAATCTTAAAAATCTCACTCTTATCTTCACTTACTCTGGGATAGTTGTATCTATTGCATGTAACAGAGCTAGGTTCCTCCTTAGACTAATGTTGTTTTGACTGTGGGATGTCTGTGGTTGCATTAAAAATTCCAACAATTACCAACTAATCCACTCTTCTTCTAGGTCTAAGTTAACTATCTCTCTTGAAGATTCTTGTACTTATTTGCCTCACTAGTATGTAGTGCCTTTCACTAGACTCTGTGGATTTTTAAAGGAGCATGTAATTCTAGAGTATTCCTCAGGCAGGAAGGGAAAAAAAAGAGAGATAGTTGGAGCAAACGCACTCGGGGAAACTAGTGATTCAGAGCTGCCCAGTGAATGCTTCTATCTAGTGTGTGAAACAAAATATGTGTGACTATATTGAAAAAAATCCTAACAGATTATCATGATTTTATTAGCATGGGGTATACATTTATATTACTTCGTACATGGTTTTTCATAATACCAGCTGCTCTTTGGTATGAATTTGTGGGTTAGGAAGAAAGATGTGAGACAAATCCCTTTTCAATTCACTAATTGCCTTAGCTAGACAGTAGTCACCTTTTAACCCCAGTTTTCTGGCAGAAATCCTTAAAATTACTAAGATTACATAAATTGCATATGTGATAAATAGTGAGGTGTTGGAGAATGGTAAGACAGACAGGCACTGGATCATTAGGGTAGTCTTGTAACTAAGGATAGACAGGGATGTATAATTCTGATAACAGTCCTTACAACTATGGTAATCCTCTCACCTGGGAGTCCCATAGTAAAGATGAAAAGTTGTGGGAGCTGTCACTCCAAACCAAGCTTGTTAACCCTATGGAAGTAGTTCTGCTTGTAACATGATGATAACCCTTTCTTGAAGCTACTTACTGGAAGAATTGCTAAGCCTTTAACTTCTCTCCTGTATGTCTATTACAGGTGTAAGGTGGGAAGTACAATCTGGAGATTCCAACCAGATGGTACACATGAATGTTCTCATCACTTGTGTCTTTGCGGCTTTCGTTCTGGGCGCCTTCATTGCTGGTGTGGCAGTTTACTGTTACCGTGACTTGTTTGTTCGAAAATCAAGGAAGATCCACAAAGATGCCGAATCTGCTCAGTCCTGTACAGACTCCAGCGGGAGCTTTGCCAAACTGAATGGTCTATTCGATAGCCCTGTCAAGGAATATCAGCAGAACATTGATTCGCCCAAACTGTACACCAACCTCCTGACTAGTCGTAAAGAGCTTCCACCCAATGGAGATACGAAATCCATGATAATGGACCATCGAGGCCAGCCTCCAGAGCTGGCTGCGCTTCCTACACCTGAGTCCACCCCTGTCCTCCAACAGAAGACCCTACAGTCCATGAAAAGCCAATCTGATAAGGCACATGGTGCTTCAAGGAAAGACACTCCTCAGTTTTTCCCTTCCAGCCCCCCTCCCCACTCTCCACTAAGCCATGGGCATATCCCCAGTGCTATTGTTCTTCCAAATGCTACCCATGACTATAACACATCTTTTTCAAATTCTAATGCTCATAAAGCTGAGAAAAAGCTTCAAAATATTGATCACCCACTAACCAAATCAAGCAAAAGAGATCACCGGCGCTCTGTTGATTCCAGAAATACTCTCAATGATCTCTTGAAACATCTTAGTGACCCAAGTAGTAACCCCAAAGCCATCATGGGAGATATCCAGATGGCTCGTCAGACTCTAATGCTGGATCCAATGGGAAATATGTCTGAGGTTCCACCTAAGGTTCCAAACCGGGAGGCATCATTATATTCCCCTCCTTCTACTCTCCCAAGGAATAGCCCAACAAAGCGGGTGGATGTGCCCACCACTCCTGGGGTCCCAATGACCTCTCTGGAAAGACAAAGGGGCTATCACAAAAATTCCTCTCAGAGGCACTCCATATCAGCCATGCCTAAAAACTTAAACTCACCAAATGGTGTTTTGTTATCAAGACAGCCTAGTATTAGCCGTGGAGGGTATATGCCTGCTGCAGGAGGTGCAAAAATGGACTACATGCAGGGGACACCAGTCAGTGTTCATCTGCAGCCTTCTCTCTCTAGACAGAGCAGTTATACCAGTAATGGCACCCTCCCTCGGACGGGAATAAAGAGGACACCATCCTTAAAACCTGACGTGCCACCAAAACCCTCGTTCGTTCCTCAGACTACATCAGTCAGACCACTGAACAAATACACCTACTAAGACTTGTGTGTTCTGTTCCTGGGTGTTTTAGCCTGTACTGGTTGTAGGGGTGATGTTGGGAGGTGGGTACCTTAAGACAAGAGACTCACTTGTATTTAAAGAGAATCAAGTGGCCAAAGAAACTGCTTGACTTTGGCAACATCAGAACTTGCCACATG
The DNA here is from genome assembly GCA_028646515.1 of Pseudochirops corinnae. NCBI lineage: Eukaryota > Metazoa > Chordata > Mammalia > Diprotodontia > Pseudocheiridae > Pseudochirops > Pseudochirops corinnae. The sequence continues at coordinate 26,632,896 of CM053589.1, read as the reverse complement.
TAGCTACCACCGCAAGGCTTCAAAATACTTGCTTAAAACAAACAAACAAACAAACAAAAAACAAAGGAAGGTGCTGGTCATTCCATTTCTTTTGTTTGGAGTTAAGGAGGTGTAGCAATGGGGCTACTTTACCGTGATAAATAGCGAATACAGTACTCAGAAGAATCTGTAAGCAAATACTTGAAAATGGGTTCATTTTAGACTGCCGTGATGTGTGGTCTTCCCATTAAATGTGAACATTTAATATGTATGCATTCACCTTGCCTCTTGCACAAATGTCAAAAAAAGGATGGTATTGTCTCCAAGAAACGAACTTCTAGATTACCAAGCAATTTGCTAAAAATTCAGTCTCTGGCCCAACTGTAGCATTTTTTTTTTTCACGTGTGGCATTTTGTCTGTGCCACCAACAAACTATGTTGTGATTGTACACGTGCTTATGCACGTGTGTATGTGTGTGCGTGTGTGTCTGTGTGTGTGTGTGTGTTGTGTATACACTAGGATCTACTTAGGTACCCATTGCATCTTTTTATGCTATGGAATTGTTTACATTGAGCATGACTGAACAACAGACACCAATGTCTTTGTACAGCAGTCCACTGGGTTGAGCTTTGAGATAGAAAATGGAGCCAGGATTCAGGTGATTTAGCTGGAATGATGTGGGACCCAGTGCCAGAATGTAAAAATCCTAAGGAACTTTGTGCTGCTATTTATCCACTCTTCAATTATGATCTTGCCAGTTTTGAGGGATAGAGGTATTAAAGATGAGTCCATGGTTTTTCCACCAGTATTTGGTAGCTTGAGCTGCCTGTCCACTGTGAATCCAAACCCCAGTCATTCTAGAAACCTTGGACATACCAATGCAAGGTTATGCTTTGGTTCTGTTCAATATTTCTCTGTAGAAAAACTCTTCTTCCCTCTCCTATCCCCCTGGACCTACATTCATGCCCACCATCTCTTCCCTTTTTTTTTTAAGTGTATGAGAAAGTCAACAATTGGCCCTACAGAAGCAGTCTGAAAAACTTAACAAGTAGTGCAATCACTTTCTTTATGTTGTGTTATGTGAAGATTTTTCTCCAAAGTCATGCAGGTTATGACAATTTGCTGTAAATATTATGTGTGGGTTTACCTGAATCTGTGCATTTTGTGCCTTATTCATGAGAATGGTAAAAGTACTAGAATCTGTCCAGTGTTCTCACTATCGCATATCGTTTTCTGAGTGCCAGTTGTGTTTCTCAACCAGCACCTGAAAAGATTTTTTTTTTTAAACCATTAAATGATCCAGAACAATTAATGGATAAAACTTACACACAAACACACAGAAACCAGTCCAACCGTATGGCTGCGGCCTATCCTTTGCCATGATGAACATTCCATTCCTGTTTTCCTCCAGATGAAACACTTAGAATGTGAAATTAAATGAGGTTTCCAGGGTAATGTGACACCTGCCGAGATCTTCTAAAAGAGATCTTTTTGCGGTTTTACTGAAACCACTTGCAGTTGAGGATGTGCCTCACCGATGACTGTTTTAGTTAACACGTTGTTTATTGAAACTAATGTAGAAAGAACCAAGGCACAGAGCACTCATGGATTATTAGAACAAAGAAAAGAAAAATTTCAGCTGTTATCTTGAGATAAAGCTGATTACTTTTACATTGTGGGGGGTGGGGGTGGAGAATTTGCTGAAGGCCAAGGTTTTTATTTCTTGGTTTTTGTTTTTTACACACAATATAGAATAATGCAATTATTCTTTTCTTGAAAGGATATTGCTTGATAAAGAGCGTTATTTCCTGAGAACTCTGGAAACCCCAAAGTTATCTTCTTTGTTCTTAAAACATTTTGATAGTGCAACTAAATTATTGTAGATTAATAATTAATTAAATCAACCAACCACCACCACCAAACACTGCTCAGTTCACCCACAACAAATGTTTGTTTGAATTCACTTTACCAATATTAATCCTGACTTGTGTAAAACTGAAACAATACTTGTGCGTGAGCCCTGATAACTTTCTGTAACATTGTGCTGCCTCGTAGAGTGTGATGTGAGTTCTATCAGTATTTATGTTGAAATTTCTAACATTCAATCTAGTCTCAATTCTGTTAATTTAATTTTTTTTTAATGCTTTATCCATTTGTGCAAAGGTAAACACAAATTGTATCTTTTTTAATGGTACGGCATAAAAAAGTAACCCTAAATTGAAGTTACTCTATACTGTTTTATAGAGTACTTTAACATGTATAGATATCTTGTAAACTTGTATTGTGGATGTGTAAATACTATGTACTTTGGGTTTTTAACACCGCATGTAAAGTCAAAATAAAATATTCAACTCGATTACATCCTGCTTGTTATTATTATAGCAGATACGCCTGGACCTATGATATCAGTGGTATAGAGTGAAGAAAATCCCTCTATCAAGGGTTGGTCTTGTCTCTGCAATGTCATCTTTAGTTGCTGCTCAAGGGACTGTGGGATTAAGTTACTTTCTAGGGTCACACTTGTCAGAGACCAGATTTCAACCTAGGTGTTCTTGTCTCCAAGGTCAGCTCTCTGTTCAGTACCCCACACTGTTTCTCAGTTGTTATCAATGGATATTATATATTACATAATGTATCTGGTCCAAAGGGTACTTAAAACAAAAAGAACTTGTCATAGTTTAACCCGGCATATATAGGTTTAATAAAAAAATTTCTTGGGGTAGAAGTGACAAGCTATGTGAGAAGAGAGAAGGAATGAATGAATAAGTATTAAGTGCTCAACATGTGCCTGACACTGTGGTAAAGGCTGAGGATACTCATACAAAAATGAAACAGTCCCTGTCCTCAAGAAACTTAACATTTTTATGAGTAGGTAGACTTCAGAAAAACCTGGAAAGACGTGTATGAACCGATGCTGAGTGAGGGGAGCAGAACCAGGAGGGCAATGTACACAGTAACAACCACAGTGTTAACAAGGAATATATAGTATCATGTTAAATGAATGCTACCATGACCTACCATTTTGTCTCAGATATCTTCTTGCCGTGAAACTTTGTTGAGAAGTGTATTAAGTTAGATATATTATACAAGCATCACAATGAATCATAGGTCATGGAGATAGCTACATAGACATTTTGACAGACTCATGATTTGATACTTCCATATACATGTTTTTTTCTGGAATTTCATTTCAAAATTATAACTGACCAGTTGGATTCCTGTGAATATTCCATCTATGTGGTGGTACCTTCTAGACAGATGTGACATGCTTTCTAGAACGTTTGTGGTGAAAATAAAGATTTGGAAATCATTGACAAAGAGGTGGGAGTGATTGAGTTCGTAATTAAGAGTGTAGATTGGATAGAGGTTAGAGGAGACTATCTTTGACTCTACCTGCAGCAGATACTAGGATCCATAACTCTCAGGCCTCTCCCTGTTCTAAGAACTTTGCTTTTTCCTTTCGCCAAAAAAAAAAAAAAAAAAGAATTTTAGAGCTGTTCATAGCTATTTGCTCAAAAGGGCAGGAAAGCTCTTCATGTCTACCCCTTCAGTATTGGGGATACATGTTTGTAAACACTATGCTATCTACAAATACTAGGGCATGCACAGTTGATTTCCCACAAGTTATCTCTGAAAGAGTTCAGAGATTTGCTACATTGATTGCACTTGACCTCTAAGACTCACTTTATGCTCTAAAGGAAAGATTTCTGGCCTTGGCTTCAAGGCTCTGACACTTAAAAACTGTGCAATCTTGAGCACTTGATTTCTATATCTGTTAAAAGGAGGAGATGGGACTGGATAACTTCTAAAGGCTCATCCAGCTTTAAGATGATGATCCTTGTCTCTTGGGTGTGACTCCGAGACTACTGAGGACAAGCTTCAAGGGCTGCACTCAATCTGTCAATTAAGCATTTAAGCTCCTACTTTGTGCCAGGCACTGCTAGGCCCTAGGGATACAATGACAAAATGAAGGAGTTTACCTTCTATTGAAAGAAGCAATAGATACCTATACAGCTACATACAGAGTTGATGCAAGGTGATCTGGTGGGAGTGACGTGTTAGGAGCTGAGGAAGGTCAGGAAAGGTTTCACTTAGTAAGTGGCATTTGAGCTGGGTCTTGAAGGAAAGTAGGAATTCTAAGAGGCAGAGGTGAGGATGGAGTGTTTCTGAGGATGGGAAATGCCCAGGGTGAAGGTGTAGTGATAGTAATTGGAATGCCATATGAGGTACAGCAAGGCCACTGAATGTGACAAGGAGAGTAATGTGCAAGAGACTGGAAACACAGGTGAGGCTCAGGTTGTAAAGATCCCTAAATGCCAGATAAAGTAGTTAGTATTTATTCTTAAAGATAATAGGGTTTATTAAGTTTTATTAAGGTTTATTAAGTAGGGGAATAATAGGGCCAGACTAGCTCTTTGGAAAACATGCTGATAACTGTGCGGAGGAAGCATTGAAATGGCATAAAAATTGAGACAGGAAAATTATTTAGAAGACTTGTAATAGTCCACGTGATAGGCAATAAGGGTTTAAGTTAGCATGGCAACCGTGTGGGAAGTGAGAAGGGGATAGATGAGAGATGTTCTTGGGGTGGAAATGACAAACTATGTGGGAAGAGAGAAAGAAAGAATGAATAAGTATTAAGTGCTCAACGTGAGCCCAACACTGTGGTAAGGGCTGAGGATACCCATACAAAAATGAAACAGTCTGTGCCCTCAAGAAACTTACATTTTTATGAGTAGGCAGACTCCAGAAAAACCTGGAAAGACTCATATGAACTGATGCAAAGTGAGGGGAGCAGAACCAGGAGGATGATGTACATAGTAACAACCACAGTGTGCAGTTGACTGACTTTGATAGATTTAGCTCTTCTCAGCAATGCAAGGACCTAAAACAACTCCAAATGATGGAAAATACCGTCCACATCCAGAGAAAGAGTCTGAATGCAGATCAAAGCATACTATTTGCTCTCTTTTTTGTTTTGTTTTGTTTTTTCTTTCTTGTGGTTCCTCCCATTCATTCTAATTCTTCTCTACAACATGACTAATGTGAAAAACATGTTTATTAAGAATGTATATGTAGAACCTATATCAGATAGCACATTATCTGGGGGGAGGGGAAGGAGGCAGAGAAAATTTAAAACTTGTGGAAGTTAATGTTGAAAACTAAAGTTAATTAATTTTTTAAAAATACTTATACTTTAATAATGTAAGACAACACATAGGAAAGTCATAGTCAGAGAAAGGCATTTTGGTCGAGAAAATCATAGAGATGGAGCCATAAGGGAGTAACCACTTGACATGCTTTCCAGAAGCAATGTTGATTTAAGTACAGCCCCAGAGTAAGAGGTGGAGGAGTATGTGCATATTAGCAGAGTGGATGGTAAGAAGATGGCTAGGGTGGACAATTGGAAGCAGAGTCCAGGGGTCTGAGGATGGCCAGCTATGGCTGGCTACACATATTTGTGTTCATTCACTCACCAATCCAGATAGCTGGGTCCTGGAGCAGGAATTTGTTCTAAAGAGTTCTCTGAGGAATGGCCACTGGAGGTCGGGTCAGGTAGTCCAGAGGAAACGCTGGTAGAGAAGATAACAAGAAGATGACTGGAATTGCTGAGGACAAGGATGTGAGAATATCACTGAAGCTGTAAAGTTGGATTACTGGAAGGACGGTGGTGCTCACAGACATAATAGGGAAGTTGGGGAAAAGATTTGGGCGTAGGGGGCAAGATAATGAGTTCTGTTAAGGGGACAGACACCAGAAATCAAGAAAACAACTTGGGGAAAGTGAGGACTTCTTGCCATGCTTAGCTTATAAGTAGAAATACTTTAGGCAGCTGAAGCTAGTTTGAAAATGGGAAGTACCTTTCCATATAAAGAATAAGTGAAAAGGGCCTATTTTCTGGCATTAATCAAATGCCAGGTGTCACAGTATAAGAGTACCACCTGGAGTCAGGAAGTCTCATCTTTGTGAATTCAAATCTGGCCTCAGACACTTACTAGCTCTGTGAGTGACCCCAGGACAAGTCATTTAACCTTGTTTGCATCAGTTTCTTCATCTGTAAAATGAGTGGGTGAAGGAAAGGGCAAACTACTCCAGTATCTTTGCCAAGAAAACTCCATATGGGATCACAAAGAATTGGACACAACTGAACCATAACAATGTACAAGTCACTACGATGAGTTCTGGGAATATAAAACTGAAAAATGGGCAACAACAGACCTTGACCTTGAGGAGCTTACATATTCCTGGAGGATACAATCAGTACAAAGTAAGTGAATATAAATAATACAAAATGGTTTCAAGGAGACAGTAGGAATGTAAAAATCCTTGTGGAGAAAATGACAATTAGGTTGTACTTTGAAGAAAACTAGGAATTTTACGATTCAAAGGTGACATTCCAGATATAGGAGACCACCTGGCTACAGAATCATGGGCAAGAGGAGAGTATTATGGATGGGAAACTACTAGCAGACCAGATTTATTAGAACAGAGTAGAAGAGGGAGGAATAATATGCAATAACTACAAAGGGCACCATATTGCAGAAGACTTATGTTAACATTGTGTCTTATTCAGGTGTCCCTGGCCACCCCTTCTCTTACTTCTAGTTAATATAGTAAGTGTCTAATTACTCAGTATAAAGTGGCAATAGCCAGAAGTAACATTGTAAAGGGGAGCCTGTTAGTCATCCCAAAGATCAAAAGAACATAATTTACAAATTGTGTCACATATTAACCAAAATTCATATCCTGATAATATGTGCTGAATCAGGGGGAGCCATCTGGGCTCTGCTCTTAGGGTCTTTTGGTCCTATGATATATAAATCCCAGATAAATTCCAAGCAGTAAAGCAGACCACCAAATGGTACTGAGAATTTTGAGATCATGTGAACATGTTAATTCTTAAGTTTTACTGACAACTCTGGAATGATATGGATATGTTAATGAACTAACCCCAAGGTGGCACAAATGAGAGTCTGTTTTCCAAAACCCATAAAAATGAGACCTCAAATTCCTGTCCATCTCCCCACTGCAGCCCTCTTCCTTCTCCAAGGGTACATGCTGACTAGTTTTCCCAGTTGTCATCCATGGTTACATGAGCGATTGTCTCTGCTTCTCTCCCTCCTGCTTCTTGCCTTCCTTCATCACCCAGTCCCCTGACCTCAAGTTATCTGCCTCTATACCCATTAGTCATTTCTCTGTATCTTCTTTACTGTTTGCCCCCATGCTCTCAGTAGGTATTAAAGTGTGATTACAGCTCCATTTCCCACTGCCATCAAGGTCTTTCCCGGCAAGCACCCAGAGAGCCGGGTGTGCCTGCTCCCATTTCATAATTTCATAAATTAATTATCAGATCAAGGCCTTAAATGCCAGAATGAAGAATGAGAATTTTATCCTAGAACTAATAGGGAGGCCCTTAAGATTTTTTTAGTAGTTTTAAAACCCTTCTTCTTACTTGCCAGACAGATGACAGTAGAATACAAATATTTGTGGGGAATATTAATATTAAGGTGGCAGGAATAGAATCTGAGTTGTCATGGTTATAATCATATAATCCCCTTATTCAATGGTTTCTAATTTGTTTTTATTCTACAAAACCCTTACAACAACAAATGTTGTGAACCTCTAGGCTAATTTAATATAGTACTCAATATTCTTTTATATTTATTCCCTAAGGACTTATAGTAACTTCAATGGTAACCTTTGCCCCCCAAGAGCCCCAAAGTAAAATGTACATTATATAATTATAATTATTTATTCTACCTGTGATTATTAAAACTTTAAATGTAAAATTATAAAACTCTAATTATAAGAGAATTATGAATATTTTATGTAGAACATTCTGTAGGACTTAAGAGTATTACAGCAAAACCTCATGTTTACTATTATCTACAAGGCTTCATATTAAATTTTTTCATTTTACAAATTTTTTTGAATATAAATAACATTTTAATGAAATGATTTACAACTTGGAAGATGTTTAACATAATATAATAATCACATTTAATTTAATTTCAGTGCTGCCTTATTTGGCTCAAGGTGAGACAAGTACAGTCTTCAATTTGGTTCTGCAGAGTTCATTTTTGTATTTTGGTTTAAGACAAGAACATAGTGAAAATGTTTGCTCACACAAATATGTGGCAGAAAATGGTAGGCAAATTTTGCAAACTGTCTTGCTGAGGTATTTTTTTTTAAAGTTAGTCACCTAACTAACAAAGTAAATGAGTAATAGTAAAGTATTTAGCTTTCTACTGGTTTTAACAAGCACTATATAAAATGGTAAATATATTTATAATTCAATTGCATATATTGCTTTTTTAAAACAATTTTTATACATAAATTAACTTTCATATGGAAAGAATGTTTTCAGACATGACTTTCCTCTTTTCTGCTATTGGCTTATTGGTTCTATTCTCATAGAAACCCTACTGAATGATTGAAAATTGTCGACAATCTATTTATCTGAAAATTCACCAGATACAAGACTTAGTTACATAAGTAGAGAATAAGTTAGGAAAAAGTCTTAATACTTCACTAACAAGCAATATAAGATTTGTTTTTGTAGAACATCTGTGATAGTCTGGGATGGTTTATAATACATACAGAAATTATTATACAATGGCTTATAATACACATGCCCAATAATCACAGAATTTATTTGCTCCTCAAGAACATAGATATTCATAAAATTTTGAACATGCAATTATACAGCTAATGAGGTATTGTATATTGTAACAAAGAGAATTGAAGGAGCTCCTCTGATGGAGTGTACAGAAAGCAAATGAGGTAAGATGTTCAGGCATCTTACCATTTGTTGGGAATTGGCCTGTTCTTGAATATTGAATCCTTGTGATGGTTTGGAAATAATTTGATGACAGATGAAGAAACTCCAAGAACACATTTCACTTTGTCAAAATTTGTCAGTTTGGTATAATTTTGTATAATCACAAAAGCAAAAGCTTTTGTGCACATACATGATCATGATGGTTTTGAGTCATTTTCAAAAACAAACTTATAATGCTTTAAACAAGTACATGTTTATTGTCTCGAAGGAAAAATATATTTCTAAGATAATTAGTCAATTATTTACTGCTTAAGGCACTATTGAATAATTCATATCTTGAATCTTTTGGACCATCATTACTAAATAGAAACTATTACTCTTGAGTGAGATTTGGGTCAGTGTAGTTTTCTTAAACAGTGTCCAGAATACCTGGAGCAAGAGACCTCAGGAAACTCTGAGGGCTGCAAAGCTGCCATTAAGAGGTTGAGTACTAAGACTTGCAAGATGTCTTTAGAAAAAGGATTTGGATTGGTTGCCAAGATTAACCCACCATAATTACAGTTGCCCACAGACCTTCTCCATAGACCATTATTTCCCTATAAATCTGGCATCCTTTCTTAATGAGCAACAAAGATCAATACTTTAGGCATATATTAAGGAAAATGTGAAGAAGAGAGTTACCTAATAACCCTGATTACCAGCACGGTTACTCCTCTACTTTTTCCCCGTTAAAAGGAAGAAACCGGAACCCTGTCGTGACCAGAGGGAAATCAATGATATAATGATCTAAACCTACAATCCACCAACCTTATTTCTGACGTCTTAGTTCAAACTAGAGGGAGCCCGAATATTCTGACTTGGATCTATGTGGAAATTATAATTTGATGAGGATTAGAGCTGTTGTGAGGATGAAGTGAGATAATATTTGTAAAGTTTGTTACAATGTGTATAGTGTCATATAAATGTTGGCTTCTCGTCAACATTGTTATTATTGGCTTGGTGACTACTGAGATGATTTCTGGCTCTAATTGGATCAATAGTGTAAGTCCAGGGTGTGGCCCAGGGAAGTCATGTGTGATAGCCCTGAAATAGATGGGAGGCAAGCCCAGACCACTATAGCCAAGATGCTGCAAGCTTCTTGGAGAACCTTCTTGCTGTACATTGCTGCATCCTCCCATACAGTTTTACAAACTAGTGATCTTGATGTTATCAATTGGGCACTAGAGAATTGATTCACACCAACCAAATTTATAAGAGGTTGCAAATGAATAAATTGGCATCTGGCTTTATCAATCAATAAAAAAATACTGGCCAAGGAGATCAAAATATTTTTTTGTCAGATGATCAGCATTTTTTTCCCAGCAGGAATGAAAATAGACTTCAGAAATTCAATTAATATCGGGTTGTTTTGTGAGTAAGTTGAAGCAATGGGATTTGGATGGAAAAGCAAATCATCACAGCCTGATGCATCCTTCAGAGTATTAGAGATGTCCTCAACCCCTGGATAACTTTGGATCAACGTTGACAATTTCAGTTTGGGACCGGCTATAGCTCTCTATGCAAACTACCAGTTTCCCATTTACATTTGTCATTAATGTGCTAGAATATACAAGGTTAGATTTATCCCTAACATTTACCTGTAGCTTTTCTTTCTTTCAAAATGGTCAGTGGTGGGAATCTATAGATTATATTACTTCTGCAAGTGCTCGATCTCATCCATTTTATGCTGATGATTATTAGTTTCTTTGTAGATCCTCTAACTTTTACCCATAACTCTGGGGTGTTCCCTTTTGAGAATCTGTAACCTCTCATGCAACAATATGTTAGAGAGAATGTCCTCCCAAACCTCTGAGAAATTATGCATTTATAGTTAGCTTAGAAGCAGTATACACCCTCTTGGGGGCCACAAGGTTTTCTATAGCAGTTTCATTTCCATTCAATTCTCCCCTTTGCTATGACAAAGTAAAACAGCTGCCTTTGCCCCTGAACGTGGAGGGAGGCTGGTTTTCTATGCTGTATTACTGCCTTCCTCTCATATTCTCTCCTTCCTTCTCAGACTATAACCTAGATGGAGAAGAGTGGCTAATCATTGAGCATGCTCCCAACACAGGTTGTTGCCACAAACTTTCCTATAGCGGGTTTGAATTTACTCCAAATTTATAGGAGCCCAAAAGAAGACAGGAACATCAAGAAGAAATTCAAAAGAGACAAACTAGGAAACTGTCGAGGCAGAGGCAATGGAGAAAGTGTAGAGTGAAGTCTTGATTTTGTCATAGATGTCTGAGGATCGCTTGTGGAGATCTCTGCTTCATAAAAACTGCTTCATAAATTTTCCAAGCTCTGAGAAACATTTTGTAAAAAGTAAAAACATCAACATAACATTCTGAAAAATGTATCAAATCTTATTAAGCATGTTCCCTAGACTGAATGCTCTAGGAAGGCAGGGATTTTTTTCTTATTCTTTGCATCACCCTACAGTGCTTAGAACCTGTGGGGAATACAATAGATGCTCAGTAACACATTGATGAACTATTTAATTTTTATATTATATTGCATATATATATATACATGATAACAGAATCAGTATTTATTCTCTATTGCTTCACATACTTTTCTTTCTATCCCGCCCCACCCCTCACTCCATACAAATTTACACTTTGTAATTATAACATTCTCCTAATATGTGCTGTATGTCAAACAATTAAAACTAGTAAATTACCTGTTGTCCCCTCTTCTTGTTTTGTAGTAGTTAGATTTTCCAAAGGAGGCTTATGTTACTTCTAGATGGTAGACCCAAAGGAGAAATGCAGGAAGGGAGAACTGTTGTTGTCTTTTCCACATTTATATTGAGCTTTTTTCCATCTTAGTTCAATATGCCTTAGCTGTACATAGTTGTAGTAATGCCACATATAATGGCACAGTACCCAGGCTCAAAGAAAATGCAATGAGGAGACTGGCCAAGGAGGATCCTGTCCTTAGGGAATGTATAATATGCCCTACCTAATTACAATCCACATGGAAGATTGGTGAGTGTGATACCAAGCATGAATAATGAAGATGGCTTTTCCCTACTTCAAAGTATGCACAAGTATGTTTGTTAGTTTATTGCATTGTAACAAGAAACCTTTTGCATGGCTGCTAATTGGAACTGTGTATCCATCCAAAAGGAGACAAGCAGGTGAAATCTCTGCCCTGGTGGCTTTTGAAGAGGAAGAATTGCTGTAAGTATCAGGGTTGTGGGAATAGAAGCAACTTGAGTTGCATTGGGTCCCCATGAGTCTGTGAATGCACACAGCCTCAGTTCATGGTGTGTTTCTTCTTCCTTGCTCTTACATGGGTAAGTATCTTGAGATAGCAGCACCCAAGCCACTTGTGAGAGGGTGAGATATATCAAAGAATTCCAAGGTCTCACTGTCAACTGAAGTCACAAGGCTAGTAGCATCAATAGCCAAGTCTAATGAGGAAACATTGCAGCAGTCATAAGGAGTGACCTGGTTGACCCAGACCAATAAGGGACCAGCCCATCTGTCCCTTTCTTTCTATTTCCTCTGATGCCAACCTAACATGTACATTTATTGACCCTTATTTGGATTATTCTAATACACTCCAAATATATCTCCTCATTACCACTTTCTTCTGCCTCTATCTGTCCTTCATGCTACTTCAAAAAAGACCTTAGCGTAGGTATGATGATGCCACACTACTGCCCCCAAAACACTGCCTGAATACAATACAAATAAATACCTTTGTCTGTCATTCAAAGTTTCTCATAAATTAGTATCATTCTACCTTTCCAGCCTCATTCCGTATCATTCTCTTCCATGCACTCAATGCTAAATCCAATTTAATCCAGTAGATATTTAATTAGTGGTTATTATATTTTGTTTCAGTAATTTGCATATCTTTCCACTAGAGTTGTTGGATTATGTGAAACTATAACATGAGGTTGCTTCTAAACCTCAACTGGGTCCTCACTGCTGCTAGGCAATCCTGTACTTGCCTTATCAACTCACTATCCCACTTTCCACAGCAGTTCTTCCAAACCTTTTCTTTCCTCCTCAAACCTCCCATGGCTTTCTCTCTTCCTACCCTCCTAACTGAGAATCTTGTCTCATATCTTATGGTAAAAACTGAGGCCATTCACCCTGAACTTCTTTTTCTTCTCTCTTCCTCATCTCATTTCTCTGATATACCTTCTGTCAGTAACTGTTCCTTCACCCTTGTCTTCATGATGAAATGGACTTCTAAATCCTCCAGCCAGCAAAAGTCTGTCTACTGGCTCCTTCCCTATTTGCCTACAAACATGCCTGTCTCCCACATCCTGAAAAATCTCTCACTTGATCCTTCCAGTCCCACTAACTATCATCCTATATCTCTTCTGTTCTTTGTGGCTAAACTCTTTGAAAAGGCCATCTACTGTGGGTGCTTCCACGTTCTCTCTTCTCATTTTCTTAACCCCTTACCATTTTCTTCCAGCCTTTTCATCCACCAAAACTTCTCTCTCCAAAGTTACTAATGATCTCTCAATTACCAAATCCAATAACCTTTTCTCAATCCTCATTCTACTTAACCTCTTTCCAGTCTTTGACATCATTGATCACCCTCTCCCCCTTGATACTCTTTTCTCTTTAGGTTTTTGGGATACCACTCTTGGGGTTTTCTTCCTACATGTTTGACCTCTCCTCCTCTGTCTCCTTTGCTGAATCTTCATCCAGATTATGCCCTCTATCCATACGTGTCCACGGGGTTCCATCCTAGGTTCTCTTCTTTTCCTCTTCTATACCACTTCATTTGGTGATCTCATCACCTCCTGTGGATTTAATTACTATTTCTTTGTCAATGATTCCCAGATCTACACGTCCTGCCTGAACCTCTCGGCTGATCTCCAATCTCACATCTCTGACTGTTTTTAAACATCTGGAAATGGATGTCTAGGAGATATCTTAAACTAACACGTCCAGAAGGAAACTCATTATTTTTCCTCCTAAACCCTCCCTGCCCTGCCCTTCCATCCTACTTTCCCTATTATCATAGAAGACAGCACCATCCTCCCAGGTCCTCTGGCTTACAACCTAGAACTCATCCTGGACTCCTCACCCCCTACATCTAATCTGTTGCCAAAGCTTGTCAATTTTACTTTTGTACTTATGCTATGTTACCATATGACCTTATTTGGATATCATATGCATAAGGAAAAACAATGTGGCTAGATTCAGTTAAATCCAGTTATATAGGGTCCTACCGTGTGTCTTGGACTTTACAAGACCTCATGAGGTGTCTCAAATATGCCTCATTCTTTCTTCTGACATGGCCACTACCTTGGTGTGGGTCATCAACTCACTCCTGGACTATTGCAATAACCTGCTGGTAGGTCTGCTTGCTTCAAGTCTCTCCCTCCTCCAATCCATCCTCTAAACAACCAAAAAAGTGATTTTCTTAAAACATAGGTCCAAACATATCACCTCTCTACTCAATAAACACCAGTGGTTGCTTCTCACCTCCGGGATCAAATACAAAATTCTTTGCTTGGCATTCAAAGCCCTTCATAATCTAGCTTCTTCCTACCTATCCAGTCTTCTTACACTTTAGTCCCCAACACATATTCTTTGATCTGGTGACACTGTCCTTGTTGATTCACAAATAAGACATTCCATCTGTCTGCTCTGAACATTTTCCCTGTCCATAGCTGTCCCCCATATCTGGAATACTCTCCCTCCTCATCTCCACTTACTGACCTTCCTGGCTTCCTTTAAGTCTCAACTAAAATTTCACCTTCCACAGGAAACTTTCCCAAATCCTCATTCTAGTCCCTTCCCTCTTTGAGTTATTTTTGTTTATAGCTTGTCTGTAGATAATAGTTTGTGTGTTGTTCCGCCCCCCCTCCCCCATTAGACTATGAGCTTGAGGATGGGGAGTGTCTTTTGCCTCTTTTAGTATCCCCAGAACTTATCACAATGCTTGGCACATAGTAGGTATTTGATGAATGTTTATTAATTGATTGTATTAGGGTCCACTGGCCCCCCACACCCATGGAACATGACCACAGTCACCATTTCTGGCTTTAAGTGACCATATACAAAGAAATCTGGGGGATCTTGCTTCCCTCTATGTGTGATTCGTTGCTCATAGGCCTTCATTCTGTGTATTTTAATAATCTATAATGCGAAGTGATTTGGGGAAAGAGAAAGCTATGATGACTGGAGAATATGAATGTCCATAGTTCTGCACTCCCAAAATGCCCAAAGTTCTCCCATCTTTGAGCCTTTTCTAAAACTGTGTCTGGAATGGACTTTAAATCAGGGAACTAACTGGGTTCTTGTCATGGCTCTGCCACTAACAGAAAATCAAAATATTCTCCATCCCTCACTTTCCTCATCTGTAAAATGGGAAAATTGGATCAGATGACCTTTAAAGTCAATTCAGTTCACTTGAACAAATGTTTTTAAAATGCCTACTCTGTGCAAGGCTCTATGCTGGATGTGGGAAGCAAAGGCACTGACTGACATTCAGTGATCTAAGTAATGAATCCTGACATTTAAAACTTACTCTTTTAATGGTTAGCTTTTCATGCTTTGTGTGGATGTAGGAAGCATATTCTGGGGTAGGGTAAGGGGGGTGGTGTATAGAAAAGATTAGCAATAAAATTAGATATGTCAAAGGATGCACTTTAAGCCCTCATTTGACTCTTGTACGTAGTTGGCATTTCCTCTCTTCACATAGATAACCTATAAAGCATTTCAACCTTTTGCCAATGTTACCTTCTTTATCAAATAAATGAGATACTGTAAAGCAGGGTGGAAAACTTACTTTAATAAAATTCATCTTTAGTTCTCAGTGGGGGAAAAAAGTTTGCTGTCTTCTTATGCTTTCAGGTCATTAATCAACTAGAATTTTCATATAAATGTGTATAACACGCTGGCCCCCAAAGAACGACTGAATCATTCTTTCAAATTAGGCATAAGATATTGTTTAGCAAATCTGCTCATGATGCATCGTTCCACACCTCTTGTGATGCTTCCATCTGGGGGTAAGAAATCATTACAGATACCGAATGCGGGGGCTGCAGTTGATTCTTCCTTATTTACATGAAAATATCAGACCCAAACGCTATTGTAAAGATTATGCTGAGACCAACCAGCCACAAGAATTGTGAAAAGGTAGTTAAATTTGTATGAAAATCAGTCACTCTGATTATGGCAGTGGCTGTGAGTGGTCTAGAGTCTTAATGTTGAGCCTGCTTCTCCAGTCGACTTGGTGTTCCTTGGAAGAGCTGGCTTCACTTGTCAAAGACACTCATTGGTTCTGAGACCAGTAGGACATTTCTGCTTTTTATGTTTTGCACCGTGGAGTCTCATGTAGCCCTGGACACATAATAGGACTCTGGATAACTTCCCTAGACACACAATAGGACTCTGGATAACTTCCCTAGACACACAATAGGACTCTGGATAACTTCCCTAGACACACAATAGGACTCTGGGTAACTTGATTTGACTTTCAGGGAATCTATCCACACATTTTTCCACCTAATACATATGATGTCTAAATAAGGCCCCATGCCAATCAATCAATCGATAAGCATTTGTTAAGCACCTACCACATGTTAGACCTTGGTTAGTAAGGCCTTGGAAGGCATAAAGGAACAGCAGGAAACAGAGTGCCTACTACATACCAGGAACTGAGCTAAGTGACTTACTAATATTATTTTATTTGATTCTCATAAAAATCCTGCTAGGTAGGTTCTGTTATTATCCCCATTTTACAATTGAGAATGCTGAGACAAACAGCGGATAAATGACTTGCCAGGGATCACACCGTTAGTAAGTGTTTGAGGCTAGATTTGATCTCAGGTCTTCCTGACTCCAGCATTGGTACTTTATAGATTGTACCCCTTAGCTGCCTTTGAAGATACAAATCCGAAGAACGAAACAATCTCTAAGGAGCTTATGTTCTAATAGAGAAGACACATGTACATATTACATATGTATATACATACACACATTATGTTGTATACACACATTCATATAGACAGAATAAATACAAGGTAGTTAAATTCAAGGTTACTTGGGAGGGAGGTCGCTAGCAGTTAAGAGGATCAGGAAAAGCTAAGGAAAAGTGGAATTCTATGAGGCAGAAGTAAGGAAGGAATACATTGAATGCGTGGGTATTATTTAGTGTTACAGAGAAAGGAGATAAAGTACTGTATGAAGAACAGAGAAAAGACCATTAATAGGATATTCAGCCCCTAGGAGATCATTAATTTTTTTCTAAATATGTTAGAAGTTTGTTTTTTCTCATATGAAGTTATACTGATGGGCCCTAATCAGTTAATTCTCAAGATGACCTTCAAAGTAGACATGGTTTATTATCTCCACTTTGTCTATGGAGAAAATGAGGTATGAAACTGAGACCTAGCTTTCTTAAAATCACATAAATCAGAATCATAACCAACACAAATCACACATTTTAGGGGTAAATGAGACCACAGAAAAAAGTTAGTCCAACAAAGGGACTTTTCTTTGATGAGCTTCCAGGGGAGGAAAGCAAAGTGTGTTAGATAGGAAGCTTTCCCTTTTGAGTATGAGCGTGCCTGTGGGCACGTTGTTAAGAGTACCAAGACAACTCCTGCTTGGTTTATGGTGACTGAATCTGCTCCCAAAGTGATTTGGTTGTCTGGGACTCTTGGGTCAGCCGACTACTTATAGAGACCACTCTTCTGTGCCAGACTATAAAGGGAATGAACATAGCACTCTCAGCTATTTGTCAGCTCTTCCCATGTGTCTTTCTATAGAAGTTGAGGAGACATCTCCCCAAAGGAGTCATCAATGACTACCTTTTGTCAGAAGCACACGGGTGAGCTGCTCCAGTGACCTGAGAGGGGAATTCTTGGACATAAACTTCCTAGCCAACTTCTGCCTATATTTCCTCTCTGAGCTCAAGTTAGAGACCAGAGAATTCCCAACCCAAGTGACAGTAACAGCCTCTGGGGAAGGTGGAGTGTTAGATCTTAAAGTACATGGTAGAGGTGGACATGTACATACTTACATGTCGCTAGAAGCTAGTTTATGAATAATGTTCTTGAAACCCAAAATTCTGTGTAAAATACTAGATAAGTAAGTAGTACAATGAATAGAGCACCAGCTCTGGAGTCAGGAGGACCTGAGTTCAAATCTGGTCTCAGACACTTAACTAGCTGTGTGACCTTGGGCAAGTCACTTAATCCCAATTGCCCTGCCTTCCCCCCTCCAAAAAGACCAAAAAAATAAAATAAAATACAAGACAAATGTTCCTGTTGGCATGATCCCAGACTCTAGCCTTCCAGTAGAGAAACAAAGGTTTCTTGGGTAAAAATATTGTGGACTGCCTTGAGAGTTATCTCAAGTAAAGAATTTATAAATTTGACTTTCAAGGCAAAAAAGGAAAGTTCCTAAGCATCATATGCTTCTTGGAGAAGGAACACTATCCAAATGGCCACTATGACTGGGAATCAATAAATGAACAATGCCAAGGGATATAGGAGTAGAAGATTTGTACTTTGTTCCCTGATAATATAACAAGTTACTAGAACAGTGCAGATCTTATGGGAAAAGGGCTCTCATCAGCAGCCCCAAAGTATGTTTGCCTTCTAGGAGGAATCCATGCCAGAAGATAGTATTAAGATCCTAGAGGGAATAGTCTGTTTAGAACTCTGTGGAACACTGGAATATCTAGGCATTTTTGTATCAACGACATCAAGTTCATTCCCCTTCCAACAGAAGCTAAAATGAGAGCTTTATGTGTTTTCTGTGTCTATTTATGGGCT
Organism: Pseudochirops corinnae; assembly: GCA_028646515.1. Taxonomy (NCBI): domain Eukaryota; kingdom Metazoa; phylum Chordata; class Mammalia; order Diprotodontia; family Pseudocheiridae; genus Pseudochirops; species Pseudochirops corinnae. The sequence continues at coordinate 26,614,332 of CM053589.1, read as the reverse complement.
CCCACAAGTCCTTTGAACTTTCTGCATTTTTAATGGGGTGAAATGAAGGTTATTCTCCATCTAATATGTATTTATTAACTTGAGAACTTATACAGGAACCTATATTTTGGCATTCATGTAATTGATATTTGGAGATTTCACAAACTGAATTCCCTGTGAGATAATATGACCCAAATGAGAAAATGATCCTTTTAGGTCAGTCCCAAAGATTGGATCTATTCTGTGGGAGCCCTTGGATTGGGTTTCGGGTTCAAGAATGCTCTGAGTCATAAGCTACATATAGAAGAATCCTAGAGAAATTAAGTGACTTGCCCAAGGTCAGGTGATAGCAGATCCATCATCAAAATCCATGTCTTCTGTCACCCAGTACAAGTGTCCTTTTTATTAGATCACATTTCCTTAAAGTCCCAAGATTTCCATATTTATCCTCTATATACAAGCACAAGCGATTTGGTTTAAAAAAAAAAGTTAGAAGCAAACTAAGTGTTAAATCAGAAACTACAGCCCTTTCGTAATACTCCATGTATTAGTAGGAATAATAAAGAAACAAAATGTTGTATAGCAGCTAGGAGTCTGTGCCAGATATTCAATAAAAGAGTGAAGAATTCTGTTTGAATCACTGGGTGCTATTAACAAGCCCATCAAACTAGCTGTTTAATTTCAGTCTGGACCAAATCCCCATGATATTTTAATAAAGCAGATATGGGGCTGTTGAAACCATTCAGTTGGACCAAATTTTCTGCATCCAAGGTCTTGGATGGTTTTCTTTGTATCATCATTATTGTTGTTAAGCAGAGGCGGTGCATGTAGTGGATAGAGAACTAGCCTTGTCTTGATTTCTTTTTTTTTTTTTTATTAAAATTTTTAATTTTATTTTAGTTTGCATCATTCATTTCCACAAGATTTTGAGTTACATATTTTCTCCCCCTCTTCCCCCTACCCACCGCCCC
>CM053589.1:26594247-26612882 GCA_028646515.1 Pseudochirops corinnae | reverse complement strand
GACTTTAGTGGGAAGTATCTGTGTGCGTTTTTGAAGTTCTAGGTTGGTCCAGAGTCCTATTCCATGGGTATTTGGAGGTGGCTATGTGAGAGCTGCGATATATTGCTGCTGCTATGCCGCCATCTTGGCTCCGCCCCCCCCTTGTCTTGATTTCAAATCCAGCTTCTGACACAGACTGGCTGTGGCAGATCACTTGTTTTCTCAGTGCCCAAAGAAACTCTCTAAGATGGTAAACTACAGAGAAAGTGTTAACTTGCGCAGCTAAAAGAAATGTCCTCATCTGGAAGTTTCCTATGCCAATTAAATCTCAGCTCCCATCATCATCATCATCGTTGATTACAATACAGCTATAAAGCTCTTTCACAATTTACAAAGTGCTACACACATGTACCCACTCAGTCTTTATAACTCCCTTGTGTATAGATAGAAAGTAATTGTATTCTCCATTTTACAGATGGAAAAATAGAGGCTCAACAAGGTTAAGTGAATTGCCCAAGGTCACACAGGTAACAAGTTGTAGAACTAAGACTTGAACCCAGATTTTCTGATCCTAGTCCAGTGCTCAAGAAAGTATTCCCTCTGGGGTCTGTCATATGTTTAGGAAACATGGAAAAGAAGCTTGGAAGCTTGGAGCCTTCTGTCAATTTTGAACACCCAGATTTTAGGAACAATTAAGGTCCATGCTTCATAAGGCCAGGATATAGGCTCAAAGTTTGGAGGCTCTAATCTATTTGCTTATTTTCAGGTAATCCATATGTCTGTCACTTTGTAGACAGGTGTGTAGTAATCAATGTGGCCAAGACTGACACCAGTTTGATTCTAAGGAGACAGATAGACACAACACACACAGCCACTGGAGGCAGTGCCATCTGATCCCTCCAGCTGCAAAGAGAGGAGTCCAGGACATGAGATTCTTGGTTCCAGGGAGCTTTGTCAGGATCACATCCCAGTCAATTAAACAAGGACCTCCAATAACTATTCAAAATTCTATTTCCTCCCATGGTGGCAATTTGTCCTCTCTGGCAAATTATCTTGTTCTTGTTTGCTTTTTTCCTAGTAATAATAATAGGATCATAGGCTTAAAGCTAGAAAGGGATCTTCTAATCCAATTGTCTCATTTTATAGATGAGGAAACTGAGATTCAGAGAAATGAAAGGACTTTTCAAGTCACAAGAAGACCAAATGACAGATCTAGGCAGCATAGTGGATAGAGTGCCAGGCCTGAAGTCAGGAAGACTCATCTACTGAGTTCAAATTTGGCCTCAGGTACTTACTAGCTGTGTGATCCTGGGCAAGTCACTTAACCCTGTTCACCTCCATTTCCCCATCTGTAAAATGAAATGGAGAAGAAGATGGCAAATCACTTCAGTGTCTTTACCAAGAAAACTCCAAATGGGATCACAAAGAGTCAGCCGTCACTGAATCAGTGGAACAACAACCACCACTGACTCTAAACCTCATTAATGGTTCATCTTTCCTTTGTGCTTGCAGGTCTGCACAGGACATTTCTCACAATAATCCTGCCAGGTTGTGAATAGGAGTATTATTATCGCCATTTTCATTAAATTTATTATTTAATGAGGCATTAGGCAAGGGTGGGAAACCTGTGGCCTCTAGCCCACCTATAACCATCTAAGTCCTCAGATGCAGCCTTTAGACTCAGTCCAAGTTCTACAGAACAAACCCATTTATTAAGGGGATTTGTTCTGTGAAATTTGGATTCTGTCAAAGGGCTGCACTTGAGGACCTAGGGGGCCATGTCTGGCCTGGAGGCCGCAGCCCACCCCCCAACTTAGAGTTTCAGGCAAACTGCAAATTTTTTTTACAAAGGGAAAACCCAAGGCCCAGCAAGAGAAAGTGAGTGTAAATAAACACTGTAGTAAGTAGGATGATTGTCTTCAAACTCTGGTCCTAAGATGTCTACAGACTTCAGTCCTAGTTTGCTTTCTTCACTGAATCACACTCAGTGTTTAAGTGACTCGCCCATGATCTTGCAGTTATTAAGGGAAGGAGTCAGGAAATGAGCCCAGGTGCTTTGGTGCTCCCAATCTACTGCTCTTTCAGGTTTCAGCCCTCTACCAAATCTGTCTGAGGGCTAGAACTGAGACATACAAGTTTTTTGAGGGCAGGATTTCTTTCTTTCTTTTTTTTTTTTTGCATTGCCAAGGCCTATCATATAGTAGATACTCAATAATTAATTTTTATTCTTTAAAATTAAATTATTTTTTATTTAAAAAATATTTATTCAGTCTCAACTCCAACTCCATTCATTCTTGATGACAAATAGCTCAGCATAAACACCAAGTACAGTCCCAGACACATAGTAGGTACTTTGTATATAGTAGGCACTTGTTTTAATCAATGACAAACATTTCATTTCAAAATGTGGCTCATTTAGAGGAGACATATGATAGAAGTTGATGATAGTACAGAGGCGTGCTAGGGCCAACTCTTACCAGTTCTAGAGAGCTGATTGCAAAATTTTCAGTGTGAGCAAATACAACAAATGCTACAAATTAGGGATTTATTTGTTGTTTTGTTGATTGTAGAGACTAGTAATGTCAAACTGGAATATAAATGGGGCACATTAAACCATAGGGATCTTTTATGCCACCTATGACTTAGAAAACCACATATTAAAATGATCTGTTTTATTATAGTTTATTTATAAAATATTTCCCAATTACATTTTAATTTAGTTCAGGCTATACTCATGGTGGGGGCCATGTGTTTGACCTCTCTGGTCTAGATTTAAGAAAGTGACAGGAAAAAAAAAATGTTTATAATGCAGATTAAGATTAAAAGTATATCGTGGGTTTTTGGAGAGCTGGCTATTAAAACATTTAGCAGTTTCCCACTGGTTTAGATTTGGGGTTTGTTGGTTCAGGAAAAAAAAAAAATCTAGAAAAAGAGCAATCAACTTTGTCTAATTATCTTGTCTTAAAGCAAAAACTTCCCCAGTCACCACAGAAAATAAAACAGCAGAAGCTTTTATTAAGTGAAAAAGGGAAATGGCAGTGATTTTCATTGACCTTGAATGTACTTCGTATTTTTGAGTGTCTGAGTGGAGTACTTATGTATTTTTTAGTCTGGTTTAAACTGATGGGAAATGCTGAACAGCAGTAAAGAGGTTTTACTGGAGGAAAAAAAAAATGGACAGGAGGTGACTGGGGAGTAAGAGAGTGAAGGCGTGCCTAAGACTCCAGAAAGCTCAGCATGGGAAGGAGACATCACGTTTATGCTTCCTCTGCTCTCAGGTGGCAATAATAGAAGAAGCAATGAGTTGCCATTTCCTCTTTTGTCTGCTCTTGTCTTGGCTTACAGAAAATGTAGAGGGTGTAGGGAGGAGAGTTGAATGAGGAAGCAAGTGCCAGCGTGGGACAATGAGATTGTTATGATAATGACGACTTGTGAAAATACAAGGTAATTAGTACAGCAGAATTCTCTCTTCCTTGACAGCATGCCAGTTAAGGCTGTCAGGGGAAACAGCGCACTTTTCCAAAAAATCACTGGGGATTTTTTTTCCCCTCCCAAGAAAATGTGTTCATTTCAATTTGACTGTGTTCTCTTTGAAGACAGGGCTATGGAGGAAAGAACATTGGATTGGGAATCAGAGGACCTGAGTTTGAATCCCAGTTTTTCTACCAACTACTTGGGTAGCCTTGGACAATTTGCTTCTACTTTTGGGAGCCTCAGTTTCCTCCCCTAGAAAATGAGAGACCTCTAATATCTTTTCTAGCTCTATGGCTAGCTGTAGTATTATTGAGTATAAATTGATAAAGCAACTAACCATTTAACTGGATATATATAAAGAGCCAAATTGGTTAATTTAGGTCTTAAGTGGGTACTTGAGAGGTGCTTTTTCAATGATTCTAATGGTTTAACCCATCAATAATCAATTAATAAACATTTATTAAGTATCTACTGTGTGCCAGGCACCATTCTAAGTGCTGGAGATACAAAAAGAAGCAAGATATAGTCCCTGTCCTCAAGGAGCTTACAATCTAATGATTGAGAAACAGCATTACCTTGAAAGCCAAGAAAACCGAGGTTCAAGAACCAGTTCCGCCTACTAAATAAGAGCTTAGGAAGACCTAGGTTCAAATAACACTTTAGATACTGGTTTAGGTATGTGATGTTGGGTGAGAATTTAACCTTTCTGAGTATTTCCTCCTCTGTAAAATGGGGATAGCAGTAATAATAATACCTACTTCAGAGGGTTGTCATGAGGTAAGAGATGTAAAATGCTTTGTAAACTTTAAATGGTATATAAATATTAACTTTTGTGGTTTTAAATTAGTCGTGTGACCTTGGTTAAGTCATGTCAAGCGGTCTCTAAAGTGCCTTTTAATTCTGACATGCCAAGATTATGTGGATTTCATAACACAGAAAAACCAAGCTGGGAAGTAGAACAGGCCCATCACATAAAGGGGTGAAGAAAACACCTGATATTTTATGAGGAACCAGTATTTCTATTTAGAAGAACTAACTCTGTTGTGCCTTTTTTAAAAAAAAAACGTAATTCTTAGTTAACAAAAATCTATGTTTGTTTCCTTTCTCTGCCCCTTAACCCTGAAAACTTTAGGAAGAAGAAAGAAGCAATGCAGAAGCCTCATAATAAGTATGCATGGTCAAGCTAAATGAATTCCAACAATGTCTAAAAAATATGTCTCATTCTTCACTTTGTCTGCATCACTTTTCTGTTAGGAGGTAGGTAGGATGCTTATTATTTCTAACATAGCATGGCAATGGGGGGAAAGCTCTAGTTTTGTAGTTAGAGGACATGGGTTTGAATTCCCACTCTGTTATTAATAAGTGTGGGTCTCTTTTTATTCTAAAGAAGGAATATTCATCTTCTCTATTTAACTGTCACCTGGGTGACCATGGTCAAGTCCCTTATTCTCTCCAAGCCTCCTTATATACTTTCAAAAAAATCAGGGCATTGGCAACATGGTGCAATCCTCCCCAGTAAAATGAAATGATTGGACTAGATTGTCTCTGAGGTCTATTCTATCTCTAGAGCTGCACACCTACCATCCTACAAGCCTATCACAGAAACTCAGTGTTGGAAGGGACCTTAGAGGCCACCCAGTCTAATGCAGATCTGAATAGGAAACCTTCTATAATACACCTGAGAAGTGTTTCCCTCTTTTCAGAGAAAACTTCCCCAGTCAGGAGTTTGGGATGGAGAGGAGAAATGTATTTGACGTTGGCTGGGTCGCTCTCCATGAAGCAGGCGGAAGAGGAACCAGTGTCCTGGGAAAGTTTCTTCCACTCTAAATGCATGATCTGTGATCTCATGAGCACATTCTTATTCATTCACATGAGCACATTCATTCACATCATCAGATTGATGCTGAGCTACATTATGGCTATACGTATATGTGTGTGCGTGTGTGTGTGTGTGTGTGTATTTTTTTTTCAAAATGAAGAGGGAGGACTTCATTTTCCTCAACATCTTAAAATTAGTCAAGCAGGTAGCTTTCCTTTATAGATTTCCAAATCCTCAGTAGCTGAGTTCAGTGAGCTGCACATTGCCAACACCTAAGCTGAAACGTTTTTGGAAACGGCATGCCTCTTAATTGTGCTGCTCATTACACATGACACACTGGAGAGAGGCCACTTTTTCTGATCATATGATTAATTTCCTTTCAACCCTTTGAGTTGCTTGGGCTTGTACTTTGAAAATTAATGTTTCTTGAATGAGAAAATCTAGGAATTCAGGATTTAATACTAAGCACAACTCTCATCTATAGGATCTACCCAAAGACACACAGCTAGTTAAGTGTCAAGTGTCTGAGGCCAGATTTTAACTCAGGTCCTCCTGACTCCAGGGCAGGTGCTCTAATCACTGTGCCACCCAGCTGCCCCTCATCTACAAGGATCTTGGCAGATTCATATTTAGCAAGGGCCAAAGGGGACTTTTCTCAAGGCTGCCAACATAGACAAGGTGGGCTTCCATCTTGAATTCACCACTATAACTCTCCCTTGCTTAGATGTTCTATTGACCCATTCCACCATGTAGCATAATCACCACCAGATTATACTATCATTCTCTTCCTCCCTCTCTCTCTCTCTCTCTCTCTCTCTCTCTCTCACACACACACACACACACACACACACACACACACACACACACACCAATATCACACTGGCATAGTGCCCCTGTCATCGAGTTCATGTTTCCTTCCAATTCCCTTCTGTTTGGCTTGTCTGTCGTATTTTCCTCTCTCTAATGCTCCTTCCCAGCTGACCCCACTCAATTCTTTTTGCCACAAATAAAACATGAGTCTCAGGACCTTGAATACGTCAGTTATCTGCTGCATGCCGTAGTTCCTCCATTTTTAAAATGTCACCACTGCTAGAGTCTTATAATATATAAATCTTTTCCCCTCTGAAGGTTCCTGTGAGGACTGACATAAAACTCCAGGAGAAACACAGAGAAAGCTTGTCCCTACACTGAAGCGCTTTATACATGTGAGTTATTATTATAGACATATGCTTTTGTACTGTTCCTCAATGTGTCAGCTGCTCATTGAAATTGATTCTGACAGACACAGCTACTACCTACAGGTCCTTGCAATATGAAGGAGACAGGGGTAAAAATGAATATGGAAACACATTCACTGAAAGCTGTTTTCTCAAAGGCTTTGACTTTCTAGCTTGGCTAGCTCCCCCAAGCCCTTTCTGTGTTTTTGGCTGCTGGGGATGGGAGAGGAGGAAGGGTTTTGCAGAAGCAGGAGATTTGAGAGTGAAACTGGAAACTAAAGCGCTTGTGGATTTAGGGTTTTTATGTTTCTCTCTCCTTTCATTCCTCTGGGGAGTCTTTGAAAAGGAATGTGTTAGAATTTAGAAGAATCCAAGTTTAATTTCATTCTTCCTGTACTTCCACGAGCCTTACTCCTACCCTAATATACCCTACTTACTTCTCCTAAAACAGGAAAGGAATGGGGACAGAAAGCAAAAGAAGGGAGAGGGGAAAGAAATAGACAGACAGAGACAGAGAGACGGAGACAGAGACACAGAGAAACAGAGATAGAGAGACAGAAATAGAAAGACAGAGAAAGGGGCAGAGACAGACAGAAAGACAGAGTCACAGAGAGACACAGACAGGGTTGGAATTGGAAAGAATTAGGACTGAATGACAGAAAAGAGTTAGAAAAATGACCCAAGGGGCGGCTAGGTGGCAGAGCGAACAAAGTCCTAGAGTCAGGAGGACTTGAGTTTAAATGTGACACTTACTAGCCATATGACCTTGGGCAAGTCACTTAACTTGCCCTGCCCTTCCCCCTCAAAAAAAAAGAAAAGAAAGAAAAAATAGCCCAACATAAAGGTAATATTCTACTCTTTTTCCTCCTGTTTCTTCTCCTCTTCCTTCTTCTTCTCTTCCTCCTCCTCCTCCTCCTTCTTCTTCTCTTCTTACTTCTCCTCCTTCTTCTTTCTTGAAAAACAAGTCAAGGAGAAATAATTTAAGAATAATTAAACTTCCTGAAAATAATGATTTAAAAAAATCTGGACAGTATTTTCAAGAAATCTTAAATTAAAACTGCCCAGATCTATTAAAGCCAGAAGGAAAAAGGCGAAGATAGAAAGACTCTACCAATCCTTTCCTTTTTAAAAACTCCAGGAATATGTCAGCCAAAACCTAGAGTTTCCATGTCAAAGAAAGAATACAGCAAGCGTCAAGTAGCAACTAACCACAATCAAGAGTAACCAAGAGCTGGCAGCTTCTAATATAAGTGAGAGGGAATCTTGGAAAAAAATATACAAAAAGCAAAAGATGAGCTTCTGACCAAGAAAAATTTACCCTTACAAAACTGAATATAAGCCTATAGGTGGAAAAATAGACATTTAATAGAGCAGGGAACTTTCAAACATTTTTGGTCAAAAGATCCAAGAAGAATAGAAACTTTGAAATGTAAACAGAAGAATCAAGAAATCTAGAAAACTAAATTTATTGTAGCAATTGGAAGGGCCTATATGATGATGTGGCATTAATCTAAAAGAAGGAAAAAGGGCACCTTTGGAACTTGAACGTTTTTTAAAGGGAACTGATGAAGTTGAACAAGAAAAATAGAGCACCTGGGGATAGATTGATTTTTTTTCAAGTTTTAAGAGGGAAAAGAGAGGGGTAGTTTTTGGTTGTTTTTTTTTTAAAGAATGCACCAGTGTAGAATGGAGGGTTGAGGGGATAGAACTTGCTATTTCTCATAATTGTGGTACCTGAAAATTGTATCTAAGAATAAAAGAGGGAGTGTGGGGAGTAAACATCAGATGACCTCTCTTGTCCGACTTTGACAAAAGGGTTAAACTTGCTATCTCTCTCTCTCCTCATCTGTCTGTCTGTCTGCCTTTCTCTCTGTCTATCTCATACACTCACACACACATACAACCACATATACAAGGACAAACACACACACACACACACACACACACACACACACACACACACATATATATATATATATATATATATATATATATATACAAAAACCAAATCTGATGCAGAAATACATTAAGATTAACAGGAAAACAGATGGGGATAACAAAGGCAGAGTAAAAGGACGGAATATTCACAAGCTAAACAACCTTTCTTATTCTGAAAGAGGAAAGGGATTAATTTTTTTTTTTAAAGAAGGTAACTGGAAACTAAGAGGGCACCTGGAGTTGGCAAGTGGTTGATCAAGATTTGATTATTGGAATGGAATGGAATGGCATGGCACCAAGAGAAATAAGGAAAGAGATGATTTTGTAGAATCCTAGGAAGCAGAAACTGATGAAAAATGAAGTGAGCAGAACCAGGAGAACAACTTGTACAATGACAACAACATTGTAAAGAAAAAGAACTTTGATCGAAGCAGTTACCAACCATGTTTCCAGAGGGCTGAAGATGAAGCATACCCTCTACCTCCACCTCCATCTCTTTTCAGAGAGATGGTAGACCCAAGGTACGAGACAGAAAGAGACATATACTTTTTAGCTAGGGTCACTTAGCTTTCCTCTCTTATACTTAGTTGGTTACAAGTTGGTTCAGATTTGTTGTTTGTTCCTTTCTTGTTTTTAACTTTCAACTGAGGAGAGGTTGGGAAGGAGAGGATAGATTGGTAAAGGGTCACTGAAACATTTTTAAATGCACAGAAAAGAACAAAAGAAAAGTTTTATGGAAACACAGATAAACAGGACAGTTTTGAAAGTGTGGAATTTAGCATATACTTTTTTTTTTTAAAGCAAGATCTCATACACAATCCTCTTGGGTTCTGCTGTGTATATGGAAATCCTCCTTTTGTGTTTAAGTTCAAAAGAAAAAAAATAAGAATGGAAAAAAAATGAGGAAACTAGGTTACAAAATGTAGGGCCGAGCTAATAAAGCGAGCACTGTTTCACTGCTATGACTGTAGGAGATACCAACTCATTAGGGAATTGTCAAGCACAGTAAATGACTTCTTTGGCCACCAACACATCACCAACATAGTTTAGCTATCAGAACTCCTAAGGGCTATAGAGCATTTCACCAGTTAGTCTGTGGGATGTATGTTTTACGGGGAATATAAAAATTAAGTAAGTGCTCAAGTAAGTGCTCTTTATTTTTGACTGGAGGGCTGATGGTGGGAGTGCTTTGATCATGTTGATGAGTTTTCAGAGTTTGAACCTGGGCCTTAGGTTAGGAAAGCAAATGTATTTTTTTTTGAGAGGCTATGCTCAGTTATATTTCAGTGTAAGGGGAAGGAGATGTGGTGGTTGATTAAGGAAATCAATGGATATAGCACTGGAACCGGAGTCTGGAAAACCTGAGTTCAGATCTAGCCTCAGATGCTATTAGCTGTTTATGACCTTGGGCAAGTCACTTAACCTGTTTGCCTCAGTTTCCTTAACCATAAAATGGCGATAATAACAGCACCTACCTTTCAAGATAGTTATGAGGATCAAAATGAGATATTTTTAAAAGAACTTAGCACGGTGCCCAGCACATTTTTATTATTGTTGTTCAGTTTGTTTCAGTCATGTCTGACCCCTTGTGACCCCATTTGGGGTTTTCTTGGCTAAGATACAGGAGCAGTTTGTCATTTCCTTTGCCAGATCATTTTGCAATTGAGGAAACTGAGGAAAACAGGGTTAAGTGACTTGCCCAGGGTCACACAGTTTGTAAGTGTCTGAGGCTAGATTTGAACTCAGGAAGATGAGTCTTCCTGACTCCAGGCCTGGCACTCTATCCACCCAGCTGCCCCTACTGGCTCACAGTAGGTGCTATATTAATGCTTATTCCCTTTCCCTTTGCCCATTTTACTTAAAGTAAGAGATAAGATACTTTACAAAATGAGAGCAAGTCTCAATTAATTGATTAAACTTTAGATTGGTGTTCTTAATCCTGTTGGTGAGCTTCTGAAAAAAATTCATAACTAGTCTAATATAAATGGCTTCCTTTGCAAATTTATACATTCTATTTCAGTCATTTAGAAAGATTATTCTGAAGAATCCATAGGTTTGACCAAAGGAGTCAATGACACAAAAAGGGTGAAGAACTGCTTTAGGTTGTTGAATGAACAAGAACTGGTTTGGATAAGTCATGCCCTGAGGGTCATCGATAAAATGGCAAACTGCTTGAGAAGCAGAATTATTATAGAGAGTAGAGCAAGTTAGACATCCCATAAAAACCCTTAAGAAGGAATTTCTTGGAAGGGAAAAAGAGGCCTTGGCTTTGGCCTCAGCCTAGTCCTCTTTGCTACTCCCTAACCCACTTGGCTGACAGAGGACCTTTCAAGCTTTGAAGGGCCTGAAGGATTCTGGACTTCCCATTTTCTCATCAGCACCCTAGCACTAGTTCCCATGGGATGGAAATGGCTAGCAGTGGAGTCTACATCAAGAGCCAAGGACAAATTAGACACAGATTCACAGTTCTGTAAAGAACTCAGCATAGAAACTACCCCATGCTTAAGGAGAACTTCTTGAGTTTTCCACACAGAAAAGCACTTTCAGCAACCGAGAGTTGTGAGTTACCCCTTTGCCAAGGGTGTCCTCTTAACCGGAACCCACTTTCACTTGGCCTCTGTATATGCTGGGAGAATGTGTTGTGGATTTTTGAGGGGATGTTTTGTATTATAACAAATTGTAACATCTATTATTACTATAACACCTTATAAATACCCCTTTCTAAAAGCTACTGAAGGACGGTTGCTTAATTGATTCTTAACTGATAATCTTGGGAAGAAGCACACCAGTGGGGGCTTATGAGGTACAGCCCTAGAAAAAACATATCTCAAAACGTCAGGGCTACCCATAGATGTCTAAGGGATTATCATAGCCAAAATCCGGGACCTGCCTCACCAGGACCCACAGGAGCTGAGTTAAGCATCTCAGAGTATCAGCAACTTGATTTGCCCCTTGGAATGATTGACTGCCTGGAGGTCAAGAGAATAATCCCTATTGGAAGGGCTACTTCTTTGGAAGGGTTTGACAGTTATACTTAGCCCTTTTTCTGGACTCTTTGTCATCTTTTTTTTGGCAGGGGGAATGGTGAGAAGGTTCAGAGGACATACCAGAATGCATCAGAGAAGACCTATGTTCTTAGGGGAACAGAAAAGGGAAGTTGGCAAGGAACCTGTGTTAATACACGGTTTCTTCTTCCAGGAATGGAAAACGGCAGCTTTGGGACAAAATCACACAGGAATTACATGTGTTTACCCACCAATTTCTTATCATAGGCCAGGGTCTGGAGACCTCAGAGTAGATTTTCCTAGCCCGAGAGATGGCCAAGGGGAATGACAGAGCTCCTTTAAAAGCACATAGAAAAAGCAGATATGTGTTTTCCCACTCAACCTAAGTGGTGTTTCATGGACAATGTTCCTCAAGCTGGCCTTTTGTGTAGAGCGGGGAAGGTTTCCTGTGCTGTATGAATCTAGAATCTAACCACGCAGACAGATCAGGGACATTTGTTGGGCAGCAACAGCCTTGTAAGTTGCCTGAAGATTAGCTTCTATTCAAGAATTTGAAGCCTTGCCTTTCTAGAGAGAAGGGGAGTTCCCGAGTAGCATCTTCTCAGAGAAAGAAGAGGCTTGCCCATATGTCCTCAGCAACTGGAAGGGCACTAGGAGGGTAAAACCATAATTTAAATGTCAAGGAATTGGAACCATCCCCTACTTGGGCAGTAAAGTCTGATAAGAAGGAAATTTCTATGTAGCAGCCCTAAGGTGTGTTTGCCTTTTTTTGACAAGGCAAAATGCAACCATTGGGAGACACTATGAGTTCAATCGGACTGTAGGTGAGCCAGGAAACTACCAGAATGCCAGTTCTGTCCCCATAGCAATGTCAAGTTTAGTGCCTTATGCGGGGAACTACCATGAGTTCTTTCAGAGCCTTAAATGTTTTGAGGGGGTAAGATGAATGTGTCAAATAAAGGTTATCCTGTACTGATCATGCATTTGTTACCTTGACTACTTACACAGGATCTGGGAATTCTGTAATCCACATTTGTGTTTACCTAGACATAAACTATAACTAACCTATAGACAGAAATTTTCTCATAGTATACTCTAGGTGGAGGCTATGAGCCAAAAGAGAAAAGGACACTTTTTGGATAACCCTCAATATTGGAATGCAGACAACAGGAATCCTGGAAAGCATGGGGTATCAAACTGAAACAGAAATGGTGGTTGCTAAATTGACTGTAAAGATGCAGGTGGTTTGTATATCAACTTAGTTTTAGAATATAATATTATTTATGATTTATTGCATTTTATTTTCTTATGTATTTCTTAATTGCATTTTAATCTAGTTCCGGCTGCAGCCAGGAGTATTATGGGCCACATGCATGTTTGACACCTGCTTTAGAGACATGTCCATGTTTAAAAAAATTCTCTAAAATATTGACTCAACATTCTGGAAATAGGTCAGATTTTATGGATAGTGAATTCTATGAGTACAGGGATTCATAGATTACTCTTCCCATGCCTGGCACAGTGCCTTGCACATATAAAATACTCACTATATATTTTTGAATTGAATTGGTGAATCATTGTATTATATCACATCCAAATACAATTAGAGCAGAAGCAAGATTCATCTTTTCAGATGCTATATCCCTTTCTACCTAAATCTCCAGTCATCTTTCACATTTGCTATTTTCACAAACACCTAATATGTGCATTCTGTCAACAGTGATTACATGGTATACCTCATTCATGCACTACCACAGTCAGCTTCCATTACAGCCAGGTTTGGAGGACAAATTTTTGCAGGCAATTTTCATGTCATTTTTTTAAGTAATGGAGGATAGAATACACATAATGCTGAAATAATAGATTCTTGAGGGTGTTAGAATAAACTCTTAGAATAGAATAATAGGATTCTACAGAAACATAGATCTAGTCCTCTATGTTTACTATCTAAGGTCTTTATATTTACATATGAAAGGAGAGAATCACTGGCTTCTTCCACCTATCTTTGAATGTTCAACTCTCTTCCCCCAATAGCACACATTGGTTTCAAAGGGAATGCTGTCCAATCATGAGCCAGGTAGGGTGGAATAATAGTCATAGAACATTAGGAATGGAAATGACCTCAGAAATATTCAGTCTGATGTCTTCATTTCTATGCTGAGGAAACTGAATCACAGAGAGATTTAATGACTCCATCTAAATCAGAGAGGTAGTTAGAAAGGAATAAAAGCAGACACTAAGTTTCTTGATTTACAGTACAATTATTTTAAAATTTTAGTTTTGTTGATGCTTTTTAAAAAATCACTTGTCACTTCTCAAAAATTTATTCATAGAAACTTTCCTTGCAGCAAACTTAGTTAAACAAAACAAATTCTTCCCCCTCCCCACAACTATATCTGTCAAGGCAGTTTTAAAATGTAATATTATCTGTTTTATTGTATTTTTGTTTATTTTGTGAAATATATCCAAATTACATTTTAATCTGGTTTGGGCTGTGCTCAGGAGCATTGTGCGCCACATGTGTGTTAACAGATGTGCATTCTACAACTGTAGTTGACCACTTGTCATTAGAAGAAGAAATAAGTTTCATCATCTGTTCTCTGGCATCAAGATTTGTCATTACATTATTTTGAATTCTGATTGTCCCTTTTTTTCTATTTATATACATACATACATACATATATACATATATGCATATACATATATATATTAAAGGGATCACTGAAGGGTTTTTTTTTTAGTTCTGCATTCTTTGCTCAGCCTAAGTTCCTACTAGTCTTTCTAAGTTTCTCTGCATTCTTAATTCCTTATATTCATGATTTTTTATAGTACATGATAGGTATTTAATTGAATGATTGATAATGATATTCTACTGGGTTTAAATGCAACAATTTGTTAAGGCATTCTTGATTGACGGGCAATTAGTTTGTTTACAATTTTTTGTTCTTCCACAAAAAATACAGAGATGAACATTTTGGCATAGATAGGCTCTTTCCTTCTTTCTTTGGTAACCTTTGGGTATATCTTCCCAGTCCCAATAACACAGAGTCATAGTGACACATTTTAGTGACTTCTCCCTGTTCCAAATTGTTTTCCAGAAAAGCTAGATCAATTTATAGCTCAACCAATAGCATATTATCAGACCTGTTTTCCCATAATTTCTTTAACATTAATTATTTTTATATTTTACATCTTTTGCCAATTTACTGAATGAGGTGAAATCTCAGAGTTGTTTTAATTTGTGTTTTTTTGTTATTAATAATTTGTAGTATTTTTCCATATAGGTTGTTAATGACTTGCAATACTTTTGAGAACTGTTTGTTCACATTATTTGATGCCTCCAGATCTTATGTATTCATGTCAATTTCTTATATATTTTGAATATCAGTCTTCTTGGCAGAGTTGATATAAAGATTTCCCCCTCCCCCCTCATTAACAATCTCTCTTTTTATTTTAGTTGCATTGATTTTGTTCATGGTAAAAACATTTTCATTCTTTATTATCAAAATTGTGTATTTTACCTTATCTTACCTTGCGTATTTTTACCTTTGCCATCCTTATCCTTCATTTGTCAAGAATGTCCCTAGCTATGATTGTGAGAGATCTCTCTTCTGTATTCATATATATATATATATATATATATATATATATATATTAATCCCCCTGGTGGCCATGCAACCAAGAGTATAGTTTAGCAACATATTGTCATACCCTTGGGCAGCCTCATACTAGCCTGGATACTTTGGAGAGTTTGTCCTGATCTTAAAGTCCAATTCCTATTCCCAGAGAAGGGTCAATAACAGTCTTGCAGAGAATCTGACTTGACTTTTCTATTTCTCTCCAACCCATTTCTTTCAACTTTCCCCATGTTCCAATGCCAGCGTGGTTGCTAACATCATCATGCCCAATTCAATTCAACAAATATTTATGAAATATTATTAAATATTAAATATTAAGACACTGTGCACAGACACCAGGGATATTTTAATTCCTTCTCTATTGACGGGGGTATGGTAACACCATTTCCTGTTAGCAAATCTATAAGCAGTTACAAGGACAAAGCAAAGCCACCAGACTAGAGTATTAGTTATATATGACAGATAAAGGCACAATAAAAAAATCTGTTTTGAGCAGTTTTCTGAATTGTCTAGATGACAAACCCAAGTAATGTATTTTTCAGCTTAAGTGGGTTCCAACTATCAATATTTCTGGGATATTCAGTTTCTCTCAGAACCTTTTCCTTAGTTCTATGTCCAGATGTAATACCCAGATCATGACTACAGGATTTTGAGCTCTGCCCTGAAGCTACCCTAGACTCTCTTGGATACTGACCCAGTCTCCTTTCCCTGTTGGTAGAAGGCACATTTCTATGGGAGCACCGAAATTTCTATCTCTGGGCTTCATGTCATCTTGTCCTGACCTAGCAGGATGCTTGTCCACTAAGTTTCTGTAGTTCCTGGACCTTTCCACCTTGTCCATCTTCTTATACTTTCTTTACTCCCCTTCAAGCATTATACTAGTCTGTTATTCCTTCCACATAACATTCCACTCCTGATTCTGTGCCTTTGTCCTTTCATCCCTTATGCTTGAAACATTTTGCCATGTGACCTCCCCTGTTAGCTTTCCTTTTTTCCTTCAAGTCTCAGCTCAAACTTCCGCAGATCTTTCCCTAACTCAATCTCCCTTCTCCCTTACCTATTACCTTCTTTCCATCTACTCTGTGTACATTCTGGGGGTATATAATTATCTACATGCTATCTTTCCCACTAGAATACCCTTCCAGAGGGCTGGGATAATGTTTTTGCCAGTCTTTGTAACACCAGCACTTAGCAAAAAGCCTGATAGAGAGTGATTAATAAATACTTGTTGACTGATTGACTGACTTTTCTCTTGCCCTTAGCCTACTTCTCTGTGTCATTTTCATAAGGAAGCATTATCACTAGTCCATTACTTAGGTTGGTTTCACCCTTCCATAATACCAGACTTCTTTTAAAAATCTTCCTTTTTCTTATGAATTTATCATCCATAAGAATGTATATTTTAATGTGCAAAGAACAAAAAAGAGGATTGTATAGGAAACAATAAATTTCTGTTTTTCAAAGTGCATACTAAATTTAACATGATAGTAACAAAATTGACCAATACTAGATTTATTTACCTATTGTTCTAACCCAGAACCTTGGCCAAATTTCTATTTAACAATGTGACTTTGACAGTGAGGCTTACTTTCACCGTTGCCATCTGAGGAATGCTTCTAGGCCTAAGCTCACCAGTACAGCAGATACCAGTATCATAGAATTTAGGGTGAGAAGGAATCTTAGACATCACCCATTCTAACCTCTTCATTTAACAGATGGAAGAACCAAGACCCAGAGCGATGAAGGGACTCATCCGAGGTCATAGAGGTAATAAATGGAAGAGTCAAGATTTGAATCTAGTTGCACTGACTCTAAATCCAGTGTTCCCTCCATTGTACCACAACAATAAGTTCTGAGATCAAGTTCTGTCATCGTCTCTACAGTTAACTTGTTTGTTTATTACTGTTGTTTTTTTGTAGCTCAAAATTTATATTAATCTTTTTTTTGTATTTTTAAAATTAACTTTTGTTTATTTTGTTTACATCATTCATTTCCACAAGATTTTGAGTTACAAATTTTCTCCTCATCTTTCCCCTACCCACCACCCCAAAAGAGCAATCCCACTGTACACCCCCTCCTCCAAATATATATATATATATATTAAACATTTGATTTTAAAACTTTAAATTCTAGATTCTTTCACTTCCTCCCTCATCACCCACTGCCACTGGGAAGACAAGCAATTCAAAATTCAATACAGGCCATATATGTATAGTTACATAAAGCATCTCCATAATGGACATATTGTGAAAGACTGACTGTATTTCCCTCCATCCTATCCCACCCCCTACTTGTTCTGTTCTCTACTTGGTCCCTGTCCCTTTACAAAAGTGTGTGCTTCTAACAATCCTTCTGCCAAACATGCCCTTCCATCCATCATCCTCCCTCTCATTCCCTTCCCCCCTACTTTCCTGTAGGGCAAGATACCCAATTTAGAGTGTACGTCATTCCCTCCCTAAGCCAAATTCAATGAGAGTAAGGTTGACCCATTCCCTTTTGCCTTCCTGTTCTTCCCCCCCATTGTAACAGTTATCCCTTGCCTCTTCTATGTGAGGTAATTAGCCCCATTCTGTCTTTCCCTGTCTCCTCTCATTCTATTCCTCTCCGACCTCTCAATTTCACCTTTTAAATATCATCCCTTCCTATTCAATTGATTCTGTGCCCTCTGTCTATGTATACTAGTACACATATATACACACGCTCAAATATATATTCATGTGCATATATAACCTCCTATATAGACATATGTATATGTATATGTATATATACATTTGCATTCCCTTCACCTATCCTCATACTGAGAAAAGTTTCATAAGTAACAATTATCGTTTTTCCATATTGGCATGTAAATAGTTCAACTTTGATAAGTTCTTTATGATTTCTTTTCCATGTTTACCTTCTCATTCTTCTTGTATTCGAATGCCAAATTTTCTATTCAGTTCTGGTTTTTTCATCAAGAATACTTGAAAGTCCTCCACCTCATTGAATGACCATATTTTCCCCTGAAACATTATACTCAATTTTGCTGGGTAGGTGATTCTTGGTTTTAATCCTAGGCCCCTTGATATCCCCGAATATCATATTCCAGGACCTTCGATCCCTTAATGTAGAAGCTGCTAGATCCTGGGTTATCTTAATTGTGTTTCCACAGCATTCAAATTTTTTCTTCTTGGCAGCTTGTAATATTTTCTCCTTGACCTGTGAACACTGGAATTTTGCTATAATATTCCTAGAAGTTTTCTTTTTGGTATCTTTTTCAAGAGGTGATTGGTGAATTCTTTCAAGTTCTATTTTGCCCTCTGGTTCTAAAATATCAGGGCAATTTTGCTTGAGAATTTCTTGAAGGATGATTTCTATGTTCTTTTTATCATTATGGCTTTCTGGTAGTCCAATAATTTTTAGATTGTCTCTCCTGGATCTATTTTCCAGGTCAATGGTTTTTTCAACGAGATATATCACATTGCCTTCTATTTTTTCGTTTATTTGGATCTGTTTAATAGTATCTTGATTTCTCATAAAGTCATTTGCTTCCACTTGATCCACTCTAATTCTAAAGGAATTATTC
>CM053589.1:26544829-26593747 GCA_028646515.1 Pseudochirops corinnae | reverse complement strand
CTTCTCTTACTTGATTTTCAAAATCCTTCTTGAGCTCCTCCATGTCCTGTAACCAGTTCGTATTTTTCTTGGAAGCTTTTGATGCAGGAGTTTTGACTTTGTTGTCTTCTTCTGGTTCCATGTTTTGATCTTTTTTGTTCCCAAAAAAGGATTCTATGGTCTGATTGTGCTTCCTCTGCTTGCTCATCTTTCCAGTCTCAATTACTTGACTTTTGAGCTCTTTGCCATAGTAGAACTCTGCTTCTAGAGTGTAGAGAACTGTGTCCCAAATTGATGGGGTTTTCACAGTTGTCGTCAGAGCTGTTGTCTGAGCTGTGAGGAGGGCACCCTCTCTACAGCCACCACAAGCTCTGGCACACTGGCCACACACCCCAGGACCACCACCCAAGACTGCGACCCAGATCCAAGCAGGTCAAACTAAGCAAGAGCAATTACCCTCTGAATGGTCACTTGGTTCCCCTAATGATCTGCAGGCCAGGAGCTCCAGAGGCAGCCATGCAGCAGCTGCTACTTCTCACCCCAGGGGCAGAGGCCAAACTGTACTCTTCTGTCATCCAGTTCCTATAGAGTTCCCCACTAACCCTTTACTTTCTCTTTGGCTTTTATGGGTTAAGAACTTTGGGAACCACCACAGCTGCTGGTGATTCACTCTCCTGAACTGTGCTCTGGCCAGTCTGTGCCACTAATCGGGGCCACCCTGGGTCTGGGCCAGCATGGCTCATGCAGGACTACATTTGGCTCCCCTGTCCTTTGCGATAGACCCTTCCTGTTGGCCTTCCAGGCTGTCTTCAGTAGGATATTTGTTTCTCTCTGTCACTTTGTGGGTTCTGTAGCTCTAAAATTTGTTTAGAGTTATATTTCACAGGTATTGGAGGTGATTGGGGAGGGAGCTTAAGCAAGCTCCTGCTTTTACTCCATCATCTTGGCTCTGAGCCCTCCCCTTCTAGTATTGTTTATTTCACTGCAATTATTGCTTCATCTACATGACATGGAAACAGGGAGACATGAATGGGTAAAAGGGTAATTTTAAATGAGGGGATCCCATAATATCTTTAGAAGTACAGAGTCCAGGGCAGTTAGATGGTGCAGTGAATAGAGCACCAGCCATGGAGTCAGGAGGACCTGAGTTCAAATCCAGCCTCAGACACTTGACACACTTACTAGCAGTGTGACCTTATGCAAGTCACTTACCCCAATTGCCCTCCAAAAAGCAAAAAAGAAGAAGTACAGAGTCTCCGGGAGAATACAGAAAGTGCAGATGGAGTCTGATTCAGGAAAGACAGAAGCAGAAACATTGTGAAATCATAGAAGTTAGAGCTGGAAAACTTTTTATCTAGTGGGGTGTGGCCTCAAGGCCACAGGTGCCCCACCCTGATCTAGTCCAACTGACTTATTTTACAGATGGGGAAACTGAGACCCAGAAAGATGAAGTAACTTATCCAAAAAAAAAAAACCCATTTCCTTGGACAGTTTGTATCTAAGCTTAAAGCTTCAGTCGAATTATTTGTATTAGCAAAGATTATGACCTAGAGGTAATGATAGAATCATAGACTCTTAGAGCTGAAAGGGGCTTTAGGTATCATCCCATCTAAAGCTCTCATTTTAGAGATGAGCAAAGTAAAGCCCAGAGAGGGGCTAGGTGGAGTGGGAAACATTGATTTCTAAGGCTATGCTCAGAGTGATGATATATTCGTCACTCTAAAAACCAAATTTAAGACTCTAAACTACCAAGTGACTAACAGTGGCATGGGAGAGCAGAGAATTATGAAAGAAAGAGTAACAGAAATACTGGTCAGGGCAGTAAAAATGACTCTGCACAGACAGAGATGAGAACAGCCTTGGTTCCAGGGATGCAATGGTCTCTGTGGCATTTGGACAAGAAGGGTCAGATCCAGGGGACAGGCAGCACCCTGGGCAGCTCTAAGAATAGCTCCAAGGACAGCTGCAAGCTAATTGATCAGAAGTTTGCATATCAAGTTGTCAGGCGGTTTTGTGGCATGATCCCAACGCACTTGGCAGGGAGAAGGCCTTGGAAAAGCTTATAAACACTTAATAGGACATAAATGTAATACATTCCAGTGAATGTGAAAGTAGGGATCAATAAAAGTCCTTTTCATAGTTCTTCAAAAAAGAAATCATAAAATATCTATCACCCTTCCCCACAAAGGTTACTGTCATCACATAGAGCATAATGAGAGATAAGTCTTCTTTCACTTCTGGTGGGAGTTGTCCATATTGTTAACGGGTCTAATAGAGGGACCAAGGGCATCTCAGTATTTGGAAATCATAAGAATCTTTGACTCAGAAGGGACCTTAGGGGGCAGCTAGATGGGCCAGTGGATAGAGCACCAGGCCTGAAGTCAGGAGGACCTGAGTTCAAATCCAACTTCTGACCAGACACTTGACACTTACTAGCTGTGTGATGCTGGGCAATTCACTTAACCCCAATTGCCTCATCAAAAAAAGGGTAGGGGAACCTTAGGATTTTTAATACCAACTGTACCTGGAAAAGTATTCTCTTTACACCATCAATGGGCAAGTGCCTCATCTGTCCTCACCATACCCATTATTTTCCCAGGCTGGATTCCCTTTTATCAGTAAACTCTGACTACTTTAGAGAACTTAGATAATGCAATAAGCAGAAAGTAATAATGAGAGGACACTTATGTGCACTTTTTTCCTTGAATTATTTTTCTTACATTATTTTATTTTATTTCATTTAAAGCAACTAGGTGGCATTGCAGACAGAGCATCCAGATTTGGGAAGCCCCATATTAAAATCCCACCTCAGATACTTACTAGCTGCGCCAGCCTAGGCAAGTCAGCTAACTTCTCTGGGCTTCAGTTTCCTTATCTCTAAAATGAGGATAACAATAGCATTGATCTCACAGGGTTGTTGTTAAGAATCAAATGAATTAACATATTTAGCACTTTGCAAATCTTAAAGTGCTCTATAAACACTAGGCATCTATTTTTTTTTTATTATTTTTATTATTGATTTTTTTTATTATTGATCCATTTTTATTATTGATCTTTATAACAATCTTGTGAGGGAGGTGATAGTATTATCTTCCTTTGACAGAAGAGGAAACTTAGGCTCAGTGAGATTAAATGACTCTCCTAGGATCATACAACCAGTATGTGTCTGAGTTAGGATTCAAACTCACATTTTTCTGACTATGCCATGCTATCTGAATAGAATCATAAAAATGTAACATTTTGGAACTGGAGGGGACCTTAGAGGTTGTCCAGGATAGATCTCTCTTAATTTACAATTGAGAAAACAGAGCCAAAAGTAATTAAAGAGCCTGTCCAATGTCATGCTATGGATAAGAATACACTGTACGTGGTTATAGCAGCTCCAATATAACTTATTCAATGGATTCCAAGAAATTGGAAACAGACAAAAGTAAAGATACTGACTCTGATCATCATTTCTCAGGGAAATTTAACTGATGCAAAACAAATGCTCCAAGGGGGAAGACAAAAGCATCTAAACACTCCCTTGGGGAGAAAATTTTTTATCTCTTTGTTAAGCAGAGAAATATGGCAGCCAAGGATAATAATAAAATTTATTTGTTTAGAATAAAAATTCATTTGTAAAATATTACAGAGAAAAGTGACAGATTATGAAAAGTATCTTCTCATGAAACTACTCAAAAATGGTTGAGGGGGAATGAGCCTGCAGAGCCTGTCTTGAGATTCACGTAAGCCAGATAATTACAAGAGCATTTGTAGATGAAACTAGAAAAAACATAAGTAAACATGAAAGGGAATAGATCTGTAAGTTTTTATCATTGGTGATGATAGTGGAATCATATCATTTGGATTCTACCATAGTATTTAATGTTTTATGGGAGAGGCTGGCATAGCACTTATCGATATGAAATAAATAAATGTTTGCTGAATTTTTAAAGAGAATTGGACTTGACATAAAGTTGAAATATGTTTTGGAGGTAACTTCATTTTAAACTCTATTTGTTTATGATGAACTTGACAAATACTGACAAACATGAGTATTTCCATGTACAGAGAAGACCAGAAAAAGAAGATTGAATAGGGAACCATCAATCTCCATTATGCCCAGCTTGTTTACTAAATAACTAAATAGGAAATAATATTTAATAATCAGCTTAATAAATAACATAATAAATTCAACATGTTAGTTTCAAAGTTATCCTTTGTCTATACCCCTCTCCGAGTTCCATTATATTCTTTTCTGTGCGTCTTAAATATTTCACTGATCCTCTTCTCTTTCTTTTCCTCTTTTTTGCTATCACTATCACTAGCTCCCCTCTCCTATCTAATTCACCACTCAGCATAAAAAATAAAGACCTCCTGTCTAACAAATAAATGTAGACCAATGGCAAATTTGCATATTGAGCATATCCTAAAATGTATGTCTTATTTGTACCTCTGGTCTCTTTCACCTCTCTGTCAGGAGATGGGATAGAGACATAGTTGGTCATTGCATTAGTCAGACTTCTTAAGTCTTTCAAAGTTGGTCGTCCTCCTCTTCTTCCTCCTCCTCTTCCTCAATGTTCTCATTCTACAAATTATTTTCCTGATTATATTCACCTCACCCTGCATTGGTTTATTCAAATCTTTACAGGTTTCTATGAAATAATCCTACTCATTAGTTTTAATATTCCATTACATTTATATATAAAATAATTTTTTCAACCATTTTCCAGTTGATGGAGAAACTCTTCGTTTCTAGAGTTTTAATTTTCAAAGCGTGGTTATACATATCTTGTGTATATAATGGTCCTTTTCAGATATTTGTTCTTCATATTTCTTAAATCAGAGACTAGAAGAGAGGAGAAACTAGGAATCTGATAGCACTGGGGATAGGCCCACTCAAGGGAGCAAGACTAAAAGAATAGAGATCAATAAATAGGGAAGGCTAAAAAGTTGGACCAAGATCTAATTCCATTTTCAATTTTGAAACTTTCCAGTTTTGTTTATTACTTTAATCCCTAAAGGTGTGTTTCTGGTTAATAGTAATGAGGATTTCCTAGAAAAAACTATCTAGTTTAGTTAGTGGACAGAGTTAGATATATCTGTATTCCCTTCTATTTTTAATAAATAAATTTTCATTTATATTATTTGGTTTTATGTCACCTAAATTTCCCCCATTTCCCTCTACCTCTCTCTTCTAGAGAACCATACCATATAATAAAGATTTTTTTTAAAAGGAAAAGAGAAAAAAAATCAGTAAAACTGATTAATACATCAAACATTTTTGTACAATTTATGGAAAGTTGTTCACTAAGGAACCCTTCCCCTCACCTCTGCAAAAGAGTTGGGGGAACTGTCTCTCTATATCTCTTCTTTGGGGTTAAGAATGTTCTTTGTAATTTTACAACATTCATTGTTGATTGGGTTGGGTTTTTTTTTTTTTTTTGGTGATTGTTATTCTTTCCATTGATATCACTATAGTCATTGTTGCCCATTGTTTTCTTATCTCTCTTTACTTCACTTTGCATTGGCTCACCTAAGTCTTTCTACGCTTCTCTGTATTCGTCATGATTGTCATTTCTTACAGCAGTAATATTTTATTTCTTTCATGTACAATGATTTATGTAGCCATTTCCTGATTGATGGACATCTACTTTATTTCCAATTCTTTGCTACTATAACAAGTGCCTTGTATCCCCTTTGGCATGTGATCTGAATGAAAAGTATGCAGGACTGATGAACAGTGAATGATGAGGAAGCTGATGGATAAGATCCTTAGTCCTAAAAGGTAAAAGAGAGTGAGTGAATGAATGAATACAAAAGCATTTATTAAATACTTATTATGTGTCAAGCACTGTCCTAAACCAAGGATGCAAATGCAAAATCAAAGCAGGTCCTTACTGGTACTTTGGAAGCTGATATTCTAATGGGAGGGGGGAACAACACACATAACTCTTTTCTCTCTCTCTCATTTCCAACATCTAATCAATTGCCAAATCCTGTCAGTTCTATCTCCATTATAGCTCTCAAATCTGTCTCTTCTTCTCTATTCCCACAAACATTAATCTAGTTCAAGCCCTCATCACTTCTCTCCCCGATTAGTGTAATAGTCTCCTGACTATCAAACTCTTCCCCTATGAGCCTGAACATTTTAAGTGACCAACATAATCTTACCAGTGCAGATTTACCACCACATCACTTTTTTGTTCAAAAACCTCTAATGGCCCCCCCACAGCCCTAATAAACTTGTAAGTCAGACATTTAAAGCCTTCAACAATTTGATTCCAACCTGACATTTTAGCTTTATTTTATATTATTATTCCCCTTCTTGCAGTCTCCCTTCTAGCCAGTTAAGCTATCAGCTATTTCTTAATGCTGCTTTGCCATCTCTCACTTCAATTTGTAACCCTGTGTCAGAATCTCAAAATCTGCTAGCCACCGATGTCACGCATCTTAGGGTGTCTAACAATGTTGATGTTAATCTAGGAGAAAAAAGAAAAAAAAGAAGCTAAGTCAAGAGGTAGACTAGAATTTGGAATTTCATCCCACATCCTAACAGCCTGTAGATTTTTTCCCGAGTTGAGCACTCAGCCAGTCACAGATTTGTGTTCCTGTGGATATCCCTATGAAGATTTGAAAGGTAGCTGCAGCTGTGTCTATGGCTGTGATCACAGTTGTCATCAGCAATGCAAATGATGTTGGGAAGAGAGAAAGCATGACTAGTAGGTTTCATGCTGACTAGTAACAGTTTGATTCCATGCCCTCACCCACCCCTTAGAGACACCATCCCTTTCCTGGAACTCTGAGATGGAGAAGGAAGTAATTGCTCCAACCTCTCTCCCCAGAGGACAGTTGCTTGCCTACCCTCCAGGCTACCCGTAGGCTGTTCTCTTTTTCTCCATCCTCTGTTGTTTCCCTTGAAGTAGACTATTCCCAGTATTACATAAAGAAATTAGCACCACTAACCTTTCTTTTGCCGTCACTGTTGTTTGTGGTGATGAGGTCTGAGAAACTGGTCAATCTGAGGAAAGCAGGTGCAGCAGATTGTTCAGTCTGGAAAAATTTAGCACCTAAGGTGAGGCAAAGAGCAGAACATAGGAGAGTAGTAATGTCCATGCTGGGGGTAGAAATCACAAACCCAGCTGGTGCCGTTCTGCTGTAGTATCCCTTAACTAGCACAAGATGATAAACAGGAGAGACAGTGAGTACAGAAATGAGGTGCATCTAAAGCAAATAATGAAATCAAAATGCCCCAGAATAGAGATCTTCTACAAGCCTTCCTGGGTTGAAAAGGAAGATCGGAGTCTTTCATTCATGTACACCTGGATTTCCCTCCTATACCTGTCTTTCCTTTCTGAAGAAGTTCACTAAGGAGTAAAGCTGTAGAGTGAAGGATTTCCTTAGTTTCTTCACTCAGCCCTGGTACCCATCATCAGTATTTATATGAAAGGTAGAGGCTACTTTCTATAGAACTACTATGTCTCTAACAAAGAAACCATGTCTATGCAAAATTTACATTTAGGAGACTGGGAAAACTTAATTCTCCCATCTCACAAGAATTCATATTGCATGTGGGAAGCAAGCCTTTAGATTGTTATTATGCTGTGATTTGAACGGAGCCTTTCCGGTACTTAAGATGTGTTCTCACTTCATATTCATCTGGCAAAATGTATTTCACCTTTCAAGGCTTTGCATAGGTTCCATCTCCTCTATAAAGTCTTGTCTGGTCTCACCCTGTGAGAATATTCTATCCTTTAAATTTTCCTGGAATATTTTGTCTGCATATGCCCTTTTTATGTATGGCATTTTATCCAAATATCAGAGTTGTGTTGAAGTCAACTCATATGGACTCTGGAGAGCTGATAAATCAGCAAATGCTAAAAATAAGGGCTTGATTTATTGTTTTGTGAATTGTTTAGACTTAAGAAGCTGATGAGGAAAATGTGAATTCAGCTTAAACTCTAAAATGTTATACATACTCTTTTTTCTTTTTTTCTCCCAGACAGACAGTTGTTCAACATTTACCAGCAGATCTATGAGTAGTACTTATATAACCATAAGTTCCTCCTGGGCAGACACCATGTGGTTTTTCATTTTTGAATCCCTGGTGCTTAGCACAATGCCTTGCCCATAGCAGGTACTTGCTAAATTTTTCTCAAATTGAATTAATGCCAAACTAAACTTCCTTTACTTTGTACCTTCCCACCACCTATATGACCATTGGCAGTTTTGCATGTTGATCAGAACTCTATCAGTTTCATAGGAGATGGAAGGAAGCGGGGAAAATTTTGACAATATCCACTGCCATCAAACACTGTTGAAACACCAAGGATACCAATTCCACCGAGCATATACCCACCCTCTCTCAGACACCAGGATCAGCTGAGCATCAGGAAGTGGTCAAGTATGAGTAGGTAATGGGTTAATCATACTTGAATCATCAGAGCAAGACTAGGAAAGCAAATACTAGGAACTGAATCAGGACGTAGGGATCAGGATAGCGCCAGACAGGAGGGTTGTTGTTAAGATTCTAGCCCTCAGAGTTTCTGATGTCTTATCAACCATTCACCAGGTAGGGTATGTTAGTGGCTTGACTAGAGGCAAAGAGCAAAGGAATGAGGTTAAGAGGCCAGGCAAATGCTGTCAGACACTCCCATCAAGTCTTTAAAAATCACATAAATAAATATTCTTGTATTGCTATACTTTAGGAGCTCAGACATTCAGGGCCATCTCCAGTTGTCCTCATCTATATCTTGCTACTGGACCCAGATGACTCCAGAGGAGAGAGTGAGTCGGGTGATTTTGAACAGTGCTACCTCACTTAAATCCAGTTCATGTTCAAGTCATGACATCTCTTTCCTGATGTCATGGTCTTCTTCAAGGACACAGGACAAACAGCAACCTGCAAGTAGTAGTAGTTTCCCCACTGGGGACCCAATTGGCCAGTTCCAATTGGGTAATGCAGCTCCCTCCCTCCCTCCCTTCCTTCCTTCTCTCTTTCCTTTCCTCTTTCCTTCCTTCCCTTCCTTCTCTCCCTCTCTCCTCTCCCTCTGTCCACATAGGGTATCATACCCTTAACTGCAGGTACTCTGTCCAAAGGAATATAAATTTTTATCACTGAAACCCTGCAAGATATCTTGGGGTTTACCAGTTAGATTTCTTTCATAAAAAGAATGTCTTAAACCCATATCACTCTGGTTCTCACTGATTGACCAACAATAGGTCCCAGCCCAAACTCCACTTGGTTTGCTTGGGCTCTTACGGTTCAGGGTGAGTGTAAATAGGAACTTTCTGTTTTGGTCAGAAACCATGAGGGTCTTCCCCTCCCAGACTGATTTTCTTTTGACTAGGTAAAAAGAGGACATTCTTTGCCTCATTTCTTACCTAGCCTTATCATTGAATGGGTGTTGCCTCAGTGAAACTGAGACCTGGAAAAGACCTTAACTCAAAAAAAAGGAAAGGCCTCCCACTGCCTCTGGGGCCTCTCCAGTTGTTCTGATTTATCTCTTACCACTGGACCCAGATGTTCTTAGTAGTAGCATAAGTAGTAGCTACTACTTTAGTAGTAGCTGAATCCAGAGAGAGTGAAGCTGGTGACTTTGCACAGCTCTCCCTCACTTAAATCCCATTCACCTGCAAGTCATGGCATCACCTTCCGGGCGTCATGGCCTTCAAGAAGGAAGGAAAAACAACAACAACAACAAGGAATTCAATGTCCTTTGGAGTTATTATCTTATTTGCCTTCAGGTGTGCTTATCCCTGCAGATCTTTTGTTCAGACTTGCTTTCTGAGACTTGGTTCCACCCTTAAAGGTTTGCATTTCTATTGGTACACAAGGGCTTAGTTGAGATACTATTGTTGACAATTGGGTTTTCTGGCTGTGTCACCCTCTGAAAATGTGTGTCCTGTCATTTCTTCCTTAGTCAGTCTAAGATGATAAGCAGAATAGAAGTAAGATTTCAGGGCAGTCCTGACTCTTCTGCATTTACCTCAAGTGGACTTGGGAGTGGGTATGAGTCATAAACATTGATATGAAATTCATGTATCCATGTACTATAGAACAAAGCGGTCAGGCAGATCACTAGTGGAGGGTAGAATAACGGGAGAGGGGACAGGGAAAAAAGGAGGTCTTTTTTCTCTGAGAGCTTCCAAGCATTAGAAAAATGGATTTGGAATTTTTATAATATGCCTTTCACTTGTTGTTTTCTAAAGAGGAATCACAGAATCTAAGAAGGAATCTCACAGATAGGGACATGCTAGAGCCAGCTCAAACCGACTCACAATTGTGAAATTTTCAGGGTGAGCATTTTTACCTCAGAAGTTGGCAAACACTACAGATCAGTACTTAACTGTTGCTTTGTTGACCGTCCGGACTTAAGAAAGTGATGGAGAAAAATATGAAGAATGAAGACTAAGCTTAAAAGTGTGTCATAGCACAGTCCTGCCCTCCCTCCCTCCCCCCAGAGCTGGTTATTAAATATTTACCTGCTTACTGACCATTCAGCCCAAACCGTACTTAACCAAAGATTCTTTCTATGAAGTACCTAACATCTAGTTATGGTCTGAAAACCTCCAGTGAGGAGAAACTCGCTACCTCCAGAGCTTTCCCACTTTACTTTCCGGTGGCTTTAACTGTCAGAAAGTTGTTGCTTGGTTTTGTTTTTTGGTTTGTTTTTTTTTAGTAAAATCTAAATCTGGCTTTCTACAATTTCACCTATTCCTTTTACTTCTGCCCTGTAGGAGCCAAGTATTCTACATGGGAGTCATTAAAACATTTGAAGACATGCTCTATTGAATATAAGTCTTCTGCAGAAAAACGAGAGACCGAGTCAAAGGGAATTGTAGACTGGAAGTGGTTAGGAAGAGTAAGTAATGGTGCTACTCGATTGGAGAAAAGCCTGTAAATACCAAGACCACCTGTCATTACACCCATGGTAGCACTATCAGTTCCTTGGGCGCTCAGTAATCATGTGCTGACAGTGACCAAATGGATCCATATTTCTTAACCTTTCTCAATCAAAAAGGTAGCTTTGTTTAGCAAAAAGAGTACTGGGCCAGCCACGACACTTGAATTGATGGACCAATTCCTGTAGGCAAATCAATAATTTTTTGTGTGTTTCAATTTCTTAGTAGTAGCTGATATTTGTGTAGACTTTATAGTTACAAAGTACTTATATATATAGTACATATATATATATATATATATATATATTACTCATTAGAAGTTATTGGTACTACAAAAACAAAGACAAAAGAACCTTTTGGCTCTTGGGGGCTGGGGAGACTAGAAGATCTTGTAATAGATTACTTCTCTACACCCTAAGACCTCCTAGCACTCTTGCCCTCACCTTCGCTTGAATCTTCGGTGCTAGAAACATTCACGCTCCATGTTTCTAGAACAACCTTATTGTCTACTCTTGGCCTCACTGACTCTGACACCAAATATTCCAAGGATGTGCTGGAGCTGGTTTATATCTTCATGTTGCTAAATTTTCATTGTGAGCATTCACACCTCAGAAATCAGCAAGTGCTACAAATCAGAGCTTGGTTTATTGGTTTGTTGTTTGTCTAGTCTTAAGGAAGAGAAGGAGAAAATGTTAATAAATGTAAATTAAACTTAAAAGTGTGTCATGTATACAATTTTCTTTTTGGAGAGCTGGTTGTTAAACATTTACCAGCACACTCATGGACATACTTGGGTGAGTGAGAATGTATGATCCCCATTTGCAACAAGAAGTTGCCAGTGTCATTGAGCAAGTTGGCCTAATTGTTTCAGCAAGGTATCCTAAGGTATTCCCAGCACTCGTATAGTGATTTTTAATGTAGTAAGCATGTAACAAATGCTTCATTCATTCAGTCTCTCTATTTGGAATTATTTAATGTATCTCTTGTCCACTTTGGTTCTGAAGGTCCCAGCTGTTGCTCTCATTTTGGTGATATAAATTCCTTCCAGAGTTGTTTCATTCCCTCATTTTCACCCTTGGGTCCCTTTTTAAGGCTTCAATTTTACCTTATGTGAATTAAACCACTTGTAATAAAGACCTGCTGCTTTCAACATTGACTTGCCAATCTCTTTAGTGAAACTTCCTTTGTGTTCCTGAATGGTTGCAACAGTCAAGTTTATCATAAGGTAGCTGGCCTCTTCATAAACCTGGACGTTCTATATAAATGTAAGGCCTTTTTGGAGGAGCACGAGGCAGCCACTTGACTTACAGCAAGGGCGATAGGTACTTTCACAACTACTTATAAAAATCCACATAGGGGTACAGGTGAGAGGCCAATGGGACAGACCTTTGCAAAGAATTAACTTGACTTCAGTAGTGAAGAGAAAGAAAGAACTGAGAAAGAGAAGTAATCATGGATCATGGGGAAGCATGGATGAGAAGACATTGACTTCCAAGTAACATTACTATTTGGAAAAGAGGAAGAAGGATATGCTGTGATGGGAAGACAGGAAAAAGATAAATGGAAACATGGGGAAGGGCATATGGAAAGGAGTATTCCTAAGTACAGAACTAATCCTGAGATCTAAGGTCAAGGCACAGACAAAAGGTTAACCAGATAGTTGAATCAGCAGGGTAGAACTCACAAACAAGATGTCCAGCACTGAGTTATGGGGAAAGCTCTGCTTGCCAGGACAAGTCACTAAAGTCTCTGTGATATACAGGCGTGTCCTGATTCACTAGTTGAGAAATAGGGCACTAAAATGTCAGATGCTTGAGGGTAGAGATAATATAATATCTAAACAAAACCAAGTAAAAATGGCTTACTACAATATCACATCTGATTTGGGTGCTTAGTCAAAGCCGGATGATGAGGGATGTAAGGGCTGAGAAGTCAGGCCTAGGCAAAATTGTGAAGAAGACAAAGCTCATATTTAAGGCTTCCCATCTACCTTTATAGAATATTTCCCTATTTCTCTTTTCCTGATGAGCTCATACTATCCTCTTCATGTCCAGGATATGCCCAATGTAGCTTCTGTTTCTCCTCTGGTAACTTACTACGCTCTTACTGTAAGTAAACATACAACTGGAATCTTATCTGTGTTGACATTCTTGCTCTAAATGAAAACAGAAGACAAAATAGCAGCTACGGTGAAATGGAAAGATTAAGTTCCAGGTTCTTGTTAGAGAAGAAGATGAAGTTGGAAGACCTGACTTTATAATTTCATGTATTGTAATGCTTACAACAAGCATTTGCAAAAAAAAAAAAAAAAAAAAAAAAGACTGGTATGAAATAGTTGTAACACTTATGGGCCAACTTATCTTGGAAGCAATACAAAAATTTTATAGAATATCTCAGTAAGAGCCTCTCTATTCAACTTATATTTTTATAGTTGGTGTCTTCAGTGGATAGATGAATGTAGGGTAAGATGACAAAAAAATATATTGGAAAACATAGTTCAAGAGTAAGAAATGAGAGCAGTTAAAGATTATTCAGAAGACACAAATCTGTGTATCATGAACACTTTGAGAAGAATCAGAAACATTGAACATGGCAAGCACCAAATAATATAAAATCAAAATGAATGGGTTTTAATAATTAATTTTTTCAGTTAATATGCATTTATTTTCTTGCTTTCCTACCTCTCCTTTTACCCACTCCTTTGGTGTGGCAGGAAGAGGAAGAGAAATGTGAAATACTTCTTAACAATTATGCACAGTTGAGTGAAACAAATAACTGAATCACCAATGTCTGAAAATTTATGTCTGGCTCTGCATTTTGAACTCACTATCATAGGTGGCATTCTTTATCATTAGTAATCTGGAATCTTGGTTGATCATTGTTTTAAGTTTTTGAAATTATTTGTTTTTATATTATTGTTACAATGTACCAGGAGTTCCCAAACTTTCTTAGTTCATGGTACTCCTAGTGTCTCAGTAATTTTTTTACAGCATCCCTATGCCAAAAGAAATGCCTACCTATTCCATTTATTAAGTAGTTGTTGCCAAACAACTTAATAAGTATCTGTGTCCTAACAATTTAGCAGCCATGAAAGAAAGATACAAATAAATTGAAGTAAAAGTAATTTTTTTTTCATTTGTTAATGAGATTTGTATGCCTTTTGGCACTGCACAACTTTGCAGACTTTGGAATTAGAATGAACATCAACACCTTAGTTTTTGTTCCACATTAGTTTTTGTGTTGTACTTGCTTTTTATCATATAATGACATCACAAACATGAAAGTTCAGGAAGTTACAGCCACAACAGAAATTACAAGTCAATAAAACTGTATGTCAAATACATGAGAACCTCATTAAAAGGAATTTAGGACTGATGTTGAAATTGTAAACTACCTCAAGCTTGCAGGCTGAACAGTGTCCAAGAGATGTCAACAGTCACAATGCTTCCTTTGAAGATTTAAAAGATTCTGTAGAACCCTGTGGGCTCCCTGCAGTGCCCTGTGGTACACAGTTTGGGAATCATGGCCAACCATGTGATTTTGGTTCTGCTCCCTTCACTCTGCATCTACTCACAAAATCTTTTCAGGTTTCTCTGAATCCATTTCTTTTGTCATTCCTTTTCTTCTTTTCTTTTTAATTAAAGGGGTCATCCCTTGACTCACTTCTTAAACAGGACTAATCACTGAATGGGCATTGTCTCACTTAAAGTGAAAACTCAGAAAGACCTTAGCTTAAAAAGGCCAAGGTCTTCCAGTACATCCTGGGTCATCTCCAGTTGTCCTGATTGGTATCTGGCCACTTGACTCAGAAATGGGTCTGGAGGAGAAAGTGAGGCTGGTGACCTCACACAGCCCTGCCTCACTTGAATCCAAGTCAACTACAAGTCATGTCATCATCTTCCCGAGGCCATAGTCCTCTTCGAGAATGAAGGACAAACCCAACCACAACCATAACCTTATGGCACAGTAGCATAGCATTACATTTATATACTGTGATTGTTCAGTCCTTTCCCAGTTAAAGAGATTCCATTTTAGTTTCTAGTCCTTTGACATAACAAAAAGAGTTGTTATAAATATTTTTGTACACATGAGTCCTTTTCTTCTTTCTTTGATCTCCTTGGGGTATAGGCTTAGTAAAAATAATTGATAACATTTTAACAAACATAAAATGCCTTTTTACCAATATGTGAATCATTTATAAATCAATTATTTGTCTTAGGTTTGAGGCTAGAGAAATAAAATCTTTTGACTTTCTCAATGGATGGTTATGAAATAAGTTTAGCAGTTAAGAAAATCAGTAAATAAGCATTTAGAGGGCATCTAGGTTGGACAGTGGTTAGAATGCCAGGCCTGGAGTTATGAAGATTCATTTTCATGAGTTCAAATCTGACCTCAGACACTTACTTAGCTGTATGACCCTGGTCAAGTCACTCAACTGTGTTTGCCTCTGTTCCTTATCTGTAAAATGAGCTGGAGAAGGAAATGGCAAACCACTCCAGTGTCTTTGCCAAGAAAACTCCAATGGGATCACAAAGAGTCAGGACTGAAATGACTCAACAACAATGACAATGATGACAATAACAACCACCACAAAAATATCTCTATGGATGACCTGGGATCGAGAAGGCTACCAGTTCAGAGTGGGAGGTCTATAGAGTATCCTCTCACAGAACACCAAGAACAAAAGAAAAACAAAAACTAATCTATTGAACTTTTGGGTTTTTTTTTTTTTGGTGATTTCATCAGAAGGATCTTCCATTATGTAAACTCCCTCCATCGATGAAGATTGGCAACTACCTTGAATTTATAGGCTTAGAGAGTTGCCTAAAGGTACTGAAAAGTTGACTGACTTGCCCATGGTCACATACCCATTTTCTCTTTGAGGAAACTTGAACCCTTCCTAACTCCAAGAATATCTCTCTAACTTACTAAAACTTTTAATAAGGAGAAAAGTTACAAGAGGGTGCAATATATTTCCCCAAAAGCTCTTAAATTTTTAACGAGCTGGCAAAAAGTTGATGACAATCTTCACTTATGCAAACATTTTTTCTACTAGAGTTGAAAGGGAAGCAGATTCTCAAAACAGGAGTCATACGGATTGTTACGGTATACACAGCTATAAATGCATCCAAATCCGACGTAAAGACTTGGTTTAGCAGCTAGCTTCATGCCACACAGATCAAGATCTACACATCAATGGCAACTCACTTTGTTATATGGGCAAAAGCAATTACATAAGTAACTGTCAGAAAAAGACCATCTATAATATTGTTTGTGCACAATCCAAACACTAACTTTGGTGCAAAAATAAAAGTCAACACAAAATAGGAGAAAGAATAAAAATGACAAGAAACATGGTGTGAACTGAAATAAACAGAATTTGGCTTATTTAAACAAGTTGTTTATACTGAAAGACAGGAAACTGATAAAAGCATAGACATCAGATTAGACTGGCTCCAATTCTTAAGGAAATTGAGCTAAAATTGATCACCAAAACGAAGAGATCAGAAAAAACCTAGAAACCGACTCAGACAGTAAACACTTAATCTCCTTGCCAAATGGAAAGATATAGTAGCCAAAAACAACATTGATTTAGAATATAAACTTGTACGTCAAAATCTCACAAAAGTTGCTGTTGGGAGATTGTGAGTTATATCACTTCATGAAACGGCGAGCAGCAAGTAGAAGGGGTTGGGGGAGAAAAATTGACATGAAATCTAACTAAAGCAAATCATCCCAAAGGCACTTAAAGCAAGGAAAGCAAATGGTTGAAAATAGAAAAAGAATTATAAAGGTTTCTATGACAAATTCTCTTCTCCATCCATGACAGCGGAACCACTATATCTATAATCTGATAAAATAGTTCCCACTGTGCTCCCATGAGGAAATGATATAACAGTAAAGGGAAAAAAAAAACATGGAAAAAAACAAATGGAATTGTTCCAAGTCTACACAGAGGTATACCAGAGGTGACACAATTTTTGAAGGTATTAAGAGATTGATTCTCAAGGTACTTGAGAGAAAAAATATCAAATGTCAGGTGGTAGTATTTTTTTTGTGTGAAAACCTTTAAAGTTTTATGTACTCAAATTGTCCATTTTGTCTTCTTTGAGACTCTCTAATCCTTGTTTGAAGCTACAAAGCCTAAAAGAAAAATGGAATTGGATGCAAGCCCAATAAGAATTCTGGGAAGAGTTTTAAAAATGATTTTCAAAATCAGATAAGAATGGTAAAAGAAAATTTTTAAATTAAAGTAAATAAAGAAAATTATAAAAAGATAATTAACAGCCTGGTAAAAGAGGCACAAAACAATACTGAAGAAAATAATACCTTAAAAAACAGATTTGGAACTTCTGGTGCCAAGATGGCATACGGGGGAAGGAACCCTCTGAAGCCCTGCCCAATTCCCCTCCAAACGACTACAAAACTAGGAGTAGGGAAGCAGCTTAACAACACAGGAGGAAAGGTCTGGGGATGGAAGGGAGTGAGGTCAAAGAGCAGTAGCGGCAGCCGGACTCACTGCAGGGGACCTGCAGCAAGGCTCCAAGCCTATGGCTTGGACCCTTCTCTCCTACAAACCAGCTGCCTCCTAACAAAGCAAGCAGTCTGTGCAGTACAGGGCAGCAAGGCCCCACTCCAGTGTCCCCACCCCCAGCACAATGCACCAGAAGCCTTGACCCCATTGCTGACCAGTAGTGAAGCCCCACCCTGGGGCTAGCCTACAGTGAGAACCCACTCCTGGGGTCTACCAGCAGGGAGACCCTATTTACATAGCAACCCAGCAGCAATTCTCTCCCCTCCCCCCAAGTAGACTAGCAGCTAAACCCTACACTCAGAGCAGGTCAACAAGGAGACCCCACCCCACCCCCCACCCTCAGTACAAGCCAGAAGGGAAGCCTACCCTCCAGATAAAGCAAGTAGCTAAGTCCTGAAGCCTAGCAAAAGTCAACAGTAAGACCCAGAGCCCCAGCACAAAAAGCTTGGGACAGTACAGGACCAGAGCCCAACTCTTACATAAAAATACCAAGTGATTAAAAAAAAAAAGGCAGAATAAATGAGCAACTTTTTTAAAAAGAGCTTGACTCTAGAAAGTTATTACAGTTATAGGGAGGATCAAGGCATGAACTTGGAAGAAGACAATAGTGTCAATATAATTACATGTGAGGCCTCAAAGAAAAATGTAATTTGGTCTCAGGCTCAAAAATAATTCCTGAAAGAGCTTAAAAAGGATTTTTAAAAGTAAATTAGAGAAATAGAAGAAAATTTAAAAAAAGAAATCAGAGTAATGCAAGAGAAGCATGAAAAAAGAGTTAATGGCATAAAGAAAGATATACAAAAAATTACTGAAGAAAATAACTCCCTAAAAATATTATTGGCCAAATAGAAACAGAAGTTCAAAATCTTGCTGAAGAAAAAAAAATTCCTTAAAAATTAGAATCAAACAAGCGGAAATAATGAGTCTATGGGACATCAAAATACAAAAAAAAAAAAACTTCAAAATAGAAGAAAAATGTGAAATTTCTCATTGGGAAAGCAACTGACCTAGAAAATATATTCAGGTGAGATAATATAAGAATTATTGGACTACCAGACACTATGATAAAAAAAATACAAAGACTGGACAATATTTTTCCAAGAAATTATCAAAGAAAATTGCCATCATATATTAAAACCAGAGAGCAAACTAGAATTGAAGGAATGCAGCAATCACCCCTGAAAGAGATCCCAAAATGAAGACTCCCTGCAACATCATAACCAAATTCCAGATGAAGGAGAAAGTATTGCAAACAATCAAACAGAAATAATTCAAATATCATGAAGTTACAGTCAGGATTACACAGGATTTGGCTGCTTCTACATTAAAGAACCAGAGGGTTTAGAAGGCAAAAAAGTTAGGATTACAACCAAGAATCACCTATCCGGCAAAACTGAATATAATCTTTCAGGGGGGAAAATGAGCATTTAATGCAATAGAGGTCTTTCAAATATTTCTAATTAAAAGACCAGAGCTGAATAAAAAAAATTTGACCTCCAAATACAAGATTCAAGGGAAACATAAAAAAAAGAAAAAAGAAAGCAAAAACATAAGAAATTCAATAAGGTTAAAAAGTTTATATTTCTACATGACAAGATATTTGTGACTCTTAACAACTTTATTACTATAAGAGCAATTAGGAGTATATGTAGATAGATGGTATAGATGTAAGGTGAATCTGAGGGGTTGAAATCCTCCACCCCCAAAAAACAAAATAAAGAGATGAGAAAGAAAATTGTACTGGAAGAAGGGAGGGGAGATAGAATAGGATAAATTATCCCACATAAAGGAAACATGAAAGAGCTATTATAATGGAGGGGGGTTGTGACAGGCAAAACTTAAACCTTACTGTCATCAAAATTGACTCAAAGAGGAAATAACATACACATTCAGTTGGAAATAGAAATCTATCTTATCCTATAAGGAAGGGAAAAAGGGATAAAGATAATAGAAGGAGGAGGTGGAATTGATAAAAGGGAGGGTACATTGGGAAAGGCAATGACCAGAAGTAAGGGAGGGAAGGATGGGAGGTAAGAGAAATGGGGATAAACAAGTGAAAAAATAGCATGGAGGGAAATACACAGCCAGTTATCATAACTATAAACAGGAATGGGATAAACACACCCATAAAATGGAAGCAGAAAGAAAAATGAATTAAAAACCAAAATCCTACAATATATTATTTACAAGAAACATATTTGAAACAGAGAGATACACATAGGGTAAAGGTAAGGGGCTAGGCAGAGTCTATTATGTTTCAGCTCAATCAAAGAAAGCAGAAGTAGTGATTGTGCCCTCAGATAAAGCAAAAGCAAAAATAGATCTAATTAAAAGAGATAAAAAAGGAAACTATATCTTGTGGAAAGGTATCATAGAGAATGAAGTTATATTAATATTAAACATATATGTACCAAATGGCATAGCATCTAAATATTTGAGAGTTACAGGAGGAAATAGACAGCAAAACTATACTAGTAGGAGAACCTCAACTTTCCTCTCTCTAAACTAGATAAATCTAACCAAAAAAATTAACAAGAAAGAAGTTAAAGAGCTTAATAAAATTCTGGAAAAGGTAGATATGATAGATCTATGGAGAAAACTGAATGTGAATAGAAAGGAATAAACCTTCTCAGCAGTACATAGCACCTACACAGACTGATCATCTATTAGGATATAAAAACCTCACAATCAAATGCAGAAAGGCAGAAATAGTGAATGCATCCTTTTCAAATCATAATGCAATAAAAATTACATATAATGGACAATGGAAAAAGAGGTTAAAAGTTAATTATAAATTGAGTTATATAATCCTAAAAAAAAAAGTGGGTCAAAGAACACATC
Organism: Pseudochirops corinnae; assembly: GCA_028646515.1. NCBI lineage: Eukaryota > Metazoa > Chordata > Mammalia > Diprotodontia > Pseudocheiridae > Pseudochirops > Pseudochirops corinnae. The sequence goes on along the minus strand of CM053589.1, from coordinate 26,573,505 downwards.
ATAGAAAAAATAATTCCATTAAAGAAAATTACAGCAATGAGATGACACCAAAATTTATGGGATGCAGCCAAAGTGGTACTTAGGGGAAAATATATAACTCTAATTGCTTACATCAATAAAACAGAGAAAAAGCAGATCAATGAAATAGGTGTGCAACTAGGGGGAAAAAAATTTGAAAGCCCTTATTAACCACCAAATAGGAACTACTGAAAATCAAAGGAAAGATTAATAAAACTGAAAATGAGAAATTCATTGAACTAATAAAGAAAACTTAAATTCCAAGACAACTCTAAAGGATTTTTTATGAAAAATTCTATCCATTGCTAAATAAAGAACTGATGGTGTCTGAATACGTGTAGATTGAAGCATGCTTTTTAACTTTATTTTTCTTGAGCTTTTTTTTTGTGGGGGGTGGAGGACTATGTTTTCTTTTATAGCATGACTAATACGGAAAAATGTTTTACATGACTACATGTATATAATGTATATTGTATTGCTTGTCTTCTCAATTAGAGGGATGGAGAAGGAGGAAGAAAGAGAATTTGGAACTCAAAGCTTTAAAAATGAATGTTAAATTTGTTTTTACATGTAATTGGGAGAAATTAAAATGCTAACTTAAAAAAAAAATTGGACTTTGAAAAGATCCACATCAAATGGGGATGGATATGGTTGTAATGGAATATTATTATGCTATAAGAAATGATAAGAAGGATGATTTCAAAAAACCTGAAAAGACTTAACATGAACTGATGCATAGTGACATGAACAGAACCAGGAGGACATTGTACACAGTAACAGCAATATTGTAAGATGATCAACTGTGAATGACTTAGCTATTCTCAGCAATACAATGATTCAAGACAATCCCAAAAGAGTAATGATGCAGTATACTATCTGCCTCTAGAGCAGTGGCTCTCAACCTTCTTAATGCCGCAACTCTTTAATACAGTTCCTCATGTTATGGTGACTCCCAACCATAAAATTATTTTCGTTACTACTTCATAACTGTAATTTTGCTACTGTTATGAATTGTAATGTAAATATCTGATATGCAGGATGTATTTTCATTGTTACAAATTGAACATAACCCACAGGTTGAGAACTGCTGCTCTCGAGAAAGAACTGAAATTGAATGAATATAGACTGAAACATGCTATTTTCACTTTCTTTCTTACATTCTTTTTTCTTTTATTAGAGTCTTCTTGTACAAAATGACTAATATAGAAGTGTTTTATATAACTGCAGATATATAACCTCTATCTGATTGCTTATTGTCTTAGGGAAAGGGAAGGGAAGGGAGAAAGGGATAGAATTGGGAACTCAAAACTTTAAATAAAAAATGTTTAAAAATTGGAAAAAAAAAACCAGATTTGGCCAAATGAAAAGGGAGATATAAAAATTCACTGAAGAAAAAAACTCCTTAGAAAGCAGAACTGGCCAAATGGTAAAAGAGGTATGAAAGCTTTTTGAAGAAAATAATGCCTTTAAAATTAGAATTGGGCAAGTAGGAGCTAATAACTCCATGAGACATCAAAAAATAATAAAAACAAAGTCAAAAGGATGAAAAAATAGAAGATAACATGAAATATCTTATTGGAAAAACACTTGACCTGAAAAACAGTTTAAAAAAAAAATAATGCAAGAATTATTGGATTACCTGAAAGTCATGATGAAAGAAATAGTCTAGACAGCATATTTCAAGAAATTATCAAGGAAAACTGTCATGATATCCTAAAACCAGAGGGCAAAATAGAAATTGAAAGAATTCACCAATTACTCTCTGAAAGAGATCCCAAAATGAAAACTCCTAGGAATACTAGAGCCAAATTCCAGAGCTCCAAGGACAAACAGAAAATACTTCAGGCAGATAAAAGGATCACACAAGATTTAGCAGCTGCCACATTAAAGAATGAGATAGATTGAAGCATGATAAACCAGAAGACAAAAGAACTAGTATTATAACCAAGAATAATTTACTCAGCAAAACTGAATATAATAATCTTTCCCAAGAAAAGTGGATGTTTAATGAAATAGAGAACTTTTAAGCATTCCTGATGAAAGGCAAGAGCTAAATAGAAAATGTGACTTTCAAATACGGGACTCAAGAGAAGCATTAAAAGGTAAACATGAAAGAGAAACAATCATAAGAGACTCAATAAAGTTAAACTGTTTAACTTTCTATAAGGGAACTTGATATTTCATTTTTCTAAGAATTTTATCATTTTTAAAGCAGAAGGATTCTACATAGAGTGTAAGAGAACTGACTATGTTGGAATGATATAAATGCGTGTGTGTGTGTGTGTGTGTGTGTGTGTGTATGTGTGTGTGTGTGTGTGTATGTGTGTGTGTGTGTGAAAGAGAGATGCCTTTGTAAAAGGGAGAAAGGAGAGGAAAAAGGTGGGGAATATATCACACATAAAAAAGGCAAGAAAAGGAAGAGCTTTTACACTGGATGGGAAAAATGGTCTGGAGGAAGGAGTGGGAAATGCTTGAACCTCAATCAGAACTAAATTGGTTCAAATGAGGAAAACACACTCACACACACACACATACACGTATGTGTGTGTGTGTGTGTGTCCTCAGTTATATAGAATTGTAATAGAAATCTCCCTTACCCAATGGAGAAGGATGCAGGGAAGGTGATAAGGGAAAGGAGAGATAAAAAAAAGATAGTTTTCAGAAGCAAAACAGACTTTATGGGATGAATAGAATGAAAAGAAAGAGAAGGATAAACAGAAGAAATAGGACAGAGGGAAATGCACAGTTAGTAATCATCACTGTGAATGTGAATGGGATGAACTCACCCATAAAACAGAAATGGATAGCAGAATGTAAAGGAAACAAGAATCCTATAACGTGTTGATTACAAGAAACATACTGGAAACAGAGGGAAATAACACAATTAAAATAAGGGGCTAGAGCAGAATCTGTCATTGCTCAGCTGAAGTGAAAAGGGAAGCCGTAGCAATCATGATCTCAGACAAAGGAAAATCAAAATAGAACTAATTAAAAGGGATGAACAGGAAAACTATACCTTATTAAAAGGAACCATAGACAATGAAGTAGTATCAATACTAAATATATATGCACCAAATGGCATGGCATCCAAATGCTAAAAGAAAAGTTAAATGAATTACAGGAGGAAATAGACAGTAAAACTATACTAGTAGGGTATGCCAACTTTCCCGTCTCAGAGCAAAATAAATCTAACCATAAACTAAATAAGAAATAAATTAAAGAGATAAATAGAATCTTTAAAAAGTTAGATCTGATAGACCTTTGAAGAAAACTGAATGGAAATAGAAAGGAATGTATTTTTTCCTCAATTGTACTTGGCACTTTCACAAAAATTGACCATGTATCAGGACATAAAACCTCACAACCAAATTCAGAAAAACAGAACTATTAAATGCAGACTTTTCAGATCATAATGCAAAAAAATAAAAAGCATTCAATAAAGGACCATGAAAGCATAGATAAAAGCTCGTTGGAAATTAAATAATCTAATCCTAAAGCATGGGAACATAAAAGAACAAATCATAGAAATAATAATTTCATTAGAGAGAATGACAGTAATGAAATAACATTCCAAAATTTGTGGGATCCAGCCAAAGTAGTAGTTAGAGGAAAATTTAAATCTCTGAATGCTTACATCAATAAAAGAAAGAACAGATCAATGAATTGGGCATGTCACTAAAAAAAAAAGCAAGAAAGAAAAAGAACAAATTAAAAATCTCCAATTAAGCACCAAAAAGGAAATATTAGAAATCAAAGGAGAGATTAATAAAATTGAAAGTGAAAAACAGCAACAACAACAACAGCATGGAGTTAGTTTTACAAAGAAACCAATAAAATGTATATGCCACTGTATAATTTGATTTTTTTAAAAAGAAAGAAGAAAATGAAATTACTGGTATCAAAAATTAAAAAGGTGAATGCACCACCAATAAAGATAAATTAAAACAATTATTCAGTTATTTTTCCCAATTACATCTCAGCATAACTAACAATGTAAGTGAAATGAATATTTACACAAACATGAACTACCCAGATTAATAGTAGAGGAAATAAAATACCTAGCTCTATCCTGGAGGAAGAAATTAAACAAATTATCAATATTTCTATATACCACTAACAAAGTCCAGCAGCAAGAGATAGAAAGAGAAATTCCATTTCAAATAACTACAGACAATGTAAAATACTTAGGAATCTACCTGTCAAGATAAACCCAGGGATTACGTGAACATGATTAAAAAACACTTTTCATACAAATAAAGATAGATCTAAGCACCTGGAGAAGTATTAATTGTTCATAGGTAAGGCTAGTCAAGATAATAAAAATGACAATTCTATCTAAATTTATTTATTCGGTGCCATACCAACCAAATTACCAAAGAATTATTTTATAACACTAGAAAAAATAGAAGCAAAATTAATCTGGAAGAACAAAAGTTCAAGAATATCAAGAGAATCAATGAAAATAAAATGTGAAAGAAGGTAACTTTAGCAGTTCCAGATTTCAGATTATATTACATAACAGTGATGATTAAAATGGCCTGCTATTGGCTAAGATACGGAGTGATAAATCAGTGGAATAGATTAGGTTCACAACACACAGCAGTAAATGAGCATAGTATTTGATAAACACAAAGATCCAAGCTTTTTGGGTAAGAACTCAAAATACAATGAAAATTTCTGGGAAAACTAGAAAGAAGTTCAGTAGAAACTAGGCATAGACCAGCATCTCACACCATATAGCAAGATACAGTCAAAATGGATAAATGATTTAGAAATAAAGGGTGATATGCTAAGTAAATTGGGGGAGTATGGAAAAATGTACCTGTTGGATCTGTGGATAAGTGAAGAATTTATGACCAAAAAAAGAGATAGAGAGGATAACAGGAAGTAAAATGGATAATTTTGATTACATGAAATTAAAAAGCTTTTGTACACAGGTGGCTAGGTGGCACAGTGAATAGAGCACCCGTCCTGGAGTCAAGAGGACCTGAGTTCAAATCCAGCCTCAGACACTTAGCACAAAAACTAGCTGTGTGACCTTGGGCAAGTCACTTAACTCTAATTGCCCTACCTACCCCACTCCAAAAAGAAAAAAAAAGCTTTTGTACAAACAAATTACAGCCAAAATTACAGGAAAATGGGGGGGGGGGATTTTTTTTTTTTACACATTTCTCTGATAAAAGCTTTGTTTCTCAACTATATAGGGAATGAGCCAAATTTATAAAAATAAGAGACATTCCCCAGTTGAAAATCAAAGGACATAAAATAGCAGTTTTCTGAAGAAGAAATTGAAGCTATCAATAGTCACATGAAAAAAGTGCTCTACATCACTACTGATTTAAGAAATGTTAATTAAAACAACTCTGAGATACCACCTTACACCACTCAGTTTGGCTGACATGAAAAATGGACAATGACAAATGGGAGGGTGTATGGAAAAATTGGGACACTAATAATGCACTGTTGGTAGAAGTGTGAAATGTTCCAACCATTCTGGAGAACAATTTGAAACTATGCCCAAAGTGCTATAAAACTATGCATACCCTTTTCCAGTAATATCACTAGTAGGTCTATATCCCAAAGAGATCAAAGAAAAGGGAAAGGGATCTATTTGTACAAAAAATATTTATTACGGCTCTTTTTCTGGTGGCAAAGAATTGGAAATTGAGGGGATGTCCGTTAATTGGGGACAGGCTAAACACGTTGTTGTATGTGATTGTGATGGAATACTATTGTGCTGTAAGAAATGATGAGCAAGATGATTTCAGAAAAACCTGGGTAGACTTATGGAAACTCTTGCAAAGTGAAGTGAGCAGAACCAGGAGAACATTGTACATAGTAACAGCAATACTATAAGGATAATCAGCTGTGAAAAACATAGCTACTTTGACCAAGACAGTGACCCAAGAAAATTCCAAAAGACTCATAATGAAAAATCCTATCCACCTTAAGAGAGAACTGATGAACTCTGAATGCAGATCGAAGCACACCTCTTCTTAAACTCTATTTTTAATTGTTTTATTTTGTTCCCCTGTTCTTTTGCAACATGACAAATATGGAAATATGTTTTGCATCATTTCACATTTATAATCAATAACAATTTGCTTGCCTCCTCAAGGAGGGGGGAGAGGTACAAGGGAGTGAGAGATTTTGGAACTCAACAATTTTAAAATGTTTGTTAGAAAAAGTCTATTTCTTCTTTGATCATGAACTCTTCCCCTTTCCATAGAGCCAAAGGTAATTTTTCCCCCGTGGCTCCTCTAATTTGTTTTTGATGCCATTGTTTATAAGTGAGACATGTATTCACTCAGACCTTCTCTTGTAGTGTAATGTAAGGTGCTTATCTAAACCTCATTTTTGCCAGATTGCTATCCAGTTTTTCCAATAATTTTTGTCCACATAGGGAGTTCTTACCCCAGTAGCTGGGGTTTGGGGGTTTATCAAAACTAAGCTATTGAGTTTATCCTAAAATCACATTGTGGATGATGCCAACCCTAAGGCTGGAGAGGGATGAGCTTCACATCTTCAAAGACCAATCATTTACTTTGATCAAAGTGTCAATAGACTTCAATGGATAATAAACTCCATCCCTCAGGGTCTGGGAATCTAGGTACTCAGGGCCAGTACACTAAACCACTCTCTAGGAAGTTAATGATGTTGGAACGTGAAAGTAGGGAGTACTCTAAGAACCACTTTCCTTTTCTGCTTTTCTCCTTCCTCTTCCATTTTGTACAAAACTAGCAGCCGATGTTTACTTTCCTGTTGGCCTTTTAGAGTAGCTGCTGTAACTATCTATACTCAGGCTTAAAGGGCACAGCCAGTGATTTAAAAGAAAGAGAATACAAATCAAGTTCTGCTGCTTTCTACAGCTCATAAAGTAAAAGGAAACAAACTTGATTATGCTAATGGAATGCAGTGCAGCGTGACAACAGCCCCAATGTCCTGACATTTTTGAAATCAGAAACACATTTTTCCCCATCCTTCCCAGTCTTCATCTCTGCTACTCAGAGACTCCTCTGCTATTTCAAGTCAACCTTAAAAGCTCATGGATTCTTAATTTTTAATAAATGAGATATTGATTTATTTTTGCCAAATACCCCAGCAGGTAAACTTTAATTGACTGCTTTTAAAGACCCAAGCTTTTAAAAGCCCTCAAATCCTATAATTATATTCCTTGGTTTTTTCTTGCTTCGGGAGGTTTTAGAAAGCATTCACACCTTAGAGACGATCTTTGGATTAGCTTGCACAGGCATCCAGGGACTTGCTTCCCTCCCAGAGGTTTAGGACAATAGAGCACTGACCTCTTGCCTCAGCCATTCTGATCCTGAATTCTTGTCTCAGAAACTGAAGTTGGGCTTGAATCTCAGCTCTATGCTGGAGCACACATGGAGAAAGATAGCTTGTCTTCTAGGAGTCAAGTATTTTGTGCAGATCAAGGAAGGGGCAAAGTTACTGAATGCAATGGGCTGTTAACTGCCTTTTAGGCAACTCACTGCAGCTGAAATCTTTTCAAAAAATAAAGAGCCCTAACTAAATTGGGGACAACTGGAACTTTGCCCTAAGGCAGGGAATTTCGAGGAAACCCAGATCTGGTGGTGTTTCCTTCCCTGCCTGCCCCCACCCCTAATCTGTAGTAATGGTAGCAGGTTGCTTACCCCAGGGGTACCTTTTCACCTGCCTGATCTGCTCCTAGGGGCGGTAGCAGCATTGCCCTCACCCCAGCTCACATTGTTCCATTTCAGCAACATCCTAAATGAACCTATACCACCACCCTTTGCCCCAAGTACAAATATCATTAATTACAGCTCTGGAATACGTAATCTCATCCTCCCCGAGGGAATGTTGGAAGGGCTTGCCAGCTCATTGACAAGAGAAGTGCAGAGAGTAGGTGGGAGGGAGAAGGCTTATATGAGCCTTTCAGTCCAGAGGATGCAAACTACCTTTTCATGTGAGATAATTAAGCATTAACCTCTGACATAACAATTAAAAACATGATTATTAATCTAACAGAAGAGACCAACAAGCTAAGGGGAAAAATCAATTTATAGCAAGAATCTTAGTCTTTGAGCTACACCTTTGGGTTTGCAGCCCAGCCCTGTATGTTTCATTTTTCAAAATAAGGCAGCAAGCAAGACTTCTCTCTATCAATAAGGCATAAACATCTCATGGTAAAGTCTATCCATGATGTTCTACATTCAAAATGCAGTAAAAATCAAAGCTACCTAGGCATTGCTAGTGGCAGAATGCTCTGCAGACAACCTGATAGGATTAGCCACCCCATTTGGTGATGGTGCAAATGTTATTGCATAGTTCCCGTTCAGCTAATTCCATTACTGGTTCTTTCCCACCTCCCTGAGGTTTGTCCTACCTACTGTAATAATAGTTATCCTGTCAAAAGAAATTATTTCCCACTGCACAAAGACAGAGACAGGATAGCATATGGTGCTATGCAAATCAGGAGGGATGATGAAAATCACTTCAGGTGGAATTCATGTTGGGGAATCTCAATGGGAAGAGAGGCTCTGACCTCATTATCAGGACCAGTGTAGTCCCATTCACCAAAATGTTCACATTAAGCAAGACTAGAAAATTATCTGGAACTGCTGGGAAGGGTGGCAGGAAAGAATATCCGATGAAAGATTAACACCAAACATTTAAATTTTATTCAAATAGTAAACTATCCTGTAGATAAATCCCCTTTCCATGGATTGCCTCACATTTTCATGAGTTACTCTGTTCTGTGTAACTGTAAATTTTGCGGGAAGGCTCCCAAGGATCTGTCAGCACCAGAAGCTCCTGGCATGAGGATTCCTTCTACCAGCATTCAGGCTACAATTTAAGGGGAAAAAAAAATGTTTTTTTTACAAAGTTGCTTGAGGCACTGAGAGTTATGTGACTTGCCCAGGATCACACAGCAAGTAAATATCAGAGGGACATAGTTGAATCCTGACATCTAATCATTACTCTATTTCTCCATTTTTTTTGTTTTTTGTCTTTTGGAGGGGGGAAAGGAGGGCAATTGGGGTTAAGTGACTTGCCCAAGGTCACACGGCTAGTTTTGTGTTAAGTGTCTGAGGCTAGATTTGAACTCAGGTCCTCCTGACTCCAGGGCCTGTGCTCTATTCACTGCACCACCTAACCGCCCCTATTCTATTTTTCTAATTGCAATTTATATACATTTAAAATGTACACTTTCCAGTTCAAAACTCAGCACATGTTCAACTGTACTATATACCAAAAGTAAGTAATCTCTGAGTTAAGGCATTATCCTTCTCAAGATCATTTGCATCCTAATAGTTGACTTTTAAGAGATTAAATTCCTTTCACCTACAAAGGAATGAGTCCCTAATAGTAGAATTTCAGAGAATAGTAATGGCGGACATATTTTAGGAGAGTTAGCCCTGTGTGACCCTGGGCAAGTCACTTAACTCTGCCTCAGTTTCTTCATCTGCAAAATGAACTGGAGAAAGAAATGGCAAACTGTTCCAGTATCTTTGCCAAGAAAACCCCAAATGGGGTCATGGAGAGTCGGACATGACTGAAACAACTGAATCACAACAACGAAAAGCCACGTTGAGTGCTTTTCAAATAATATCACAAAAACTGCATCATTCATATGGCCATTCCTGTCTTTGTTTTTTTCCAAGAGTTTGAAGAACTGACTCTCATAAACCCAGAGAAGACAAGTGTGGGGGAAAAGCATCTCATTCCCACATTTTTTAGGGGATCAGCTCAAACTGAGTGTGTTTGAGAACTCCCTGAGCGCAGGAGGTGGGGATGCATCAGTATGTTGTATTACTGACTTTCAGGTATTTCCCAGGAATGGAGAGGGAAAGGAGATCAGGGAGCTGACCTTTCACTTTCTGTAGTTACACCTAAATGCTACTCAGTCTAGGAGTGAATGTCAAAACTAGCAGCCTGCTACTGGTAAGTGATTCTCTCCCAAAGCAGCAGAATAAGAGGTATTTAAGAAGAGAACAGAAATGGGGCAGGGAGAGAGAAGGCTGATTCCTTCAAGGAAGAGTCTCACGTGCTGAACTGGTTGTTTTTTTTTTTCTTTTGCCCTCACTCAGAAAAGTTCTTTACCCACATAGTAGTAGTGGTACTCACAACACAAAGAGACACTTTGGTGCTGTTTCATTCTGGTTGTTCTTGTTTTTTTCTCCCTACTATTTGTACTGGACAAATGTCAGTTTTTGGTATGATGAATCCCAAAGCAGATCAGTATCTGTCTTAGACAACTGTCTGAGATGACAAAAATTTAAGAGATTTGCCCAGGTTCACAGAGCTTGGGGGTCCTTAAAACCAGAGTTCAAAAATGTTTTGATCACTGTTTCAATATAGCTCGTTTCTTTAATCCTAATTTATTATTTTTTAAACTTTTATGCCTTTAAGGACATTAATCTGAGAAAGGATCCATAGGCTTTACCAGACTGCCAACGGGGTCCATGACACAACAAAGGTTAAGAACCCCTGCCAGTATATGTAAGAGGCAGAACTTGAACCCAGATCTTTCTGATGCTGAAGTGGCTCTGTCCTAACTATGCCACAGTGCCCAAGGCTTCTTTTTTTCTTTTTGAATGACTTGTTTATTTACTTTTAGTTTACAAGATTCAGTTCCACAATCACTTGAGTTTCAGATTTTCTCCCCTGCCTTCCCCCTCCCCATGGTGGCGTGCAATCATGTATAGGATCTGCAAATACTTTCACATTGTACAATAGTTTGGTTATATAGAAGGGTTGTAACCTATGAGTGATCACGGGGAAAAAAAAGCAAAACCAGACATGAAAAAGAACGATAGCATGTTATGCCAAGGCTTCTTTTTTCCCTCACATCATTTACCTTTTGTTTTTCAGTTGGGGGACACTACTGGGTCTCGGCAGTGGCCAACACGAGAGGAAGAAGAGACTAGAAATCGTTTTCTTCATTGCTACTGCTACTGCCTTAATTGTCCTGTTTACGATTAAAATGTAGAAAGTGCTGCTTTTGTTTTTAATTCATCAATAAGGAAAAATATGAAGTGGGGAGATGTTGCACAACACAATTTCTTGACTATAAAAAGAGGCCAACAGAATCCTTGTTTGGAAATTTTATTTCCTGTGCAACTGTTAAAACACTTAATAGTATAAGGAACCATCCATGGTAACCAAAGGTGCTTCTGCCTCTTCTTTGCCTATCCCCACCTTCCTCACTCTATCTTCACTCCCCAACTCCTCCTCGGCTTGTCTCTATATTTTATCCCCTCTTCCCAAATGGCCTTTTTAAAGCCCTGGGCAGACTGCCTGGTCCTTACAAGCGTTTTTTTTTTTTTTGATGACTGTATGAACTCTTATTAGAAATTTCCTATGTGGCCAATTACAACTGGTGATTATAGTCAGATTTTCTGGGACAGATTTTTCAGATTATTGGGAAAGAGGAAAAAATTCGACATGAAATACTGCAAAGAACCCTAGATGGGGAATCAGGAGAACTGAATTTTAGTCCTGGCTATACCAGTATATTATGTTAGGTCAGTCATTTAACCTTTCTGGCCTTGACTTCCTCAAAGGCTTCCCAACACAACTGTTACTCTATATTGTCACTGTTTAGAATTAGACTCATTTTATTTCCAACATTTTCCCAGAAGGAGAATACCATGGTGGGGAAGGGGGGAGTAGGAATCCAAATGATTCATTTCCTATTTTTAACAGAAGAAAAGATTCACCAGAGGAGAAACATACACATGCTTATTAATTGATGTCTGGTTTGAGTGAAATTTTCCATTCTTGGAGGGAACCAGACGGAGAGAACACATTTGGCTTCTGCTACCACTTAACCCTTGAATTTTCTCTGTTGTTTCTTTTATGTCCAGGGAATCCACAACCAAGGTTATTTGTGGAATGAATCCTGGGGGTCGACTCTGAAGACCTGGGTTTGAAATCCAGATCTACCACTTACTACCTACCTACATGACTTTGGACAAATTACTTACTTTCTCTGTGTCTTGGTTTCATCATATATAAAATAATGGTAATGGACTAGATGATCTTTAAGGACCTTTTCATCTCTAAGTCTATGGTATATGAACTAATCATAATTAGTGTTTATCACCTTATATGTTACCTTGCAAGACACTTTCCTATCTGTCATCATAATATAAAAGCCAAAGTAAGACAGTCCCTGACCTCAAGGAGCTTCTTATTCTAACAGAGGGGGACAACACATATGAGGAGGTGGCAAGAGAAGGGAATTTTTCTCTAGGGAGTCACAGGAATGATGAGTACATCTGCTACCATGTTTGATAGAGAAGAAATAGGTGACAATGTTATTGAGGATGGCAAGGTAGCCCAAGATATTCAGGGTAGATGAATATGATGCATAATACAGTCTTGTTAGACAGTATCATCACCAGTAGATGGATGAGGAAATTGAGGCTGAGAGACATTGGGCAAGTCCTTTCATTTCTTTTTATCTCAGCTTCCACCATCTATCAATCAATCGGCTAGTTTGTATTAAGAGAATATTGTGTACTAGGCATTTTATTAGCCACTAGGGATGCAAGTACAAAGAATAAAGCAACTCTTATTTGAAATGAGCTTACATTCTAATGGAGGAGAGAGTAGTATAGCTAAAATATATACAGCATAAATATAAAGTTAATACACTTTATATCACAAAGTTAAATGCACATATATTCAAAGTAGCTAAATGCAAAGTCGTTTGGGTGACAGATCAGGAAATTTTCCATGCAGAAGATGGCATCTACGTCTACTACTAAAGGAAGAGAGGGCTCTATGAGGCTAAGGTAAGGAGGGAGTCTATCCCACTTATGAAGGATGGCCAGTGTTCTCTGCTCCATGGAGATGGAGTGAGGACAGTCTGGCCAGATCACAGAGGACAGGAGGGAGATTCATATACAACAAAGATGGGAAGATAGATTGGGGTTAGATGGTGAAGGGCTTTAAAAGCTACACAGATGAGTCTCTATTTTGTCTTAGAGACAATAAACAAAACCTTGGAGTTGGTTGAATAGGGGAATCATATGGTCAAATTTTTATGTAAGAAAATTACTTTGATATTGGTATGGAAAATGGACTAGAGGGGCGAGACACTGGAGGCCTGTATTGCTGCTGCTACAATAATATAGGTGAGAGATAATGAGGGCCTGAACTAAGATGGTACTTGTGTGAATGGAGAGAAGAGATTGGATGTGAGAGATGTTTTAAAGGTAAGAATGACAATATTTGACAATTGATTGGATTTGTGGGATAAGATCAAATGAGAAGTCTGAGATAATGCTGAGATTATGAACCCTAGACACTAGAAGGATGGTAGGACCTTGCATAGAGATGGGTAAGTTTGAAAGAGGGAAGGGGAGAGAATAATGACATATCGGGTTGAAGATGTCTCTAGGACATCCAATTTGAAATGTCCTAGGGGTAATTGTTGATTAGGGACTTAAGTTTCAGGGAGACTGGGGCTGAGTAGATAGATCTGGAGTTCCTCAGCATGGAGATAATAATTAAACCTTTAGGAACTGATGAGGTAACCAAGATAGTAAATATTAGACTGTCTAATTGTTCTCTTCTGTCTCTGATTTTATGATTTGCCAGTTATTGACAGGGCCAAAAGTAACATTGAAGCCTCATGATTCCCAGTGCCCATTAAGCTATGTTGTCCCACTAGATCATGTTGTTTATTATTAATCACAGACTGCTGGGACTGAAAGGGATTCTAGGAAATAATTTAGGAAGGATGGAAACAAGCATTTATTAAGTGCCTACTGTGCTAAGAGCTTTAAAAATAATATCTCATTCGAGCCTCACAATAACAACCTTAGAATTTGGTGTTATTATCAGGCTATCTTACAGTTGAGTAAACTGAGGCAGACAGAGATAAAATGACTTACCAAGGTCATATAACTGGTCAGATCTGGACTCAGGTCTTTCTGACTCCAGGCCAGGTCTCTATTCATGGTGTCATCTAGTACTTTGATTAGAAAGAGAAACTGAGGACCAGAGAAAGCCGATGACTGGCTCAAGTTCCCTTGAGCTCAGATCTATGGAATCAGTGCTTTTTACTACAGTGTACCATTCAGTTCATGTGACACTAACTCTGATCATTCAAAAACATTTAGGGTGACATGGATATGCAAATGTGTGCATAATTGGATATGTGTGTGTGTATACACACACATTATGTAAACTTCTCCTCTGGGCATCTGCCATCACACAGACACAGTCACAGAACATGTAGTCAAAACAATGTCTTGGTTTTTTGAAGAGAACATTGCCCTAATTGTGAAATATTATGTGTGATGTCTGCTTTTGAGGCCCTTGGACTTTAAAAGGTTTCCCCAAAAGGTCTCACTGGCTGCTCTTTTGGCAACACTGATTGTCATCCCGCCCTCTTAGGACAAGACAAGAGAATAACAACAGGGCTATGATTTTTTTCTTTTTTAATCCACCTGATTCTGGCTACATCATAGGTTATGGCATGGCAGTCATGTCCTAATCTGTAGACTTGGTCTCCTGAACTATATTCCAGTCCCTTTTCTCCTTCAAAGTTCGCCACCTCCCCAACAAGCTAGAAACCCTCTAAAACTTAGGGCTTTACCCCCAAAGAATCTAGCTACGGCTTTGGTGCAGTCTTTCAATACTTTGCTACTAGAGTAAATGAGAGAAGTACAGGGGATAAAATATATTAGTAGATAACACCATTGTAGGCATACCTCAGAGATATTACAGATTTGGTTCTAGACCATGGCAATAAACTGAATATCACAATAAAGTCAGTCATATGGATTTTTGGTTTCTCAGTACATATAAAAGTTATTTTTTTACATTATACTGTAGTCTATTAAGTGTTCAATAATATTCTGTCTTTAAAAAAATACATACCTTAATTTAAAAATACTTTATTGCTAAAAACCACTAACCATCATCTGAGCCTACAGAGAGTTGTACTCCTTTGCTGGTGAAGGGTCTTGCCTCATTGTTGGTGATGGCTGACTGATCAGCCTGATGGTTGCTGAAGACTGGGGTGGCTGTGGCAATTGTTTTTATAAGATAGCAATGAAGTTTGCTGCATTAATTGACTTTCCCCTTCACTCGAATGCTTAGAGGCTACTGTAGGGTTACTAATTGGCCTCATTTCAATATTGTTGTGTCTTAGACTCATAGAAAGGCCTGAGGAGCAGAAGAGAGACGGGGAACAGGCTGGCTGGTGGGACAGTCAGAACATACATGATGCTTGTTGTTTGTCATCTTAAATAGATGTGGTTTGTGGTATCCCAAAACAATTACAATACTAACGTCAGAGATCACTGGCCACAGGTCACCGTAACAGATATAATGAAAACGAACAAGTTCAAATGATTGAGAGAATTACCAAGAAATGACACAGAGATACAAAGTGAGCCCATCCTGTTGGAAAAATGGCACCAACAGACCCTTGACACAGGGTTGCCACAAAACTTCGGTTTGTGAAAAATGAAATATCGACACAGCGTAATACAGTGAAGTGCAATAAAACAAAGCATGTCTGTACTATTTGTAAATAAAAATGAAAGTACCGTATTTATTCCAGTATTTTCCCCCAGATATTTTCTCAACATAGACACTTTGGGTGTAAATAAAAGGAAGGGTACTTAACCACTGTTAATTCTCTTATCAGGCCCCCTAGATCTCTACCCTGAAGGAGCTTTTCTAGTCCTTATAGGCACAGCAGCTTCCTAGAAAGGGAATTGTGCTGGGGAATACAGTAGAAATATCCTTCTTCACTGCTTCCACCCCCATTCCAGCTGTAGCATATTACGCTACAAAGAGGACGCAGACACCCAGACTTTGTTCCTGGAATCACAGCTTTGGAGCAGGAAGAGTCCTGAGAGCTTATCTACTACAAACCAATATTCCAAGGACCATCCAAAACAGACCAGATGAGCACCCCTTCTCCTCACAAACTTTGACCCTAGGGTCACAGCTTGGGTGAATGATTCCTCCACACATGTACATGCATTTGTAGATGTTTTTGTAGGTATGTGCACAATTATCTTATCTCTAAGGTCCCAGTTTTAGCCTGGGTGTCTGGATCAATACATTCATGCACACACACACACACACACACACACACACACACACAGGAAGGAAGGGAAAAAAGAGTGGAAGGAGGGAGAAAGGGAGGGAGAAAGAGAGAAAGAAGGGAAAGAAGGAAAAAAGGAGGGAGAGAGGGAGGGAGTGAGGGAGAAAGAAAAGAAAAGAAAGAAAGAAAGAGAGAGGAAGAAAGAAAGAAAAAAGAAAGAAAGAAATGAAGGGAGGGAGGGAAGGAGGAAGGAAGAAGACAGAAAGAGGGAGAGAGTATAGGGTATGACGGGAGGAATAGCACCTCTGGTGTGAGGGCTGGCTATGTCTTTTTCAGGACTATTCATCTACTTTTGGTGTTCAAGTGGTCACCCAACTCTCACCTGTGGCTACAAGAAACTCTAATATGCATAGTACCCACACCCTCTAAAGCAGTGATTCTCAACCTTCCTAGTGCTGCGATCCTTTAATACTCGTATGTGGGCATATCTGCACGTGGGCAGACCCACCTGGAGACGGATAGAGGAGCGGTGTCTTGGTTCCTAAGACCATCAGAAATATGTGTTTTCCAATAGTCTTAGGTGACCCCTGTGACCCCTGTGACTCCTGTGAAAGGGTCATTCAACTCCCAACAGGGTCGCGACCCACAGGTTGAGAACAACTGCTCTAAACTGTTTCAGAAGATGGGCTGAACCAGGTTAAGAGTAACCAACAGGCCTCAAGGCCATTGGTGAGTTAGAGGGATGTCTACCCCAAGCATGTGGAGACTTCCCCCGGTGAAATGGGTAGATGAAAACAATCTGTTCCAACAGCCAAGAAAGTGACTGACACAGGCTTTCTGGAGTGCTTTGAGATTTGCCAGGTTTCACACGTGCTAAGGTCATCCACTGCATCCCAAGCTATTGCCAGTCATTTTGACTTTGGTCTTGCCTTGGTCTTTGATGACTCTGGAAGAGAGAGTGAGGTTAATGAATTGGTGCAGCTGGTCCTTACTTAAATCCAATTCACACGCAGTGTCATGACATCACCTGTGATGTCACTGTCCTCTTAAAAAAGGACAAACAACAGCAACAAAATATATACGATCACACATATACATATACATACTACGTATTGTGTGTATGTGTATATATGCACATATATACATATATGCATACACAGACACGTAGATATGGGTATCGATGTTTGTATAGATATATGAATATATACTAACTTTCTAGAATTAGAAGGGTTCTTGGAGCTCATCTAATCTTATAAACACACATATACATATTGAAAGTATGATTAAGGGTTCGGCCCATCTCAGATATTCTCACAAATGCACCAAACCTCTCTATCTCTCAGTCTGCTACTGACTTGTCACTTCATTAATTCTTTTTCTCTTCAGATTCAAAAGACAATCTAGGGGTTTACATTGCTCAGAAATTACAAAAATTAGAAAAAAAAATATTTTCTCAAGTTCCCACAGTATATAAAACTGGAGAAATCTCTTCTATTATGAGTTATCTTTCCTCATTCTTGTCTCAAACTCCAAATTTATAGGCTTGAACAAGTATTATTGTCACCAAACATGAGGTTTCATTGCTATTAAATAATAAAGAAATAAACATAAACATTTAAACAACGTATCAGCTATGATGGGGATCCCAACTCAAATCAACCCATTCAGGAGCCAGAAGATGCTGCTGAGAACACCTCGCACCCATCACTAGCTGCCATCGTCTAGCTCTGTTCATGCAGTTCTTTCTCCTCTTGTTGTCTTACCTGCAATTTGCAATCTCATCTGCTTGCTTTTCTCTGCCTCTTCCTTTGTGACATGCCCATCTTCTGCTCCAAACTGCCAACTGCCAACTGTCCTCAGAACTGTAAATAATCCAGCCCTAGGATTCCCCATGAGTTTTGGAAGATCGGTCTCACCCACAATCTTTGTGATAGCTAGAAAAGTCATAGGATCACCAATTCTGAGCTAGAAGGGACCTTAGTGGTCATTGAGTCCAGTCCTTTCATTGAACAGATGAGGAAATGGAGACCTAAAGAGGCCTAATGATGTACAGGGACATGAGTCAGAATTTGAACCTGGGGTTTCCTCACCCCAAGCCAAATGCTTCTCCATATATCTTGCTGGTTCTCTGCAGGAGCTTTTGTGGAGGGGACCATTTAGACTGGGTAAAATACAAAGTGTGTGTGGTGAGGCAGGGGGATTGGTGGTGTGTGTGCATTTTTCAGATGAGAAAATAAAAATTTTAGAGAGATTAAGTGACTTGCCCAGAGTTACATAGCTTGTAAACAGTAAAGATAAAACTAAAACTCAGGTCTTTGGTTTCCATCCCCAGTGTTCCTCCCCTTACATCATGCTGCCTCATGCCTATATATTGGGGTTGGGTTTTTTTATTTGTTTGTTTAATTTTGTTTTTCTTGGACTGGGTTTTTTATTTCATTGGTAAAAGGAAGTCCTAGTGAGGGAATCCCCTGGGCTCATGTAGATGAACATCTGCCTAGCAACTTATAGTCTTGGATTGCTGCCTGGGCCACTAAGAGGTTAAGTGACTTGCTGGGGTCAGATTGCCAGTAGGTGTCAAGCAGGGCTTGAGACCAGGTCTTTCTGCCTCTGAGTTTGGCACTATTCTGTATGCAAAATAAAGATAACAAATCCCTGAATCCTGACTCTCTGAGTATCTTGTAGTGAATTTGATTAATAACTACCATTTATATAGCATCCAGTCTCATTAGCTCCTGACAAATGCCCTGTGATGTAGGGCCTATGATTATTTCCATTTTATAGATAAGGAAACTGAGGCTGAGAAATGTCTTGCCCCGTAGTCACACTACTAGTAAGCATGAGGCAGACCCTTCTCCAGACTCGATGTTCAACTCTCTAACAACTATGCCACCTAGTTACCTCAAGCCGCTTGTTTGTTCCCTACATGACAGGGTTCACATTCCCTAGTCACGGAGGCAAGAAGGGCCTCTTTTGTCCATTATGCCGAGCAAAGCAGAGACTAGACTGGTTGTCCCAACTGCGTGTAAAAGCCAACTAAGTGTCTTCTGCTTTCCCTACTGAAAGCCCTTCTTTATTCTGCTCTAGCCCTGTGCATAGCCACAAACAGTCACAAATGACATCACTGAGCTTGCTAGTCAGGCCACTGTTCCAACCCCAAACTCCACTGCTTTGGGTCTTAGGTGGGGAGATCTTAGGAAGGGTTCTTCCAGTCTTACAGAGTGGGGTGTAATGATGTTCCCTTTTCCATTGTCTCCGTATACTCTCTTGACTAGCTGATATTTCTAGATGAGCTTGAGAAAGGGGAGTGAACTGGGTTTAAAGTCTGTGTAAGCCCCTATGAAAAGGGGCAGAACCAGGCCCTGCCCTCCACATCAAGGAGACTACATTGCTATCTCTCTATTTCTACTGAAAGGTTATCATGAGATACCCCCTCTAACCTGCTTCTGGTTTAGAGTAAATGTATGTCTCTTCCTTAAGCTTCCTGAATCCTGGTTGCAAAATGTACTCCCTGCTGAATTGGCACCTGGAGCATGTGACATCCAGACTCACCAGCCTACTCTGGAAACCTGTGCAAATGTAATTCCCAGGTCCTCTGTGAACAGCTTGGTGCAGGTGGTTACCTAGGAGTCCATTGTACTTCCTGGCACTTTCCTGGAGACAGCTGGCCTTCCAGGGAGGGAGAATGGAATAGTGAAAAAGGCACTGGATTGGGAATCAGAGGTCCTGGGTTTGAATCCCAGTTTTGACATTTATTAGCTGTGTGACCCGGGGCCAGACATATCATATTAGGGCCTTGGTTTCCCCTCCTGTAATATGAAGGGGTTTCTGCATGATTTCTACATTTCTTTTCAGTTTTAACCTTCTGTGATTCCAGAAATTGTCAGTTAATTATTTCTGAAATAGACTAACAAAATACCTCATTCTCAGGTACCAGCTTCTTCAGTGGTCTCAAGCCTGAGTATCACAGATTATTTTCTTTTTTCTTTCTTTTTTTTCCCCTATCTTCTTCCTGTCTTCTTTCCTTCTTTCTTTCTCCCTCCTTTTCTTTCTCTCCCTCCCTTCTTCCCATCTTCCTTCCTTTCTTTCCTTTTTCCTTCTTTATTTCTTTTTTTCTTTCTAATTTCCTTTTCTCCTTTCCCTTCACTTTTCCTTCTTTTTTTCCTTTCTTTTCTCCTTCCTTCCTTCTTCCTTTCTTTTCATTTTCTTTTCCAAATCATAAAATATTTTCAGATGGAGAAGACGCAATGCTCTGACAATAGATACATTTTTCGTGAATCTCAATAAATATATCCTTGTTTCCTCGTCAACCCCATTAAGTAGAGGTACTAAGAAAACCACATTTCCAGTTTTCTTCTCTGTGATTTCTTTCCATTATGGTATCCAGTGTGCACAGAGGTTAGTGCATTAGTCTCATAATGCCCCCAAAGGCATTGCCTACCTGCTAACCACCCCTGTGATCCTCTCTGGCTGCTTGGAAAGCAGGCAGCAGCTTAATGAGGCAAGTCTCCTCTGGGGACACCTCTTTCCTCTAGGAATTTGGTAAGTGCTTTATGTAAAACAGTAATAGGATGGTTCAGCCAGACTCTCTGGCTCAGAGACAGTAACTGGTGCTCCCTTTGGGAAGGAGGAGCAGGTAGCTGAGTGATAAGGCCATTAGGGCTGAATGTGCCCTGTGAGCTGGTAGTCCCTGAAGCCACTTTTCCTGCCCAATAGACATATGAAAAGGAGTCTATGAAAGGCAGATCAGAACAGACTTCCTGGTGGGATCTATCACTGTCCATGGAGGGGCTACTGATGATAATGGGCAGAAGAGTGATTTAGTATCATGATTAAATCAGAAATGGAAGTTCAAAACACACAGAGCCCCCCAGATACATTCCAAGAAAAGGAAGAGTGAGAGATTGGCTGTGTCTCAGAAAAGAGATTGTCTGTTGCTGCCATTTGCAATAGCTAAGCACTCTCCCTAAGAGACTGAGTGGCATATTGGATAGAGAACTAGCCATGGGGTGTGGAAGACCTGGGTTTGAATCCTGCCTCTGAAACAAACTAGCTATATGCTGTGGGAAAGTCACTTAACAACTCTTAGTGTCTCTGGTGCTTGTTGTGGAGAAGGTGCCCATTTGTATTGGTCAAGGGAGTCCCTCATCAGAAGTTCCTTATGACCCTAAAATCACAGATCTGGAGATGAAAAGAATGGTGGGTAATTGTTTTCCTAGAGCCAAACCTAAGGTATGAGGAGGAAAATGGTATTGAGTGAGCGCCCTTCTTAAAGCTAATTTAGGAATGTTTTCCCCCTAGGGAAGAACATGATCAGAACCCAAACATGAACAACTGAGCCATACCCTAAAGTGATTCAGTGGATTTCTGATTTTTTAATTGCACTGTTGACTTCTCCATTCCACCCCATCACATAGGCTGGAGATTCTGCTCAACTGAACATGTGCAAAATGCATGATAGGTGCCAATTAAAACATAAGTTGCAGAAGGCCAGTGTGGAGACCACACTAATGTTTGTCCAATGAATGCTTCAGTTCATCAGTCTTTTGCTTTCCATAAACCCCAAAATTTCTGGAAGGAAAAATAAAGCAAAACTGTTCTAGTTTGGGCTTGTATTTACTTAATTACAACTGCTATTTAAAAACCCCTGTTTCAGTGGTTTATTTGTCTACCTCACCTAGGGCCAGGTGAACAAGACCTAAATTTGAAGAGACATTCAAAATTATTGCTATGAATTCACACAATTCACACATTTTCAATGTTGTTTAACAAATAATTTTCTTTAGGTTAAAAAGATTATTGTCTGAGTAAAGAGGAGTAGGTAGACAGTGGGAATAATAGGTAAGAAGAGGCAAGAAAGGAAGAGAAAAATCAAGAGAAGAGAGAGAAGAGATAGATGATGTGTGACAAGAAGAGTGGGAGAATGTAGGAGAGGGGAAGAAAAGAAAGAGGGGGGATGAAAAATAAAAGCAGGAGGAGAGACAAGATTGGGGGGGCAGTGAGAAAAATAGAGACAGAGGGAGAAAAAGACAGAAAGGGGAGGAAGAAAGAGACGCAGAAAGAGTAAGAGAGATGGAGAAGAGAGAGACAGAGAGAGAAAAGAAAAGAAGAGAGAGATATGGACAGAGACAGATCATATTAGGCAGTCAGCAAAGCATAAAACACATCAGGAAATCCCAGATGCATGTGAAAAAGGTGTCCTCCCTAGGTCCTAGTTTCTATGAATTTTGTCCCTAAGCTTTTCATACTCAGCTTGATTTATGAGCCTTACTCAGCATTTTATCTTGTAGACCTGCCAGAGGAACACAGTGAAATGAAACATCTGGTAAATTTTCTCAGATTCTATTATGAAATATCTTCCATTTTCGATTCAATGAAAAGTAAACAAGTCATTGTCTTTCCTAGAAGTGATTCACTTTGCTGGTGCAGCCCCTGGGCAATAAGCAATGAAGGCCTCGTACTCCTTCCAGCTGATGGAAGAGCAAAGTCCGCTTGGGTTGCAGTCTGGGGTTCGCTGGAGGGGTCAGGTGACTCCTGGCTGCTTCCACAAAAACAAATACATATGCTTGCTCAGTGCTGTGTTGTTTTTCATTTCCCAGAGACATCTTTTGATGCTGTCTGGGGGTCATTTATGAGTTTGCATGATATCCATTCATAGTAATTGCTTAATTTGTACAGAAATGCCCTACTTCCCTCCATCACTCGGTGCCTTTGATAGGTTTAAAAAAAAGAGAGACAAGCTTTACTGGCGTAACCAAGTACAGCTGTTTGTGATATTGTGTAGCCTAGATTTTTTTCTTCCTAAAGAGAAAGAGGAATTTTAGTAGGTCTCTGACAACAGCTTGTCTATATTGGACTTTTAAAATATTGTACACATCTGAGTTAAGTGTTTGTGTACATTAAAGCGAGACCTACTATGAATGCCAGGCAGATAGAGTCTGGAGACTGTGGGTCTTTTCTGGCTTTTTTTTTTTTTTTGATGGATAAGGAAAAGAGCTATGCAGTCAGATGAATTATTGAGGCTATGAACATACATAAAAGCAAAGATTGAGAGGTGTTTGAACTAGGAAGACATGAAATTAACACACACCTGCTCTCAGAGGCAGTTAGCACTGAACAGAGAGTTCTCAAAACACCAGAAACAAATCTAGAATCAGATTCTGATTTGGGGAAACTGATGCAGCAAGAGGAAAAGAAGGGCAACCAGAATCTCACAAAACTTCTATTGTTAGAATACAAATAAATCAGATGAAGGGAAGGATGGAGTAATATTTCTGAGGTATTACGGATAGAACGATACACCCATTGGTAATAGGCAGGTATAATTGTTACACCCCCGAGATACGCTCAATGAATCCTTATTGCTTGCTAGTGAGTGAAGGAAGGAGAGAGCAGTATAATAGGTTGACATCATTATTATTGGTTCTTATATTGAAAAGAGTGATCCCAAGGGCTCCTTCCCATTTCTCCTCCCTATAAAAAATCTCACAGGTAGAAGAAGTCCTTGAAATGGGCAACCTTATTTCTGAGAATGACAACGGTTCATGATTGGCATGTCCAGTGTGCCCATGTCCCTGCCTTATGGTTCTGAGATACAAATAAACTTCAGTGGAATCAAACTGGGGGAATTATTTCAATTGTATTCCATTTGGGAACCCTTGGCTTGGCCAGTATCAACATTTCTAGTCACCCATGGGCCCAGGGCTCTGCCTTAGCTTTCCTTCTTCCTCTTGCTAGTTAGGATCTTAGAATTGGAAGGAACCTTAGAGACATAATTTGACAATTTTTTAGACGAAGAAACAGAGGCACAGAGAGATTATGTGATCTGTCCAAGGTCACATAGACTCCAATTCTAACTTTTCCCAATTCTCTTTTCAGTGAAGGAAATGGGAGTGTCAAGCACTCTGATCACTGAATAATCAATCAACCAACTGAGCAATGAGCAGTTATTAAGTACATATATACTACACGCCAAACACTGTGCTTGGTGCTGGAAATTTTTAGAAAACACAGTGTAAGGAAAATGTAGGGATCAGTACTGGGAAAGTGCTAAGGGAAGAAGGGATTGGAGGTCATGGCAAGGATGAAGAACAGGTATATTAAAAGTAAAACAGAGAGAGGTTGAAAAATAAAGTTAAATGCAAAAGCTTCAGGATTCACGGACATGGAAATGGAACACTTGTGGGTAATAGCAAGATCAAAGGTATGACCATTTTTGTATGTAGCCCAGGTAGAAAAGAGGAGTGGGTCATGGGAACTGAATAGATTGAGGAACTGGGAAAATAGGGTATTTGAGGGAACATCAACATTTGTGTTGAAGTCCTCCCAGTATGAAGGCGGGAGTCGGAGTGG
This sequence comes from Pseudochirops corinnae, assembly GCA_028646515.1. Lineage (NCBI taxonomy): Eukaryota > Metazoa > Chordata > Mammalia > Diprotodontia > Pseudocheiridae > Pseudochirops > Pseudochirops corinnae. The sequence goes on along the minus strand of CM053589.1, from coordinate 26,549,078 downwards.
AGAGAGTGGCTTGTAAACCAGACATTTATTAATCCCAGCATTGGTATTTCTAGTATGAATCATAAATCATCTCCCTTGTTTTTTTAATTTTAGAATATACTTTATTTTTTAATGATTTTTTTTAGTTTTCAACATTCACTTGTATAAGATGTTGAGTTCCAAATTTTTTCTCCCTCCCTTCCACACTACCCCTCCACCAAGACAGCAAGCAATCTGATATAACTATACATGTACAATCACATTAAACAGATTTCCACACAGAATATACTTCAATAAGCTGTGAGGCATACTGGTGGTTCCACCCCAGGGAAATGAGACATAAGAGATGGAAGGAGGTCCACAGTTCTTATCAGTCCCATCTTTTCTCAGGGAACCAAATTACATTATTTTTGTAAAAGCATCTTTCTTCTTTCTATAGAGTCAGCCACAGTTATTTCTTGTTCCTTATGGTAGAGATCCCCAGCATGGGGGCTAGTTATCCTAGTAGGGATCGATGGTGGGCTTTTTAAGATGCCCTGAGCTGAGCTAGCTGCCTGCAATTCTTAGTGCTACTTTAAAAACAACACACCAAAGACATGTCTCCTTAGGTGTGCTGGTATATAAAGTGGGAGTGAATATTTTCAGCTCCACTTTCCTGATCAGCTATTGTTGAGGAGAGAAAGCAGCTCAAGGATAAGCAGAAGTAGGCCCCTAAGTGTCCCAATACATGGCTCTTTTGTAAATAACTGAATAAAGCACCAGGAATTTAGGACAAAGACATGGGATGGTGTTTGAGGGCAGGATGGGAGTGCTCCAGCCACAGATGTTAATGTTTTCTTTTATTACAAATAGTTGTACTTTTTCAAAAAGTTTTTTTTTCTTTTAACAAGTGAATCCAGCTTGCTTACTGATCTGAGCCAGCCACCCATGTGTGACCCTTGTTCTTTAAAAAGCATTGTGGGTTTGTGGGTGAGATGTCTATATGGACACATTCAGAGTTTTCCTTTTTAAACCAAGACAGAATCTTGGGTGGAACCAGTACCATGTGTTATATTTCATGGGAGAAAGTTTGGCAAAGCCCAAGTCTATTAGATTTAGAGTTGGAAGAAATATGAGAGGTCATCCAATACAACTCCTTCATCTTACAAAAGAGGAAACTGAGACCCAGAGAAGTTAAGTAAATTGCACAAGGTTATATGGGCAATAAAATGAGACTTGGGATTTGAACCCAGATCCTGTGATTCCAAAGCCTATACCCTTTCCTCAACCCCACACTGCATTCCAGGTCACCTTGAGAGTGGTGCTCCTTCCCTATGAAAATAATTTTTTTTGGCGGGGGGGGGAGGCAATCAAGGTTAAGTTACTTGCCAAGGGTCACACAGTTAGAAAGTATCAAGAGTCAGAGGCTAGATTTGAACTCAGGTCCCACTGACTCCAGAGCTGGTGCTCTATTCACTGTGCCATCTAGCTGCCCCTGACCTCTGAAAATTCTTAAGAGGCTAGATTAAACCATGAGGAGAGGCCTAATTCCTCAACCAGTCAGCCTTCCTATACTGCATAAGATAATGTATATGGAAAAACTTGTGAAAAAACTATAAAACTCTATGTCAGTGGTTCTCAACCTTCCTAATGCTGCGACCCTTTTGTACAGTTCCTCATGTTGTGGTGACTCCCAAACATAAAACTATTTTTGTTGCTACTTCATAACTGTAATTTTGCTGCTGTTATGAATCTATCTGATATGCAGGATGTATTTTCATTGTTACAAATTGAACATAAGCCACAGGTTGAGAACTGCTGCTCTGTGTAAAAGTAGATCAGGAGTGGTGGTTTCATCAGTGGGAGAACCTTCTCCATCGATGCCTTGTAGGTCACAACGTCTCTGTGACTTAATAGAACACCTCTCTTCAAGAGGCTCTACGGTCCCAAATTAAGCATAGTGGAACAGAGGTCCAGCATCTAAATGTGGAGAGATGTTATCACAAGCACTGTACACCTATGTCTGACCCACATCCTCCACAACCGTTACAATAGAATCATAGGTTTTAGACCCAAAAGGGATCTTGGAATTCCTCTCGTGTTTCAATTTTCAGATGAAAAATCCTGAGAACCCAGAAAGAAGAGATGATGACCAACGCCACCCGTGTCAGAAGTAGTAAACTGGGATTCAACGCTGAATTCTCTGATCTTGAATCCACTTATCCTGCCATGATGCAGTCAACTTGGTTAGTCATACTCTCTGAATTTCGAGAGGTTAGTCCTCAATCAATCAGGCTAAGGTGCCAACTTTGTGGCAGATACTGTGCCAGACATATGGAATATAAAGACAAAACTGAAACTATCCCAGTCCTCAAGGAACATACACATGTCCATGTAAGTTTATACAAAATAAATGTAAAGTAATTTCTGGATAGGGAGGAGGCATGAATACCTGGGGTGGGGGGTGGGAATCAAGAAAACAACAGATACACTGAGCATTCCTGGTCCTTACATGAAGCCTCTCCAGTTTTATAAGAGACACACTGTCGGTCAGACATTTTGGGCAGTGAGGCAATGCAGTGGACAGAGCATTGGACCTGGCTGAAGTCAGTCAGGAAGCATTGAGGTAAAATCTGACCTCAGATGCTGACTTGCTGTGTGATCCTGGGCAAGTCACTTAACCCTGTTTGTCTCAGTTTCCTTATCTGTAAAATGAGCTGGAGAAGGATATGGCAAATCACTCCAGTATCTTTGCCAAGAAAACCCCAAATGGGGCCATGCAAAGTTGGACAAGCCTGAACAACAAACATATCTTAACTGTAAAAGCTTTGAGAACTGAGGGTCACTTCCAGGCCATGCTGAAATATTGGATTAGGATCTCGAAACAGAGTGATTGTTACTATTAATAGTAATTATAATGGAATTGGGGGTTACTTTTCCCTTTTGAGGATCATTCAATTGATATGTATAACTTTGGGTGGCCACGGAGATAACGTCCTAAAGTTGTGCCCCCAATATCTAAAAATCTTGCCTGTTAAGTGACTGAAAACATGATGCTGTCTAATCTTGATGTCCACAAAATAAAGAAATCAAATGAAAACTAAGGGGACAAAAAGGATTTGAGGCACCATTATGGTATAAAGGAAAAAACCCTGGAGAGGTCACAGAACCTGGGTTCTAATTCTCATTCCATCACTCATAGTGCTAATTCCTTGCTAAGTCTAAATTTCATTGGCTCCCCATTACCTCCAAGATCAATGATAAACTCCTCTCTATAATCTGACCCTTTCTTATCAGTCTTCTCACATACTCTATGGTCTAGCTGTCATGCCTTGCTTGCTGTTACTTCCTCACATATGACACTTTTATTTTCCATATCCCCAGTTTTGAATGGCTGTCCCAAGGCCTGGAATGTCCTCCCTCCCACCTTAGAATCTCTGGCTTCCTGTAAGACTAAATTCAGGGGGGCGGAGCCAAGACAGCGGCGTAGCAGCAGCAACGTATCGCAGCTCTCACATAGCCACCCCAAAATACCCATAAAACAGGACTCTAAACCAATCCTAGAACTCCAAAACGCACACAAAGATACTTCCCACTAAAGTCAGCTCGGCTACGAGGAACCATATCAGAACTGCGAACCGAAACCAGCCTGGCCTGAAGCTGTGGCTGTGCCCTGGGGGCGGCTGGACTGGAGCAGCGGAGGAGCCTCTCAGGTGAGCGTATTAGCAGCAGCTGTGAGCAGCGTTCAGAATTAGCTAAGTGGGAATTGCGAAAGGGGGAGATAAGCAGTCCAGCTGAAAGGCCTCCAGAGCAGAAAAGTGAAAGGCAGAGGTTTTGCACCGGCCTCAGCGTTGTAGCTTCCCGTCCACGGCCTGCAGACAGCAGGGGGATTAAGCAATTGTTCTCAGGCCAGTGCTCTCGCGTCGAGCAGCCTGGATCTGGATCATCGTCTTGGGCCTCGGTCTTGGAGCCTTCATTATCCAGTCAGCCGGAAGTAAGTAGGAAGAGTCCCAGCATCTTCCTGAGAGCTATGGCAGCCGGGAGGACCCCAGCGATTTGGGACAGAGCTTTCCCTTCTGGAAGCAGAGCCCCACAGAGATTTAAAAGAAAAACCACGGTCTGAACAACCATGAGCAAGTATAAGCATACGAAGCAAAGTAAGAACAGCTCCCAAACCCTAGATTCCTTCTTTGCGGAAAAGAAAGATCATGGGAGAGAGAGGGAGGAGGAGAGCGCAGCCAGAGCACCCCCACCAGGGGCCTCCAATAAACATGAAGAATGCCTTAAAGCT
>CM053589.1:26517568-26544329 GCA_028646515.1 Pseudochirops corinnae | reverse complement strand
CCTGCCCTACCGAAAAGTGACATAGGAGAGAATAGACTGGGGGAGGGGCGACACACTGGCATGGCTGTTTTGGGGCGGTGGGTGGGGGAAAGAAGGGGAGAAAATATGTAACTCAAAATCTTGTGGAAATGAATGATGCAAACTATAATAAAATTTTTAAAAAAAGACTAAATTCAAATGATATAGTTCCCAATTAGTGAGAATGGATCCTGTAAAGTGGTTGCAGGTACTCAAATTCATATATTCAAAATTAGAATTATGTAAAATTTGGCCACCAGTTAGAGCCCAATGGAAATAGGCAGAGTAAATTTGAATAGTGAGACCACCTCTCAGGATTAATTATTTGCATCAATCATGATCTAGCTCTTCCTTTTGGAAGAGTCCTTTCTTGGTCTCTCTAGATGCTTAGTACCTTACCCTCTAAGGCTATCTGCTGCTCTGTTTATCTTTTGTATACATACATACCTACATACCCACCTACCTGAATATATACATACATACACATATACATGTATGTATGCATACATATCTACATACCCACCTACCTCAATACATGCATACATACACACATATACATCACACGCATCAGAATGTAAAGTACTTGAGGGTAGGGACTGCTTTTCACTTTTTCTTGGGATCCAGAGCATTTTGCACAGACTAACACATAGTATAAACACTTAATATGCTGGTTGAGAAATTAATTGATTACCATATCACCTTCTCTGAGCTTTAGCTTCTTTATCTATAAAAGGAGGGAGTTGACAAGGCTCATTTGAGTGCTCATATTTTGTGATTCTACAGAAGTTAGTAAATGGGTAGATGTCTCAGTGCCTTTAGGATAACTCTGCTATCTCCTCCCCCACCATCTTGCTAATCCTGGGCTTGATTTTATCCTGTATCATGCTTACTAGACAGGTACTTCTTGCTCTTTTCCTAGCTTCCTAAAAATGGATTCTTCAATCAGACTTTCAAGACTTTTTCATAATCTGACTCTGCCTTACTTTTCCCTATGTTAAAGGTGGACATGTAGAAATAACCATGAAGCTGTACATCTCACATTCATGTGTTTCCATGATATGCCTATATACACTCTAGACAAGGAAGTTCTCCTTACAGTCTGTGATCATTCTTTTCTTTGCTGTGAGGGACCTAGACAAGCAAGTTAGGGCAACTCACTATGGCAATGGAAATGAGGAAGAGCTGGGAGAATTTTAAAATGAGACTTAGAAAGAGTTTTTAAATCACATTTTAAAATGTGATCAATTTTTCTTACTCATTTCAATTCTTACATTTGGCAGGGAAGGCTTTTTCAAATAGGTGATTATGCAGTAGCCTAGCCTTAGCACTAAAGAGAAGCCTATGAATGAGACATATGTAACCAAAAAAAGATTTATTAGAGGATATTCTTTTCAAATCTCTGGAGACAGAAAGGGGTGATATTATCCTCCAAATCTGAATCAAAATTGAGGTGATGGTGTAATAGATCCTTCAAGATGGCTTCCCAGGTGACTTTTTGCATGGAATAAGTTCCATTTAATGTGGGTTAATATCAGTCTCATCTGTTTTCAAGGATTTTAGGATCATGGCTGGTAGGACACAGAGTATTAATTATCATCTCCACTTCTTTATTTTATTAAATTTTATTTTTTCTATTAATAAATAATTCTTTTCTCTCTCTCTCATCCCCTCCTTCACCTCCACTGAAAAAAGAAAAACAAAATCTTTGTAACAAATATTGATTGTCAAACAAAATAAATTCTCACATTGGACATCTTCAAAAAACGTTTGTCTTCTCCAATAATTCATCATTTTTCTGTCAAGAGGAGAATAATATTCTTCTTCACTGGTCCTTCACAGTCATGGTTGGTCATTGCATTGCTCAAAGTTCTTAAGTCTTTCAAATATCACTTCTACTTCTAAAGTTTTGCTATGGGATCTTTGAATAGATTAATTGGTTGACTGGAATGAGAGTATAGGATTATGTTCTCCTTGTTTTCAAGTTTCCTGATTCTAGGTTTATAAGGGAGATGCAGCGGATATCATCTATGATCCCAGGTTCAATGGTGTTGTTTGGATCCAGATGGGCACTCATCCATGAAATTATCATAAGGGAAATGGGGGAGACCATTTTGGCTAATTTCAATAATGAAAGAACCAAAAAAAAGCAATAGGCTTTAAAGCTACACAGGTATATAGGACACTAACCAATTCTAAATTCCAAAATAATGTCCTTGGGTTGTTACCTTAGAATCAAAGGCCTTGTGAAAATGCTTATGGGTGTCTACATATGAGTTCTATAGGATTGGGTTAGTTAATAACAAAAGGAGAAAGGACTTCCTTATTAATGTAGCTATGTAAAAATCTGTGTTTTGCACATACTTATTCCATAATAAGCCATAACAATTCACTTACATTCTCCAGTGAGAAAGGATGACCCTTGTAGTTACAAAATTCTTAGAAGCAAATAAATCCTTATACAAATTATAAGGGTCATAGAAATGACAAACCACATGCTAGGAAATGAATCATAGTAGTCATGGCTTTTATAGCAACAAGATGATATCTGAGGCCCCTGCTGACTCTCACGTCTTTTGAGTCTATTCCTCTTATCTGTAATGTACTCTCTCCTCTTCTTTGCCTCTCCAAATCTCTAAGGCCAGGCTTCATAACTTTCTTTGTGTCATGAGCCCCTTTGGCAGCCTGGTGAAGACCACTTCTCAGAACACTGTTTTTAAATGTATTAAAAAAAGATGTAGTATTAGAAAGAAAACAAATTACATGGAAGGACAGTTATATTTATCCCTTCTATACCATGACTTTCCCCATCATGGTTTGGAAATATCATGGGGCTGGCAGAAGAAATGAAATGGGAATTTGGGGGGAGTTTTGCTAAAGCCACAGATGACACATGAAGGCCAGCAGAGGACACACAGCTTACTGACCAAATACTTAACTAAAATTTTACAATAAGGTAAAGAAAAAGAAAAAAACTAGACTTCTTCTCTAGTACGAAGGGAGGGGGCCAAATTTTTTACAAGGATTTTCTAGGTGCAGAATTTTTTTTTGAATGTATGAATAAATTGAATCCCAAACTTTCTCAAGGACTGGAGGAAAAGCACTCAGTGCAAACAGCAATGCAATTCTAATCTAGCAAATCTAAAATTTTAAGTCTTTATTGGGATGCCCTTTCCAAATCAGACTGGCACCCCTAACCTCCAGGGACAACTATATAAAGAGATAACCTTATACAGGATAACTGTATACAAATGGTTTTTTAAAAAACACAAGTTCATAAAATCAAGGTTAGGAAACCTTGCTTTAAGAGCTCTTCCACTTTTGACACAGTGCAGTGGAAAGAATGCTGGATTTGGAATCAGATATTTGGAATATTGGTTTAAATCCCAGCTTTGCCACTACCACCTGTATGAATGTGGACTAAATATTCTCTCTGCGTCTCCATGTCCTCATCTGTAAAATGAGGAGAGTTAGGTTAGATGATCTCTAAGACCCCTTTTAGCACTAAGTCTATGTTCCTATATTACAGTTTGGACAAAGGGGTCGTATAGATATCATATGGTTCTATCCCCTCTGCATAGAATGCCCCGACACCTTTTTACCACCTCTCAAATCTTTCAAGACCCTTCTAGCTTTAGAGTTTAAAGAATCTTTGGTGTTGTATAAATCCTACCCATCTTTCAAAGACCAATTCAAGACCCATATGCTCTAAGAGGTGTGTCCTAAGTATACTAACTTTCTTTGGTTTCTGAACTCCTTTTACTTTTAGGTCATAGGTTGATAGAATCATAGATTTAGAGCCTGAAGTTACCTCAGAGGTAATTGGAGGTATCAGAAAGTCATCTCATCCAACCCTCTCCTTTTGCAGATGAGGAATCTAAGACCCAGATAAGTTAAAAGACATTTTCTAGGTCACACAAGTAGTTGTTAGAAAAGTATGGTTTCAAGCCTAGGTCCTCTGTAATTAAATCTAGCATTTTTTCCCCTATAGAATATTTAAAATTGGAAGGAAATTGAGAGGTTATTTAGAGCGCAATAGGCAATACCATAAAATGATTTATTATATCCTTTTAGATATGAATATTTAATTTCCAGATGTATATTTGGTCTTTTATCCTCTACTAAATTCTAGGATCCAAAAAGGTAAAAATTGCCATAGAATCATAGACCTTTAAAGTCAAGGAGATGGGGAGAACTCACTGACTCCAGAATTATGTTTTATAGTCCTCATATCCTTCACATATAGATAGAGATGTCCAGAAATTTCCAGTGTGTTGAATTGTATTTTGTCCTGAATTCTGCCCTGATCAGACTTCTTTGGGGATATTATGTTTAATTCTGGATACTGAATTCTAAAAGCAAGACTGACAACATATACCTGGCCCCAAAAGAAGTGACGAAGACAGTGAAGAGACTGGAAGCCAACCCATGTAGTTGTTGAAAGAACCTGGGATGTTCAGAAAGAAGAGAAAACTAGGGAAGGCAAGATAGTGGCCTTTAAATGTTTTAAGATTGGGTGTAGGGAAGTCTTTAAGCTGCATGCTGGAGGGCAGAATTAGGACCTATGAATGGAAGTTACAGAAACAGAAAGACATTTTCATTTAGATTAAAGAAAAACTTCAAGAATTACAAATGTTACTAAGTGGAAAGGGCTGACATATAAAGTAGAGAGTCCCCTGTCTCTGGAGGTCTTCCAGTGGAGCCTAGATGACCACACATCAGTTTGAGTTTGAGGATCATTTCAGTCCCTACCAACTGGAGGGTAATGCAACTTTCCTGAATACTCCTTAACTCCCAGAACAATGCCAAGCATATGAACAGGAGTGATCATTTGTGGACAATTGATTCCTTTCTGCCACTTCATAAGGTCCCATTTTGCTTTCTCTGTTAAGCTATCTCTCTTCCCTCATAATGATTTTCTAGTAAGGTCTAGAGCTCTGAAATAAATATTGGATGCCAACAAAGGGGAAAGAAGAGTGGACTAAAGAGAAGAGGAAGGATGAGGAACAGGTTTCTCTTACCTCTTCCAATCCCCACCTCCAAACTTCCCAAGTCCTAATCATTCTGAAAATATGTGTGCATGAATGTTATTTTCATTCATGATTCCTTTCCAAGATCATTCCTCAGTGGGAGTGCTGGCACTACACCCTTGTCAGCCATCACAAGTGTCCCTCCCTTCCTATTCCAGGGAAAGCTAGTGTGAGGTTTAAAACTTGGATATCTGTGCCAACAGCTAGGTCCCAGGGACTGCCTGTCCTCTCAACTCAAGTACCACTTCTACAAACTGATTTGGAAAACACAGATGTCCCAAGTTGTACAATGTGGAGAGTGCACTGGGCAGAGACCAGGGAATCAGCATAACAGCACAGGGTGCAGTCCAGTTTCCCTGGGCCCCACTTTATGTTGCCACACCCAAGAACAAATTCTTGTTATGCCTAAGAACTTCTGAGGAAATCTAGAATGCTCTTTAGGGCATATCAAAGAAATAAATGAAGGTGAGATATCCAGCCTCCTGGTTCCTCCCACATGCATAGATAGGAATAGCTGTGTCTATGAGATTTTTCAGAGCCCTCAAGAATAGATTGAAAGGTATTTGAGATAATAGATAAAGAGACTGGATACGTGTGAAGAAGTAGGTAGGGAAATCAAATGCTTTCTTTGGCACCTGGCTTGGAATCTTAAGACCTAGTTCAAGTCTTAGTTCTACCACTATTTTGCTATGAGATCTTGGGCAAATTCTTGGATCTCTGTGCACCTCCATTTCAATGTGCTTAGAATGAAGATGAAAATAGTTGTCCTCAATACATTTAAGTCATAAGGACCAGATAAATCACATTTTAGGGTAGTGAAAAAACTGGCAGCTTTTTTTTTTTTGGAGGGGTGAAGACAGGGTAATTGGGGTTAAGTGAGTTGCCCAAGGTCACACAGCAAATAGTTAGTGTTAAGTGTCTGGGGCCAGATTTGAACTCAGGTTCTCTTGACTCCAGGGCCAGTGCTCTATTCACTGTGCCACCTACCCACCCCTGAACTGGCAGCTTTAATGACTAAGTCACAATCAGGGACCCCTGAAAAATTGTGAGAAACAGAAGAGGTGCCAATAGACCAGAGATGAGTAAATATTGCCTTGATAATGAAAGGAGGGAAAAGCCAAAAGTATGCAAGCTATAACTGGATGATCTTGACTTTGATAGCCAAATTCTGGAAGGTATTCCTCAAGGGGACCACTAACGGTACATATGCCACAGTCCCCTGTCTTGAGCCTTCTTCTCTCCTTCCTCTGTACCACCATTTTGGTCATCTCATGAGCTCCCATGAGTTTGATTATCTTCTCTAGGCCGATGATTTTTAAATCTAATTATCCAGCACTAACCTCTCTTCTAACTTCCAGACTCACTTGTACATTGGTCTATTGGATAGCTTGAACTGGAGGTCCAGGAAAAATCTTAAAATCAATATGTCCATAACTGATCTCATTATCTTTCCCTCTAAATCTTTTATTCATACAAACTTCCTTATTACTGTTGAGGGTACTACCCTGTTCCTAGTCAGCCAGTCTCAATACCTAGGCCTTATACTCAACTCCTGACTTTTTCTCACATTTGTATTCTCTCTGCTGCCAAGGACTGGTGGTTTTGTCGTTGTGATATCTCTGCTACAAGCCGCCTTATCTCCTTTAACACTGATGCCCTCTTGGTGCAGGTTTTCTTTACCTCACTCTTAGACTATTACAATAGCCTAATGGTACACCTGCCTTTCTCAGATCTCTCCTTACCTGAGGCCATTTTTCACTCAGTTGTCAAATGGATCTTCCTAAGATGAAGGTCTGATCATGCCCCTGACTTATTCATTAACTCTAGGAGTTCCCTATCACTCCCAGGAACATATATAAAATCTTCTGTTTGCCCTCCAATGGGCCTTATTCAAAACCTTGCCTCCTCCCCTTTTTGATTTACTTGTATCTTTTTTCATCCCCATGTATTCTTCAAACTCTGAGCATCTAGGTGGCTCAGTGGACCTGAGCCTGGAATCAGGAAGGTCTGAGTTCAAATGTGACCTCAAATACTTATTAGCTATGTGACCTTGGGCAAGTCATTTAACCCTGTTTGCCTCAGTTTCCCCATCTGTAAAATGAGCTGGAGAAGGAGATGTCAAACCACTCCAGGATCTTTGCCAAGAAGACCCCAAATGAGATCGCGAAGAGTCAGACATGACTGAAAAAAAAAATGACTCTGAAATCAATCTACCAACATTGGGCTCCTTGTCATTTCTCAGACAAGACACTATGTCGTGATTTGGTGAATTTTCACTGAAGGAGAGGGAATGGCTATTCCCTAACCACGCCTGAAATTCTCTCCTTCCTCATTTCTGCCTCAGAGCTTCCCTGACTTCCCTCAAGTTCCAGCAAAAATCTCATCTCTTTTGGATCCCCTTTAATAATGCCTTCCCTCTATTGATTACCTCCAATTTATTCTGTATATATCTTGTCTGCACATAATTGTTTGAACATTGTCTCTCATTAGACTATGAGTTCCTTGAGAACTGAGACTGTCTTTTGTCTTTCTCTGTATCCTCAGGGTTTAGCACAGTGCCTGATCTATAACAGGTGCCTAAGAAATGCTTGTTGACCAGCTGACTAAAGGAATGCATTGTGAGCATTTAGAAAAAGAAGCTTGTGATGACTAAGAGCTAGCATGGCTTCATCAAGTACAGGTCATTCCTAAATAGACACATTTCCTTTTTGATAGGGTTACCAATGGATAAACCAGGGGAATGTCGTAGACATGAACACATCTGGGTTATGGCTAAGGATCTTGTGGATGGGATGGCAAGATGCAGTACAGTGGGTGACTCAGAGCTAGCCAAGAGCAGAAGAGAGGTCCTCAATGGATCTTTGTCAATTCAAATGAAGACTCTAGTGGAGTTAGGTGACTCAGTAGATAGTAGAAAGACCTGAGTTCAAATTTAGCCTCAGATACTTACCGCTGTCTGACCTAGGATAAGTCACAACCTCTGCTTCAGTTTCTTCATCTGTAGAATGGGGATGATAATAGTGGGGATGTTCGGCCTGTTGAAGAGAGCATTTGAAAGGTTATTAGGTGAAAGAAGGATTAAAGTAGAACTCAGAGCAATAGATTTGATATAAAAGAAGCATATTTTGACCTAAAAAAATTCTCTAAAAATGAGTAGTCTGGAAGTAAATTGTGCCAGTGTTTTCTCCATCATTGGAAGTTTGCAATTGGAGGCTGAATGGCCTCTAGCTAGGGATTTTGTGGAGAGGACTCATGTTCAGGTATGGGACGGCCTCAGAGGTCTCTTCTTATTCTGAAATTCTCTGACTGTGTAAATATTTCTACTTCATAGAAATATATTTTTGCAAGACTTGAATGAGGAAAAGTGTGTGAAAGTGTTTTGTTAAATATAAGAGCTCTATAAATGTAAGATGTTCTATTAATAGGTTGCTTTTGGTTGTTTGTAAGTCAGCAATATTGCATTTGCATCATCTTCATGAACATTTGGAACTCAGAGATTGTTGGAGCAGAGAGGGAAGCTCCCAGCTATCTGAAGCGCCTTTTGGTGTATATGCTAATACTCCCTTCTGGTTAGCACAGAAAATTGAAAGTCAGCAAAAGGAGGTAGGGGGTTGATCAGGGTTGTGACTTGATTAACTTAATGAGCTTATGGGGTGGTGAGCCTTTGTTTGGGATCTTGATTGCGTTTTTTTCTGTACAGGGTGTGAGCCACAGCTAGTGACAGTCTCCTGGAGAGAGACTATTAGGGTTGGCTGGATTGGTTCAATTGTTATAACCAGATGAATAGATAGGTTTGAAGAAAGAGAGACACAGGGAGAGGGAGAGGGACAGACAGACAGAGAGGAAGAGGGAGAGAGAAAGAAGAGAAGAGAGGAGAAAAGAGGAGGAGAAGGGAGGGAAAAAGAGGGGATGGAGAAGAGGAAGAGAGAGAGAGAAAGGAAGAAAAAGAGGGGGAAAGAGAGAGAGAGAAAAAGAGACAGAGAGAGGAGACAGAGAGGGAGAGAGAGAGAGGTTAAGCATTTACTATGTACCAAGTCTGATGCTAAGGTCAAGGAACACAAATACAAGGATCAAGTCAGTCTCTACCATTAAATTCTAATGGGAATTAAATAAAATGAAATTAAAATGGATCTGGGAGGGGCAGTGTTCATGAGACAGGATTGTATGGAGATGACTGGGAAGTAGTGTGGGTACCAGGTTCTGGGCAAATTAGATTAAAATTGCTGTTGCTGCCAGAATCATCACTATCCCTTTTGCTGACCTGTAAAAGAGAATCTTCATTGTAGACTTGGTCATTTTTTGCCTTTGTTTTTCTCTCTTGAGTGAGCAGCAGATGAGACTGAGGCAGATGGAAGTCTTACACGTTCCAATCACGAGGCTTGAGAAGAGTTATGGGACCCCAGGTTCCTGCTCTAGCTTTGGTCAGCCAGTGGGTGTGACCTTTCAACTAGAGAGATGGAAGCCAAGAAAAAGGGTTCCACTTAACCATATTATGGGAGTTTCCAGACCATCCTGGAGTAGTGACCTGGCTGTTCTGGAACAGCAGCTTTCTAAATGGAAAAGGAGGGATTCCTTGGGGAGTGCAATCCCAGGATCCAGTATTCTAGAAAGAGAAGAGGGATTTCCTGAGCAATGTCAGGCTTGGAATGACGTCTTTAGCAATCCTAAATGTGAAAGTTTTAGAACCTAGACTTTTAGGGAAAGAAAATATGTTCCTGGAAAAGTCCCAGTCTCTTGGAGCATAAGGAGAATGAAGGGGCTAAAGTCATGACATCAGTAAGCAAAAAGATTTGGACTTAGCCCTCTGTCATTACTATGAGTTATTTGGGTATAGTATGATACACATCTGTTAAATGCCTAAGTGCCAGGCACACACACAAAAGGGAGCTGAAAGGGGGAGATGGAGGGTACCAAGCACAGGGGCATGATGATGGTGGGGTTGAAACCAAGCAGAGCTGCTGGTGGCAAATGAAGAACTGTCTGCAACTGTTATATAACTGGAGGCTATGGGAGTTTTTGCTCTACTATCCAGCCCTCTAATCAGAGGGGCAGAAGCAATTGAAGGTAAAGTAGTGATGAGGTGAGAGTACCTAAGCCAAGGCAATATCTCTGATGATGAGTTTTCTGCTAGAGTTTTTTGGGTGGAGTGGAAAGATTACGATGATGATGGTTAGGAATGGCTGGGATGTTGAGCCCTCTACAAAGGACACTTTGGATCTGATAGGAAGGAGTCTGTGTCTTTGGAATACCTAAGTTCTTTTATCCAACCAAGGGAATTCTAATCCTTAAGATAGTTTGTGACTGAATGTCTTTATGACTTTCTGGGATGAAAGGTCCAGACTTACTAGAATGTTGAGGGGTTGCCTATATAACAGCCCCAAGTACTTTTCCCTTTTGTGGAGACTCCAAACCCTCAGGGTAGTTGGGCATCTATGTGAATTTCTTGAGCAAGGTGGAATTCATCAGAGAGGGAAATGAATTCTATTTATTGTTTATGGGAGATTGTTAATCCTCTATCTGTTTTTTACATTTTTTTATGGAGTAGGATGAAGGCTGTACTATACTTGATATATGCATAGTTATCTTGAGTACTTATATGACAACTAAGGACCTTTTTATCTACATTTGTGCTAGGCATAAGCTATATTCAGAGTTTCCTAGAGATACTCTGGGTAGAGGCAAAATGAACCAAAGAGACATGATTTTCCAGAGCTTCCCTTAAGATTGAGCATAGCACTTGTAAGCACAGAGCCTGGGGTGCTAGGTCAACTTTTTATATCAAAAAATAGCCAACCAGACAATGTTGTTACCAACTTATTAAATTTAATACACTTAAAAGAGACATACATAACAGAAGTTCACAATATCATGTCAATCCTCCCTTGTGTTCTTTGTATGTTTTATTGCTTAAGTTGATAATTATTTAGTTCATTATAAAAAAATTAATAAGCTTATGGACTTGAAAGGAGAATAGTGAAATTTATTTCCCAGAAGGATTGAATAAATTGGGGGGGAAATTGTCAGAGACAAAGATCTTTGTAGTGGGAAGTATCCCAGGGGAAAAAGGAGACCCTTAGTCAGAAGGCAGCAGAGTCTCAGGGTATTTGTCCCATCACTAGCTCTTTCCCTGAGTGACAACACTAACCTGGCATCTGCATTACTTGCTCTGCCAAACCCAGACAGACAGGACGAGTTGCTCTCTGGAGGCCTCTTCCTCCATGGAATGCTACAGACAGAAGATAAATCTGCTGGGAATTTTCTTGAAATCAGCAGATCTACCAGGAAGCCCTAAGGAGCTAGCACTCAAATTATTGAATCCAGGACATCCCAAATCAAGCATCAGCTTGACTGATCGAAGACCACTCCCAACTGCTCCACACCCTTAAATCACTCTGCTCCTCATTCTTCCATGGCAGAAGAGAATTTGGCTAACCTCAGTCACCAGCTGGTATCCTGCTGAAGTCTGTTCTGCAAGAGCCGTATTCACATTTTCCCTAGAGTCACCACCTGAACATTGTTACCTTCTTCACTTATGGTGCCCTGTGTTTGAATGCCACCTGGAGTACTCACCTTCCACTGACAGAAGTAGCTCTCTATGTAAAATAATCCAATTCAGTAAAGAATTATTGAGCATTTTCTATGTGCAAAGAAACTGGAATTAGACTGATGGAAAGGTAGAAATAACACGTGTAATTCTAGGTCACCTCCTGGAGTTGAGCAATTTCATCTTGGCTAATAATTACTACTAATTAATCAATCAACAAACAGGCAAGGGCCTACTTTGTGCCAAGTACTAGGCTAGGTCCTGCTGAGTATACAAATAGGAGAAAAAAGTGAAATAGTTCTTGCCTTCAGGCAACTTAAATCTAATTGGAGGCAATATCCACAACATGTATGTGTATGTATGTATATATATGTGTATGTGTATATGTATATGTATATGTATATGCGTGTGTGTGTGTGTGTGTGTGTGGGTATGGAGAGAGAGAAAGAGAGAGAGAGAGGGGAAGACAGGGGGGAGGGAAGGAGAAAAGGAGGATGGGGGAACATAGAGAGGCAGAAAGGGAAGGAAGAAGAGAGAGATTTAGACAAAATATAAAGAAAATAGATGCAAGGTTACCTCATGGAATAGAGGGACCAGTGGGAGGAGCCAGCTGGAGTAGAGGACAAGAAGGGCCCCATGTAGAAGGTGGCACTTGAGTTGAGTCTTGGAGTAGCCCAGAAATTCCAAGAAGTGAAGGTAATAAAAAGGAAGAGGCCTATTGGGCATGGGGAGCAAAGGAAAACGGAGCATAATGAATGAGGAACACCAAGAAGACCAGTTTGGCCAGAGCATAGAGTGCATGGTGGGCAGTAATGTGCAATTAGAAGGCAAAATCATGGGTTGTTGTATCTGAAATGTCCTTCAGCTCTCTTCTTGCGTAGTCTGATATCAGTATGATGAGTCTCTGGGAACAGAGACTTACCAGGCTTCTTAAGGAGAAGTGAATTGGCCTAGATTGGTGAGGGTGGAAATGAAGATCAGGGAGGAAGGTAGGAAGGAAGGAAAAAAGAAAGGAAGGAGGGGAAAAAAGGAAGGAAGAAGAGGAGGGAAGAAGAAAAGAGAGAGGGAGGAAAATAAGGAAGGAAGCAAAGATGTAAGAAAAGAAGGAAGAAAAGAAAGAAAGGGAAGGGGAGAGGAAGGGAGAGAGGGAATGAAGGAAGGAAAGAAGGGAAGGAAGAAGGAAGAGAGAAAAAAATTAAAGAGAAAGGAAAGAAAAACAGAAGGGAGAAAGGGAGGGAAAGAAAAAAGGAAGAAAGAAAGAGAAAGAAGAATGAGAAAGAGACAGAAAGGTCTTCCGATTTCAGAAAAAAAACATTTTGAAAAAGTAGAGTAAGTGATGGATATGCGCTATTGAGTCTAGGCAAGCGGAAACCAAAGACACAAAACAGAGGTAAGCAGGCCTTATACAGATCCACACATGCTGCATATAACTGGGTACAAAATACCCGAAGAACAAAAACAGGTCAGATGGCAGGGGATGATTGTGGGAAGAAGAGTGAAAAAGGCATTAAGAAGGTGCAGGGAAGGATAAACAAAGACAAGAAAAGATGTACAAAGGAGAGAAGAGGAATTTAGGGAAATGATGTAAGGAAGAAAGCTAAAAGTGCAAAATTTGAGCCAAGGAAGCCAAGCTAAAGGATGAAAGAAAGATCACACAGGAAGCAAAGGAAAAAAAAAAAGAAAATTTTTCAAGTATATTAGAAGCAAAAGGTCAGTAGGGCATCTCAAAGATAGCTGGGTTATTTATTGGTAGAAGAAAGTGAGATTGCAGAAAATTGAAATGAATTCTGCACCTGAGCATTCATGGGAAAGACTAGAGGACCAGAGACAGAAACACAATTTTCAGAAGGGGAAAAAATACAGATGGAACAGGATCATACCCTAGCTGGTGATAAAGAGATTATATAGCTCCTGAAGATTGATGGAGCATCAGGGCCAGCGAGTCCACAGCCCAGTGTTCTGGAAGTGAGGAGGAAAAACATAAAGATTCACTGTTTAAAAATTCATTAGAGATTTAGGGGATGCCTAATGACAAGAAAGGAATCACTTCAGAACTATGCTCACTTTATACTCTGATAACGGAAAGAGTGAACATGGATGGAGAAAAGAAAGAGATTTCCCAAATGGGAAGTTTTATCTAACAATAATAGTAAGAAAACATTAAGTTCTTCATCTTACTGATGAGAAATAGGAAACTGCTCTATCTCAAGAAGAAAGGGGGGCAAAAACAACCCAACTTCTGCCAAATGATGATGGCAACTGAAGAATTAGAATCACCATTTAAAGCTGGTGAATATTTATGGAGAATGTGAGCCGGACAAGAAAGCGTGATATAGTGGAATGTTGGATTTGCAGTCAGGAGAGCCAGTCCAAAGATTAACTCTGGTATTAGCTGTGTGACCTTCTGTAGGTTAGTTTCTCTGAGTTTCAGTATCTACAACTGTAAGATGGGGATAATTAACAAAACTTTCACAACTTACCTCACAGGTTTGTTGTGAGGGGAAAAATAAGGTTTGTAAATCTTGAATTGGTGTAAAAATGTAAGCTATTATTATGAAATGTTAGAGAGTACATAAAGAAAATATTTTAGGTATTTGGTTTAAAATACTTCAATCAAGGAGAGGCTAGGTGGTGCAGTGAATAGAACACAAAGCTCTGAATTCAGGAGGACCTGAGTTCAAATCCGGCTTCAGACACTTAACACTCAGCCATGTGACCTTGAGCTTAACCCCAATTGCCCTCCAAAAAGCAAAAAAAAAAAAAAAAAAAAAAAAAATTAAAAACCTCATGAAGAATTTGGAATTATATGAGAAAAATCAGGAAACTATTCATATGTTTTGCCCCAGTGGCACCTGCACTGCTGCCTGGGGATCTTTAGCCAAATCCCAGTTCCAAAGGATGGTTGAAACTTGCATAGGGGTGGAATGGAGGATTTTTTCAGGATACAGGTAGATGTGGTAATATTGGACATAATCCCCATGATTTCAGTTCATTTTATGACATTTCTTTTGACTATCCCCTTTTTGGAGACCACCGTACTCACGTATAACTTCATCTTGGCATTTATGACTCTTCAGACCTAAATTACGGCTTTATCTCAAATAGTCAATGTCCTACCAAACAGGGCTTCTCTACATTCCTCATTCTCATCCCACCCTCTTTATTCCTCTTTATCCCAATCGTTTTCTTCCCTGACACTATACTTATCCCCAAGGATGTATCAACGGGCTGCCTACTTGTTCCATTCACCATCTTTGTGACTTCCCAGACCAAATGAATGGAAAGAAGAATGGTGGGTGAAATTTATGAGGCAAGGGAATAAGTATTTATTAAATGCTGATTATGTGACAAGCACTTAACAAATATTATCTCCTTGATCCTTTCAACAACACTACGACACAAATGCTATTATTATCCTCATTATACAGTTTCGAAAGCCAAGGCAGACAAAGGTTAAGTGACTTGCTTAGGGTCAATGCCAGGCAGTATCTGAGGCTGAATTTGAACTCAGGTTTTCCCAACTCAAGGCCCCAAACTCTAACCACTGCATCCCTAGTTCTTTTCACCAGCCAACACTCCCCCATACACATTATTTTTTCTTCCCGTTATAAAACAAGCTCCTTTGGGTCAAGAACCTTCTGTGTTTTGAATTTGTCTCCTCAGTACTCAGCACAATTCTTGGTGTAGTACCACTGGTCATGGGTATAAGGTAGGTGCTTTGGAGGATTGAAACATGGTGATTTCTCGAAGTTGTCATGTGGTCCTATTTCTCTATTTACTAAACCTTAGTAAGGAAAGGTAGCAGGATGAGAGAGAAACCAAGATTCCTACATAGTAAGAAAGTATAAACTCAGGTGAGAGAAAGAGTTTTTACTTGTTCTGTGGCCAGCGGTCAAAGGGCAAAGCATGGCAGGACCAGACAAAGCAAAGTCAAGGACGAGGTAACTATTTTCTGTTTTCCAAAACAGAAAAAGAAAATTTGCATGTGATAGATCCCAATACATGTCAGAGCAATAATTATTTTTATTATAATTGTCATTATTCTTCGCATGGGAAGGGTAAACAGGACTATTACCCTACGTCTATAGAAGTGACCCTCAAGGCCAAGTGACAGAACACAGGATCTTTTGCTCTTCTATAATTCTGTATTTCTGTGTGTCTGTTTTCCCATCCTGTGTCATGTGGACAGCCAGTATTCATTTCCTCACTCACCAGACAACAAATACGCATCAAGCACCCATATGTGTTCAGTATTGTGGAAGATACAGAGATGAGGGAGACAAGGCTTCTTCTGTATACTGTCTAGTTGGGAAGTTAAGACATGGACCTAAAAAAACCACATAAAAGCATCCATGTGAGTAGTTCATATGATAGAGCTGTAGGAATTAAAAAGAGAGATCGCTTCTGACTTCTTAGATCAAAGAGAGCTTCATGGAGTCTAAGTCAGCCTGGTTTACTAGGTGAGATAAGATTTTAGAGTTACTGTTCCGTATTACAAAATAAAGTACAAGAAATGCCAGAACAAGAATAGCTGTCTCTGAGGCACTTTTACATACATTAATTCATTGGAACCTCTTAACAGCTCGGTAAGGCAAGTACTATAGGTAATGTAATATGCACTTTAAAGGAGAAATAGAGTCTTAGGGAGATGAAGTTACTTACCCAAGGTCACACAACTAATTAGTGTTGGAGGCAGGTTCACAAACCAGGTCTCCTAGCTCCAAGTTCAGAGTTCTATCAAATGCTCCACACTGCCTCTCAGAAGACAGAGAGAATGCTCTCATCAGGATTTATTGGAAAAGCTCCATAGAGGGTGCAGATATGGAAGTGAGCTTTGAGGAATGGGTGGGGTTTTGAATAGGGAGAGATTAGGGAGGGCTGGCATTCCTGAGGGAGGATATGCATGAGCAATGGCAAGGAGGTAGAAAAGTACAGAAAATAGCCTGATTTGTCTAAAATCGAGAATTCTTTCTCTTAGTGTAGTGTCTTTTTTTTTTTTTTTTTTTGGCCCAGATGTATAATTTCACTGGTGTTGAGAACTTAAGGCAACTTCCTTTACCATTGCAGATCTAAACATTTTCTGCATTCTGTATTATCACAGTTGCTTAGGGGCACCGAGAGGTTAAGTGAATTCCCCAGGCTCACACAGTCAATATGTCTCAGAAGTGGGACTTGAACTAGGTCTTCTTAACTCTGAGGCAGGCTTTCTTTTCATTCTATCATCCTGCCGCTCCAGTCCAGTGTCTGGTCCTTCTAAAATTTTAATTGCAATGAGAATAACTTGAAAGGATTGTTTCAGAGAGAGGCCAGGTCCATAAACAAAGAGCCTAATTGAAAGCAATCAAAAGATTTGGTCATTCTGAGTCAGTGCCCCCCGAGTAGTGGGACCAGGGAAATACTGATCCTAGCCCTCCCCAGACAGTATTAACTGGCTGCTCAAATAGAAACAACCCTATCTTTCCCTCCACATCTGCTTCAAGCTCATGCCTCTGGACATGGCCATAGAGTAATCATTGACAGTGAAACTATGATGACTTGGTAGTAGGACACAGAATTGGAAGAGCAGATGAGCACAGATGTTTCAACTAAGACAAGTTTGCAATTTCATCAAAATTCAGAAACCAAGAGATCAGTCCTCTTTCTAAGTGAGACTAAAGTTAAGAGAAAACTTTTTTTTAATAGTCCAGTTGGTAAAAATAAACAAACAAACAAAGCAAAAACAAAACGAGAAAATCTTCAGTGTTTTTACTTTCTACCTTCTGACTACTTTGGTTTCACTTTGTGCCTTATTGTCACCCAGTTTTTCCTTGCCACCGTCAAAGTATAAAGTGAACTTTTTTGTGCTTAATTACTCAAATGCAACTTGAAGAAGCAGAATGGCAGGAAAAGGGAGAGGCCTCTATCTCTGAATTCACAGATGTCAGAAACCACCACCCCTACACTTCTTCCTCCTACTGCCAGAGAAGTGATTCTTGCTAAAAACCAAAGGACCAGTAATCAGAGGAAAAGGGTGGGCTGGGGGCACTGGCAGGGGGTGAGTACGAGATAGAAAAAAGCAGCTTTTTGTTCAGACAAACAGTGCTCCTGTGTGAACGGTTTCTTGGTGAGTGGAATGGTTCTAAAATGCAACTTTCCTTTGGTAGCTGTCAAAGAAAAGGTTAAAACCAGCTGCAAATATCAGGAGGCTGGCAGTCATCTGAGGCCCAAATTGAACATTCCTAAAGCTATCATTCTGCCCTGACAACAAACAAGAGAATAAAGAAGGTGGGTCAAAGACTTTGCTATTCAGATGATTGTCTCTGCAAAGAGCAAAGAGGAAATAATATTAATTTCCACTATCATTACTTTATTTGTATCAAATGCCTTCAGTGCCTAATAAAAATACTTTATTGCCCTGGATTATTTCCTCACTGAGTTGCTATTTTATTTCATTGGTGCTGGGCATGATAAGAGCAGAACAGTAACACAAGAGAACTTCCCCTTTGAATTATAAGATTTCTCATTTGCAGTGTGGGCAACGGGACAGAACAGCTCAGCTTCATTTCATAGCCTTCCAGTCTGACGCCCTTACTGAGGGAGAGACATGAACTCTTGAACACATTCATGTACCCTGGGGGACAGGGAGGATTGGTTGGGGGAAGTCTTTTAGGTTTATATAGAAACAACTGAGAAATTAAAAGAACATTTAAGGAAAGAACAAGAGGGCAAAAGGAGGGAAGAAAAGAAATTATGGTGCAGGCAGGAAATTGAGAAGTCATTTGAGATAGGTAGAGAAAATTGGGTTTACTGGATATAGAGTCAGATAGCATCACATAGTTTTATTTATGTATTTTTTTAAATTACATTTTATTTTTTCAATTAATGAAAATCTCTTTTCTCTCCTTCACATCTACCCCACCTCATTGGTAAAACAAACAAACAAAGTCCTTGTAACAAATATGCATAGGTAAGCAAAACAAATCCCTGCATTGGACATATCCCAAAATATGTCTCTTTAGGCTCTCCAGCTCTCCAAGACCATCTCTTCTATTGTCAGGAAGTGGGGGCTGTGCTTCCTTATTGGTTCGTTGGAATCATGGCTTGTCATTGCTTTGATCATGACACAGTTTTAGAGCTAGAAGAGACTTCAGCATTTATTTCAAACCACTCCTTTTACAGATGAGGAAACTGAGGCCCAGGGAAGTCAAATTATCTGCCCAAATCATAAAGGTCTCAGACTCCAGATTAAGGAGTAACTGAAGGAGAGAACATAGAATCTACTTCCTTTTCTGATGAAAGAATGGAAATACTTCTGGATATTGAGTTAGGAAAGATCTAGATTCAAAACCTGCCTTTGGCACTTTAAATATGGTGGGTGAGGCATAGAAATCTTTGAGTCTCAGTTTCCTTCTTTGCAAAGTAAACATAGTACCTAGCTCACAAGGTCATATTGAGGACCAAATGAGTGATTTGTACAGCTTAAAACTTGATAGAAATCTCAGTATTATTGTTACTATTATGATTATGATATTATTATTAAATCTTCTCAACCTAGATGGAGTTCAGATAAAAATAATCTGGGAACAATTTGCTATCCTACTATTGCCCTATTATAGCTAACATTTAAAGGACTATTGTATAGGTGAATAAAACGAAATAAAATCAAATGTATTGAATAAAAATAATGGGCTGTAAGCACATCTTCTATAGACTCAAGGAAAGCATCTTCAGGCCAGTTTCAGGATAGATCCACAGGAATCATATGTACTTTATCCTGTCCCCACCTGGTTTTGATTTCTTCTTTTACGTCTCTGTATTTTGAGAATTCTTCATTACACATTTAGAGTTTATGAGTATTCCATATGGTGACATCTATTAACTTTTTTGTTCTTGCATTTTTATGAGTCAGTGTTATATCCGGGCAATTGTAGGCAATAATTTTGTCTGGATTATTTTGGTTCCAGTATGATTTATTTGTTGAACTCTCAAGGATTTTTTGAGGTTTATAGTCATAGTTTATATTCAGAAGACAGTATGGTATGATGGCTACAGGAAACAGACTTGAAACCTCTGAGACCTAGGTTCAAGTCTCTCTTCTAACACATACTTTCTCTGTGACCCTGAGCAAATTATTTAACTTCTTATTGCTCTAAATGACTCTCTAAGAGTCTAAATTGCAGAGAAGGTGCCATCCCGTACTGGTGAAGAGTTTTCTTATCTGGGAGTTTCCTATAGCAATGAAATCACAGGCCTAATCCCCATCCTTACGCATTTGCAATCCAGGCATTTCTAATCTCTTAGTTTATGAAAGACATCAAGACATTTGATCACGTTTTTTTTTTTCCCTAGATACTCAGTAGCCACTAACTTTTTGCAAACTGCAGAAATGCACAATTTCTAATGTTTCCTCATAAAATTATTATTACAATTTGTTCAGTTCAGTGAATTCTTTGGTGTGGGGGATATCCCAGTCAGAAAATTGCCTCTATCAAAGTATCTGCTCTTCAATTTATAGGCTGCTGCCTAGAGACACGGGGAGTTTGAGTGACCTGTCTAAGGCTGCTCAGGCAGAATAATTCAATGATGGGACTTAAATTCAGAACTTCCTGACTCCAAGATCAGTACTCTCTCCACCATGGAGAGGCCAGGCTGCCTTAGCAAGTTATTATTACGCCTCGCTCATTTTAAATGCACAATAGCAACAGTAAATAATGGACAAATGCAGTAACGATAGCTCACAATTTCTATCGTACGATAAAGCCTGCAAACATTTTGCAGACAAATCCCACTTGATCCTAAAAGCAAACTCTACAAGGAATCTTGTGGGTAAGTGAAGAAGGTGTGATTATATTCTTTGTCTTTATATCTTTATATATCTCTATATATTTATATTTATATATCTCTCTATATATCTTTATATATCTAGATCTATAAAGACTATATCTTTATCTATCTATCTATCCATCTATCCATCTATGTATGAAAAGGACTGTACCATTAGGGTTTGATGGAAATAATTTTAAGGACTGACAGAGAGTCATGCAGGGTCATTTTGGTTGAAATGTTAACTGGTACCATCTAGTTTGGATTGGTTCTGTTTTACCACCAGCTATTTATTTCAGGTGCTGAGAGGTGGACTAAGCTAATTCAGTTCATCTTCCCTTACTGTAATCATGACAGATTACATTTACATAGCGCTTTAGGGATACTAGGCATTTCTCTCCCCCACCCCCCACCCATTATCTTGTTTGATCTACAAGGTCCTCCTGTAAGATTGGTAATACAAATATTATTACTACCATTTTATGTCTAAGGACTCTGAGGCTCAGAAAGTCAAGTTCAAAGTCACAAGGCTAATAATGCAAAGTCACAAGGCTCTGGGTCCTTGGATTCTATATGCAGCGCACTTGCCCCTACACGAATCCTCTGTTTCTAAGACAACGATATACTTTTACCCCAAGATTATCAGTTAAGGAAAAGAAACTTCTTCATTCTCCTTTTGTCTGACCAAAGGGATGATGGTAACGCAGAGTTTCCATTTCCCAGACTTAGGCTTTATCCTATCTTTCTTGCTTTGGAGCACCCACCTCCTAGAATCATTGAGAAGATAAAATGAAGTATTTGTTAAGTGCTTTGTAAATGTTAAAATTGCTTAGTCATTTTTTAGGAGTATCCAACTCTTCTTGACCCTTTTGTAGGGTTTTCTTGGCAAAGACAGTAGAGTAGTTTGTCCTTTCCTTCTCAAGCTCATTTAACAGATGAGAAAACTGAAGCTAACAAGGTTAAGTAATTTTCTCAGGGTCACACAGATAGTAAGTGTTCTGAGGCTGGATTTGAACTCAGATCTTCCTTATTCCAGACCCAGCACTCTATCCAGCTTTATATAGCATTCATATATATTTACATATATACATATGTATATGTATATGTGTGTGTGTGTGTGTGTGTGTATATATATATATATATATATGTAAATATATATATGTATATGAAAATCAACTGAAATCTAGGAGGACAAGTTATTTTAACAATAAAACCTCAGAAGAATGACTAACTGCCAAGACTTACAGTATTTTATTTTGTTCCTTAAAATGATTGCTAATAATGAATCCCTTTGTAGATGTGGATTTCAGGTTATTTCAGGGAATGACATCAGTGTTTTTCTCCCACCTATGCCAATGGAGGAAAAGGCCATGTTGCTGAAGCTTTTTGCCAAAAACTGGTTGGTTTGGTTAGTGAAACACCAGGACCACAAAGCAGGGTCTTAGTGTATGCCAGGGGCAATGCTAAGATGAGGCTCTAGAATTTCTATCTACCTCCTCAGCTGATGTCCCACTAGTCTCAGATTTCTGTGCACAAGGATATCTGCTTTTCATGTCTCAGCATGAGATCCCTAATTTATATCTTCAGTCTTTATTTTTATTTCCGTCTCTGGTGCCAGCTCCAGAGAGTTCAGACATGTTTTAGTATGCAATGAGATGTCAGAGAAATTAAAGAAGAGACAGATTTTTCATATCAGTATGTTAAAGAATAATTACAACCGAGCTTTCCAGCAAACCAGTGATTGTAGGCTAATTCTCAGTTATGAAATAGAAACCAGGGTTAATGAGGCTAATTGTGTTTACCAGTGTTTCGAACAAAAGAAAGGAAGCCAACTCAATTTTGAAGAGAGTTCTTTGTCAGGAACAAATTGGGTAAAATTGCTACAGTTTTGTATCAGCATTTCCTAAAACTGCTTAGTATCATTCTGGGGAAACTAACACCCTAGAATGTGAGCTGGTGGGACAGAAAATCAAGTCAATTAAATAGCTGGGATATTCAGATACAAAGGGCATGGCTACATTACTGGGAGAGTGGAAATCTTGAGAGTAATGCACAGGGACACATAAAAGTATCTGACCTTCAGAGCATTGTCACTGTGCAAAAAAAAGGGAAAACTGGAAGAAATCAGCTCTACAGATGTCAGCTTCAGAGAAGCCAAGCCTTTGGCATTTCCCATGTCTAAAGCTCAAGAGAGTCAAATCCACTAAGGGAACTACAGCCTTGGCTGAATCTAGCAGCTGGTTAGGCATTCTGCCCAAGGATTAGTCCAGCACTTGTTCCTTAAGTTTGGAGTTACCTGTAGAGCTGACCTCCTGGTTTTTGGGGATGATGTTCCCTGGGCCGATCCGGTAACCTATTATCTCTAACAAAATCCAAATGAGCAAAAGGATTGGATAGAAAGACACTGAGTATACCTCATCAACTGAGAGTGGGAGTTCTCAAAGGCCACACACAGCTTAAGCGATGTGACAAAATCAGTCTTGATTTTATATGAAGCTCATTTTCAAAAATGCTTCAGTGATGTACTTGTGGTCAGCTCCAGCCCAGTGTCCCAGGAGCAGATAGTGCAAAGATTTCCCTACAGTGGCCTTGCCAACTCTCCCCATCCTGGTTCTCCCTTCTGATCTTATCAGATCACATGCGAATGGCAGGCGTGCTCTGGAGAAGGTTAAAATGAGGCCATAAACATCATGTTACCTTAGGCTCTAAATATAGATTCCACTGCACTGATTTATCATCCCTACGTCCATGGAGGACTTTCTAGGGCCTAATTTGGTGGCATAAGAAGTCAAGCAAGTAGCATTTATTAAGCACTTATTGCATGCAACTATGTGCTAAGTACTGGAGACACAAGAAAGGCCAAAAAAAAAAAAAAACTAGTCCCTTGGTCTCTTAGATGTTCACAATCCAGTGGGAGAGACAACATTCAATAAACTTTATTTTAAAAAAGTAGACAGAAAGATAGCTAGATGGAGAGATAGGTAGATGAATATATGGTTGGATAGATGGTTGGATAGATGGATGGATAGACGGATGGACAGATGGATGGATAGGTGGGTGGACAGATACAGAAAAAGATATATTCAGGACAAACTGGGGTAGTCTTAGGAGAAAGGAAGTAAGATTAAGGAGATCTGGGAAAGATTTTGTGCAGAAAGTGGAACTTTAATTGAGACTTGAAGAGATCTAGGGAAGCTAGGAAGTAGAGATGAAGAGGGATAAAAGGCATGGGGGAGAGCCAGTGAAAACACTTAGAATCAGCAGATGGAACACTGTGTGTAAGGAACATGAAGAAGGATTATGCCACTGGATCACATGGTAGGTAGAGGGGAATAAAATACAAGAAAACTGGAAAGGTATGAAGGGGTCGGGCTGTGAATGACTTTGAAAGCCAAGTAAAGGACTGTGTATTTGATCCTGCAGGAAAGAGGGAATCACTGAAGTTTTATAAATAATGGGGTAATATGTTCATACCTTCACTTTAGGAAGATCAGGTTGAGAGTGGTTCAGTAACTTGTTCAAAATCAACAATAGAAGTAAATGCAGGGAGAATATTTTTAATAAGGTCCCTTTCAGTTCTTGATCCTGTGATCTTTTAAGTTTAAATTCCTAACAGTTTACAGAGTCGTACAAAAAAAGCTCCACTGAACAATCAAATCCTACTTTGTCATCAAATTGCCACCTACCTTTTATGTATTTTAAGTTTAATTTTATTTCTCTATTGTTAGAGAAAGGTTTTTATTTTGTGTTATTTTTTCCCCGTACAAAAAATAGATAAACATTTCTCTTTTTCCACAGTAAAATTATGGGAAGTTGAGTGGGGATAGATGATGTTAAAAAAAATTCTAAATAACTGTTAAAACTACATAGAGATATCACCTGTTTTGAGTTATACTTCATTCCTTATATATGCCTTAAACCCAAATCACTCTTGCTGGCATTGATTGCCTTACAATAGGTCCCAGTCCAAAACCCACATGGTCATTGTTTGGCCCCTGATGTCTCAGAGTGAATGCAAATGTCAACTCTTTCTTTTTTAGCCAGAAACCCTAAGGGTCTTCCCCTCCCAGACTGATTTTTTTTCTTTGACTAGGTAAAAGAGGTCATTTTTTGCCTTATTTCTTACCTAGTTTTAATCACTGAATAGGCATTGCCACACACAAACTCAGAGCTGGGAAAGGTCTTAGCTTAAAAGGCCAAGGGCACCCATTTCATCCAGGACCATATCTACTTGTCCTGATTTAATATTCTGTCACTGAACCCAGATGATTCTGGAGGAGAAAATGAGGTTGGTGACTGTGCATAGCCCCTCCTCACTTAAATCCAATTTATATGCAAGTGACGGCATCATCTTCCTGATGTCATGGTCCTCTTCAAGAATGAAGAAAGAAAAATAGCCTTAGGAAGATCAATTTGATAGCTGAGTGGAAGATAAAATTGAGTGGGTAGAGGCTTAAGGCAGGGAGATCAACTAGTAGGGCAGGGTTGAGGTGACTAAGGTCTGTATCAGAGTGGTAGTAGCTCCAGAAGAAAGAAATTATGGAGCATATAGGGGAGTTGCTATGAAGATAGATAGGACTAGACCACTGATTGGACATGAGAGTTGAGAGAGATTGAGAAAGTCAAGGATGACATGCGGGTGAATGAGAGGGTGGTGGTGCCCTTAATAGAGCAAGTTTTGAAGAGGAGTAAGTTTGGAGGGAGGCTAGAATGAGTTCATTTTTAGAAATATTGAGTTTAAGATGTTTGTAAGCCATCCAGTTTGATAAGAAAGGTGGGAATTGAGATATGTGACAACTGAGAAAACATTAGTAACTTTAGAGAGAACAGTTTCAGTTGAAAGGTCAGGTCAGAAGTTAAATTGCAAAGAGTTAAGGACAGAGTGAGAAGAAAGGAAGTGGTGGCATCCACTGTAGATGACCTTCTCAAGAAGTTTAGCCACAAAAAGGAAGAGAGATATAGGATGATAGCTAATGGGGATGGATGGCTCAAGTGAGGGTTTTTTTGAGGGTGAGGGAGACCTGGACATGTTTGCAGGGAGTAAAGAAGCAGCCAGTAAACAGAAAGCAATATATTGCTTTAAATGAACCTAAAATAAATCCTAGAAATATCTTGTCAATAGCCAAGACACTGTACTAGAAATCAGGGATACACAGGGAAAAAAGTGAATAAATCCCTGTCCTCCAAGAGTTTACATTCTATTAGGTGAAAGCTTCTGTGAAATGAACCACATTAAATATTGTAATTCTAGATGATATGCTTTTTAAAGATGATCTTGGGGATTTTCATATTTAATCTGGCATGTCCACAAACATGTTCATTGTTCAAATGCTCTGTGTAAGTAATTCAATAAGTAGGTACATTTTTATGTGACACAAAATTGGAAGGGATAGTTAACACACTAGGAGACAGACAATTCAAAAGGATCTTGTTAGATTGAATTGGAATGATTAGAATAAGATGGCATTTATTGGGAGTAAATATATTTCCACATGGGCTCAAAAAATCAATTTCAAGAGTAAAAGATGGGGAAGCCATGACTATCTAGTCATGGTATTTATCAGTAGTTATTATTGTTGTTTTTTCTCAAAAAAAAAAACAAAAAACTTGAGGGTTTTATTAGAATGCATCCAGTGGAGTAACAAGGCAGTCAAGGACCCACCATGTTCTTCACAGGGAGTATTGTGTTTGTTTCTGAGCACCATGTATTAGGAAAGACATTGTTAAGCTAAAGAATGTCCAAAGAAGGGTGATTTGAATGGCAAAGGAGCCCTTGAAGGAACTGGGGGGTCGGGGAGAGGAGATTTAGCCTAGATGAGAGAAGATGTGGAATGGACAGGATACCTGCCTTAATGTATCTAAAGGGCTGACTGAAGAGAAATTAGGCTTAGCCTCAAAGAGCAGAATAAGAAGCAAAGGGCAGAAATTGCAAAAAGGTAAATTTAGGTTTGGTATAAGGAAAATTAGAGCTGATTAAAAGGAGAATAGGCTGTCTTAGGAGGAGGTGGGTTCCCGCTCACTCGCTGTCTAAAAAGTAAAAGCTGGATGAGGGAGAGGGGATTCTTTTCCTTTTTTTTAACTTTACACCTTTATTGCTGATAACATCAATCACAGCTGTTAGTCATGGAAAGTATAAAATAAACTTTTGTTCAGTGAATAAATAACAGTAAGAAAAATAAAAATAATAGCTATGTTGGGAGGTCGATAATTTTCATAACTCACATTCATCACAAAGCTCCCTGTTATGATGCTGTAACAGCAAGCACCCTAGCATGCCTAGGGCGGCTACTAGCACAGGTTCTTAGATCTGCTTTTCTAAAGGAAAGCAACTCAAAATGGGTTAACAATCCTACTTTAATCAAACATATCA
>CM053589.1:26489250-26517068 GCA_028646515.1 Pseudochirops corinnae | reverse complement strand
CCTGGCGCCACAGGCTCCATGTGACCACATTCAGCCTATTAGGGAACAGAGTATACTTTCAAATATCCAAGGGTCCTCAGAGTCACGTAGCCACATTAACAAAGGGCCTAGGGGCAGGGAAGATCTTTAGATTCCCATAACAGATGCCATAGGTGCAATAGGATGGCTGGTCCACAGATAGCTGAGAGAAGTAGGGTTTTGAGATATTTCACCCCAGTTGATACGCTCGAATTGGGGTCCACTGAGACTTTTGACTCATCCCCATAAGTCCAAGATCAAGGTTAAATCATTTTTCTGTAATGAACTCTCAAGTCCTGACTCTGGGATGTCAACACCATGACATTAACAATAGTGCCCCCAAATTTTTTGATCTCCCAACTGTGGATTTTCCCTCCATGGATAGAAGTTGCAACCCACATATGCCTTCCCATTTTAGGGACTCTAGTTCCTTTTCGGAGAGAAAATTCTTGTTCCCATATGGCTTTGGTAGATGATCTTTTAGAGGTCCTTTTCTACTCTGAGATTCAGCAATTCTGTGATACTGAGTACTGAGTATGGAGGATGTGAGAAAAGAAGATGAGGTAGTCTTTGGACTCAAAGACTTAACAATTTTTTGTTGAAGATAAGCCTGGAAAATAAAAAAAAAAAACTAAAAACAATTTTAAAAATAAACAAAACAAAAAAACAAATAAAATAAAAATAAAAACTTTTAAAAATTAAAAACAAAATGAAATGGTACCTATGCTGTACAATGTTGTATCTTATCAAAGACTGAATGTGTGGCAGAGGCAGCAATGGCTTTTGGTGCTCAGGAAAAGTATGGAGAATGAGTTATGGGTTAATGTTTTCTGACAGGGTGGAGCCGGTGATTGCCCTTGTTCTGAGAGAAGGCTGGCTTGGGTTTGGGTAGATTATAGGCATATCTGATGAGAACGACAGCACTGCAGGGAATGAAGGCATGAAGGTGTTGTCATGTATGGGGGACAGTGAAGATACAGGGGCTACCATTGGGGAAACTATGGTAGACAGGGCTGAATAAGATCAAAGGGCTGTGGATTTAGAGCTGAAAAGAAACTGAAAGGCCTTTGAGTTGAACTCCTTCATTTTAAAGGTGAGTCACAAAGAGATTAAGTCACTTGCCCAGAGTAACATGGAAATAAATACCTGAGGATGAATTAGAACTCAGGTCTCTCTCTTAGGCCAGTGGTCTATTCAATAGAGCACACTTGCCTCTCAAGACTTTGGGTCGGTTGCAGTTTGTGTTGGTAGAAGGAGGATCTGAACTTCTGAAATCACAGGACTGTGGATTTTATATGTGGAAAGGATTTCAGAAGTCATCTAGTCAAATCAGCTCACTTTACAGATGGAAAAACAGCAACAACAACTAAAGACTAGGGACGTGGCCAAGGTCACAAGTGATGAGTGGCAGAGTCAGGATTTGAACTTGAGTCCTCTGACTGCGAATCCAGTTCTCTTTCTCCAGCAGCACCCCACTATTACTTTCTAGAATGGTTCAGTAGATCAGGACAGATTATAAAGAGTCATAAATGCCAGGGTATGCCATCATTCAACCTATTGATTCCTTGCTGAAATAGGAAGGAAGGAAGGGAGGAAGGAAGGAAGGAACGAAGGAATGAAGGTAGGAAAGATTTATTACGTTTACATTTCTTACAGAGTGATTTGTTACAGGTTCTTGAGGACAGACAACTAATTTCCCAGCCCTGTCTACACCTGCCATGGTGAATATAATGTGTTAGGTAGGCAGCGAAGGTCTTGCATTAGCACAAAAGTCCTACATCAAAGGAAAGACCAGGGCAATATTAAAAATGGAAATTCAGGCTGTGTCTACATGCACAAACCTTTCTGATCCACTTGACTGACATATAGACACAGCCTCCCTGCCTAGGATTTGAACACTAGAGACAGCCAGCTTCTTGGATCATTTTCCTACACTCATGCCTTTGTACATTCCACAACTTTTGCATAGTGTAGATTTATGCCTGCTATTTTTCCGGCTTCCCATGGGGTCTCCAAGCTTTAGTTTAGCAAAAAAAAAATCAAGCCTGTGACCATTCTTGGTTGCAAATGCCATCCAGCCTTCTCTGGGTGAGCCAGTCTTGCTCCTTCATCCCCATTCATCTTAAGGGGTTATTAGTCACAATGGAGCTTTGAGGTCCCTTGAATTCTAATACTGTATTCAGTTCTCTTTAGCTCTGCCTCCAGTTGAGACAGACCATGCATGGTGCAGAGTGAGCACAAAGACACAAAAACTGAGCTCATTAAAATGGTAAATCTATGAGATAAGGGAATCTTATTTTTGTATGTGAAATCTCATACAGAGTATCGTCCAGATTTCCTTCCCAGACGTTTTATGTACTGAAGCTGGGACAATGCAATGTGAAGCGTGGTCTTACCAGCCAGAAAAATGGCAAAAATGCCGCCAGACCGTGTCAGATTGTTTCAGTTCAGTTTTTACTGGAAGATCCTCTTACCCCTATCTTCAAAGCAGGAGTATTTTTTTTTTTAAGTCTAAAGGGTAAGATGAGATGAGACTATCCAGGCAAAGGAGGAGGAGTGGGGTGAATGAAGTCTCACAGTTGTCATCAGAGGGGGGGAAGTACCTCGATGGAGGAACAGAGTTATTAGCACAATCTAAGCAACACATGGGTCCAGGCAGGTTCTTCTAAGAACCTGAGCTATTCTCTGCTTTTATAGAAGAGGGTTTTAACTCTGTCTTGGTGGAATGCAAACAGTCAAGAAGTGGGAAAAAGTCAGGAGCAGAACAACAGAAATGAAGAAAAAGATGTCAAAAGTCTTAGATGGGAAAGTCCCACTCCCGGTAACAGCCCCCTCCACAGTCACCCCAATGCCAACAAGACAACTGTCTGTATATTTTTATTGCATTATCTTCCTATATGTTGTTTCCCCGAGAAGAAGGTAAGCTCCTTACCACTGAAGGCTGTTTTTTAATTGGTATCATCAATACTTAATATGACTCCTTTGGTACTAAGTATTTAATAAATGTTTGCTAAATGAAGTTGAGTTGGGTTGAACGGAATGTGGAATTGGGCTCCTTTCTCCCTGCTTCCTTCCTTCCCCCTCCCTCTCTCCTTTCTTTCTTCCCTATGTTTACTCTTTCCTCCATCTCTTTCCTCTCTCCTTCCTTTCTTCCTCCCTTCCCTCTGTCTTTCCTTCTTTCTTTCTTTCCTTCCTTCCTTCCTTTTTTCCTTCCTTTCCTCTTTCCTCTCTCTCTCCCCTCTCCCTTCCTTCCTTCCCCCTCCCTCTCTCCTTTCTTTCTTCCCTATGTCTACTCTTTCCTCCATCTCTTTCTTCTCTCTTTCCTTTCTTCCTCCTTTCCCTCTCTCTTTCCTTCTTTTCCTTCCTTCCCTCCTTTTTTCCTTCCTTTCCTCTTTCCTCTCTCTCTCCCCTCTCCCTTCCTTCCTTTCCTCCTTCCCTCTTCTCCTCCCTTCTTCCTCCCTCCCTCCCTTCTCTCCTTCCTACCTATCTTCCTTCCTCCTATTTTTCCTTCCTTTCTTTTTCTTTCTTATTATTAAATATTTTGCTATTTTCAGATGCATACAATTACAACCTTATCTTTTCCTTCCATTTTAAAGAGTTTGGGGATCTGGTAACATGATTAACATCAGGAAAGGGTCATTTTTGTCAGCTTGCTACCAGTTCCCTAACTCTCCAGGAGAGCGGAGGATAGAACTAAACACCAATTCCACGCATGCTTCACAGCAGCTATTCCTGGCCACACACAATGTATAATGCATTGATCTAACAAATTGGGAGAAATGACTACAGTTGCATCAGCATTTCTAAGCCTGCATAATGCCTTAGTAGAAAAAATCTAAGTCTATTTGTCAACATTATCTAGTTTCAGAAGAAATTGTGTAGAGTAGTTAGGGATTTCGGAAAAGGGGAATGTTTTTAACTAACACACATTAAGCAATCAAAGAAAATGGGCCTGTGAGAGGAGGAGAAAAGACCAATATGCAGTGGGAAGCAAGAAGTCATTCAGGGTGGGCTTACACCAGCAAAAATAGGAAGTTATCCGGCTAATTCTTCCTTCCCTCCCTTCCCCTTCCAATCCCATGAGATTTTGTGACTTCTCAACCTACTCTTGACTTCCGATTTCATCAGTGTAGGAAGTCCCAGTGTGAAAACTTCTTCCACTGATGCAGATTAACTTGTCTTTAATTAAAATCTTAGTAGCTTGGAGGCACTGAAATGTGGTTAAGCCACTTGCCTGTGGTCACACAGCTAGTATGTCAGAGGCAAATCTTTCTCACTACAAGATGCTCTAACAACTAAAGCACGCTGCCTCTTTTTTACCTAAAATTTCAATCCAAATAGCATTTATTAGATTTACGAAATATGTGCTAGGCACTGGGAATGAGAAGGCAAAAGTTAAATAAGCAAAAAGGCTTTGTAGCTTATATTCTACTGGTGAAGGGGGCATCTCATGGGGGGGAGGATGACACAATATGTACAAAACTAAGAAATGGAAAATAAATGGGAGAGAGAGACTGAGAAAGAACTAATATCTGGAGTAAATTTTAAAAGGCATCATTTTTTATCTTGCTCCTAAATTAAGGTTTGAAGGAAGCTAGAGATTATTAAGAGGCAGAGATGAGAGAAAAATGTTAATTAAAGGGAACAGCAAGTTTGTCATGGATAGTCAGTAGTTGTTATGAAAAAGATCTGAGGATTTTAGTGGACCACAAGTTCCATAGTGTGATATGGCAGTCACAATAGCGAATGTGATCTTGGGGTACATTAAAAGGGGCATACCTTCCAGGAATAGGGAGGTGAGGGCCCTGTTGTACTTTGCCCTCATCCAGCTACATCTGGAATATTATATGTAGTTTATGTACTACAGTTTAAGAAGAATGTTGATAAGCTAGAGAATATCCAGAAGAGGAGAACCAGGATGGTAACAGTCAATGTCATTGTATCAGCAATGCAGTATTCACAATGCCTACAGCAACTATAAGTATTCTGATACGGTTATCAATCACAAAATGTAACAGGCTCTCTACATGGGAAATATAGCTAGAGCATTCATTCAAATAGCAGAAAACTGAGTCCCCAAACCAGAAAGTCAAAGCCAACACAGTAGTTATGAAGTTGACACATGTAGTTAAAGTAGTAAACACCTACATTCTCAGGCCTTCAAAACAGGACAGGCTACCTCAGGCAAAGATCCTCTTCTCCTCACTCACAACAACTGCTCAGTGTCTAGGCAGCTTGCTCCTAGCAGCTCCAGACCCCTGAAGTTCCCGTCCCTGGCAGTCCTCAGTAGGAGTCCTTAGCAGAGATTCTGGCAGGCTCAAAGAAAAAGGATTTTGTGCCACAACTGCAGCCACTGCTGATGCTGATGCTGCTTCCAGTCACCATAGCACAGACGCTAGCTTCGTTCTGGCTTTCGATTGCTCCACCCCTTCCTGCTACGTCAGCAAGTTCAAGGGGCATGGAAGATCTTCAAATCCCAGTATCATTGCAGTCATTTATTAAACACCTACTATGTGCCGGGTACCATTCTGAGTGATGGACATACCCAAAAACCCAACCCCAAATCAAAAAGAATAGGAAAAATGAGTTCCCATTCTCTGTCTCATGGAGACAGCAGAGAGAGACAACTTACAAACAACTATGTACAACAAGATATATACAGAATAAAATGGGGTAGTCTCAGAAGCAAGGTACTGAGATTAAGAAGAACTGGGAAAGCCTTATTGCTGAAGACGGACTTGTCACTAGAGCCTGAAGGAATCTAAGAGGTGGAGATGAGGACAGCAAACAGACTTGAGTCTTTGGCATGCTACTCTTGTCGTTTGTCCTTCATTCTGGAGGAGGACCATGACATCAGGGAGGTGATGCCATGACACGCAAGGGAAGGGAGCATTGTTTGAAGGACCTGGCCAGGGGAGACATGAGAACTGTCTTCAAGTATTTAAAGGGATATCAAGTGAAGGAAGGACAGTTCCTGAACTTCTTGAGAAAAGGAGAGTGGGTTGGAAGCCTGCAGATGAGAGTGATAAGGCTCCTGGTTGAGTGATAAGAGATAGATGGAAAGAACACTGATAAAAGAAGTTGCTCAGAGATGGAAGTGGGGGCAGGGAAAGTATGGAAGTGTCAGTGAGGAGCAAAACACACGTATACTTGTCATCTTTGCCCAGTGGATCTGGGTTCCCTAGAGAAGAATCATTTGGAGAAGGTGGCCAGGGATAGATTGCTTTTTGGAGGGAGTCAGGTTTTTGTGAGTGCCAGAAAATCAAAAGAATGCTAGATCAATGATAGAGGTGAGGGATTGTTAATACTAGAGGAAATGGAATAGGTTCCAGTGGATGAAATTCAGTGGGAAGAAGAGGATATAGACTGCAGAGATAGATAGGATTGAGGATTGAGTCCATGGATATGAGCATGGTGAGAGTTAGCAAGAAAAGGAATTTTACTTTGAAGGAGGGTGTCCCTGAATCACAAGAATGAGGAGAAGAGGAGGTTGGAGACTGCTAGCCATAGAATGAGAGGGAGGGGAGAGGAAGGGGAGAACGAGCTGATTTGGTATGACCCTCTATAATACTGTGATGGCTGAATCCAAGGTTGGTTTAACGGGTAGTTGATGGTTCTACCTTCTTTCACAGCTTGTCCTTCCAAACACTGGGGAGGTATAGGTGGCAGGGAGTTCTATCTTGGCATCTGGGTCAGTGAAGAGCTGATGGTTGGATCCTCCAAGCCAGATGTTCAGAGATGAGTCACACCCAGGAGGTATCCTGATGAAATGGGATATAACAATGTTGTGCAGTGGTGTCAAATTCAAATGGATAAAGGATTATTAATCTCTAAGTAAGGATACCTGCAGGCATGCAGTGACTTAGTTTTTAAAGGTAAGGTTATCTATGTTTTATGGTATTTTAATTTATTTTGTTAAATATTTCCCAATTACATTTTAATCTGGTTCAGCCCTTCTCTAGAGGATTGAGAATGTTGGCCCAGAGCGAGGAGAACATTGGAGTTAGGAAGGCTAGGGCTTAAGTCTCAATTCAGATACCTTGTAGCTATGTGACTCTGGGGGAGGTCACTGGACCTTTTTGTGCCTCCGTTTCCTCATTTGTAAAAGGAGACAGTTGGACTCAGTGCACTTCAATGGTCCTTCCAACTCTTCCAACTCTAAATCTATGATCCCATCGTCCTATGGTCCAAAGAAGTGCCATCTCTTTGTTACCTTTGTCATCCTGAAGCTCAGGACCTCAGATGGATTGGCTTCAGGTTCCAGATGTGGGTACTTTGGAGGGCAGTCCCTCAATTGTGGTATGGTGGAAACAGGCCAGGTCTTGAAGTCAGAAGACTTAGGTTCAAATCCCATCTCTGATGCTTACTCAACCATGGGCAAATCATTTCACCTTGTTGAATCTCAGTTTCCTTATCTGTACAAATGAGGAGGTTAGATTAGGATGCCTCTGAGATTTCCTTCTAGGGACCTAGGGTCCTATGACTCCTTGGGATCTCTTATAGCTCTGAACCACCTGGGAAGGCAAATGACATTTGTGCTGATGAGATCCTGGAGTGCTGGACTAAACTCTTGATTGCACCATCTTTGTAACTTTATCCAAAATGGGAGGGAGGGGGGCAGGGAGAAGGAGAAGAGGGTGGGCTAAGTTACACATAGAATGGATGAGATGGTCACTGCATGTGAAAAGAGAAGGCTATACTAGATGACCTTTAAGGTCCTTTCCAGCCCTAAATCCATGATCCTATGTGAAAAATCACTTGGTTTCCCAATCTGAGTCCCCAATGACCCTCTCATACCTATAGTGCACTGAGGCTACAGATCTCTAATGACTCTGCTCTCTGCTTCTAATGAATGTGCCTACCCCATGGCACAAACCCTCTATTCTTTCCCATCTTCGAGAAAACTTTTGCCAAAAATACCAATTAATTTCTTTATTTTAAATCACATGAAAAATTGCTTCAACTCTTCATTTCCATTTGTTTCTGTTAATGACCAGCAGCTTTTTTAAAATTTTGAAGCAAAAAAAAAAAGAAAACTTTTTAAAAAGGAGAAATGGGAGTTTGTATATTTAGGAAAGAAAAAAAATATCACAGTTTCAGAGGAGTTCAAAGGTAGGTGTTCATGTTTGTCTGACTACTATTCCTTTGAAGGCCATTCTACACATTTTATAAGTAAATATTCAGTATAAATGTGGGTCCTATTTGGCCTCTGATCAATTACAAAACACGTCAAGTGCACAATGAAGATTAGTCAAGTATGAAATACTACAGAGGAGAAATGTTTCAAAGCAGACAAACTGACCTAAATTCACAATCTATTGTTTTGTGTTATCAGGACTTCACTAACGATTTTATTTGTTCCATCTTGTCATGGTTGATCTGCAGGTTATGAAATCCATTGATCCAAGGACAAGAATTAATTGCAGAACCCAACAACTTCTGTCAAAGTAATGGGCTTAGTTGAAACTGTATCTTTCTGCTGCTGATCACTGTTGATGCTTTGCAAATTAAAATTCAGTATTAACAAAGGCAGATCTCCCTGGGAATTTAGAATCATCAACTAGGACTTGAAAAATTATGTCTCATTTTGCATTCCACATTAAACCCAAGGTCAATTAGTAAGATATAGCCTGTGAATAAAAGCAC
The DNA here is from genome assembly GCA_028646515.1 of Pseudochirops corinnae. Classification (NCBI taxonomy): domain Eukaryota; kingdom Metazoa; phylum Chordata; class Mammalia; order Diprotodontia; family Pseudocheiridae; genus Pseudochirops; species Pseudochirops corinnae. The sequence goes on along the minus strand of CM053589.1, from coordinate 26,508,404 downwards.
AATTATTGGGGGGTAATTTTCAGGGCAAATGAAAAGAAATCATTGATGTTTAATTGTGCATGAATCAAAAATCTAGAAGGGAAAAAACCCACATCATAATTTTTTAAAAATAAATGAGGTTTTCTGACTTAATATTCCAAATCATAACAAATTTCATTCTCAAATAATCTTACTGTATGTAAGAAAATTAAATTGTCTTTTGTGCCTTGAGTATCACTGTTATCCATATATAAATTTTTCCCAATGTCTAAAACTACAAAAGCTCAAATCACAGTTGATTTTAGATTCTTGAAATGCTTCTAGTCGAATTTCAATCTAAAATTGATAAAATTATTTCTGACAAATGTAATAAGCCATTGTCTCTGGCCTATAAATTGAAGATCAAAGTGGGATAGACTCCTGGATATCATTTCCTTGAGGTCAAAGACTGTTTCATTTTTTTCTTTATACCTTTAATACCTGGCACATAGTAGGCACTTATTATGTTTTGATGGATGGATAGAAAGGATGGATGGATGGATGAATGGAGGCCCATTGAAAGTTTAAAATGGATATGGGGCAGCTAGGTGGCACAGTGAACAGAGCACCGGCCCTGGAGTCAAGAGGACCTGAGTTCAAATCCGACCTCAGACACTTAACACAAAAACTAGCCATGTGATCTTGGGCAAGTCACTTAACCCCAATTGCCCTCAAAAAAAAGGGCAAAAATAAAATAAAATGGAATCAAGGGAAGGGAAAAGAAAAAAGATTCTACCCTGATTCAGTGTGGTAACTAGTAGTTAAGTTGAGGGTGTGAAGAAAAGGACAGCCTGCCCAAATAAGAGAAAATGATGGTTGGGGAAAGAAAGACCTCAGAGAGCGGTACCACAAGGATAAGACCCTCAAAGGGTGGCTACCTGAGACCAGGTGAATGAAGGGGTGGTTTGTAATACTGCATGAACTAACAGAGGACACATACCCCTGGAAGCTGGCTACCCTCAGTGCCCTGGGGCAAAGTCCTAATCATATTGTGACTCTACCCCAAACTCATGAATTATAAAAAGTGACATTAATTCAGAAATCTATTCCCTGTGAAAAATTTGTGTTTAATGGTATGGTTATGGGTAGGGTAAGTAGTCATTTCTTCTGGAGGTCTATTGCTATGGGTTTCCACTCAGCATCTATCTCTAAGTAGTTTCCATTAGAAAACTGCTAAGCAGCAATCTGGAAAACCATCACTTAACAAGTCAGTACTACTTGAAAAAAAAGAATCAGACAAGAGATCTTCTTGCCTCCATGGATCTTTGGAGCTGTGTTGTGTCTTGTAAAACTGGAAGAATTAGGCAAGATAACTGCAAAATGTGAATTTTTGAAGATGACCATCCTAAAAAAGAAAGAAAGAAAGAAAGAAAAATTGAAAACTAACTATTGTTTTGGGGGTCACAAAAGGAATCTAAATATGAAAAACTTAGAAAGGAAATCTTTTTCTCAAGAATTTCATTTTTTTCTCAAATAATTATTTTTCATGGGTGAGGGTCATCTGCTAACTAGAAAATGGGTAAATGAATAGAGGGTGATCACATTCATCAGGACCTGTACAGTAATTTTCAGATTTAAAATGGGGAAATGTTATATTAGTTTCTAGGCAGGAATTATAGCTATACTTCCTTTTCAAGTGACCGTTTAAAATTATTTTTTATTTTCTTTAATCAAAATAATACAGCAAAATGTGTAAATTATACATTGTGTGAACAAGCCTTGATTCCTGCAATGTTATTATTAAGGAACATAACATATAATTACTTTTTTTTTTTCCAGGAACAGTGTCTTCAGGGAAATTATATTCTAGGCATTGATCTTGTATGTAAGAGTTTACACTTTTCTTAAAATAATAACAGTTGACATTTACATAGTCCTTCACATACATAAGCTCATTTGATTCTCAAAACAGTTCTATGAGGTAGGCACCTACCAGCACTCAGGAGAGATTAAATGACTTGCCCGTGGAAACATAGCCAGGATGGAGGAAGGCTTGGAAGCCCAGTCTCTCCTGACCACCTTCAAACCACTCTAAATGCTATTTATTTTTACTTGCTAATTTCATGGCAGTGGCACCTGATTATTATTGATTGCTGATTCTTTCCCAGATGTTACACGCGTTTTAGGTACTATTTGGCCAAGCCGCAAATAGAAGTAAAGATGATATCTGAGCTGTTTGATGTATTTACGCCTTTTTCCATTTATGCCCAGAAATACAATTCCTAATGATCTTCCTTCCTCTCCAGATTACGCTATTCTCTCTCTGACTTTCTCTACAATGACATCCCACCCAAACCGCCCTTTCTAACTTCTTTTTATGTGTTGTCTTCCCCTATTAGAATGTAAGTTCTTTGAGGACAAGGACTGCTTTTCTTTCTGTTTGTAATTTTATTCCCCATGTGTGAGATGAAAGAGTTCAGAGTCTGAATCTAAGGTCACAAAAGGTCTTTATTCTTTCTCATGAGAAAGGACTCTGCCCCTGTTGCCCACATTGGGCAGGGAGAGAGTGACAGGTAGAAGTCAGCCCATGGTTATATAATCTTCTAATGCAGAAACCCAACCCCCTCAACTGGCCTTCACTCTTATTGGCAGGGAGACTGGCCCATGGCTAAGCCCAGGAATCTCTCTGAGACAAAGGACCCAGAAACATGTGGGTGTCCAATGAAAGCAGTCCTAACCTTATTTGGCATATTTTGTGTTGAGTTGTCTTTGGGGGAGGGTCTCCATTGCTCTATGCCCCAGATTGCTAGAAGGTCAGGTGACATCTAAATGTAGGCATAGCGAATACTGAAGCCATTCTAGATTTGATTTTTCAGAATGGGGAAACTTCACTATAAATTATCCCTCACACCCACAACTTAGCACAGTGCCTGGAAGCAAATTATAAATGACTCATGACTTGCCACCATGACATGAACACAATTCCACTTAGGGTATCAGATAATCCCAGTGGTGCATTTAGAGCATTTCAGAATTAAATTAAATAGAATCCCATTTTACTGTTTAATATGTTCTTCTGACTCTTTCTCACTAGTTATCATGGTTGGTTGGTTAGGTTGTTGTCCTTCATTCTGGAAGAGGACCAAAATAACATCACTATGTTGGGGTCAAGATAGAGCGTGTCCGACTGTGGTTAATCAGAACAATATGACTTCACAAGGCTCCACAAGTCAGGCACAAATGGTGTCATAGTCACAACAGAGAGGCAGCTGATGTATTTAAAACAACCAACAACAACAACACTAGATTCTTGGTCAGAATCCTTGGATTCCAGTGCTGCCTTGTCTACTTTCTAGCTGCATTAATCTCTCAGAATCTCAATTTCTTTCTCTGTAGAATAGGATAATACTTTGGGGGATTTTCTCACTCTTATAATCCTAGCTCACACAAAGGTATAGTATTCTCTAGTATGTTGACATCAGTTCCCCAAGTATAAGCAAAATAAAACAGATAAAAGTTTTATTAAAGGGAGAAAAACTGAATGGAGACCCTAAAGAGTTATATAAATCCCCCGACTCACTTAAAGTACCAAATATGAAGATTCCACTGGTGGAGCCCAACTCCCTCATTCCCCAAATCCTACACACACAAATACACACACACACACACACACACACACACACACACACACACACACACACACACCCTCTGTATCATGGCTCTCTGTCTCTGTCACTCTCTCCAACGTCTGATTGCATAACATTGTCATCATATCCACCAGTCTCTCAGGGATGGCAGGGAGAAACCAGCAAAGATTTCTACACTGAATTGTCTACAAATAAAACTCACTAGAATTCTCCAGAATTTTAATGTCACTTCCCTGGTAGAAACGGAGGGCAAAACTATCCGCAATCAGTCAGCATTTATTGTGTTCTTACTTTGTGTCAAGCGCCATGCTAAATACTGGGAACATGAAGACAGAACAAAACAGTCCCTGCCCTCCAGAAGTTTACATTCTAATCATGGTGCTTGTTGAGTGTCCAACTCTTTTGTGACCCCATTTGGGGTTTTCTTGGCAAAGGTACTAGAGTGGTTTGCCCTTTCCTTGTCCAGCTTATTTTACTGATGAGGAAACTGAGGCAAACAGAGTTTAATGACTTGCCCAGAGTCACACAGCTAGTAAGTGTCTAAGGCCAGATTTGAACTCAGTGAAGATGAGTCTTCCAGACTTCAAGTCCAGATCTCTACCCACTGCACCACCTGGTAGCTAATCATGCCACTACCTTGAGAATAACCCATTTCTTCACCCTATTTTACTACCATCCTCACCTTTCTTCTTTTCTCTTCCTCTAGTCTCTACCAATTACCAACTCCCACTCCTTACCCTATATGTTTTCAGATGTGAAGAGCATTGATTCTGGTAGAGCAAAAAGAAGATAGAGATAGAGCCTTGGGCTGCCATCCCAGGGTGCTGTAATTTACAGGCTACTTATAGCACTCATACTCCTTTGGTAGGTCAGAATATCTCAATATAGCACCTAGTTAGCAAGGATTATTAGACCAAGCATCCACATTTCAGTGGACCTCACATGATTCTCTCCCTTAACAAAGGCCGCCCTAATACCAGACACTTCAGGAATTCAAATTCAGTCTCATACGCTTACTATATGTGTAACCCTGGGCAAAATACTCAAACCTCTTTGCCTCAGTTTCCTCATGTGTAAAATGAGGTGGAGAAGAGAACGGCAAACCACTCCAGTGTCTTTGCCAAGAAAACCCCAAATGGTGTCACAAAGAGGTGTGAAATGACTGACAACAATGCCAAAGAGTCCCGGGATCTCTGTTACCTTCACCACAACTCTTTATTTCCCATCCCTACCCCCACACATACCAATCAACATCCAATGAGTTTCCCCACTCTTTTTATCCTGATTTCTGTCCTCATGGTCTGCTCCCTACCTTTGTCTCTTTCCAGGCATATTTTGTGGGGAGTTGTGCCCTAGAAAAAAATTGCTAATTACTGCTTTTAGTCAAGATCCTATATCCACTATGTACATAAGACATTGTTATTATTATTATTATTATCAAGCATTAATCACTACCAGCTATTTGCTGATTATGCTGAGAGTTCCTGAGACCTTTCTCTAGGATTTTGTCAGTCTAAATTCTACTACAGATGCCAATCACTTGCAAGAGTTAAATCCATAAATGCTATGGATGGCAGTATCCTGGAAAGCACTAAGAAAAGTGGCCCCCAAAGTCTGATGATCACACTTTCTAGAAAATTCTCCTATTGACTGACAAGCATAAATAAAAATGGAATAAATTTCCAAGGCACCATCAAATCAAGGATACCAATCTCCTATTTGATGAACATAACAGAACCTGCTAAAATCACAGGACGGAACCAAACTCCAGAGTTATTCCTTTAGTACCTTTAGCTCAGACAGAATCTATTTCCTAGCTTAGTGATCCTGTGGTTCTTTCTGCAATTGGCACAAATTCAGGAATCCCTCTCTTTCCCAGATACATCTGCTTTGGCAAGATGCCATCTTCTTGGAATTGGTGTGTATCTTGCATAGTAGCCATGTATTCATTTATTATCTGGTCCCCATGAAGAGAAATTCCAATCTTTGTATTGGTATTCTCCTGTGCAGGGGTGTGATAAACACCGAGCTACCAATGTACTAACATTCTACTATGAGGAATTGCATCTAAATGCACTACTCACTGAAACTTCCCTCTCCAAAGTTACCAGTGATTTCCTGTTTGCCAAATCCAACGGACTTTTCTCAAGCCCCATATGTCTTGCCCTCTCTGCAGCCTTTAACACTGTCAGCCATCCCCTTCTCCTGAATAATCTCTCTTCTAGGTTTTCCTGACACTGTTTCTCCTGGTTCTCCTTCTTCTTGTTTGGGTCCTTTTTGAATTTTGTTTTTTGGACATCTATCCGAGTCACACCCACTAACACAGGTTGTCCCCCCTGCCACTCATGCTCTGTTCTCGGCCTTCTCCTTTTCTCCCTCAACATTTTCTCCCTTGGTGATCTCATCAGCTCTCTTGGTTTCAATTATTATATCTTTTCAAATGATTCCTAGAACTATATATGCAGTCCTAGTCTCTATCCCAAAGATGGGGTGCTTGGGTGCCTGCTCTTGAACTCCAGTTTGTAAAATCACTTCAGTTTGTAAAATCACATTTCTCTCTAGCCCCGAATCTCCCTAGCCCCCAAACACTGTCTCAGGCAGTTTCTCCCTAGCTCAAGGGCAGGATGCCCTAAGAAAATACTTTTCTCTCTTCTTGTCACAGTGGTCAGCTGTATCTGTAGAATTTAGTAGTTTGACCCAGCTGTGTACTGGCTGCAGCAGCTGTCTATGGGTATCTATCTATCATATATATTGTAGACTCAAGCCATGTGTATAATCTTTAGATCATTATATACATCCTGGATCCCTTGTTAGCTTGGGACATATGTATACTCCCAACATCCATCTTGTCAAACAGGACATTGATGGGTAACAGACTGGGCACTTCTCAGTCAGCCCTGACCACTAGTTGACTTAAGTGATGTTTCAAGCCTAAAAACCACAACCTCCATGTAGCTCCCCCTTGGGCTATTTCCTAGTGGATTATGGGCAACAGGCCTACGCAGTTGATGTTAAAAGTGCATGTCCCTTTAGGCACTGACCACTCCTTAAATCCTCCCTAATCCCACCTTTACTCACCTAGTTAGCATAATTGGCACAGGTTATATTATGGATTATTCTATAAAAACATACCTATGACTCCTTTAAGGTTGCAGGTTCCCTAAGACCTTCTGCCCACTGTATAGCGTAACAATAGACTTTTACTAACTTGACTCAGAATGCTTGACCCTAAGAATTCATTCCAGACTGGCCCACGCAGGAATTCTGGTCATTGGGGTCCCTGAAACACCTATACTTATCCCTCATCACCAAGCTCTAACCAGTGATCACCAACTGTTTCTGGGCATCTTTGAAATGAATATTCCCTAAGCCCCTGAAACTCAATATGTTCAAAGAACTTACCTTTCTCTCAAAGCCCCCTGTCTCCCAACTTTGTTATCACTGACAAGGGTACACCCATCCTCCCAAGTCAAACAGGCTCCAGTCTCAGTGACACATTCAACTCTTCATTCTCATTCACTCTACATATCCAATCTGTTGTGATGTCCCCTTATTTTTCATTTATGTTCCCCTCTTCACACTCACACTCCCATCACCCTAGGACAGGCTCTCATCAACTCGTGACTGGACTTCTGCAATATTGCCTCATGGACCTCCCTGCTTCATCTCCCCCCTTTCTAATCAATCCTCCACTCAGCTTCCAAATGGCTTCTCCTAAAATATGGATCTGACCATGTCAGACACCACCCCCACCACCAATAACTGCACTGGTCCTTATTACTTCCAGGGTCATACATAAAATCTTTTTGGCTATTAAAACCTTTCACAACTTCACTCTTTCCTATCTTTCCATTCAGTTTTCTTATACTTTACTTCTCTCCACACATTCTCTGATCTAGTTTCATGGGTCTATTTATTCACTGAATATTATATTTCATCTTTGGTCTCAGTACCTTTGCATTGACTTACCCATGTCCGGGACCGTCTTCTCACTCATTTCGGCCTCTTAGCTTCCCTGGGTCTTTTCATGTCTCGCATAAGATTCTACCTTCTTCAGGAGCCCTTTTTTGGCTCCTCTGTCTGTTAATACCATCCCTTTGATGTTTCTTCCAATCTACTCAGTATATATCTTGTATGTACCTAATTATACTCATGTTATCTCCTACATTAGAATGGGAAATCCTTGAGAGAGAATGTTTTAACCTTCCTTAGCTCAGGGCTTGGCACAAAGTGAGTACTCAATAAAGGCTTGATGACTAACAAAGTCAGGAACTGTGGGTACAAGGAGATCTCATCTGTGGCTACATCCTTGCCAGTTATTATTTAGATAAATGCCAGCTATTATTTTAAAATAGCCAGTTGTTTTGAAATTTATTTTGGAAATTTAATTATTTAAAAATAAAATTACTTTAAAATTATTCAAATACAAAATGTTCTTTCTCTGTCCCTTTCTTTCCCAGAGGAATCATCCAGGAGTGGGGAACCTGTGGCCTTCAGGCCACATGTGACCTTCTAGTTCCTCAGATATGGCTTTTTGACAGAGTCCAAGTTTTACAAAACAAATCCTTTTATTGAGGGGATTTGTTCTGTGAAGTTTGGATTCAGTCAAAGGGCCACACTTGAGGACCTAGAGCCTCAAGGCTGTAGGTTCTCTACTCTTGTTCCAGTCTAATCCAATCCAATAAGTATTCATTAAGAACCTGCTTTGTGTAAGGTTCTAGATGCTGAAGATAACCATAAAAGGGAAAGGAAAAAAAGTCTCTGCTCTCAAGGAACCTACAATTAATTCACTCAATATGAATTTACAGTGTGCTTGCTATGTGTCAGTTCCTATGCTGGAAGCTGTGCCCTAAGACATCTCTAAATTGAGACAAAAATGAAATGATGTTGGCCCTCGAGTTTTTATACTCTATTGGAGGGAAAACATGCTTGTATGTAAATAATTCCAAAATAATTTCACATGAGAGTGTTCTGTGCTAGCGAGTGGGGCCTCAGGGAGTGCTTTGTGGAGGAGGTAGTACTGGCACTAAGGTGTGTGAAGGAGGCTAGAGATTCTAAGAGACTGAGAGGGGAGGAGGGAATGTGTTCCAGGTACCCATAAGGGAGGTGGAATATAATATGTGGAATTCGAAATTGAAGAACACCAAGTGAGTCAGTTTAGCTGGAATGTTGAGTGCATGAAGAGAAGTAATATGTACTGAGCCTGGAAAAGATGGGCTGAGCTCATGTTAGAAAGGACTTTAAATATCCAATTGAGGACTCTGTATTTTGTCCTAGGAAGCACAGGGAGCCGATGAAACCTCTCCAAACTCATTCCCCCAAGCACAATCTTAACCTATGCAACTGGATTCCTGCTGAATGCCTAGGAAGATGAGGGAAGCACAGTAAAGTGAGACAGGACTAAGGTTCCTCCAGTCCAGTTCTCCCTAGCCTCATCGACAGTTGAGGAAACTGAGGCCCAGATTACTCAGCCTTTGGAACTGAGTCATTTAGTCAAAAGAACCAGGTTATTTTCAAAGTCTTGTTAGAGAATTTTAAAAAATAGTACTTAGTCATTTTAAGATGTGAATGCTAACTTCTCAGGCTGCAAGCCTAAGTAACACTTCACATTTAGTGTTTCAAGGCTGCCCAAGAGCCCTAGATTCTTCCTGGGTAGGTCAGAAAAGAATTTCAGGAGTGTTGCTTGCTACATTTTATTACCTTGCTCCTGACTAGAGCCAGAGCAAAGAGGAACTGACCTTTTATAATTGAGGCTATCTCCTTAAAGGTCAGTCCTGACAGAAAACACTGTAATTGGTAGGGTAGGGTTTGCTTATTCCCAGCGCTATTTGAACTCTCGGTGATTTTCTTTCCCTTCTGTTGCCCTGTGGAAAGAAACTCTGGTCAGGCCACCTGAGGTTTAAGCACCATCCATAAAAATTAACAAGAAAGAATATCATAATAATATTGAATAGTTATGGAGTGTCCCTATTTCCCTAGGTTGTAGCTGGAGGGATCCATGTGCATTTACTAGTTTCAAGGGACCGCCAGGTACTCCCACTTACCTGGAGCTAGCTAGTGGCAAATAAGACATGCTAATTATTGAGCCATTAGCAGTTTAGAAGTGAATTTGATATGTGGTCCTCTGCTTCTGCTCTCTCTCTTCTCTACCCGAAATCCAAACTGTCCATCTACACATAGAGTAGATTGCGTGGGAGAGTGAAAAGAGCTTAAGATACTCAGTACCAGGGGACTTGGTTTCTAGTCTCAGTTTTGCCATTAACTGTAACCTTGATGCGGTCACTCAGTCTGCTCCAGCCTCAATTTCCTGAAATGTAATTCAATTCATTAAAGTCATACTATTGTACATTTAGAACTGGAAGGTACCCTTCGGAAAGCTGATCTCCAAGCTCTCTTCTGGGTCTTGTGAACTATGGCTCTAGGTAGTCACTTTCAGGCTGGGATTTAAAGGATGTTGATGAGCCCATTTGCCAAAAAAACAATTTCTGTCCAGTTTTTGGCAGAGCTATTTGTCTGACAAACTGGGCTGCAATTCTTCCCATCAGAGTCACAATAAGATAGACAATAAAAGTGAAGGTACTATTTCACTGTCTATCTATCTATCAATCTATCTGTCTATCTATCCAGCTGGCTATCATCTAGCTGTCTTTGCCAGCAGCTTCTAATCTTATTGGATAAGTTGGGTTTGTTGTTGTTATTGTTGTGTTTTGGGGTTTTTTTGCTTTTTGGAGGGGGAAGGCAGGGCAATTGGGGTTAAGTGACTTGCCCAAGGTCACACGGCTAGTAAGTGTTAAGTGTCTGAGGCCAGATTTGAACTCAGGTCCTCCTAACTCCAGGGCCAGTCCTCTATTCACTGCGCCACCTAGCTGCCCCTATTGGACAAGTTTTAACAGCCTTAGGAACATGACAGTCATAAACCTGGGTTGTGAATGAATGTGTCATGTGAGGGCGGAAAGGAACAAACATTTATTAAATCTAGTATGTGCCAGCCACAGCAGTTTATAGGTGCTAACTCATTTGATTCTCATGGCAATCCCTGAGGGAGGTACTACTATTATCTCCATTTTATTGTTGGGGAAACTGAGGAAGAGAGATAAGCTACTTGTTCAGGGTCACAGAACAAGTGAGTGCCTGAAGCCATATGTAAGCTTGGGTCTTCCTGACTCCAGGTTCAACATTCTATCCATTGTACCACTTAGCTGTCCTGAACTCTCAAGGAGACTTCTGAGGATTGGGTCTGCATCAAGCACTGAAATTATGGGAGGGGGGAGAAGGGAAGGAGGCACAACAGAAAGGGTGTTGGATTTGCAGTCAAGAAGAAATGGCTTCACTGTCACTTACTAGCTATGTGCCCATGGCCAAGTCAATTAATATGTCTGAAGCTCAGTTTCTTTGCCTCTCAAAGAGGAAGCAATGATACCTGTAGTAACTCCTTCACAGAACAATGATAAGGTTCAAATGAGTGAGGTGGGAATAGGGATTAAGCCTATGGTTTCATTGCTCAGGTTAGAATGACATTCTGCGCCTTCTTTGCAATTTATAGTTGCCTACGCTGCTAAGAGGTTACGAGATCGGCACAGGGTCAGTATCTGTCAGGGGCGCCTCTTGAACCTGGTCTCCGACTCAGTCAGCTCTCTAGCATCTATCCCTTACTGCCTTTCATTTGAAAGAGTACACACACACACATACATGTATCTATGTGTATGTATACACACAAATACATGTATGTGTACATGTATGTGTATGTATAGATGTGTGTGTGTGTATATATATATATATATACACACCTCTGTATGTATATATAGGTATGCATATATATGTGTATGTATATATAAAATGATTTGTGAACTTTCATGTATTATATAAATGTTTAATAGTTTTATTTATTCTCCATATTGGAACATTTCCAGAGTTAAGGGTGGGGTTACAGATTTTGTTATGGGGTAATCTTTGCTCTATCCTCAGAACTTCCCCAAATTGGAGAGCAGAGGGAAAAATAGTTTGTGGAGCTATTATAGCTAATCTTCTCACCAAAGGAGCCTCTTCAGGGACAGACTAGGACCAAAAGAGGACTCCTCACGTATTTTCCTGTGTGACTTGTCTAAATCCTTAAAGTAGCCCTAAGGGGCCTTCAGTGCTTGGCAGCATTCCTGAGGTTTGTGGCATTGGCCAAGGTTGGGGGTGGAAAAGAAGAAGGAAAGGGGGTGAGGGACAGATGCCCACTCAGCAGTACAGGGTAGCAGGCAGCAGGCCCAGATTACCTCTCTGCAGCATTTGGGAAGATGTATCAGGGGGTTGGGTGCCCCCTGGAGCATGATGCATTATCCCTTTCCTACCAGAGTATGATAACTTGGTTGAGCTCCGGTTCAGCCCAAACGCACTTCAATAAACAGTGCTTTTCCTGAAGATTGCCTATTACCGTACCTCACAGTCTTTTACCTCCCTGGCAAATTGTGAGAAGAAATGAGATAATATATGTGAAGGGCTTTGAGCTCCTTGGGAAAAAAAAAAAAGGAGAAAGAGGCATTCTATAAATGCAAGGTATTAATAATAGCAATATTTCTGTTTATGGGTTGAGTCCATCTTTCATATCTCCTTTAAGTCATTTTCCCTACGGCTGCCCATTCTGGTAAAACGATTCTGAATGAGGCTTACAAATCTCAAGATCTGAAAATACTCAGAGGGCAAAACTGTGGTGAGGCTCAGCCTTCCCTTGAAGCTGCAATGCTTGTTGAGTTTACTATATGATGGCAGCCCTGTGAAGTCAGAGATGATGGGACAAGTAACATTACCAGCAGGACTGGCCCAGGTCCAGTTCCTTCTCAACAGAGTCAGGGACAGAGTCCTATCACTTATGGCAAACACAGGAGAGCACGAAAGAGTTACATAGCAAAAAGGATGTGAACCTTCATCTGTGACTTGCAGGTAGCAGGGTACTGGGAAGGCTGCTTAAATTTGAGAGCACCATAGTATAGAGCAGTGGTTCTCAACCTTCCTAATGCTGCAACCCTTTAATACAGTTCCTCATGTTGTGGTGACCCCCAATCATAAAATTATTTTTGTGGCTACTTCATAACTGTAATTTTGCAACTGTTATGAATCTATCTGATATACAGGATGTATTTTCATCGTTACAAATTGAACATAACCCACAGGTTGAGAACTGCTGGTGTAGAGGAAAGAGAAATGCAGTGGGAGGACTTTGGGTGAGATTTTGGCCTTCTTGCTTACTAGCAGTGTAAATGGTATAGCTAAGTCTAGTGACTGGCACATAGGAGGCGGTTAGCAAATGTCGATTGATTGAATTTGATCAAGTCTCTTATACTGTTCTAAGCATCAGTTTCTTCACCTATAAAAATGAGGACAATAATACTTATACTTTCTATTTTATAGGATTGTTGTGAGGAAAACACCTTATAATGTAAATACACAAATTCAATAAAATATGTGTTTTATTATTACTATTATAATTGGTGGTGTTATTGTTAATAATAATTTTTGGACAGTTTTCTGATCTCTAATAGTGGAGATGATAACAGGGGCTCTACTTGTCTCATAGGTTTGTTGAAAGAAAAGTGCTATGTAATATAGAGAAATAAAGTCGCAAACAGATCTTTGATCTCTCTGACGTGAGTCTTCCTTCCAATAATTTAGAACACTAACCATCCAGACTCACCCAACTCGTACGACTGGTTCCACATCCTCCTATAAATTCACTGCCATGACTCCACTGAATATGCTTAGGGCATTTCTCAGTTCTTCCTGGTATCTTCAGGATATCAGCAGAGCTCACAGGCTCATTGGTTACCTCTTGCTCTTACTATGTAATCAGTTCACCTTTTTTCATTCAGATATACGTACGAATACATAAGTGAATATGATGATTATTAATATTGTTTTAGAATCTCAGGTTCCTGCTCTGTCATAAGGGGGTAATAATAGGAATTCTGCTGGCTTCGCAGGATTGTCATAAAGAAAATATTTTGTAAACATTACTTAACATGATGTCACTCAAGGCACACATGCCAGTTAGTTTTACTATAACCATCTGGGTGGTGGGAAATAGAGTCCAAAGCACAGGGATGATAGGAAGTGAACCTGGCAGACATATTTTCAATACTTTTTTTTTTTTTTAACATTTCACAATGGTAAAAGTAGAGTTCAATATTATTAATTTCTACTTAGTGGCATAAGATCACATTCTGTTTCTCAAGCAAAAGTTTTAAATGGGGGAAGGTGGGGCGGGAGGCAGCTAGGTGGTACAGTGAATACAGCACCAGCCCTGGAATCAGGAGGCCTTGGGTTCAAATCAGGGCTCAGACACTTAACACTTACTAACTGTGTGACCTTGGGCAAGTCACTTAATCCCAATTGCCCTGTCTTCCCCGCCTCCAAAAAAGAAAAAAAAAAATTAAACAGAGAAAGTTTATTCTCTGTTCATTCCAAAGCATTCTGTTCCCTAGTAGACTGAGGAGCTTCCCTCTCCAACTACCAAATTCCTCCCTCCCAACAATAAGCCTAAAGTAGTATATGTTATATACTCATAGGTCAGAATATAGAAAGTACCTTAAAGATCATTTAGTCCAAACCCCTCACCTTACATTTGACAAAACTGAGGTCAAGTAGATTTCCCAAGGTAATAAAGATATTAAGCATCAGAAGTAGAATTTGCACCGGGGTCCTCTGACTCTAGAACCATTGTTTTCCACTGTACCAGGCTATCTTATTCTTGTTATCTCCATTATATAGCTGGGAAAACAGAATTGGAGTGTCATGTCCAAAGACTGCAAGAGAATCAGTAAAATTCAAGTCTCTAACCATTCTTCTCAGTAATTGACCTACTCACCAGAACCATCTTTAATCACTCCAGTTAGAGACTGCCAATATATCACAACTCATCAGGAATCCACACTTTTTCTGAACCAAGAATGACAACAGGGTTGAAATGAGTTATGTATGCATGCTGGGCAAGATTTGAAAATCACAGCCCTTCCTCTGGTTCAAAATAGCAATTGTTCTTTGTCTATGAACCTCCTGCATCTGTGAAAGGAGTAATTCACCAGAAGAACAATAATTAATGCCAAATTATCTTTTTTTCATGCAAAACATATTTCCATATTAGCCATGTTACAAAAGAAAAAAGTAGACAAAAAAACCAAGAAAAATAACAAATGGTTTTTAAAGTATGCTTCAGCATGCATTCAGAGTTCATTAGTTCTCTCTCTGGAGCTAGACAGCATTTTTCATCATGGGTCCTCTGAAATTGTCTTGGAGCATTGTCTTGATCAGAGTAGCTAAGTCTTTCACAACTGACCATCCTTATAATATTGCTGTTACTGTGTACAATGTTCTTCTGGTTCTGCTCACTTCACTTTGCATGAGTTCATGTAAATCTTCCCAGGTTTTTTTGAAACCATTCTGCTCATTATTTCTTACAATACCATAGTAATCCATTGTAATCATATACTGCAACTTATTCAGTCATTCCCCAACCAATGGGCATCCCCTCAATTTCCAATTCTTGGCCACCCCAAAAAAGAGCTGCTATAAATATTTTTGTATAAATAGGTCCTTTCCCCTTTTCTTTGATCTCTTTGGAATATAGAACTAGTAGTGGTATTACTGGGTCAAAAGAGTATGCCCAGTTTTATAGACTTTTGGGAATAGTTCCAAATTGTTCTCCACCATGGTTGGACCAATTCACAACTCCACCAACAGTGCATTAGTGTCCCAATTTTTCTACTTCCCCTCCAGCATTTGTCATTTTCCTTTCCTGCAATGTTAGCCAAACTGATAGGAGTGAGGTAGTATCTCAAAATCTACTAACTCTCTTGTAGCCTTTGGCCATGACGTTCCAATTCTGTTTTTACCATCTATATAATCTGTACAATGAAGATAACAAAAATAAGATAGTCTGTTAAAGTAGGGGGGGGTGGGGAGGAATGGTTTTAGAGTCTGAGGACCAAGATTCAAATATTTTATTTTTCATTTTTCTAATCAGTAGTGATATAGAACATTTTTAATGTGACTATTGATATCTTTGATTTCTTCTCCTGAAAACTGCCTGTTTATATCATTTGACCATTTTTCAACTGGGAAATGGCTCTTATTTTTATAAATGTGGCTCACTTTCCTATATATGTGAGAAACGAGATCTTTATCAGAAAAACTTGCTGTAATTTTTTTCCAGTTTCCTATTTTACTTCTAATTTTGGCTGAATTAATTTTGTTTGTGAAAAAGCTTTTCAATTTCATGTGATCTAAGTAATCTATTTTGATCCTCTCTATCTCTTGTTTGGTCATAAACTCTTCCCTTATACACAAATCTGACAGGTATATTTTTTCATGCTCCCCTAATTTACTCCTCTAATTTATTTATGATAATCAACCTTTATTTCTAAATCATTTATCTATTTTGACCTTATCTTGCTGTATGGTATGATATATTAGTCTAAGCCTACTTTTTGCCAACCTGTCTTCTAGGTTTTCTAGTAATTTTTGTCAAATGTTGAGTTCTTACCCAAAAGCTTGGATCTTTGGATTTATCAAACATTAGATTACTATGGTCATTTAATACCATGTATTATGTACCTAATTTATTCCACTGACAAATCACTGTATTTCTTAGCCAGAACCAGACTGTTTTGATGATTACTGCTTTGTAACATAGTTTGAAATCTGAAACTGCTAAATCACCTTCTTTCACATTTTTTTCATTAATTGCCTTGATATTCTTGACCTTTTGTTCTTCCAGATGAATTTTGTTACTATTTTTTCTAACTCTATAAAATAATTATTTGGTAGGTTAATTGGTAAGGCACTGAATAAGTAAATTAACTTAAGCAGAATTGTCATTTTTATTATATTGGCTTGACCTGCCCATAAGCAATTAATATTTCTCCAGTTGTTTAGATCTTTCTTCACTATGTTTTGTAATCATATATGATCTCTTGGTTTGTCTTGGCAAGTTGTCTCCCAAGTATTTTATACTATCTGTAGTAGTTTTGAATGGAATTTTTCTCTCTATCTCTTCATGATGGGTTTTTTTGGTAGCATATAGAAATGCTGATGATTTATGTGGGATCCTGCAACTTTGCTGAAGTTAATTGTTTCAGCTACTTTGTTTAGTTGATTCTCTAGGGTTCTCTAATTTTATCATCCTATCTTCAAGGAATTATAGCTTTTTTCCCTCCTAATCTATTTTTATTCCTTTATTTTTCTTGTCTTATTGCTATAGGTAGCCTTTCTAGTACAATATTGAATAATAGCGGTGATAATGAACATCCTTACTTCATCCCTGATCTTCCTGGGAAGGCATCAAGTTTATTCCCATTACTAATAATGCTTGCTCTTGGGTTTTGGACCCTCCTGGCTCAGACGGGATGTAAATAGTAACTATTTCTCTTTTGGCTAGCAGACCAAGAAGGCTAGAAGACCCTGAGGGTGTTCCCTTCCCTGTTTTTTGGGTTTGCTTGTTTGTTTGTTTTTATTAAAGGGGCCATCCCTTGATTCACTTCTTAAAGAGGCCTATTCACTGAATGGGCATTGATTCATTCAAAGTGAGAACTTGAAAAGACTTTAACTTAAAAGGATCAAGGTCTCCCATTGCACCGTGAGTTATCTCCAGTCATCCTGATCAATATCTGGCCACCAGACCCTGATGGCTCTGGAGCAGAAAGTGAGGCAGGTGACTTTGCACAGCCCTCCCTCTCTCAAATCAAAATCAATTGCAAGTCATGTCATCATTTCCCTGATGTCATGAGCCTCTTCTAGAAGGAAATACAAATTACACAACAAGGTAGATACCACTTAATATTTTAAGAATGGCTGCATTGATTCCTATGCTTCCCTTAATAGGAATGGAAGTTACATTTTGTCAAAAGCTTTTTCTGCATCTATTGATATAATTATGTGATGCTGTTTTTGTTATGATATGGTCAGTTATACTGATAGTTTTCCTAATATTGACATAGCCCTGGATGCCTGGTATAAATCCCACCTGGTCATAGTATATGATCTTTATGATATATCCCCATAATCTCCTTGCTGGTGTTTGTTTTGAATGTTTACATGGATATTAGTTATAGAAATTGATCTGTAGTTTTTGTTTTCTGTCTTTGTTTCCTCTGATTTAGGTATCAAAACCACATTTGTGTCATAAGAGGAATTTGGTAAGATTCTTTACCTATTTTTTAAAATACAGCATTGGGATTAATTGTTCCTTAAACGTTTGATAGAAATAATTTTAAGTCCAGCTGGTCTTGTACCAGTTCTTAGGGTCTTGGTCTTATACCAGCTCATTGATGAATTTGTTCAACTTCTTTTTCTAAGAGAGAATTATTTAAGTATTATGTTTTCTCTTCTGTTAATATGGGCAGTTATGTTTTTGTAAATATTCATCCATTTCACTTAAATTGTCAGTTGTACTGGCACATAATTAGGCAAAATAACTCCTTATAATTGCTTTAATTTCATCTTCATTGGCTGTTCATTTATTCTTTTTATTTTTTGTTCTAGTAATTTGGTTTTCTTTCTTTTTTAAATCAAATTATCCAATCATTTATTTGTTTTATTGGTTTTTTCATAAAACCAGTTTCTAGTTTTATTTATTAGTTGAATGTTTTTTGTTTCTTTTTTACTTTCAATTTATTAATCTCTTTTGATTTTCTGGAATTCCATTTTGGTGTTCAACTGGGGATTTTAAATTTGTTCCTTTTCTATTTTTTTAGTTGCATGTCCATTGATCTGCTCTTTTTCTCTTTTATTGATGTATACATTTAGAGAAATAACTTTTCCCTAAGTACTGTTTCAGCTGCATCCCACAAATTTTGGAGTATTGTTCCATTGTTATTTTCTTTGATGAAATTATTGTTTCTATGATCTGTTCTTTGATCCACTCCTTTAGAATTACATTATTACATTTCCCATTAGCTTTTTATATGTACTTCCACAGTTTGTTTATTGAATATACTTTTTATTTCATTATTTTCTGAAAAGGGTGCATTTAAAATTTCTGCTTTTTTGCATTTCATTTTGAGGTTTTTATGCCCTAATACATGGTAAATTTTTGTGTAGATGCCATATACTGCTGAGAAAAAGGTATATTTCCTTTTTATTACTCTTCAGTTTTCTCCAGAGTTCTATTACATCTAACTTTCCTAAGATTCTATTGATGTCCTTCATTTCTTTCTTATTTATTTTATGATTAGATTTGTCTAGCTATGAGAAGGGAAAGTTGTGGTCCCCAACAGTATAATGTTACTATTTTTGCCTACAATTCATTTAACTTTTACTTTAAGAATTTGGATTTTATGCATCTAAGGAAAGAACAAAGAGATGAAGAAAGAAAAGAAAAAAAAAATCAACGACAAAACATTTAAAAACATGAAAGACAGGAAAGAAGCCAAAAATAAATTCAGAAAGGGACACAAATGAACAGGATAAATTAATTTGTAAATTAAATTAATACAAAGTTTATTAAAAATCTTATGAAACAAGCTTATGGCTTCCTAAAACTAAGTTCTTTTTTGTTCTTTGATATTAGAATGC
>CM053589.1:26441788-26488750 GCA_028646515.1 Pseudochirops corinnae | reverse complement strand
TGAGAAATCAAGATACTATAAAACAGATCCAAACAAATGAAAAAATAGAAGGCAATGTGAAATATCTCATTGGAAAAACCACTGACCTAGAAAATGGAGCCAGGAGAGATAATTTAAAAATTATTGGGCTACCTGAAAGCCATGATCAAAAAAAGAACCCAGAAATCATCCTTCAAGAAATTCTCAAGGAAAATTGCCCTGATATTTTAGAACCAGAGGGCAAATAGAAATGGAAAGAATTCACCAATCACCTCTTGAAAAAGATCCCAAAAAGAAAACTCCTAGGAATGTTATAGTCAAATTCTACAGTTCTCAGGTCAAGGAGAAAATACTACAAGCAGCCAGGAAGAAATAATTTGAGTATTGTGGAATCACAATCAGGATAACATGAGATCTAGCAGCTTCTACATTAAGGGATTGAAGGGCTTGGAATATGATATTCCAGAGGTCAAAGGAGCTAGGATTAAAACCAAGAATCATCTACCCAGCAAAACAGTATAATGCTTCAGGGGAAAATATGGTCATTCAATGAAATAGACGACTTTCAAGCATTCTTGATGAAAAAAACATTTGATTTTCAAATACAAGAAGCAAGAGAAGCAAGAGAAGGTAAACAGGGAAAAGAAATCATAAGGAATTTATTAAAACTGAACTACTTAAATTCCTACATGGTAAAACAATAATTGTAACTCATGAGACTTTTCTCAGTATGAGGATAGTTGAAGGGAACATATAGATAGATAGATAGATAGATAGATAGATAGATAGATAGATAGATAGATATGCATGTATATATACATATATATGTTTATATAGGAAGGTCTATGTGCATATGAATACATATGTGAGTGTGTGTATATATGTGTACATGTATACATAGAGGGAACAAGATGAGTTGAATATGAAGGGATGATATCTAAAAAATAAAATTAAGAGATAAGAGAGGAATATAATGAGAGGAGATAGGGAGAGATCGAATAGGGTAAATTACCTCATATCAAAGAGGCAAGAGAAAACTGTTACAATGGAGAGGAAGAACAGGAAGGCAAAAGGGAGTGGGTCAACCTTACTCTCATTGAATTTGGCTTAAGGAGGGAATAACATACACACTAAAATGGGTATCTTACCCTACAGGAAAGCAGGGGGGAAGGGAATAACAGGGGGGATGACAGAAGGAAGGGCAGATGGAGGGGAGGGTAGTCAGGAGCACACACTCTTTAAAAGGGACAGGGTCAAAGTAGAGAACAGAATAAGTGGGGGGCAGGATAGGATGGGAAGGAAATAGAGTCAGTCTTTCACAATATATCCACTATGGAAACGTTTTGGGTAACTACAAATGTACAACCTATATTGAATTGCTTATCTTCCCAGTAAGTGTGGGTGACAAGGAAAGAAGGGAAAGAATCTGGAATTTAAAGTTTTAAAATCAAATATTTGGGTTTTTTATATATATATATATTTTTTGACATGCAGCTGGGAAATAAGATATACAGGTACTGGGGTATAGAAATCTGTCTTGCCCTACTAGAAAGTCAGAAGGGGGATCTGGGAGGATATAAGAGAGAGCAAATTGGAGGAAGGGGTACTCAGTAGGATCACTGTTTTGGGGTGAGGGTAGGGGAAAGCCGGGGAGAAAATTTGTAACTCAAAATCTTGTGGAAATGAATGTTGAAAACTAAAAATAAACAAATTTATAAAGTGCTATTAAAAAAAGAATCATTTTGGTTTGGATTTATTTTATGTGTATTAATCTCAAACTAGAGACTGGCTCCCCATTGTCTACTTTAATATTTTCATTCACATCTCTAATGCTCGTCTCTCGCTCCTCTCCTCCTTTAGTCATTTTAATCACTTCCCCTTTCTCCCACTTCTCTCCAGTTCTTGATAACTCTTCTAATTCCATTTATATTGGTCATCTCTCATGGACCTACCTTGGATAGAAATATAGGTCACAAGAAAATCACTACAGAATCATTTTGTGACCCGCATTGGTGTGGATAATCATAGAGATTAAATTGGCATTCACAGAGCACTTCATGATTCATATTTGATCCTTTAAACAATGCAGTGAAGCAAGTGCTGCAGATGTTGCTATCACCATCATACACATGAAGAACCCCAAACTGGGAGTAAAGAAAGGATGATTCATCCAAGTTCAAGCCAATAAGTATGTTAGAGGGAAGTGAAACCCAGGTCTTCCTGACTCTAAGGCCAGCCCTTTGTCCACTATGTCGAAGTAGGAAGGTGGCGATGGACAAGGCTCCTTCGGGCCCAATGATTGCCAAGGCACTGCCTCCTTAACACACCACAAGGGGCATGTCATCCTGTGTGGTTTTTGTTCATATATTCCCATAAGTTTACCATAGAGGGGCCACTCAGTGTGCTGGGAGGGACGGTGCTCCTGATAGCATGAGGATCCCATTGGATCAGGTCAGTTATCTGTCACTTGCTTTCACCATATGACCAACCTCTCTTTTGCAATCATTGACTTTCCTGAGGGCAACTTTTAGTTTGGTCCTTCCTCAAAGATCCTTACTTACTATCACGTTGCAGCCTTCTGGGGGATACTTATTTTTAATACTTTGTAGATCTGTGGAGTTTCATGATTCATCGTCATATAACAATTAGTAGAATATTGATGACACCTCCAAATTTCTTCCATCTTTTATTTTTAATACACCACTAAGTGGGAACGGGAGAGGGTGGGGCTATATGTATGGCGTGAATTGGATTTAGGGGTATACTGGTAAATGTTTAACAACTGGATCTCCATATATATGTGCATATATATATGTATATACACACATATGCGCATATGTGTGTATATACATATATTCACACATACACATATACACACACACAGGACACACTTTTAAGTTTAACCTGCATTAACATTTTCTCCATCACTTTAAGTCTTGACAGTCAACAAAACAATAAATCACAGCCTGATTTATAGCGTTCGCCAGTTTCCAAGGTGTAAATGCTCATACTGAAAATTTAACAACCTTTCCCTAAGAGCCGGTTCACGTTGGCTCCAGCACACCCCTGACTAAATTATTGTTTAGGTTATGTAGGGATAAACGAATTTTGGCAGAGTGTAGGGAATAGAATCTGAACCTGTTATTTCCTTGGAATAGGGAACCCTCCTACCAAAACAAGTCAGTACTTTCCCACTCCCTTGTCATCTTAGATAGTTGCCTAGAGCACTGAGTCATTTAGTGACTTGCCCAGGGTCACAGAGCCAGGTACGTGCCAAAGTGGGAGTGGAGCCTATATCTTGCTAGCTCCAAGGCTAACTCTCTTTCCATGACCTCAAAGTGCTTGTCACAGGGCCAGAGGGTCGCAGATTTCTCTCTCACTTTTATAAATCCTCAGAAGACTTCTTTGCTCAGGTTTCTAATTGAAGATGTATTTCAAAGCCCATCTAAGACTTTGGGCTTCTTGTATGTGCATACAAAAAGCCTAAGAATGTTGTTACTTAAGTAAAAGTGATAGTGACCTTGCCCCCTTTGCTAAGATTATTTCTGTGCCTTTTTCTAACCTATTACTCATCTACATGGAAGATGTGGATCTCTCTGCAGGAAAGATGAAATATTTCAGAGCCAGGCCTTTGAGGACAAGACAGAAGAACCTGGGGGAGGTTTTTTGAATGTCCCAAGCATTCCCATTTTATATATAAGGAAACAACCTTAGATAGTTTACACAACTTAAGTTAATACTTAGTCTGGTATTAAAGGGCCTTCATGATCTGGCTCCCATTTATTTTTCCAGCCTTGTTTCATTTTATTTCCTTTCATGTACTCTCTATTTGGTCAAATTTGCTTGCTAGTTGTTCCCCTATACATGACAAACTTTCCATCTGCCACCTCCGTACCCTTGTACAGGTGGTCCTTTATATCTACAATGCATTACTTCTTCACTTCCGCCTCTTATTGTCTCTAACTTTCCTCAAGACACCACTCAGGTGTCTACCCTCAATATGGAAGTTTTTCCTGATTCTCCCCATTTCATGCTCTACCTCAGGAAATTACTCTGTATTTTGTGCATGCATTTTGTGTTCCTTTATCTGTGTACATATGTCTCCCAACTGGAACATGATTTCCTTGAAGGAAGACATAATTTTATTTTTGCCTTTGTATATTCAGTACTTAGTATGTTGTGGTTCAGTTGTGTCTGATTCTGTGACCCCATTTGGGGTTTTCTTATGCAAGGATACTGGAGTAGTTTGCCATTTCTTTCTCCAGCTCATTTTACAGATGAGAAAACCAAGGCAAAGAGGGTTAAGTGACGTGCTCAGGGTCACACAGTGAGTAAGTGTCTGAGGCCTGATTTTAACTTATACAGATAAGTCTTCCTGACTTCAAGCCTGGCACTCCATCCACTGTGCCACCTAGCTGCCACACTTAGTATAGTGCTTTGCATCAAGTAGTCTCTTAATACATGGTTATGGAATTGGATTTAGTAGACATGTCTTGCCCTAATTGGCAGAGTCAAATCCAGTTCTATCCTAATTCCAAGTCTAATGCTTCCATCACTACACCATACTGTCTCTTAACCTCTCAACCCCACCATCTTAGTGTTTGGCACTTTTATTCCCACCCCTGGTTCCATGCCCTACTTCCAAAATGTTAGTATCACTAGTCTTTAGTAATAGTAATGTATTTTACATCACCAATGATTTGGTAAGGCATGCAAAAAAATCCAAAATGCATCTTTGCATAGAAAAAAGTATCCAACCCAAGGCATTTCCTCTAGCTCTTCTTTCAAGTAATTGTCTTTCAAACTCCAAAGCACAGAGCATTCTCTCATGTATCATACAGTGAGATTTTTATTAATTCCAATTCAGCCAAGTCACAGAAAAAAAGAAGATATAGGATCAGCAGGATGATTTTCCTAAGTGACATAGATTGAACCACAGTTGGTTAAGTCTTATGAAGAGCACAGAAATGCCCTGCCTCCTCCTTTCCTTTTCTGCTGCTGCTACTCATGTAGGCTTCTCCTTTACAGTACAGGAATAGTCTCCCAAACAGTTTCCATGGCTCCAATACATCCTCTCTCTAATCTGTACTATACTCTGTTGCCAAACCAATCTTACTTAAGTACAGTGTGGAGAGACGACCTCTCAAGAGATATTGCCATCGATGCCCCTTCTCTAGTTTATTTCCCTTGTTAGGAGATAAGGCTGGAGCCTCAGAAGAGGAAAACTCAGATAGAAGAATAAGGAATGACTTGCCTGATATACAGTAACATCTCAAGTTGCACTAGGGGTTCAACAAAGGCCTGAACCAGGCTTTGATTCTCTTTAGCCCTTTACAAACATACCCAGATCGGTAGTGCCTTACTCCTAGTACATGGAGGAAAGGACATGCTGACCCTGGGCAAGTAGCAACAACCCTGGACAGGAAGGGGCAAGACACACACTGCTCATGAAAGATGTAGAGACCAGTCACTAGAACATGAGGTGGAAGTTACCTTCAGTTGGTGAGATCCTGCAAATCATTATTGAACTCAAATATCTTGTCAATCAGTGAGTCAATCAACAAGAATTTATCAACATCTACCATGGTTCAGGCACTGGATACAAAGAAAAAAGCAAATCTCTAAAAGAAGGCTATGAAATCTAGAGGTCACATTTTAATTGCTATTCTATGAGGAGTCTTCTGTGATGAGCTTCTTTGTCATGGTTGGAGGGAGACTGAGTCAGATAAAAAGAGGATATAAAGGACTTCTTTATTAATGAAACTGTTGTAACCTCTATCTTTAAAAGATCTGGAGAGAATTCTTATGAAGAGATTTTCATCACCCTGAAAGAACTCGATAGTGTAGAACTGTGAAGAGAAGTCTTCTATAATCCCAATGAGGGATTGGGATACCTGGTTATTATTCAAAGACAAAATATTGTAAATAACTATTTATCTCTTTGTTTTGTTGTTGATTTCATTTTTAATAAATTATATATTCAGTTACTTTAATATTTTTAATTCTGGGAGAATAAGGTATTATATTTATGCATATATTTAGATACACATATACACATGTACATACATATATAGAAAAAGACACAGAAAGGGAGAGAGAGAAGAAAAGAAGGAGGAGGAGGAGGAGAAGGAGAAGAAAGTGGAAGGAAGGAAGGAAAGAAGGAAAGAAGACAGAAAGAGAAAGAAAGAAAAGGAGGAACAAATACCATTGGCAAAGAGGTTTCTCTATCATTAAATAAATATTTGATGAACTGAGATGGACCACTTAGCTTAGTTGATTAACTGTTAGAGACATTGAAACTTTATTAATTAATGAACAAATATGTAAGCATGCCTTTAGATTAACC
This sequence comes from Pseudochirops corinnae, assembly GCA_028646515.1. NCBI lineage: Eukaryota > Metazoa > Chordata > Mammalia > Diprotodontia > Pseudocheiridae > Pseudochirops > Pseudochirops corinnae. Next base: position 26,482,425 of record CM053589.1, on the reverse strand, counting down.
CTATGGGGGGAGAGAAGATAAAAAATGACTTCATGTTGAAGGTAGAGCTTGAAATGAATTATAAAAGAAATCAGATGTTCTAAGAGGTAGAGGGCAGGAGACAGTACATTAAAGGCCCTTGCACAGGTATGGAGATGAGAAACAGAGCATTTGTGTGTGAAGAGGAAACAAGGAAGCAATAAAATGGACCATAGAACGTGTAGAGAGGAGTCATACAAAGCTATTATACTAAAAAAAGAAAAAATTGGGGTGACTAGGTGGCGCAGTGAATAGAGCACCAGCCCTGGAGTCAGGAGCACCTGATTTCAAATCCAGCTCAGACACTTAACACAAAAACCAGCCATGTGACCTTGGGCAAGTCACTTAATCCCAACTGCCCTCCAAAAAGCAAAAAAAAAAAAAAATTTTTAAAAAAGGAAAAAAATCCCTTTGGGGTGGCTAGTATGAAAAATAACCAACAAGAGGCAAGGCACCATGAGAGAGGTTTATAGGATTGTCTTTCCTGCTTCTGAAGGACAGAGATGGCTCCCGCCCCAAACTCTGCAAACCACACAGAAGCTAGTGAGTGGACTCACGTACCCATGCTGTAGGTAAAGAACCTGTAATTATTGGTGAAGTTTCTGGTGGAACAGTCCTGGAGACCAGTGACCAAGTCTGACTTCTAAGACTCCCACAGCATTATCTTCCTCCAGTATGAACTTTCCGTTCAGCACTTTAAAAAGAAATTTTTAACTATGAACAAGAAGACAAACCATCAACACATGTGGATATTTCATACACAAAGACAGCCAGAAAATCGGGTTGTATATAAAGCCACAGATTAATTAATATAGCTGGGTTCTTTTAATATATATTAAATTTAACATGGCAATATCAACGTTTGTGCACTTGTATATGTCCCAATTTAAACCCCACTCTGGTCTTGTCTGTGTATTTTTAAAATTAACTATTTTTTTTCTTTTTTTCTCTTCCTTTTTGCATTGCTATCACTACTTCCCTACTTCCTTCTCAACTTCCTCCTATATAGACATAGCTAATTTCCCTAGGACAATCAGTCAGTCAGCATTTGTTAAGTACCTACTATGTACTGGGCACTGTGCTAGGAGCAAACAAAAGTTTAGTGGAGCAAAACATATTTACATTTTAATGGCATTTTCTGCAAGCGTATGCCTTATTCTATACCTATAGCACAGCATCTGTCTGCTAAGAGGCAGGAGGCATGGTACCACCTTTTTCGCCCTCCTTGGAGAATAATGGACCTTTGCCAAAGTTATTCTGAGTACTGAAATCACTGAAGCTGTCAGAAGGGCTGTGGATTTATTTTTATTGTTTTGTTTTTTCTTTCACTTTTTTTGGCAATCAGATCTTAGGAGACTCGTGTTTGGATACTGTCCTGGGGAAGGAAGGTAGCAACAGAAGCCTCATTATTTTCCAGTATTGCTAAGACAAAAACTCACGCAAGTGAAAGAACCTAAGTTATCTTCAGAATATTACAGAGGCTAGCTCAGGGTTCTGATGGATGTAGGAAAGACATGAATTAGAGATATAACTGAGTCCTGATGAGGACATGGGAGAGATAAAGGAACAAGAAAATTCCCAGAATGCTTATAGAGTAATGGTATTGTATTCCAACTGCCATTGTAAAGTCTGCCTGAGTCACACAAAGAAATGCAAACATTCAGTCCATACAGAGGTTAACAGAAATCCATGGATACAGATTCTGATCCATCCATACCTCAGGCAGACATGTAAAAATGACAGATGATTGTGCTATCTCAGTCTATGGCTAGTATAGAGAGTCATTGCAAGCCTCCTGTGTGATGAGTCAATTCCAGGCCTTAATACATTCCTGAAAACTATTTGGCTAAAGGAAAAAACACCAAAACTTCCTTTTGGTTTTTAAAGTCAGAGGCAGACAGAGAGAGCTGAGGCAGTCATGAAAGAAAGAGCAGCCAACCTGTGTGGTTGGGTTTTTGCCTGGAGGTTGGTGTTTAAAAAAAACACACATACACACATAGCTCTGGCTGGAAGCAGGAAGTTCAAGAGGAATTACAGTTAGCCAGCAGACCTTGGGATTTTCCTCTGGTTCTTATAATAGAGGTCTGTTCAGTTTTGAGAGCAGACTACCGAAACTTAACTCCAGTGATACATAAGTACCTACCAATGGGGTCAGGGATTTGTTACATAAGCTGAAAACAAAGATTTCAAAGAACTTTCTCTTCTGCTCTGGGTAGGCTTCCTTCTTTGGTCAATCAGGAGACCCCTCACATGGGCATCTTGAGGTGAGCCTCCCTTCGTCTAGTCTGACTGCTGAGGGTTTCCAGAGATTCCTCCCCCACAAGGCTCAAGGCTAATTGTGTGTCCTAATTGCCCACATCCACTCAGATGATTAAACTGAGACAAATGGAGAGCTCAGGGCCATAGAGATGTGAACTCTTATCCTGAGAAATGGTTCACTGTGGGGGGAATGAGCATAGGATTGATCTGATGTCTGACAACCTAGGCTTGGGCCCTGACTCCGTCCCATACCTCCTTTGAGACCTGGGACTTCACGTCATCTCTCTGAGTGTTTGGTTCCTCAGTCTCCAAAGTAAAGCTCGGAATACTTGCGCCATTGAATCCAGGGACTATTCTGAAGAAAGTGTTCTTAAAGCTGCAGGAGTACTGCATTGATATCAACTATTCTTGGCACAGTGCCCAGCACACACAGTAGGCACTTAATAAATGTTTATGGACTGATTCTTCTTTCCAGGCAGTATGATGTAATGGAAAACACCCTGGTTTACGAGTCAGGGGATGGGTACAGAATTTTGACTACCACTTATTATCTATATCAGCGTTTCTTAAATTGTGGCTCATGGGGCAGCTAGGTGGCACAGTGAGTAGAGCATTGGCCCTGGAGTCAGGAGGACCTGAGTTCAAATTCAGCCTCAGACACTTAACACTTACTAGCTGTGTGACCTAGGGCAAGTCACTTAACCCCTCCCTTTCCCCCTCCAAAAATGCAAAAACAAAAACAAAAGTGTCATGACCCCACATGGGGTCATGAAAAATTTGGCAACAAGTAAAAGGTTTTTGAACCCACAAAAACCAAAAACTAATTAAAAATCAAACACGTAATGAATTGGCAGCGCTTCCCTATTTGCATCTTGCAACTTCCCTGCGCTTTGGTTCTGAACACAAAGCACTTGCACTTTGCACTGCACATGCCCTCAAGCTAACACAAGCTGCAAAAACCCTAAAAGGGGTACAAGTGGAAAAAGTTTAACAGGCCCTGATCTGTATGACTATGGGTAAGTCACTCAGTTTTCCTGAGCCTCTAACTGCCTTTTTATTATCAATATTCATAAAATGAAAGGATTGGACTGCAATCATTTATTCATTTATCCATCCATTTAATAGTCATGTTCTGTGTGTCAGGATTTGTACTGGTTGCTGGAGAAATAAAGACCAAAATGTAACCATTCCTTCCCCCAAAGAACTTGCAATGGAAGGGGCAGTGGGGTAGTCTGGACAGCATATACATAGAATATTAAATACATTCAAAATATTAAATACATTCAAACAGTGGTATTTTGCTGGTACTGTCTATAATCTCATATTAAATCTGGTCTCTCTACTTAGTAGCTGTATGACCTTGGACAAGTCACTTATCCTCTAGTTTCCTCAACTATAAAATAGGGATCATAAGAATAGCACCTATCTACCAGGGTTGTCAGAAGGATCTAATGAGATAATATTTATAAATTGCCAAGCACAGTAGCTGGTACTTAGTAGGTATTTAATAAATGCTTGTTCCCATCTGTCCCCACTTCCGTCCCCCCATATTAGTTATAGTGAGATATGTCTATATATATAAGATATAAGCCAAAGATTTTGACATTCAGTCAATTAATCAACAAGTATTTATTAAGTGCCTTCTGTGGACTAGGCCTAGTGTGGGGCTTTAGGAACAAAAGCATAAAGAATTAAATAATCCCTATTCTCAATGAGTTTACATTCTAAATCTTTTTTGCCCCCCATCATTATCCCACCCTCCACTTACAGCCTATTCCATTGAAATGCAACATAAATGGTTGCTCTGGATTCCTTTATGTACAAAACAAAGTTCAATAACACTTGCATCTCTTCCTTCACTGGGTCTTCCTGAGCAAAGAGCTACATCAATGTGAACTATTACTTTTCCCCAAATGATTTATGCAGTGTGAGAAGAATGAAGTCTCATTGATGTAGAACTAGAGTGGTCCTGGCTGCATGGAGTCCATTCTATTCAGGCAGCCCCCAAAGAGGGAGTGGCTATAGATTACCAGAGGTACTGTCTGAGTTAGAGGCTCCATCAAAGTGGTGATTCCCCAGCTCCCTTTGGGATGGCCAGCTTCATTCCCCACCTTCAGCTCCTGCAGGGCTGCTAGTGATTAATGCTGCAGAAATGGACTAAATGGTATCTTAAGTGGCCTTAAATAGTTAATAGGCCCCTCTAAAAACCTAACTTACTACCAGGGAGTGATTCAGATGCAGAGAAGAATCAGGATTATTGCTTATTGCCTCCAGGACACAAGCTCCAGATAAATAATGGTGGCTCATTTTATAGTCCCATAATAATATCACATGAATTGCAATGCATTGAGCATCCTCCATTGGTGAACTTCAAGTCAAAATGGAAGCTGCACCCAATCAGTCAAAACAACATGACTTTGGAAAAATAGAAGTCCATCGGTCTGGTTTACCATGTCTGGTCACCTCAGTCTACATGGATAATCCTCTAAGTGCCATCAGGGTCTGGATGAAGCTTTATGTGATAATTCCAAGGCCATCTTCTACATGAGGATTTCCTTTTCTAATTCTCACCGGCTGTTAGTGACCCTTACCTTGTATCTATTTTGTATTTGCTTATATAAACACACATCAACCCTGACAGAATGTAAGCTCCCTGAGGGGAGTGGTTCTTTCAGTTTTGTTATTCTCAAATGAGGCAACACTTGTAAAGTGTTAGCACAGAGCCTGGTGTGGAGTAGGTAGGCACTTTATAAATATTATTAATTATTCTTTTTTCATTACAAGGGATGGCATGCTAGACAGAGCAATGGCAAGGGATCAGTTCAGAAACAAAAGATAACAACAAAAACTTTGAAATCAAAATCAAAATCCCAAAACAATGCTTGTTGTTGATCAATCAGTTGATTGATGGTGGAATGGCTATGGTCTGGTTGCCTTACTATTTAGAGGCAATGTCTGAGCTAAGCAATACACATCTGATAACGCCGACTCCACTCATTTTAGTATCCAATATTTTAAATGTTCACATTTTCTCCTCTAAAATATGTGCCAGGAAATCAAAAAGTATATCTACAGCATTGTTCTGGGAATGTAGATGCCCATGAATCAAAGTTTTTAGTGGTGACTAAACTAAAGTTATGCCCATAGATCATCATCCACTTCTGAAAATTTTAGTGCTGAGTCATAGAAGGCATACCATTTGTACATATGTTTCAATTACAGCAATTTATTTGTCCAGTCATTCTGTGAAAGGGTGAGAGTTTGGTGAAGTGTGAGATTCTGAAGTGACCAGAAGCCCTAAGCTGCTACAAATTGTCTTTATTTTTATGGGTCTTATTTCATTTCTCAGTCAATTATATTGACACAATTGTTTGTCCCTGTTTCAGTCTGTAATTGGCTAATTTTTTATCTGTGACTATGAGTCACTTATTTCTCTTTGATGCTAATTGTATGGAAAGTGGGTAAAAGGAAAGTCCTGTGCTTTGGTGCCAGCTAGTAAGAATCATGATTACGAGTCAGAATAGAGAAAAATGAGGGGATCTGATTAGCCATATGAGTCTTCAGAAGATAAGTGATGGTCATTGATTGTTTTAGAAGATTCGATTTTGCAACTATCCCTGATGCTCAGTCCTATAGAATGGCACCAACATTATTTAGAATCCTGCTGAGCAACAATCAATCAGCATTTTTAAAAAATGAGAATCTGCTCAAATTATCTGCTAGAAAATTGACCTGAATTACTTCTTTCTTTGACCAAGGGACATCTCTTATTTTGTTCAAATTATAGGCTTTTTTTTTCTATACCTTCTGGTTTTGGAGCTATATAGATTGGAGATGTCATGTAGACAAAATGTACACTAGCATCTTTTACTATATATCCAGATGTTTTGATATCAGATGGATCCAGGCTTTGATAATTTAGCCTGGGGGAAAAAAGAACTCTGAAATAATCTTTAATAAAACTCTGTGTAAGACAGAAAATGAATTTTAAATAATTCACTTAAAAATTCTCTACACTACAGACATGCACCATTTTGACTGTTAATATTTGTCAATGCGTATGAATTCTTTAGCTACTGTATGCTTCTTTATTTTTTTAAGATTCTGCTGAGAGTCATAAGGAGTCCTGCAAGTATATTTTCACCACTAATAGAAACCTAAGTTTTTAGGGCTACTCACAATTTCCATATTAATCAAATTATACTTAATGCACAGCTCTGATTATTTCATCACATTCTTTGACTATTCTGTCTATCTATCCATCTATCTATCTATCTATCTATCTATCTATCTATCTATCTATCTATCTATCTTCCTTGCCATCTACTCTCAGTCCCCAATTATCTCCTGAATAAAATCCAAATTTCTTACTTTTTCATTCAGTGTTTCTATAATCTGGCTCTGCTCTGTTCTCCAAGTTTTATTCTCAAACTATCTCATGTCATATTTTCTATGCTGTAGCAACGCTGAATTATTTACCATACCCCACACCTATCCCTTCTTTCTCCACTTACACTTGTTTGATTACACTGTTTTCTACTGCTAGAATAGCTTCTCCCTGTCCCTCCCCTTCTATTGACATCTTACCCTTCTGTTAAGGCCCAACTCAAATTTTACTTCCTCAGTGAGTCTTCCCTGATGCCCCAAGTTGGAAGCAATCTCTCTTCATCTCAAGACCTTTCTTGATTTCATAGTATTTCATTCTCTTCTTATTTTCTATTCTATTTATCTGTGTGTCTCCCTACACTAAAGGAAGGAAATATTTTCTTACATATCCCTCAGCTTATAGTAGAGTACCTTACACATAGTCAATTAGTCATTAAGCATTTATTAATCACTATGTGAGAGGCATTGTGCTAAGTACTGGCCATACAAAGAAAGGTAAAAACAGTCCCTGCCCTTAGGTAGCACATGTTCTAATAGGGGAGATAACCTGCAAAAATAAAAAAAAATGTATACATATAAAATATCTACAAAGGCAAATTGAAGGTGATCTCAGAGGAAAGGCAGCGTGTGAAACTGGGAAAGATTTCTCAAGAAGGTGGGATTTGATCTGTCTTGAAGGCAACTAGTATCCTAGTTTAAGATGAGAAGGGAGAACATTTCAGATATGGGAGAGAACCAGTGAAAAGGCACAGATTTGGAGAGAGAACATCATATTCAAGAAACAGAAGGCCAGTGTTGCCAGGCTGTAGAGAAGGTTAAAAGGAATAAAACATACGAGGACTAGAAAGTTTTTCAGATTTTCAGGGTACATTGTTGGGCCTAAAATGATTTTGAAGAATTAGATGAGTGATGGAATACGACTGTGCTATAAGAAATGATGAACTGGTTGAGTTTAGACAAACATATAAAGACTTTCATGAAATAATGAAAAGTGAAATAAACAGTACCAAGTGAATGTTGTACATAATAATAGAAATTTTGTCCTAAGAACAATTTTGAATGACTAATTCATCATGAATATTATAAATACTCAAATCAAATACAAAAAATCTATGAAGCAAGATGCTATCCACCTCCAGAGAAAGAAGGGATAAATTAGGAGTATGTATAGTATGGTTTTATATACTTAAACATATACACCTCTCTCTCTCTCTCTCTCTTGTGTGTGTGTGTGTGTATGTGTGTGTGTAGCTATGTTTAACTGTAGCCTTTTCTAGGGCAGGGTGGGGGTGAGAGAGAAAAAAATAAAAAATGTACAGGAGAGAACAAAAGAAAACTTAGAAGAAAGCACAGAAAAGCAAGGTAGCTTTGAAAACAATGTGTAGTATTTATTACATAGTTGTTTTTAAAAAGTGAACAGTCTGAAATGGAAATTCATGGACATATATTGAATCCTCTATGTTGTACCGTGTACATAGGAATAATTTTTTGTCTTTTTGAATTTAAGTTCAAAATGAATGTTTAAAAATTTAAATTAAAAAAAAAGGAATTAGATGAGCAAGTGAATATTGAAAGAAGTAGGTCTTTTTATTCATATTTTAAAGGGAAAGCCACATGACCTAACTGGAGACACCCAAGTGAGGCCAGGGAAGGAACAAAAAGGGTTGATTACTAGGACAACCCAGTGAACCTCTCAATCAAGAGCCTCTAAGACTATCATCTCCAAACTGGTCAGCCCACCAAACCCTTCACATTGGGGCTGGAAATAATACCTCCAAAGCTGTACTAGAAAGAGAATACAATCATTTAATCATTCAGTTAATCAAAGAGTATTTATTAGCATCTCTTATAGGTCAGACAGTATGCTAGATACTGAAGACACAAGGACAAAAATTGAACAGCCTCTGCCTTCAAAGAGTTTACCAGGGATAACACTCAGGAGCCTCAAGCATAATAGTTTTCAAGTCATGGAAGGAAGAGAGTCTACAATGGCCTAGGATTTCTGGATCAAACCTAAAACTTCTAGGTCTTGACTTTAAAGCTGCTCCCTTCTGTCACTTCACATTCATGACAATCTGATAGGCAGAATATCTCAAGTGTTTTATAGGGAGGAAAGGGGGCCTGTTCCAATAGATCTGGTTTCCCACCCCTAAAATCACAGGCACAGAGATACCCATCAGCTAGGAAATTAGAAGGTTCTTGTCTGGAATGCTCTAAGTTCCAATGTTTTAAGGATCAGATGAGGTAACGTATGTAAAGCATTTTATAAACCTTAAAGCACTATATAAATACTAGACATTATTATCGTTGTTATTATTACTGTTTTTTCAAGTATTAAAGTTAATAGATATAAGGTGTTCTAGAGAAGAGAGGAGGGGTCATGGTTGGGAATAGATAACCTGTTGGACAGAGAAAGGCTAGACTAGAAAAACCAGAGTTCTTTTCTTTCAGACTACCACATAGAAGGGGCTTACTAATTATCTGGATGAATACATGAATGGGTGAGTGATTATAAGACAATTTAAATATCAATCTAGACCATTTCCATAGGCTTTGCAAACAAGGAACCTGAGGTTAAGGTAGATAAATAGATTTTGGTTGTCATTCAGTTATTTCAGTGTTGTCCAGCTCTTCATGACCCCATTTGGGGTTTTCTGGGCAAAGATACTGGAGTGGTTGGCCATTTCCTTTTCTAGCTCCTTTTACAGATGAGGAAACTGAGGCAAACAGGGTTAAGTGACTTGTCCAGGGTCACACAGTTAAATAAATGTCTGAGGCCAGATTTGAACTGAGGAAGATGATTCCTCCTGATATAAGAGAGAAAGAGAGAGAGAGACAGAGAGAGACAGAGACAGAGAGAGAGACAGGGACAGAGAGAGACAGAGAGAGAGAGAGGGAGAGTGAGAGAGAGAGAAAGAGAGAGGATAGGGAGAGACAGAAACAGAGAGAAAGAGAGAGAGAGAGAGAGACAGACAGAGAAAGAGACAGAGAGAGAGAAAGACAGGGCCAGAGAGAGACAGAGAGAGAGAGGGAGAGGGAGAGAGAGAGAAAAAGAGAGAGAAAGAGAGAGGGAGAAAGAGAGAGGGAGAGGGAGAGACAGAAACAGAGAGAGAGAAAGAGAGAGAGAGAAAGAGAGACAGACAGAGAAAGAGACAGAGAGAGAGTGAGAGAGAGAGAGGGGGGAGAGAGAGAGGGAGAGAGGAGAAGGGGACAGAGACAGAGAAGAGAGAGGGAGAGGGAGAGAGAGAGAAAGAGAGAGAGAAAGAGAGAGACAGAGAAAGAGACAGAGAGAGAGAGAGAAACAGGGACAGAGACAGAGAGAGACAGAGAGAGAGAGGGAGAGTGAGAGAGAGAGAAAGAGAGAGAGGGAGAAGGAGAGACAGAAACAGAGAGAGAGAAAGAGAGAAGAGAGTGAGAGAGAGAGTGAGAGAGAGAGGATGCATTATTAAGCATTTAATGTGGGTATTGTGCTAAGCATTAGGTATTTGTATATTTAATAACTTAATACTATAAAAACAAGAGAGTCCCGGTTTTATCAGAGTTTATATTCAAATATAGGAAGAAAAAACCCACAAAAGTGATCTGTAAAGGGGGAATATAGAGAAGGAAAGACAGGAGTCACAGGCGAAAGGGGGCCAGGTTTCTGGTGAGGAAGTTGAGCGGTCCAGGGAAGGACTTGAGCTAGCCAGGGCTCCTCACGAGATGGCAATTCTAGTCAGAAACTCACCAATCAGTAGAGGTTGTTCCCAGAGGTCAAAGGGATCTCCAGGCAGACAAGATTGCTGGTAAGGAGGTATAGAAGCCTGGAAGGTAAGGACTTCCACTAACGTATACAGTGAATGAGTATCAGAGGCAGATCTAGAGACTGAGTCATCAGACTGTAGCCTGCTAGAGCAAGGTAGCTAGGACCAATTGGTAACTTTTCAGTATGAGTATTTATTTATACTTCAAAACTGGCAAATGCTAAAAATGACAGTTTGATTTATTATTTTGTTGCTGGTCTAGAGTAAAGAAACTGATGGAGAAAACATGAATCATGCAGGTTAAACCTAAAAGGGGTCCATGGGTACATTTTTTTTCTGGAGAGTTGTCAGACATCTATAAACTCACCACTACCCAACTCCTAATTTGTATCTCTCTCTACTTAGACGTACTAAATCTCGTTATTCCTTGGCAACCAAAATAAGAGATTTTGTGATAGGCCAACAGAGATTGGGAACTAGAACTGGAGTTTCCACTCATTTTTATCAGCAACCAAAACATAATGGAATAACGCCAACAATGCTCAAATTCAGAAAATGATATTCTGCATTCTCATATGTCACAACCTACCTGGGGTTCAAATGCATATCAGCAATTTGTAGTAAATCTTAATTGAATGAGATACATTTTCTTGGTTCCATCCCCCTGGAACCTAGACAGCAATATATAACAGCAGAATTGCTCAAAGTGCCGTATTCATTTTCACGCAATGATCCTGCTTTCACCTAATTATCATCACCAAGCTATTTCTATCATAGCTCACCCAGTATATTGAGCGCTTGATTGACTAATGATTTATACCATACAATTGCTAAAGATCATGATAGTAGCAATTTAGAAGCCTATCAGTGCAATTTGTTTGTTGTGCTGAATCAATCAAAATATTGTTCCCAGTTTTCCTCGAATGGCCTTACTGAGGCAATTTAAATATTTTGTGCTTATCTACCCATCTTTAACTTCGATTTTATAAAGCTACAGAAATCCTCCAAATTTGAGGTATACAGAGAAGAGACATAGAGCCAAATAAACATGGAACATTTCTATTTCCTCTGTGACAATGTTTTCTGAAATGGAAAACGCTTTGATTACATTTGTAGAAGTTCATTAGGGGTGATCTGTATGCATTGAACAAATGGTTATGTAGGTGATGTCTTAACAACTGAAGCATATCAAAAAGCCAGGAAACCCAACTTTGTGTAGACCTACAAAGGCTTTGTCCAGGCAATCACTGAGACCTAGCCTTGTTTTTTTGTTTCTACAAGTCCTTTAAGAGTAAGCACAGGTGCACAGCTATAAACAAGTACAGGCTTTTACAGTATTTTTGTCCCAGCTAATGCTCTTCAGTGATAAGGAAGTCTATAAACTGTCCCTGAGAGGCTACCTTCGCTCTCAAACTAATGGCTTCTTTACTTAACTATTCCTCTCAAGGGATCTCAGCACATCAAGATGGTTCTTAAAAATACAACATTTAGCTTTAATCCAATAAGCTTATGCACAGGCTCAGGTTATTACTTTGCCCCATTCAATCAAAATTATCTGGAGGTCAACTATTAATCAGATAAACTATTAGTTTGAGGAAAAATTAAATTTGTTTCCATTCTATTTCATCCAATTCATCAAGTATTTATGATGCAACTATCAATTAACAGGCATTTTTAATGGCCTCCTATGTGCCAGGCATTGTGCTAAGTTCTGTCTATTCAGGTATAAAGAATGAAACAACTCCCGCTCAAAACGAGCCTACAATCTAATGAGGCAGAAAACAAGTGCATATGCAAGTCTATGGGATACAGATGATAAATATAAAGCAAACAAATACAAGTATATACAAAGTAGTTCGGGAGGGAGGGAACTTGTACTGGGGAAATCAAGAAAGGCTTCTTTCAGAAGATGGTGCTTCAGTTGCATCTTAAAGGTAGAGAGAAGCTCTTAACAAGGCACAGGTATATTCCAGGCATGTGGGAAGGATAGTGCAAACGGAAGGAGATGAAGGGTCATATGTGAGAAGCAAAGAGAAGGTCATTTTGGTTGGATCTCAGTGTGTGGGAGGAAGAATAATATCCTTTGAGTCTGGAAAGATAGGTTGGTGCCAGATTTGTCCTTGTTGCTGTTCAGTCATTTCAATGGTGTCCAACTTTCCACGAGCCCAGCTGGGGTTTTCTTGGCAAAGATATAGTAGTGGTTTGCTGTTTCCTTCTCCAGCTCATTTCACTGGGGAGGAAACTGAGGCAAACAGGGTTAAGTGACTTGGTTAGGGTCACACAGCTGGTAAGTACCTAAGCTCAGATTTGAACTCAGAAAGAGGAATCTTTCTGACTTTAGGCCCAGCACTCTATCCATTATGCCACCTAGCTGTTCCATGAAGGATTGTTGTGTTCAACCCATTGTCCTATGAACTAGAAAGATAAAACAACAATAACACAAGATAAAAAGATAAAACAACACAAAACCTTCAAAGATTGTACAATCTGGTACATATAGCTAAGAAGGTTCACAACTTTGGTTAATGGATCTTTGGAGACAGTGTCTCCAAAATACTCACTTTGTCTCCCATTTTATGATATTCTTATCTATGTCCTTTCTTTTCTTAAAAAAATACATTCTTTACTGATATCTTTTGTTTTAACATCATGTTCATTTCCAAATACAGCACTCCTCATCTCCCTACACAGGGAACCATCATTTGTAATAAAGATTTAAAGAGGAAAAGAGAAGAAAAAAATCCAAATGAACCCTAACACTTTAACCCTATCTGATAATACATGCAATATTTCATACTCACCTCTGCAATGAAGAGAAGGAAGTATATTTTCTCAACTCTCTTTCAGAGTCAAGCTTAAATATTTTAATTACAATGTTCATTTTTGTTTTACTATCATTTACACTGTTGTAATAATTGTGTGTTTTTCTGGCTCTGCTTACTTCATTCTGTATCCATTCAGAATAGTTCAGATCTGAGACAGAGTAAGGAGAACCAGAAAAAAAAATGTTGCACACAATGACTACAACAATGCAAATTACAATGATATAAACTTGAACTGTGTAGAAACTTTTCTGGACTTTCTGTGTTCTTTTGAATTCTTCATGTTAGCAGATCCTTACATTTATGTACCATAATTCATTTAGCCATTCCCCAGTTGATGAGCATTTAATTTCTTTCCAGTTCTTTTCTACCACAGAAAGTGCTGCTCTGAAATTTTTTTGGTGTAAAAGTAGTCTTTCATTCTGTCTTTTATCTCTTTGGGATCTGTGACTACCAATGAAACCTCCAGGTTAAAGGATATGGGCATTTTAGTCATTTTTTAAAAATAATCTGAAAGTTTTCCAGAATGAGTGGATCAATGCACAATTCTCCCAACAGTGTATTAAGATGCTTGGCTTCCTGCAGTCCTTCTAGCATTAGCTATAGACATGGTTTATTTAATTTGTCATTTTCTTAGGTGTGGGGATATAACCTCAGAGTTCTTTTATTTTACATTTCTTTTATTAGTAGCAATTTGGAGTGCTTTCATATGGTTGTAATAAGCTGCAATTCATCTGTTGTGAACAATTTCTTCAAATCTTTTCACCACACATCTATTTGCCAAATGCTTCTTGGTTGTCTATATTTATATTAATTCTTTATATATCTTAGATATTAGATGCTTACCACAGACATATGATGCAAAGATTTTCTTTAGTTGACAATTTCCCTTCTTGTCTTAGATGGGCTGGTTTTGTTTATGCAAAAAAACCTTTTCAATTTCCTATAATAAAAAGTATTCATTTTGATGTCACTTCTAACGTACATATTGGTAATATGCCTCTTCTAATATACATATAGGTAATACGCTACAGCCTGAAAACAAATGCATTTCCTTTTGAGTCACTTGCAATTCTGATTGTTCTGAACTCCCAGTGTTTCATAATTGGCAGCCATCCAGAAGCACCAGGAGAATATTGTCATTGAAAAAAATGGCCAGGGAGCAAGTTGGCACCATTGAAAATGAAATGCATTTTCTCAGGTATGATGATCTACCTCATTTAACTACTTAATCCTGGGCCTGTTGTAAATCTACAGTGTCTAATACACACATACACACACACACACAGACACACACACACAGACAAACTCAATGATTAATCTACCCATCTACAAATGTAATAATCTTTGATAATAAGTACTCTTCATCTACTTGGTTTGTTCTTGGCCACAGATCTCACTGATGAGGTCCTTTAGCATTTTAGGGTTCAATATAATCAACACAATTTCATCAATAAACAAAAGCATCTGGAGAGCTCCACCTTCTATAGGAAATCCATTTTCATTTCGGGCTTTGCACGGGATAGACTCTATGACTGGGAAGCATCTTGAGCAGGAAAATGTCCCAGTTTTAGACCTTACTTGATACTGATAATTGGAGGATCACTGAAAAAAATAATCTCTGTGGTCAAAGAATCTGTTATGATCTTGACATGTACATGGGAGTCTCCTTGGTAGAGGAGAGGCTTTAACACTGTATTTTGATCTTTTGAATCAAATCTGTTTGATAATCAACAAATAAAAACAACCTAGCATCTTGCATTCTCTGCCTCTCTCAGTGATACGGCAGTGAAGACGTGGTCTATTCTAGAAAATACCTCTGAAACTCCATTTGTCCTCATCTCATATTTTCATCACGGATGGGAACATATATCATTCTCATTAAGATTATGTAGAGATGTGAAGGTAATTGATTGAATAATTGCTGATATCTTCTCAATTGTCTTTTTTCTTGGGGATGTATATATTCATAAGATCTGTGATCTTTACCATTAAAAAATATGTCTTCTCCTCTAAAATACAATACCTTGAAAATCAACCTGAGAGTTAAATACACATTGTCACGTTTACTGCATATTTATTATGTATGTACTTATATATGTACATGTAATTTTCCTTGGTAGAATACAAGATCCTTACAAATGGAAATTGTTTTGTATTTTGGTCTTGGTATCTATAGGAACCTAGAACAAGCTCATGGCACATCGTAAATATTTAATGAATGCTCCTTGGTTTTTTAATTGAAAACCTTTAAGATGGTGTCATATTCTGCACATATTTCTTTTCTGTGTATTTGATCTAAGATATAATTTTGTCTAACTTTGTCTTAAATGTCATTGGCATTTTCTTATATAATAAATTTGGGAACTAAGGTATTAGAGTCCAAATATAGTGGTTCCATTGTCATCACTGATGAGAATAGATAGCTGTAGAAATGCTGACAAATCTCTCAATTCATATGTATTTATCTTCTTACCAGTTTCACTTATGAATGTTCTCTGGATAATTTAGGTCTCATGCCGCGCTTTCTATATTCTCGTCTTCCTCTGTGCTGATTTTCATTGTTTTGTGAGGTGATATATGTAATCATTTTGCATCTTTTTCTTGGGCAGTGTTTTGCAACTTGGCTATGTCCTTCCATTTCACAAGGAAAAGAAGAAGCTTTTCCAGGCCAAGACATTTCTTTGGACTCCTTTGGCCTCCTTGTTGTGATGATGGATGGTGATGATCTTAGTCATTGTTTATACTTTTAGCCATTTTTCATTTTTTTAGAGTTACATACAGTGTCTCTTCATTTTTATTGTTTCTTTTTTCCTACTTGGTGTTGATTTTTATATAAGCTGTAAACAACCAATGAGCTTATTGAATACAACTGATTCTGACTTTGGTAACTAGCTATTTCCTATCTATTAATATTCAAGCAATAATTGTGAGGGAGTTGAAGGACTGTCTCAAGCTGTCTGAAGGAGGAGAAGGTTCCAGAAGTGTTAACCTCAGACTATTATTGTTGTTAAAAATGTAGGCAAGAGAATGTTGATAACTACTTATCCATATGCCTACTTTTCCATGTATCCAAAATTTATGCACATATCAGTGGTATACCTGATATGAGCAATGGAGGCATTAAAAGGAGAATCAGAAAGAATAGGGATCCTTTCATAAGTAAAAGGATACATTATACAACATCTTTAAAGGTCACACAATTGCCTAAAAGATGTAGAAGGTACAAGATCCCACTGCATTTCTTGGGCTTTCAGTATAAGGAAGCACTTGATTCAGTAAGGTAAAGTGCCACCTTTCAGCCTTTCCTCCAACAAGGTTTCTCCTAAGCAGATGTAAAAATTATGTAAAATTCCTTGAAGAACCCCAAATCAGTGATAATTTTGTTTAATAACCTGTTCACTGATATCAAGAGAAGTGAGTGGGTGGGTGGAGCAAAGATGGCAGATTAGGGGCATCAACCCAGCTGAACTCACTCAACATTGCCCTCCAAACAACTTTAAAATAATGTCTCAAATAAAATTTTGGATCAGCAAACCTAACAGAAGGTCACAGTGAGACATTTTTCCAACCTAGGAAAACTTAGGAGATAATCAGGAGAGCTCTGTGACACTGAGGTGGAAGCCTGTCTGGAGCAAGCAGTGGTAGCAGCAATGGCAGAAGTAGCTTTGGGAGTTCTCAGCCCAGAAACAGTGGTCAAAAAGAGATTACAGAGGGCCCTTTGTTGGCACCGGATATAGTTGGTGCTGATTGTCAACCCTTTTGCCCACTTGTAGTTCTGAGTTGCAGTTCCCAGATGGAGAGGAGAAATGGTGGTCAGTCACAAAGGAGCAGGAGTTTGGTCTCAGTCACAAAGCAAAGAGGAGTTCAAGTACTTGTGACTGTGGGGAACCAGAGATTCTAGGTAAAGACCAGAGTGCAGACCAGGAGAACAGGGACCACACCACTCAGGATCACACCACCTTGGAAGCACCAAAAACTTGAAGACCCTCAGAACAAGCTCTGAAAACAGTAGCATGAGAAAGCCTGAAGTTTGACACGGTACCTCCCCAACCTCAGGTGAGCAGAGCTCAATTGTAGCACAAAGTTCAAAGTAAAAGATAAGCTGGAAAAACGAGCAAACAACTAAAAAAGACTTTGAGCATAAAAAGCTACTATAGTGGCAGGAAAGACCAAGACATAGAAGAAGACAATAATGTGAAAATAGATACAAAGCCCCAAAGAAAAAACAGGAATTGGACACAAGCGCAACAGGTAACCTGGAAGAATTAAAGAAAGAAATGAGTGGTAGAGGAAAAATTAAGAAAAGAAATGAAAGTGATGCAAGAAAATTATGAAAAGAAAATTAATGGTTTGGTAAAAGAGGCACAAAAAAAATCATTGAAGAAAAAAACTTTAAAAAAAACAGAATAGACAAAATGGAAAAGGAAGTACAGAAATACACTGAAGAAGGAAATTCTTTTTTAAAAAATTAGGACTTCCAGGAGCCAAGAGGGCAGAGTAAGAAGTAACTCACTCTCACCATCCCTTACTGACCTCTGAAAGTCTGGAAAATATTGGCCTAGGAAAAACCCTGGAACAGCTGAGTCAGTAGAAAGACAGGGCACAGCAGTCTTGTAGCCCAGGATTAACAGGAAAGGCCCTTCTTGCTCTGTCCAACAGGGAGCAGTACAGAACAGGAGGTATCCCAGCAAGCCAGCAGCAAACCCCACCTCAGCAAAGCAAGGGGAGATCCTGAGCCCCATGGTGATGGAGCAGGAAAGTGCCAACACCAAGGCTCCTCACTCCCACCCCAGCCAGCACCTCAGCACAGGCCAGGGAACTGGCAGACACCAGCTCAGAAAAACACCATGGACACCAGCATTCTCCAGCAGCCAAATCTCCTAGTGCTTCAGCACAGCTTCAAGAAGTACAACTCCAGGAGGCACAGCTCCAGACTGGTAGACATCCTTCAGCAGCCAAACATTCTAGTGCAAAGCCAGGATGAGCAGGCTTCTTCCATGGGCCAGACTCCCTACTTCTACCTTGAGAGCTCCAGCATTGCTAAGCCCATCTCAGTACCAGGTAAGCTGCCAGACCCCTACAGCCTCCAGCTGCCAGAACCTGAGGCCCCAGCACACAAAGTCAATGACCAGGTCCCAGGCTCCCAGCCCAAGAAGCTTGGGTCAGTGCCCCCTGTGCTCCAGCAGGAGCGTCAACTCTAAAATCCAGAAAAATAGGCAAACATCATGAGCAAAAAGCAGAAAGAGACAATGAACACAGATTCTTAATATGGGGACAGGGAAAATCAAGGCACAAATTCAGAAGAGTACAGTCAATATACCCACATCCAAAACTTCAAAGGGGAATATGAATAGGTCTTAAGACCAAAAAACTTTCTTGAAAGAACTCAAGAAGGATTTTAAAAGTCAAATAAGAGAGGTAGAAGAAAAATTGGGAAAAGAAATGGGAGGTATGCAAGATAGAGTCAATAGCTTGGAAAAGGAAGGACATAAATTGACTGTAGAAAACAAGTCCTCAAAAAATACAATTGGTAGGGCTCATCTCAGCATTACAATACTATAAGACAACTCCAAAAAGACCCATGATGGAAAGGGATGTCCATATCCAGAGAAAAAACTATAGAGTCTAAATGCAGATTGAAGCAAACTACTTGCTCTCTCTCTTTTTTGTTGTGTTTTGTTCCTTCTTTCTCATTGTTCATTACATTGGTCAACTTCACTAATGTTTAATGTGAAGGTATTTGTAAAACCTATATCAGATTGCATGCTGCCATGGGGGTAAGGGGAGAAGAGAGGGAGAGGTAGAAAATTTGGAACTCAAGGGATTGTGGAATTGAATGTTGTAAACCAGAAGTAAATAAATAATTTTTTTTTAATGAAAGAAAAATACAATTGACCAAATGGAAAAAAAGTATACTAAAGAAAGTAAGTCCCTACAAAATACAGTTGGCTAAATGGTAAAGGAGGCACAAAAAGTCACTGAAGAGATCTCCTTAAAAAGTTAAATGAGTCAAATGGAAAAGGAGGTACAAAATCTAATAGAAGAAAACAAATAGTTAAAAATTAGAATCAGGCAAGTGGAAGATAATGACTTTATGAGATAAAAAGAATGAGTCAAACAGAAACCAAAGAATGAAAAAATAGACAAAAACATAAAATACCTCATTGGTAAAACAAATGATTTGGAAAACAGATCCAGGAGAGACAATTTTAAAATCACTGGTTTACCTGAAAACCACGATGAAAAAAAGTACCTGGACAGCATCTTTCAGAAAATCGTCAAGGAAAATTGCCCTGAGGTCCTAGAACCAGAAGATAAAATAGTCATCAAAAGAATCCACTGACCACTTCCTGAAAGAGATCCCAGATTGAAAACTCCAAGGAATATTGTAGCCAAATTCCAAAATTTCCAGGTCAAAGAATAAATACTGCAAGCAGTCAGAAAGAAGCAATTCAGATATTGTTGAAGCACCATCAGGATTATGCAGGATCTTGCAGCTTCTACATTGGAGGACATGGAATATTGTATTCCATAAGGCAAAGAATCTTGGATTACAAACAAGAATCAACTACCAAGCAAAACTGAACATAATCCTTCAGGCAAGGAGATAGACATTTAAAAAAATAGACTTCCAAAACTTCCTGATGAAAAGACCACAGCTCAACAGAAAATTTGCTCTTCAAATATAAGACTCAAAAAAAAGCATAAAAAGGTAAACAGGAAAGGAAAAAACCCAACATGTTATTAATAAGAGCAAACTGTTTACATCCCTACAAGGGAAGATGACACTTGTAACTCTTGAGAACTGTATTGTTATTACACCATCTAAAAGGGGTATACATAGAGAGAAGGCTTGGGTACGATTTGACTTTGATGTGATGATAAAATATCTAATTAAGTGGTGAAAAGGGATTGTACTGGGAGAAGAAGAAAGGAGGAGGCAGACAAGGGTGAATTACATCATATGAAAAGGCACAAAAACTTGTTACAGTAGAGGGAAAGAAGGGAGGGAGATGTGCATTGTTTGAACCTTACTCTCACCAGATTTGTCTCAAAGACAGAATAATATAATCAATTATGTATAGAGACCTAATTTACTATATAGGAAGTAGGAGGGGAAAGGAGAAAGAAAAGGGAGGGAGTGGATAGAAGGGAAATCAGACTGAGGAGGCAGTGGTTGAAAGCGAAACTCTAATGAAGAGGGAAAGGGAGAAAGGAGAGAGAAAAGTATAAATGGGAGAGTGGAGCTAATAGGATGGAGAGAAAGACACAGATAGTAAAAATAACTGTGAATGTGAATGGAATTCTTTTGTTGTTTTGTTTTGTTTTTCTTCTTTCTCATGGTCCCTCGTATTAGTTCTAATTCTTTACTTCACGACTAATGTGAAAATATGTCTAACATAAACATAGAGCCTATATTAGATTGTATGCAGTCTTGGGGAGGTGGGAGGAGAGGGAGAAGAAAATGTTAAACTCAAAATTTTATGAAACTGAATGTTGAAAACTAAAAATAAATAAATAATTTTCAAAAATTAAAATAGGGCAAGTGAAAGCTAATGACTCCATAAGAGATCAAGAAGCAATAAAACAAATTTAAAAGAATAAAAAAAATAGGGGGAAAATGTGAAATATCTCATTGGAAAAAACAACTGACCTGGAAAATAGATCAAGGAGAGACAATTTAAGAATTATTGGACTACCCAAAAATCATGATCAGAGAAAGAGAATAGACATCATATTTCAAGAAATTATAAAGGAAAACTTCCCTAATGTCTTAGATGCAGAGAGTGAAAATACACATTGAAAGATCACATCCTGAAAGAGATCCCAAAATGAAAACTCCCAGGAATATTAAAGCCAAATTCCAGACCTCCCAGATCAAAGAGAAAATACTTCAAGCAGCTGGAAAGAAACCATTCAGTATTGTGGAACCACAATCAAGATCACACAAGATTTATCAGCTACCACCTTAAGGAGAAGAGGGCTTAGAATATGATATTCCAGAAAATAAAGGAGATGGGATTACAATAAGGAACAACCTGCCCAGTAAAATTGAGTATAATCCTTCAGGGGAAAAAATGACTATTTCATGAAATAGAGGACTTTTAAGCATTCCTGATGGAAAGACCAGAACTGATTAGAAAATGTGACATTCAAACATGAGACTCAAGAGACACATAAAAAAGTAGACATAAAAGAGTAATCATAAAGGACTCAAAGTTAAACTGTTTACAGTTATATATGAGAAGATGATATATGTAGCTCCTAAAAATTTTATTATTATTAGGGCAGTGGAAAGGAGTTTACACAGAGGGCATGGGTATGAGTCAATTATGTTGGAATGATCTCCAAAAAAAAAATGATGGGTTTAGAAAGAGGGATCACTGGGAAAGGGGAGAAGGAAGAGGTAGAATGGGAGAAAATTTGTCACATAAAAAAAGGCATGCAAGAAAGAGCTTTTACAATATAGGGGGAAATTAGTGGTGGTAGCAGTCAATGCTTGAACCTCATTTGAATTGGTTCAAAGAGGGAAGAATATAAATAAATACATAGATATAGATATATAGATAGATGCAGATACACACACACATTCATTCAGTTGTGTATAGAAATCTAAGCTATCCAATAGGGAAATCGGAAAAAAGAGAAAAGAGAGTGGATGATAAAAGAGAGGGTAGATTATGAGAGGCAGTGGTTAGAAGCAGAATAGATTTTAAGGAGGATAAGGAAAGAAGGAGAGAGAGAAATAAAGAGAGAGAGAGAGAAGAAAATGAGATGGAAGGAAGTATACAGTTAGTAATCATAACTGGAAAAGTGAATAGGGTGAGCTTACCTATAAAGCAGAAGCAGATATCAGAATGGATTAGAAACCAGAATGTAACAATATATTGTGTACAAGAGACATGCTTGAAACAGAAACACACGGAGTTAAAATAAAGGCCTACAGCAGAATCTATTATGCTTCAGCTAAAGTAAAAATGTAGGGGTAGCAACCATAATCTCAGACAAAGCAAAAGCAAAAATAGACCTAATTAAAACAGACAATCTGGGAAACTACATTCTGCTAATTACAATGCTAATTACAATGAAGTAATAACAAAAAATTTACAGCAAGTTTCTCTGAAAAAAGCATTATTTCTCAAATATATACTGAGTATAGAACTGAGCCAAATTTATAAAAATAAGACCCATTCCCCAACTCATAAACTGTCAAAAAGGATATGAATATGTAGTTTTCAGAAGAAGAAATGAGATTATCTATAGTCATGTAAAAAAATGCTCTAAATCACTATTGATTAGATAAAGACAAATCACAGCAACTCTGATGTATCACCTCATTCCTATCAGAAATGGCAAATGGTGGAAAGAATGAGGGAAAAGTTGCTGCACTAGTGAATTGTTTGTGGAATACTAAACTTATCCAGCCATTTTGGGCACCAGTTTGGAAATATATCCAAAGAGTTCTGAAACTGTGCATTCCCTTTGACCCAGTAATGCCACTACTAGTTCCAAATTCCAAAGAGATCAAAGAAAAAGGAAAAGGACCTATACATACAAAAGTATTTATAGCATCTCTTCTTGTGGTCACAAAGAATTGGAAATTGAGGTGATGCTTATCGGTTGGGGAATGGCTGGACAAGTTGTGGTATATGATTGTGGTAGAATACTATTGCACTAATAGAAATGATGAGAGGAGTGGTTTCAGAAGAAAAAACTACATGTAAAACCTATTTGAACTGATGCAAAGTGAAATAAAAAGATCAGAGATCATTTTGCACAGTAACAGCAATGTTGTAAAGAAGATTAGCTGTGAAAGACTTTCCTAACAAATACAATAATCCAAGATAATTCTAAAGGACTCATGATGAAAAAAATGCTATCTACCTCCAGAGAACTGATGAACTCTGAATACAAACTGAGGTATAATTTTCTCACTTTATTTTTTTGCTTTTTTAAAAAATATAGCTAATATGGAAATGTTTTACATGATTTCACATGTATAATTATTATGATATTGCTTGTCTGCAGTGGGTAGGGAAGAGAGTGGAAGGAAGGAAAAGAATTTGGAACTCAAAATTTAAGAAAAAAATATGTTAAAAATAAATAAATTTTAAAATATGAAGAGAAGTTTAAAGCAGGGTGACATATGCATGTCAAAGTTGTCTGTCATTGATGTGGGGGAAACTGAGTACTAGTCCAACTGTGATTTCTAATTTATAGTGAGTTTCTCTGGAGGTTTATTTGTGGATGACATTTTGCTGTTTATATCAAGCCCAAAGCTGCTGCAGAACCTCCACATTGAAATAGATGATCATTTTTAAATGACTATTAACTCAGGGAAAAACTGAATGGATGAAGAATTCCTATTGTTCAGTCTATGATATTTTAATATGAAATTGAATAGACAACCAATCAATTTTTTATATTTCCTGAGCAGATATTGCAATCAGAAAAGAATTGCTTATTTAGCCTAGAAATAAACAAGGGGAGGAAAGTAGGCTCGATTGTCTTTGGAAATTTTGAATTTCTTTTAATGACACCAAGCTTCTTTCTAGAACAAAGGCCCATCTTTTAAATATCCCTTTGCTTCAGGTGTTGATGTATGGCTACAAGTCACAGTACAGCACAAGCCCCGAAGAAATGAAATTGAGAATCATCCAAAGGCAATGAAAAGGTATATGATGGGCAAGAGCTGGCTGCAGCATATTATAAACAGGAAATTATAAAGGAGAAGAGGTAGAAAGGATATCACCAAGGAAATGAACTAAAAAGAAAATGGACTGATCACCTGGTAAGAAAAAGAGTTAACTACTGGGCAGCTTAGTGTACTAGTGTTGTCAAAAGAAAACAAAGAAGATCCACAATATATTGAGTAGAATTCTAGGGTAAGCTCACAAGATGACAGTGTGGACAATAGTGACCCAAGATGGCCAGGCATAGATGGCTTTTGACCTGCAGCTTTGTCACCAACATCCACCTTGATTAAATCCCAGATCTATTTGAGCAGTGGTTCTCTACCTTGCTAATGCCACGACTCTTTAATACTCGTATGTAAGCGTATCTGCATGTGGATGGACCCGCCTGGAGACGGATAGAGGAGCGGTGTCTTGGTTCCTAAGACCATCGGGAATATGTGTTTTCTGATGGTCTTAGGTGACCCCTGGGAGCCCTGTGAAAGGGTTGTTTGACCCCCAAAGGGGTCACGACTCACAGGTTGAGAACCACCGTATTTGAGTATATTAAGCACAATCAAGCTCACTTTGGGGAATGTTATTTACTCTGTGGCCTTTTTACTTCCTTCTTGAAGAAAGTATTTATGAGATACACATGTAAGATTTCTGAATAATCTACAAGCCTTTGGTCTCCTTTTTTTCTTAATCCCGGATGATATATTCTGACAGATTTTCCACTGTGCCTAACTTTGTATTGATGTCACTGGGTATCATATTCTTTTGTATGTGTGTATGTTGGCTTGGGCTGAGGGATGGTGTCAAATTCTTTGTGGCCTATCTCAGTCTCTTCATCCTCTGCAACAGATGTTGGGCCATAAACTGCAATTAATCTTCATGATGGTCTTTTCACTTGTGTTCATTTTGAGCATTGTAAGACTAGGTAATCAAGTCCCCCATGAAATGATATTTCTTTTGCTTTGGAGTACATGATGAAACCAATTCTGCCAATCCTTTTTACTTGTCACTCCTAGACAAACCTGTGAGCTACCCTTCCATTGAGTAATAGTTTCCTTAGTTTTCTAGTTTTATTAATAGTAAGAATGCCAATCTTGATAGAGTTCAGTTCTTCTATTTGTGTATCAGCTTATTGGAGACTGGACAAGAATGTCACATTTAGGTTTAGAGGTGGTCTAGTCAGGGCTTCTTAAACTTTTTTCCACTTGTGACCCTTTTGCGTGTTTCCGCAGTGTTTGTTATCATTGTGTGGCTCAGAGGTCATGCACAGCGCCGAGTGCAGAACCAAGGCTGCCGTGAAGTTGTGAGATTTCTTTTACATGGGCAAGTGCTAACAGAAACGCCTCAGATTCATTACACATTTGATTTTTAATTAATTTTTGGTCGTTGAGCCTATTCAGAAACCTCTTACTATTATCCAATTTAAGAAGCGTCGATCTAGATAATAATAAAAGCTAGCATTTAAATAATGTTTTAAAGTATGCAAAACTCTTTACAAATATTATCTCAGTCGATTTTCACAATAATTCTGGGAGGTGGGTGCTATTACTATCCCATTTTATAGAAGAGAGAACTGAAGCAAACAGAGGTTACATAACTTGCCCAGGGTGAATGTCTGAGGCTTTGAACTCAGATCTTCCTGACTCTAAGTCTGCATTGATGGGCCACCTAGCCAATCCGTTAGTAACTCCATTCTCCCACCACGTAAAAAAAAAAAAAAAAGCTATAGAAACTTGTCTTATGTTTTTTAATTTGTTTTGTTTTTCATGTACAGGGTGTCCCCAAAGTCTTAGCGCAGTCATAGCTTAAAACTTCACTGAGACTTTTGGGATACTCTGCATTCTGTGGGCTGCCATGGCCAAAGAGTTTGTCGCTCAATGTCAGATCTTCTGGTCATCTATCCATCTATTTAGGTAGAGTTATCTCAGATAGCAGACAATCTTGTTTTCGAGATGGCCCTTGAAGACCTTCCAGCATGATAGAATCTTTCAGGCTTTCCACTCTCCTAAGTGTGGCCTTTGTAAACCCAGGGTTGTTTCCAGGCCTCAGGGTAGAAGTTTTGTGTCAATGATCCTAGGCTGTCTCATAACTCAGTTTAGTCCAGGGAGACCAGACAGTCAGCAGAATAACTACAAAATTCATTTTAGTGGATCCATGATAGCATAAATTTGAGAGCTCCCACTGACATCTTTTCAGTCACAGATTTGCTACCTCAGACTCCTTACTCTCCATTAGTTCATATTTCTAATCAGTTGATAAGTCATGCTGATTCTGTCCCCACAATATCTCTAGCATCCATCTTCTTCACCTACATGACCACCAACCCAACATAGGACCTCATCACCTCTTGCCCAATTATTACAATAGTTTCATAAATGATTGGTTACCTGACCTCAAGGCTCTCCTATTCAATCCATTCTCCACATAACTGCCAAAGTGGTATTCCTAAAGCACAGATCTGCCTACATAACTTCACTCCTTAAAAACCTCCATTGGCTCCCCATTACACAGAATCACATAATTTGAGAGTCAGAAGGGACCTCAGTGGTCATCTAGTCCAACCTGTACATAGAGTGTAGCACACTCAACAAATGGTCATCCAGCTTCTGCCTAAAGACCTCTAAGGAGGGGGCACCCACCATCTTCAAAGCAGTCCATTTCATTTTTGGACAGCTCTAATTTTTAGAAAGCATTTCCAGATATTAAGTTTCAAATTGACCTTGCCATTTCCATTGATTGTTCCTAGGATTAATTCTAAGATAAAATACCTGTGCCTCCTGTTGCTATTTAAAGTCCATTACAAATAGGCTCCAACCTACCTTCTCGAATCACATACCACACATCTCCATGCTCTCTTTATTTCAGTCAAATTGCCTTGCTGTTATTGTTTTTTTAATATATGGCATTGTAGTTCCCACTTCCCATCTCTATACCTTTGCATAGGCTATTCCCTTTGCCTGGAATGCTCTAATTCTCTCTTCAACTCAGCTGCTTGCAATCTCTAGTTTCCTTCCAAATTCAGCATGAACTTTCACAAGGCCTTTCTTGATTCCCATCCAACCATCCCCTCCCCACAAACTACCAGGGGTTTCCCCTGCCAATTACCTTGTATTTCTTTTATATGGTGTATTTGTGTGTATAAGGGTTGTTCCTCCACTTTGTAGGATGTAGGTTCCTTGATAGCAAGGATTGTTTCACTTATACCTTTGTGTCTCCAGCACTTTTCACAGCACCTGACATACTGTATGTATTTAATAAATCCTTGTTGATCGATTGGTGCAGATTGCAACATGAAGTAACTCCAATAAAAACTAGAAAATAAGCACAGTATGTTGTTGAGAGACAAAGTATTTCTAGATTTCAAGGGGTGGGAATGATTATTTCCAGCCGGGGGAATCAAGGAAGATTTCATCAAGTTGATGAGCTTCTGCCTTGAAGGATGGGGAAAATTTCAATAGGCCAAGACTGGGGAGTTAAGGGAAGAAAGGAAGGCATTCTAGACATAAGGAACCTCACAACCAGGTGGAATGAGTTCAGAGAACACTGTATATGCTCTGTTTTGGCAGGAACTCAGAGTAAGTAGAGGGAAGGAATGAGCGATAAGGCTAGAAAAAAAAAACTGGAACCAGATTGTGGAGGGCTTTGAATGCCAAATTAAGGCTAGACTCTCAGACTTCATTTGAGAGGCAAGACAATGGGGAATCATTAAAGATTTTTGAGCAAGGGAGAAACATTATCAGAACTGGTAAACATTTGCCAAGATGTTCCCAAGCCAGGATGCACACAATTGAGAAAACCCAAATAGCTTGTATCTAACCCTGTTTAGACCATGTAACGTGCAGCAAGGCCAGGCAACGTAAGTAATTCACTGCTTATCATCTTGTAACGTGCATATGTGCTGAATTGAGAAACATGGGAGCCCATTTTACCTCTAGCGGCTCATTTGTATTATCAGCAGGACCCCGAGAGTCTCTCTCTGTGGTAAAGCTGACTTGACTCTCAGCTGTGTAGCAGTGCATTTTGTGCCAGAGGGAACCCAGTAGATAAAACAACTTTGCAGGTGACAAGTAGAGAGAGCTGGCAGGCCCAAGGGTGAGGAACCCCTTATCCTTCTGGTGATGAGGACTGGGTCGTTTCTCAAGGGGTAGAAATGCAGCCAGTTGTTAAACATTTACCAGCACATCTCTGCCTGAAGTCAGGTCTTCACTGTCCTCTACTCTGACTTTTTTTTTCGTGTGTGTGTGTGTGTGTGTGTGTGTGTGTGTGTGCTCTGCTAATGCCTGATCCCTATCTCATTTCTCTCCTCTATTCCGAGCTTGGGTGGGCAGGGTGTTAAAGAAGATGTTGGTGTGGGTTTGGGGTGGAGCCTAAGAGGAGGAAACTTGAGGAAAGATTGCATAAGGGCAGGCCTTCATGTCATTCTTCTACAGCCATGGAGGGTCTCAGGCTTAGGGCAGTGGCATCAAATTCAAATAGAAACTTAGGACCACTAAAGGATACATAGGCATTCTTCCCCCTCCCCCATATCAACTTAGAAAACCGCGTTATAATATTCCCTATATTTTATTGTATTTTTGTTTATTTTATTAAACATTTCCCAATTACACAATAGGAATTGTTCCAGCCTAAGATAAGGAAAATAAATGCTGCCTTTGAAAAGCCTAGTCCAGAACAGTAGGAGGAAAAAGCACTTTCTCTAATGAGTATTAAGATGAGCTGCCTCTGGACTGTAGACTGCCCACAATTGAAATAAAACACTCATATATGCTGAGAAGGCCAGGGACACATTTACTTTTCTCTAATGGAAATGTTATTAGATGTTAGCACAGCCATTTATGCTTATTAAAGAGAGGGGAGAGGGAAAAGAAGAGGGAGTGGGAGACTGAGACAGGGAAAGACAGAGAAAAGGAGAGTCAGGGAGAGAGCTAGAGAC
The DNA here is from genome assembly GCA_028646515.1 of Pseudochirops corinnae. Lineage (NCBI taxonomy): Eukaryota > Metazoa > Chordata > Mammalia > Diprotodontia > Pseudocheiridae > Pseudochirops > Pseudochirops corinnae. Next base: position 26,453,573 of record CM053589.1, on the reverse strand, counting down.
TAAGAGAAAGAGAAGAGGGAGAGAGAGAAAGGGAAACAAAGACAGAATGACTGGAAGAGAGCTAGGGACTGAGCTAAAGAGAGAGAAAAGGGGAAGAGGGAGGGAGAGAGAGAAAGAAAGGGAGGGAGACAAGAGAGGAAGAAAGAGATAGAGGAAAGGAAGGAGAGAAAGGGGGAGAAGAGAGAGTCACAGAAAAAGGAGGGAGGGAAGGAAGAAAGGAAGAGGAGAAGCAGAGACTGAGTATGGTAGTTCTAAGACATTTCCTTCTTCAGATTTCACAGGCAGAATGAGCTCTTTTCCACCTGTACTCTGGTTACTTGGCCAATTCCTCAGGTAGAAATCCAGAGGTATTTAGCAAAGCTGTACAAAGAATAGGCTGCTTGGCAATTTTGTCAAACTGACTGTTTTCTGGTGACTTGTCTGTAATTCTAGGAGAGCTACAGAATGTTATCTGTTTGTAAATAATTGGAAATCCTCCCTGAGCTCTCAGGAGAACATTTTTATGGCTAATGGAGTTGTTTCCCCCTAGTTGTTTAGGTTTCTACATAAATCTCTGGGTGACCTCAGAATGATCCCTCTACTTTCTTATCCTTTCTTCTTAAAAACAAGGACATGCAAACATCTTAAAATAAGACAGTTTATTAAAGTGCAATCTAGATTAGTTTGTGATTATTGTTGTTTTAATTAACTTGGATATAGAGATTTCCCCCACGGGATGTTATTTATCTTCAGACTGGGGAATCTATTTAAAGAAAGAAATTTAAACTGGACTGCTACGGAGGAAGTCATTTTTTGAGAATTAGACTCAAAAAGGTGATCAAGATGCTTAAACAATTAAAAATAACTCCACCAGTTTAATGAACAATAATTCAGTTTTGCATTCTGCATTTTTGGTTATTTTTAATTTTTATCAATTAACAAGCATTTACTTCTCTTTCACATCTCCCTCATTTAAAAAAAGAAAAAAAAAATCTCTTGTAATCAGTTTGCATTGTCAAACAACAAATTTCCACGTTGACCACCTCCAAAAATATACATCTCATTTTGCATCTTTTGTCTTTCTTACCACCCGATCAAAAAGAACCAAACAAGGTTGCTTTTCTCCCACCTGGGACAATAATGTGATTTGGGGTCCTTATTTAAAAATCATAAAAGCTGTTTTAAATGAGTCTCAGTGCAGAGGGGAAGAATGCAATTTCATTCAGTAGAATGTAGTATCTTTGATACTAGAGACCAGTTGTTGTTTTTTAGTTCAGTTCAGTTTAATTCAACAAGCATTTATCAAGTGCTTATTTGTGTGCCAGAACATGTTCTGGGCTGGGGGAAAAAAAGGCAAGAAAATGACAACAGGACCTTCCATTCTATTGCCTGGATGGATTCCCGGTGCCTTGAATTTGTTGTTGTTCAGTTGTTTCAGTAATGTCTGACTCTTTGTGACCCCATTTAGAAAGTGTCTGAGGCTGGATTTGAACTCAGGTCTTCTTGATTCTGGAAGGGCAATTAGGTGTGCAATAGATAGTGCCAGGCCTGAAGTCAGACAAGTCTTATCTCCTTGACTTCAAATTAGGCCTCAGACACTTACTAGCTGTGTGACCCTGGGCAAGTCATTAACTCTACCTCAGTTTCCTCATCTGTCAAATGAGCTGGAGAAAGGAAATCCCCCAAAGGGGTCATAAAGAGTCAAACATGACTGAAAAATGACTTAACAATAGTTTCCTGACTCCAGGCCAGGCTTTCTATCCACTGCACCACCTAGCTGCCCCTACAGTGTCTTGAATAGTCAGTTCTTAATTTTCAAATTTTTCTTTGGACCAGAGCTGTGATTCCATTGTTGTAAGGAGACTCCCAGTGAGAAAACTACCAATGCCCATCTGCACCTGCTCTATCTTTGAGAGATAGAAGACATGAAAGGTTTTGCATCTGTCCCAGGGTCATACAATAGGTATGTGTCACAGGTAGGATTTGATCCTAGGTCTTCCTTTGAGGGGGCTGTGCCAAGCTTCCTCTCCCTACTCTGCTAAATGAAAATCTAGAGGAGCTCAAATCCCCTAAGTCACACTGTCAAAGTAAGACTAGAAGTAAGTAAACTAAGGCTTAGCAACGTAAGACTGAAAACCTGGGTTCCCAACCTAAGTGAGTCTGAATATCAAATATCAGTTGTTAGCCACCAATAATCCCCTTGGGCAGTCAGTCCCACTGCCCAGACATCAGTCCCTAGTCTAGACAAAGCTTTGATCTGAGTTCTTGCTTTCACCCTGCCAAGATCTGGACAGAAAAAATCCTAATAAAAAAAAAAACACTTCATTAGTTTAGGGCACCTAATTCTATCCAGGTAGAATCCAGCAGACTGCCCTGGGTCCATCCTTCCTGACTATACCTTTAAAATTGTGTTTTTTTGTTTCTTTCATTTTCTCCTTTCCTCCTCCCATCTGTGCTGGCTTTGGTCTTGTGGTGTCCTCTCTGCTTCCTCAACACAACAGTTTTCTCCTTAGAAGCCTTAGCAATTGCCCATGGCTGGAACTGATTATCTTTGGCAGCTGCCACTTACCTCCCAAGCCTCAGTTTAAGAAATGTAGAAAACAAGGGCAGGATCAGACCCCATCCACTTCTGTCAATAGGGTTTCCTTTCTTCTCCTTGACACTAGGACTATGCCCCTTGAGCTTTTCCCCTGGAGACATAAGTGGCAGATAAGGGAGATCACCACCTTTCCTAGTGCTGTACTTTGGAATCCTAAACCTTTCTAAACTAATGTTGAGGCTTTCCCATCTGGTCTTGGAGTCAGGTAGAACAACCAGGTTCAAGTGTCACCTTGTAGTCAAGCAATTTATTTGCCTAGCGTCACACAAATGGGAAGTAATTGAAAGCAACATTTAAACTTAGGTTATCCTGACTCCAAGTCTAGCACCCTTTCTACTGCACCAACAAGATGTAATCTTGACCCTGGGATCCATGTATTTGCTTTTTAAAAATATTTTGATAGCTGTAATTTCAATATAATAGATTTCCTTTGGATTCGTGTGTATTTTAGCTTATGCATTTAAGCATATTATTCAGAGAAGGGTTCCATAACCTTCACCAGACTGCCTAAGGGGTCCACAATCCAGAAAAAGTTAAGAATTTCTGATCTAGACACAACCTCGAGGAGATGGAAATAAAGCAAACTTAAATAAAGGGCTTGACTTCCCTGTGATGGTGAGGACCGCGTACCTGAAGTCTATGGGGAAACTGGCCATTTGCTAATCAAGAAGAAAGGGGTTAGTATTCAAACATGCCCCTGGTTTACTATCAAATGGACTTGAAGTACAGTTTAAAATAACAGCCAAAGAGGAGGCTCACACAATGGACCCAACATTTGCATGGATGTGATAAAGCAACCCTGGCCCTTCTTTGCTGATTGAGGTCTCGGGAGGGCCAGAGCTGCTAGAACTAAATGAAAAACTGAAAGGAGGCAGCCAGTGACCAGCTCACACATATCTTAGTGGTAATGTTGAAGGAGGCTGCAATCAGTAATTTGGTCTCTTATAAAGGAGAATATTTCTAAGACATAATGGCATTAGTGAAAGATGTCTAACATGAAAATGGGCTAGAAGGGGGTAAATAGGAGGGGGAATGGATAACTAAGGTGAATTTAAGCACATCTTCAAAATACTCTAATTTAGACAGATGGACAAAAATGCTGTCAAATTGATCTCACAAAAATTACGAGCTCTGTATATTCAGAAACAGCAAAGAGAGTCTATAATGATGCTTATGTTCAAGGCAAGTGATGTCTGTGTAAAATGGAGGGTCACCTTACTTTTTGACTCTGTCTTGTATTTTAAAATTGGAGTCTCTGAAGGGGAAGTCTGGAGTTAAGAAATTCAAATATTTTCCTGCTCTTCCTCAACAGGAAAATTAGCTTTAAAAACATGTCAGCTGTATTCAAAATGAAGTAAGCAGAATGTGAAGACCAGTAGACCCAATTACTGTATTAATGCAAATGAAGGGAATACTCATAGGTGGCCAAACTCTCAGTTTTTGTGAGAAGAAATCTTGGTCCTGAAAAACAGATGGTAAAACATGCTTTCCTATCTTTGGTAGAGAGGTGGGGGTATATGGGCGTGATATGCTGCACAGACCAACAGATGTAGTGTCTGTGTTGGTTGATTTGATTTTGCTTAATTAATAATAATAGCTGAGATTTATGTAGTAGTGTTCCAGGCACTATGTTAAGCACTTTACCAATATTATATCACTTGATATTCACAATCACCCTGGGAGGTAGGCACTATTATCAGTCCTGTTTTACAGCTGAGGCTTTAAACTCAGAAAAACTGACCAGAGTTTAAGTGACTTGTCCAGTATCATACAGCTAGTATCAAGGTCAGACTTCAACTCAGGTCTTCCTGACTCCATGGTCAGCCTTTAAAACTATTACTCTTTCTTACTATGGAAAATGTGTGTAGAATGGGCTTTATAGAAATTATTGTGGTGTAAAAGCAAAAAAAAAAAGCATCAATAAATCCAGCTTTAAATTATTTTAATGAGTCTGAAATAAATACATAAATATGCACATGTAGTCAAAATTCCAGCTTTTAAAAAGGGATTTTCAGCTTCCTCCTCTCCCTGCTTCTGTGTCTCTTTCTCCTACCTGGAGGCTGGCAGTCCACTCAAGGACAGCAGTCCTGAAGGCAGCTGTATTCCAGATGGAAAGATCATTTTGACTCAAGACATTGTAACAACATACTTGGCAGTTCATAAGTAACACTCCTGCTGGGAACAGGTGCCTGCCATCGGACAAGATTCTATTTTATACAGAAGGGCTTGAAATGGACCATAACTGGGCAGCAGGTTGAATGAGTCTGAATTTTTAAAGAGGCAGGCTTGGGTAACCAGCTTGAGGTGGGGAACAGTGACATGGGAAACTAATTACCTCTTTACTAATGTCACAATAATATAGCCATTCATTTTGACTGGAGCCTTGCAGAGCTGAAGCCCTTTCCTGCCAGGCTGAGATTCTACTCTCCAAATGCTTATATAAAAAAAAAAAATGTTGGCTGTGAGAACAGCCAGTTAAAAAAAAAAAAAGTACATGCAAGTGTTAAGAGCCAAAATGTGAATGTGTTCCCTGCCTCAGAGATGTCAAAATTAGACTTGGTTGCAAAAAAAAAAAGTCATGGCACAGTGGGAGAAGTGTGATTTCCCTCAATGGCAGAAACCAGTCACCCAACAGAAGAATTAATTACCTTTGTGTTAATATTTTCAGCAAAGGATGCAGGATGTTAAAAGTAATAGGGAGACCCAAGTGCTGACTTGCTGTGAAAAATCAAATTAATCCTAAAGTTTTATTATTGAAATTTGATGGTGGCTCACAGAGGCCCTAGATTACAAATGGAGACTTGGGGAACTCAGGGCACAGGAAACAAGCAATGAATTTCTTGTTGGGAACCACATTCAGGCTATTTTTAATTCCCCAAGCAATAAAATTCTAACCATGAACCATCCTGGTTAGGCTTAAATTGGAAATGAACGACATTTGTGTCTCATGGTGAACATAAAGCTTTGCCTTGTGTGGAAAAAAGCCTAACTGCATAGATGCCTGGAAAAAAATGTTCAATTGGTCCCCTTTTACTATGTTCTTCAAATTGTTCCTTCATCTTTCATTATCTACTAATCCATCAATACTTTTCCCCAACCAGTGGACCTGGGACTATTATTATCATTTGACTTTATCACCAAGTTAAACTTTCTACAAGTTAGATGACAGTAAGCCAACATAAACATGACATCAGCAGACCAAAGCTAGGTATCTGCTTACGCTGACCAAATCTGGTTTATAATACAGTAGAAAGATCATCCCGCCAGAACAGTAAAGGGAGCTCTTTTCTCGAATCACTTTTAAGGGAAATGGAGCTTTTCGAGATTGACAGAATTTGGGCAAAGAATTCAGTCTCCCAAAGCAGAAATAATTCTGAAGGATGGAAACTAAAGGCCAGAAAGTTTAGACTTGATGACAAGCGTGTAGGATTTGGAGCGAGGAAGGCCTGGGCTCAAATCATGCCTCTGACTTTTACTAGCTGTGTGACCTTGAAGGAGTACTCAGAAACTGAGATACAGTTTCCTCGTTTATAAAATGGGAATATTAACTTAATACCTGTAGGATCTACTTTGCAAGACTTTGGTGAGGTTCAAATGCATGGTACTGTGCAAACTTTAAAGTGCTGTGTCAATTGTATTTTGCTATTGTCATTAGCCATGGATTGTGAAGTTTTATTTTAATTATCCAATCTATTATTGAATTTCATTTAATCAGATTGTTTAATCATTCACATTTAATGACATGAGTTAGATTTATGTTTTCCTCTGTATCTCCTGTATTGATTTTTTTTTTCAAAATTAGGACTTTTTTTGGTTCCTTTTCTTTTTAAAAAGTTAGTACCTTTCCCCAATAACTCATTTTACTTAATCTACTTTAATGTATTACTAATCCTACAGGTAATCTCTCCAATATCCCATCCCCACAATTCCTTCTTCCTGTTTGCCTTTTCCTACTTTTGAAATTTACTTAACTTACTGGTTTCTTTTTCTTTTCTTTAATTAACTAATTCTTCCCATGTTTTTCCTTTTCTTTTCCTATCTAAGCTAAATTATTAATTCAAAGCCCCCCCTTCTCATTCTCAAATTTTGTTTGTTAGGCGCTTTTTTTCTGTATCTCTTTCTAAGAAGGATTTCTTTGCTTTGTTCCCTTCATTAATTCTCTTCCCTTTTTGTCTTTTCTCTTTTATTCTTTACTTGATGGTCTGTATACTTACTTATTACTTCTTTAGTCACTTTGTGTTCTCTGTAGTTCAAAAAAACCGCTTCTAGACAATTCCTATGTTATTGCCTTCGTAGATCTTGCCCCAGTCCCCTTTCTTTGTTGTGCTTCCCTCTTAGAAGCATCAATTCACAAGGGAAGTAATGAGGATAGAGGCATTGTCCTAGAAATCCCCTGTGTCCTGTTGTGAGAGTTTCCCAGCCTAGATTTCCAGAAGCCGACAACATAACATCCTCAATCAAATCTTCCAGCTCTATCTCTGGTCTCCCTATAAGCATCCTCTTTCCCTTCTGCCACACAATCTCCTCTTTGGGTTCATATCTTTTTCTGATTTCCTCTCTCCTGAAGCAGAATGCTGTCCATGGACACACTTCACTTTCCCAGAATCTCCCTGTAGCTTATACTCATTGTGAGATATCCATCTTGCAACTTAGATATCTCTTCTAACCATGGGGTACGTGTCACTGGGGCCCCTTCCCCCAAAGAGGAAGAGATTCCCTTCCTTCTCCTCTTTTTCAATCTCACCCCCCCCTTAACCATTTTTCCCATTTTCCTATAGTCTCTTTTCTTATTGAGAAATTAAAGAAGCTATTTTTCCCTTCACTGTTCCCCCGTGTGTTTGATAAGAGTACATCACCCATTCGCTTCTATCTTCTATCTAACCTTTCCCTTTTTCTTCATCTTCCCATTCTGCCATTTAATCTAAAAAAAAAATGCATTGATTCACCTACAGGGAGAGTTACAGGGTTTGGTCCATGGAGTTTCAGGATTGTTCCTCCACCATCATTTCTCCTATTTCTTTAAATATGCTTTCTTCTTTATCCCCTTGTGTACCTTTAAGAAGAAATCTCTTAATGGTCTCCCCTTTGTTGTTATTGTTTGAAACCAATAGATGTCTTTATCTTTTTGCATTTCATTCTTTTAATAGTCTCTAGAGATGGAATAATTTATTTCATTACATATTCATTCCTTGGTAGTAGCATTTATTTACCTTTCTTGTGTTTCTGGTGTTTGGGGTGTTTGTAAGTCAAATGATCTACTCACATATATATTTTTTTCTTTCCACAGAAAAGCTTCAAATAATTCTCTTTTATTGAAGATCCATCTTTATTTTTTTTCCATTAATGATTTGGCTCATGTTTGCAGGATAAATCATTTTGGGTTATATCTTGAACTCCTTTGCTTTTCTGAATATATTCTTCCATTCCCTCTGTGGTTTCTGGTGGGTGCAGAGGATTTTCCTATTATTCAAATTTTCCTTCCTTTATATTTTAAAGTCTTTCTCTTGACCATTTGTAGAACTTGTTGTTTGTCATTTGAATTGTTAAACTTATTTATTTGTTTTCGCTTCTTTGTCCCTGCCTTCCTTCCTTCCCTTCTTTCCTTCCTTCCTTCTTTTCTTCCTTTCCCCCTTTCTTCCTTCCCTCCTGTCTCCATTTTTTTGGTTTTCATTTGCATATTTGCTTCTGTAGTTGCTTATTTATTCATTTGGGTCTCTCTGTCATGCCCAAATGGAAATGCAGAGGTTACTCAAGGTGCTGGTCTCAATTTTATTGTCAGGAGATCTTTGACTTGAGTATTTTCTTCCCTGAGTCCATTCACTCTTCCTTAGAGGGGTGCTTTTATTAGGGGGCTAATGCAAATTTCAAATGGTGCAGATATCCCATCAGGTTAGCCCCCTGCGGCTCAGTGTTTCTGAGCTCGGTAGATTTTCCAGCTTTAGCCTCTCCGGTAGCAGGAATTACAAGTATGTGCCACCATACCATGTTTCTTAGAGTGTGAAGCATGGGAGGTGTCTGGTTTTTTTTTTGTTTTGTTTTGTTTCTCCTCAATGAGATTTTTCTATAGATTCTTTTTTGTTTTGTTTTCTCTATCATCTAGATTATTTTCTGTATTCAGAAGTTCTGGCAGTTTTTTAAATCATTATTTCCTGTATTATGGTGTTTATGTGTTTTGTTTTGGTCATGTTCTTCTGGGAGGCTTAAATTGTCTTTATACATCCTGTCTTTGAGATCAATAGCAGTTGCTTATAGAGAGATCCTGTGTTCTTCTAATATTACTGTCTTTTGCTTCTATTACAGATGATTTTTCACTTTAGTATATTTGTATTGCCAACCTGTTGTCCTCTCTTTTAGTTCTTTGGAGATACCACTGTGGATTTAAATGTTTTTATTCTGCTAATTATTTCTGCTGTGCAGGTCACAAATTCTGCAATTTTTTCCCCTTCTAACTACTCTCAAAATTCTTCTTTCTCTTTTGAACCAATTTGGTACCTCCTGTTATGATGGCATGATCTTTTGGGAATCTATAGGTTCTGTGTTTCCTTACAGAAATGGCTCAATTTCTACTTTCCTGCAAGATTTACTTAAAGGATGTTATGATTTCGGGGGAATTTTAATTTTCACCCTGCCTTCTAATATTAATATCCTATCTGCTGATTTATCTGCTCACATTCTAGGATTTTAATTCAATTTTCCTTGTCTTGAAATATTTGATGCTATTAAGCTTTTTTCCCTTATATTCCCCAGGCAGTCCCTTTTAGACGCTTCCTCTTTTGATGGAGGTTTTACCTCCAAGTGGACCATGATGCCATCAGTCTATTGGCTGATTTACTTTTCACCTTTCTTAGTCCGTGCCCTAAATAGCTTTTGGTGGGGAACAGGAACCAGACTGGCCTCAGTTGCATTCCAAGTCACCTTTTCTTCAGACCTAAAGCAGCCACATATGCTGGTCTCTTACTTCAGTTTCCTCTATTCTTAAATTCTTCGACCAGGCTGAATCATTCTCTGTCCCTTTTTGCTAGACTGGAGAAAGGCTGGGTTGAATGTTTCAGGCCAATCCTTTGCTGCCTTTAGGTTCCTAGGAAACTGAATTCTTCCTCCCTGATATCGCCTTCTCTTCCTCAAGTAGATGGTCGGAATTGATGTTCTCCAACTGCTACAACAGGATGATGGAAAGAGGGAAGTGAGTGGGTGTGCTAGAAGAGACTCTGCATTAGGAGAAAAGTTCGAGTCTAAAACACAAGACAGAAGTTATTTTGTGAACCCTACCAGAGCATGGAGGCTGGTGGGGACAAGATGTTGAACAAGAATGATATGGTGTGAATGCATTGGGCTTCTTGCTTTCTTTGCCTGTGAATTCAGCCATATTTGCTTTTCCTTTGGAGCATAATTCATCTTTTGGATTTTTGATTTTATTTTTGAGACTTAGTGAGGACTACAGGAAATGCCAGCTCTGCCATCTTATTGGTCACATGACCCAGAAACAATGGACTGCCAAGACCAGTTTTAAACTGTTCACAAGAGCTGATTGTTAAATTTTCAGCATGAGGATTTATATCTTGGAAATTCATAAATACTACAAATCAGGGCTTGATTTATTGTTCTGTTGACTGTCCTAGATTCTGGTTCTGAAAACTATAGCCTAAGGACCAAAACCTGCCCAGTTTATTTTTTTTTTATGTCTGAGGGAGCTAAGAACAGTTTTTGATCATTTTAAATACAATAAAACTTTGTTTTAAAATGTCTTAGCTCCAAAGGGCCATAGGTGAACAATAGTTTGCCAACTCCTTGTCTAGACAGGATCAAGTGATGGAGAAAGTGTTAATAATGCAGATTAAATTTTAAAGTGTGTTGTGTATAACTTTTTTCAGAGAGTCAGTGATTAAACATTTACCAGCACACTGCTGCCCAGAAGTAATTGTTGTTATCCCAGTTCTAACACTATCTCTGGCCATTGTTCATTATGATCCCCACTTTAAAAAAATGGGGATCCAAATAAATACAGAAGAAAATTGAGCCTAATGAATAGAACACATACAACTAAAGCTGTCTACATCTTTCAGTGCTGTCCAAATAAGCCCTGAAACTGAAGCTCTAGGATGCTGTGAGTGCAGCAAATCTACCCAACTGTACTATATCTGGAACTGGAATTTCAGGGTGGGTCATATTTCTATTCCAAGGGTAGAAGTTGTTCATGAAATGTCTATTTTATCTAATCAGGAAATATTTGCCACCTAAGTGAGTAAATAATATTCCCTAAAAGTATCGTGCTGATGATTGTCAAATAGCTTTATTTCTGATACATTTTGGTGCTGATAAAAGATATGAGTTGATCAGAGAGAGAACTGAAGTCTTCCATCCCCGCAGGTAAAGTACATGAGCAGTGTCATGCCTTGGGATTTGAGAAGAGGGGCCTTTCAGAATTGCTTAGTCCCTGAGTCATATGGTGAAATCTGGAGAGAAGAGAATGAAGAAAGACTTCTTGTCATGTGCTATCAATCCAAAAAGAAATAAAATGTGAGTCAAATTTTCTGGATCAAGACCTCTTTCAGTTATGGAATTTTAGGTTTAGGAATTAAACCTAAATTAGCTCATTTTTCCATTCCCTTGACCAAATCATTTTTAAATGAATCCAGATATATGAAGGTTGGTGGCTCATTGTTTGAAGGTTAGCCATCTGGTGACAGATTTATTTTTGCAGTCATAGGAGCTAAAACTACATTCTAATAAATCAGTGGAGGAGTTATGATCTGTGTCAATTGAGGGAGAACCCAAAAACTGAAATCATAGATCCTTGAAGTATGCTGCTCAGGAGTGAGACTTTCTTTGTTTCTTTCCTTCTTTCTTTTTTCTTTCTTTCTTCCTTTCTTCCATCCTTCCTCTCTTTTTCCTTTCCTTCCTTCCTTTTTCTTTTCCTTCCTTCCTTTTTCTTTTCCTTCCTTCCTTATTCTTTTCCTTCCTTCCTCCCTCCTTTTCTCCCTCTTTCCTTCATTCCTTCCTTCTGCAAACATGAATGTTGTTAATAATAGTGTTAGACGCAGTGCTAAATGGCCAACTTACTAATAAAAGCAAACTCCCTTGGGTCATTAACCTGCTCTGTGCTAGTCCAAAAAGTGGGAATATGTCATGTGACCTTGTAATGCCATGCACCAGCAGATTCCCAAAGGAATGCTACTGTGAACAGCTTTTAGAGTTCAGATTACAAAA
>CM053589.1:26424734-26441288 GCA_028646515.1 Pseudochirops corinnae | reverse complement strand
CTCTGATCATAAATCTGGTTAGAATCACAGAATGTGAGAGTGAGAAGGAGATTTTAGTGCTTAATCAAATCCAACTTCCTCATTTTACAGATGAACAAACTTTGCTCCATCCCAGAGGTCACAGAGCTACTTAATGATAGACCCAGTATCTGAATCGAGGTCTCTTGATTGCCATAAGCAGTCTTTCTTCCACACCCATACTTTCCATTAAAAAAAAAAAACTACCCTACAAAGTCTTCTGGCCCTTAACAAAGTTTAACCCTACATATCCTAGTCAGTGGGATGTTCCCTGACAGTATTCCTTCCTCCATATTTAAAAGAAGAAGGTTCCTTTAAATTTTTGCAAAACAAAATATCTGGGTTTGTATAGTGGTGAGAGAGGAAGTGACCTTTGTTTAAAATATGTAGGGTTTTTTCCTTAAAATTAATGCAGTGCATGCATGCATGTACAGATGCAGTTTTTAGGTCTTTATAACTTTTGTTTTTTAATTCACCAAGAAAATGACAAACTGGCTATTCCCAATTCACATATGGCCATATCCAATCTGTAAGGAGTAAATACTTACAAACACTGTGAAATGATCCTGGGATGATCAATTTCACACAGGGAATAAGGATGGGAAATATTAATTATGAGATTATGATTCAATTTGGGGGAATCTAAGGACAATCTCTAAATTTAGAATGAGGGTGCCATTGAGTGTTAGTAAGCTGTCCTTCACTGTCAGTCATGTCAATATGCATTGAGAACTTAAGATTCATTAAAATTAAGCCTTATGAAAGTAAGAAAAATACAGGCCATTATTAACAGCCAAGTAGACAGAATGGAAATTCCATTTTAAATTCATAACTATGTAGCAGCTCTAACAATGAGTGAGAAAATATATGCAAAAGTGCTTTGAAATATATAAATTACTATATACAGATAAAGGATTATTATTAAGGAATATTATATACAATAATACTTATTTAACTAATAATAATGCAGTAAAAGGGACAAAATCAATAGAAAAAATTTAAAACTGTAGGCAGAAAAAATATACAAGTATATTTAAGCTTTGCCAGAAGAACTAAAGCACAGATAGAAACCTCAAATATGAAAGAAGTTAAGCCATTTAGAGTCTTATAAGGTGGGAGAAGTGAAGAGAATGAGAAGGGAAGCTAGCATGTAAACTTGCTGGACATTTCTTCTGTCATACTGGGAGTAACATCTGCCACATCATTAGGAGAGGAATATTACAACAATAGATTTTTAAATGTACATAGACAATGGTGCTTAATGTTACAAGGAGATGATACCAGATTCACTTACATTTTAAAAATAAAATCACCTGTGCCTTCCATCAGCCAATGTGAAAATACTATATGGACATTTCCTTAAGACAGCTCATTTTGATTTTTTAAGTTCATCAAAATAAGCTTCATTGTATGTTACAATTAGTCCTCCCTAATTATTAAGTGGAAGTATTTAGAATATTGTTAAAATACTGTTTGCTAATGAAATTTTTTGTAACAGCATGTTGTTTTTGGTTTCCACTCTCAGGGAAAGCAAAGTACAAGTGGGACCAATAATTCATGAGCTTGAGAAGATAAAAATATTGGATCCTTAATTGAGGGCCAGAGAAAGATCGTTGGTCTGTACTGATGCTCAGATTTGAATGTATAATTAACTCAACCAACAGTGGAGATGAAGTGACGAGATCACTGAGATGCACAGGTTCAAAATGAGAGAGGAAGTGAACCTGATAGAATCAACCATGAAATGAAAAAGATGGGATCTACACAATCAGGCCACTCTAGGCTGTGGCATATGCTGAATATTGTCATGGACCTAATATAGTCACAATATTTTTCTCTGTTGTGTTATAGGCCCATTTATGCTTCTTTTTTGTGTGGTCTCTTTTCCTTTATAGAGACTATAGGGCACTCATTAATTTATCATTCAACCCTACTATACAATATGGAATCGCACCATATTCATCATCATAACTTCTTCAACTAATATAATTGTATGGGGGGGGGACACATTAGGACACATAGCACAGTTTAGCAAACACCTACACCCCACACACCTGCACCTGCTTGCTCATAGTAGATAGCATGGCCTCACACACAATTTCTGTGGAGATGCTGTGGGATGGGAACAGTCTCCAAAATGTGTTTTGACAATACAAGCTCTTTTAATGAGAGTTACAAGGGAATTTTCTAACCTCAAGTCAGATAACTATCTAAGACCAAGGATCTTGAGCTGACCTGAGGCACAGAGAATTTTTTTAAAAGATTCATATTACTCTGGGGGCATTCTTTTACTTTTTGTTGACTCTCTGGCTAGGTGTGATGACTCATAACCTTAATTCTGCATTCAAAGTGCCATCATGCCCTTATCAAGAAGATGATTTCTGATTCACCTCAAGAGATGAGAACATAGAGCAAAAGACAGCCCTCGAGAGCTAAAATCCAGCAGACAGTAGGAGCATGAAGCTTAGCAATCATGAGACTAATAGAAAATGCCTAGAAGTGTCAATGTGTTGGAGAACAACAGAAAACAAGTGATGTCACCGGAGAATTTCAGTATCTCTATAGCTTTGGTGGTAGGAGTTGAGCCATTCACAAACGTCCCTATACATGTGAACTCATGCACATGTTTTGACCATATGAGTTCCTAGGATTTTAAGCCTCCCTTTGTTTTCCTGGTCATGCCTGCTCTATGTGAGTACACCCTTTTCTCACTGATGGTAGGATAACTTTTGAGAGAATGTACTTGTGTGTGCATGGGGACAGAAGATAAAGGGAAAGTTACAGTTAATTGTTGAGTTTCTTTTTCCTTAAATTGATACCATGGATAGAGCACAGCCTAATTCATTCTCAGAAAATAAGCAAAGATGTTCTAAGGGATCTGACATCTGGAAGGGGTGGTAGTGAATCCTCTACAGTACAATGTGGATATGGACTGATGAAAACCAATTTGACTGGTACTGCCCCAGCCCCCCAGGATGCATGCATGCCAAGGCTAATAAACTCAGAAACTAGTCATTACCCCTCCCACCCCCACTGCCCACCCCTGCTGGATGGGCACGATTAAGTTCCTTACGTTCCTGCTGTGCAATGCTTACTCATTATTAGGCAAAGTAGAAAATGCTCTCGCTACACTGGTCCCAACTATTGCCAGTCAGATCTTTGCCTAAGACTCTATATAAGTTTTAGCGGGACCATCTCTAATCATCCTGATCCATATCCTGCCACTGGACCCAGAAAGTTAGGCTGGTAACTTTGCATAGCTCTCCCTCACTTAAATCCAATTCAGTTGCAAGTCCTGGTATCACCTTCCTGATGTCACGGTCCTCTTCTAGAATGAAGGACAAAAAATAACGACAAAATAAATTTGAACCCCAAGGTTCTCCTGGACTTTGACCAGAGAGAGGATCAAAGTTACTACATAGTTCCAACTCTGGAAGTCACCTCACTGTGTGGGCCAGGAGCACTGGGGACTACACTGATACTCTTCCTGGTGGGCACTGGCTCTTCTCTTCTTCTTCCTTCCTGTGTGACTTTGCTGTTTTTCATCCTAACTCCTTTGCCTTGCAATATATTTCTTAAAGTTGGAAGAACAGCAAGAAGACCAGTAACAAATCATTTGGTAACAGATGCTAAGTGTTGTCAGAAAGAAAAGAAAAATAAAGCCTGCCATAGACAAGTCAGTACATAAACTGGAATTGTAGGTGGGACTGGGGGAGAAGGCAACTTTAATGATGAAACTCATTTCCGCTGTATCAATTTAAGGAAAGAGAAGTTCGCCAATTGTTTAACTACTATAATGACAACTTTCCCTATGTCTTCTGACCCCATCTCTCCCTCACCTCCAACCTCCCACAAAGAATAAAACTCTTGTGTTCCTTAGATGTTTTTTTTAAATGGCTCCTCTGTGTCACTATCCACCAGAGGCTTTCAGCATTTATTAAAACACATAGTACTTGTCTAATTACAAGTAAGTAACTATGTGCTACAAAGAGTTGAGGTTCTTTTAGCATTAATAATACACGCATTTATAAATAGTGACATTAAAGAATATCCCTTGCTGGGCCCCTGTTGCTGTGTGCTGCGACCTTGGAGGCTCACTATCTTGCCTCTTCATAACAACCCTTCTGTTCCCCAGAATACCTTCAATAGAACTGTGCCAAATTTCATACTTCTCCTTTAACCTAATAATCCAGCTTTAAATGTCCATTACAAAGAGGCAGTTTTGTCTCAAGCCATTCATTTGAAGGGTATTTGATGCTCACTTATGAAAAACAACTCTGTTCACATACTCTTTCGTCTCCTCATCTCCCTTCCTATCTGTCTCTCTTAATAAGCCAAGAGTATATGAGATGAGAATTTCTGATTTTTATGTATTCATTTGCTTCCAGCACTCATTCTGTCCCCCAAACTATATGTGGTATTACATGATTAATAGATTACATTAATTATGACATCTCAATCATGGCCCTATGTCTTCAAGTGGGAATTGAGTACGAGTTGATGAACTTGGAAAACACAAATCTCCTCCCCAGATGAAAAATATCCATTTAAGCTAGAAACAGGGAAAAGAAATTATAAATACAAAATGAAAGTATAGATTTGGTTTCACAGATGTAGTTTGTCAATGTTTCCTATAAATTATAAGATTTTCAGGAAATTCATGTTTCTTACTACTTAAAACATTTATTATTCTCTTATACGGGCTCAATATAGAAGAAAAACTAGGTCTGATCAGGGGCATTGGTTTTTCAAGGTAAATAGTGGCCTTCCAATCCTTCCACCTTAAGAAAAGAGAGAAAGAGAAAAATAACATACAATATTCCATCATTTTCTGAAATAAATCGATCAATAAACACTTATTAAGTACCTACTGTATGCCACGCACTGTGCTTAGTGCTGGGAATACCAAAAGACAGTACTGACCCTGAAGGAGGTTACAGTCTAATGGCAAAGATAACATGCAAACAGATACATACAAAGCAAGTCATATAAATGATAGAAAATAATTTTAAAAAGGCAAAGCACTTAAAGTAAGAGGGGCCGCGGAAGGTCTCCTGCAGAAGGCGAGATTTTAGCAGGACTTATGGGAAGTCAGAGAGGTCAGTAGTCCCAGTTGGGAGAGAGAGGGTTCCAAGCACGGGGGACAGCCAGAGAAAATGCCCAGAACTGAGAAATCAAGTATCTTGTTCATGGAGAAGGAAATGGCAACCATCCTAGCATCTTGGCAAGAAAACTCCCCAAATGAAGTCACGAGGAGTCAGACAGAACTGAAACAACTGTACAACAAGAACAACCAAATTCCATCACAAAATTCATACGCTGATGATCTGTTAAGATCTTCACCCTACTCAATAGAGCATTGCTCATACATACTACTCTAACAGCTTGGACGGTCACCATGGCGTATGGAATAGAGAACAGATCACAGAGACAAGAAAATTAGATTCCACTCCCACCTTTGGCACATTCTGGCTGTGTAACCTTGGACAAATTAGTTAATTTCTCAGTGCTGTAGGCCAGGAATTCTCCAAATGGAGTCACAGGGATTCCAGGAGTTCCCAAGATCCTTTCAGGGGGTCTATGGAGTAAATACTATTTTCATAATAATACTAAGATGTTTTACTTTCTAATATGATAAATATCTATAGATATGACTCAAATAAAATAAAGCACTGGCTCTGGAGTCAGGAGTACCTGAGTTCAAATCTGGCCTCAGACACTTAACACTTACTAGCTGTGTGACCTTGAGCAAGTCACTTAACCCCAATTGCCCTCTGGAAAAAGCAAAAAAGAAAAAAATTCTTTGGGATTTCCAATCATTTTTAGGATCACAAAAGGATCCTGAGGTCAAAAATTTTGAGAACTGCCCCCTTAGGCAACTCTCAATGACTTTAAGTTTCAGAGAAGGAGCTGACCTGCATTGCCCTAAAGAGTGCCCTCACCTGGGTTTCCTATGCTAATAAAATCACAGATTTGATCCCTATCCCTATCCCATTCTTACAAGCTTGGTGATAGAATCACAGAGTACACGGATCAGATGAGAGAGATGAATTAAATAATAGGATTGATACCACCAAGTACATGAATAGACGTAAGACATGACAACTGACAACGAGGGTTATTGTTCTGGTTAATGTAGATTAAATTTAAAAGTTTGTTGTTCATCCACTTGTTTTTTTTTTGAAGCATCAGTTGTTAAACCTTTGACAGAAAACCACTAACTCCTAACCCAATGTTCATTCCATTATACTGTACTCTTAGAAGGGAAGATATTTGGATCAGGGAAAACTTCTAGGAAGCTCAAAACAATCATCTCCTCAGCTTCCCCACTTAGATGCTTACCCTCAACCAAATCCTGATACAACCACATCAATCTGTGACTGCCATGAAAGACCAGGATCTTCACAGTTAAATGTATATCTTTTGCAATGGTTTTCTAGCCCCTATGAAAGAGTTTGATCTTAACAGTTTCCCACTCAAATACCCTATCATTTATACTACCTGAATGGGAAAAGGAAATAAAATGTACTTGACCTTTTGAATTTTTTTTTATCAGCGTATTTTATTGTCTGCATGGCAAGGAGATGACTGCTCGGGCTATATTTTGTTTTCTAATAGGTGGTAGCAATGGTTTCAACAATGACTTACAATCACATTTTCATTTGATTTACATGTTTACATTTACAGGGCAATTTTCTGTTGCATGCTGTTCTTTTTATAATCTGGAACGCCACGTAATGTAACATTGCTGTAGATAAGTTATGTTGTTAAATAACCCTTTCCTCCAAAAAAAAGATACTAAAGAAATAAACCTTGAAGGCAGACAGACCGATCCAAAATATATACATATGGATAGGGGTGTGTGTGAATGTGTGTGTGTGTGTTGCCCATTATGCTTAGAAATTAGTTGAAAAGGTAAAGAAGCCAAGACTAGGTATTCTGGGAAACAGCTCTGCCAACCAGTAGCAAGAGCTGGTAGGAAGTAAAATCCCTGCCAGTGATTAAAGCAAGTTCAACCTGAAAGTCTAAAGGAGTGGTTTGGGAATGGATGTGAATGGTGATATCAACAGGTTAGTTATAGTAAACCTGCTTTTACAGCAGGGCTTTCCAAGATTGAGGAAAACTAATGTGATGAGTACATCCAGCCAGAACTTTGGGGAAAAAAATGAAGAAATAGCCTGAGGGAAATCTCAGGGTCATACCTGTTCAGGTGTGCTCAGATAGGCACTGAAAATAAGACTACTGGGGTTCTGCTAGGAGGTTAGATCTTTAAAGGAGTCCCTACTCCCAAGTTCCCTTGGGCAACTAGTTGGTGCACTGGGCCTGAAGTCAGGAAGATTTGAGTTCAAATTTAGCCTCAGATGCATATTAGCTGTGTCATCCTGGTCAAGTCACTTAACTGAAATGAGACAATATTTGTAAAATGCTTAGCACAGAGCCTGGTACATAGTAGGTGCTCAGTAAATAAATGCTTGTTTCTTTCCTCCTTCCTTCCTTCCTTCTCTTTTTCCTTCTTTCCTTTCTTTTCTGCTTTCTTTCCTTTCTTCCTTCCCTCTCTCCCTTCTTCCTTTCTTCCCCCCTCTTTTCCTCTCTTCCTTCTTTTCCTCCCTCTCTCCTTTCTTTCCTCCTTCCTTCCCTTCCATCCTTCTCTCCTTTTTATCCTTGTTTCTTTTCTTCCTTTTGTCCTTTCCTTCCTTTCTACCTTCCTTCCTTCCTCCACCATTCTTTCAACCTCTAAGTGATGCAGTGAAAAGAGGGGTGCATTTGGAGTCAGAAACCCATAGCACCTTGTAAAAGTTAGTCACTTAACCCCCAATCAGTTTCCTAATCTGTAAAATGGGGATGGGGGGAGGTAGAGGTTGGATTTGAATCCATATCATATGAGTATTGGTTGAAAGAACTAGAGATATTTAGCCTGGAGAAAGAAGATTGGGAGGGGAGGGGTATGATAGCTATATTCAACTATTTGAAGGGAGGGTCTATCACACGGAAAGGGATTGTTTGTATTCTGTTTGGTCCCAGAGGATGGTACCAGAAACCATGGTTGGAAGCTTCAAAGAAGTTCATTAAGGCTGGAGGCTGCAAAAACATTCCTAACAATTAGTGCTATCCAAAAGTGAAAAGGGCTCCCTTGAGAGATAATCAGTTATCTCCCCATAGGATGTCTTTAGCCTTCAAGTAAAGATTGGATGGTGACTTCTTAGAACTCTTCCAAATATACCTTCTGTGGCTTGAAATTCTCTGATTTTAGGACCACTAAGGTTCCTCCCAGTTCTAAATTTATGGTCCTAAAATCTCAACAATGGCAACAGGAGAATAAAATACATATACAGAGATCTCTTTGAAAACAATAACAATCAGGCTTAACCCCAAAGAAGAGAGAAGAAACTGTATTTTCTTCCATTTTGCAGAGGTAAATCAACCAACCAATCAACAATAATTTATTAAGCACCTAGTATGCGCCAGGTTGGTAGCTAGGCGGCACAGTGTATGTCACACCAGACCTGAAGTCAGGAAGACCTGAGTTCAAATCTTCCTCCACACTAGCTAGGCAAGTCACTTAACCTGTTTGCCTCAGTTTTCTCAACTGAAAATGAGCTGGAGAAGGAAATGTCAAACCACTCCAGTATCTTTGCCAAGAAAAGTCCAAAATGGGGTATCAAAGAGGCAGATATGACTGAAATGACTGAATAACAAAAATGTTCAAGTAAGGCTAGAAAGACAGGTTAGATCGAGGTTGTAAATGACTGCAAATGCCAGACAGAAGAGTTTATATTTTTATCCTAAGGATAAAGGGGAGCACTTGGAGTATACTAGCTAGAGGAGTGACCTGGTCAGACATGCTTTAGGAAAATCAGTTTGGCAGATTTGTGAAAAGTGAGACTTGAGGAGCACATTTAGGAGGCTATTGCAATACTCCAAGCTAGGGTTGATAAGAGCCTAAAATATTATGGGAGCTGAAAGAAGGGGACAGATTCAAGAGACGCTGTGGAGGTAGAAACAGGATTTGGTAACTAAATGGATATGTGGGATAAGTGAGTGTGATGCAAGGATAACATCAAGATTGGAAGCCTAGTAACTATAAGGATCATGATGCCCTTCACAGAAAACAGAAAGTTCACAAGAGGGGTGAGGTTTAGGGAGAAAATTATCAAGTTCAGTTTTAGACACATTGAACTTGGGACATTCATTCTAAAATTTCCAGCAGGCAATTGGTGATACAGATCTGAAGTACAGGAGAGAAAAAAGGGCTAGAAATGTAGATCTGAGTGTCATTATTATAGAAACCTAGAGAGTATAGAGAGAGAAGGCTCAGGATAAACATTTGGGGTATATCCATGGCATATTATAATGGTAATCTAGTCAAGGAGACTGAGGAGAGGTCAAATAAGTAACAGAAGACCCAAGAAAACCCACAAAAAAGACAATATCCAGGAAAAGAGGGTGATCACTAGTGATGAATACTAGCAAAAGGTCAAAAATGACAAAAAGTCATCAGGATGCCAGTTAAAGGATCATCAATGACTTGGGATAGGGCAGTTTCTGTCGAGTATTGAGGTCAGAGGCCAGATTATAGAGGATTTAGAAGTAAGTGAAAAGAGAGTAAATATAAATGTAGACATTTTCTTTCCTGTAGTTTGATTGAGAAAATCCTGCTTCTGATACTAGTTGTCTGTGGAAGCACAATGGCTAGAGCTCTGGACTGGAATTAGGAAGACCTACGTTCAAATCCACCTTCAATATTTTTTTGCAAATGATATCCAGAAATGCCTCCAGAGTGAATTAAAATAAATTTAGAAATTTAGAAAAAATTCACAATATAAAATATATCCATATAAATCATGAGTTTTTGTGTATATTATTTGAAAAAGAAAAAGATACAGAAAGAGGAATTATTCTATTCAAAATAACTATAGATTTATAAAATATTTTATATTCCACCTGCCAAGATGCATAGTGACTATATAAATCATTACAATGCATTTTATTATAGAAATATAGGCCTAAATAGAGAAATATTCATTACCTATGGGTAGATCTTATCCATATAATAAAAATGGCAATGCTATCTAAATTAATCTATTTATCCAAAGCTATATCTATAGCCAGAAATAAAGCAATGATATAATGCATCTGGAAATAAAAGAAAAAAACAGGCCAAAAATTTCAAGAGAAATAATTTTTTTTAAGTGAGAGAGTTTATCCAAAACATAAGCTAAGTAATCATTAAAATGATTTGGATTAAAAAATAGGTCAATCAGTGGGACAGATTAGGTATACAATGTACAGAAACAAACTGGCAGAATAATCAATTAACCCAAAGACTTCAACTGATAGAACAAGGATTCATTATTCAACAAAAAATAAAGAGAAAATTATAAAGTAATCTGACAGAAATAAGATATCCAAGTAAATCTTACATCGTGCAACAAGATAAACTGAAAACAGATACAAAACATGCTGTCCCAAGAACATTGAAGGAGCTAAAAGGAAATTACCCTTTTGATCTGTGCGTAAGAGAAGATTTTATGATGCAACATGGAATAGAGAAGATCATAGAATATAAAACAGGCAATTTTTACTACTTAAAATTTAAAAGTTTTTGCACAAACAAACCAATGTAATTAAAAATAGAAGGAAAATGGTTAACTGAAGGGGAGATCTTTGCAATGAATTTGTCTGGTAAAATTCTCCTTTCTAAGACATTTAAGGAACTAATTTACATCAATGAAAATAAAAGTCATTTCCCAATAGGTAACAGTCAAAGAATATGAGCAAGTAGTTTTCAAAGGAAGAAATATAAACTATGTAAATATGAAAGACTCCAAACAAGATATAAGTTAATGGCTCTAAATCACCAAAAATTATAAAAACATGAATTAAAGCTCGTCTAGAAGTTCTACCTCCCTCGTACTGACAAAGACAATAAAGATGAAAAATTATAAATGTTGGTGGAACTGTGGAAAAACAGGCACATTGATGCCCTGTTAATAGAGCTGTGAATTGGCCAACATTTAGAACTATGCACAAAAAAACAAATCACTAAATGATGCCTTCCTTTTGACCCAGCCATATCAATTATTAAGCTTATCCAGAGACTAGAGAAAGAGAAAAAAACCCATATGTATAAAAAAAATTTTTATAAATATAATTTTATATCTTAACTATCAGATTTATGGATAGGCAAACAATTTACAAATAAACAAGAGATAGAGAGCAATGTAAGGTGTAAAATAGATAATTTTGATTACATTAAATTTAAAAGTTTCTGTACAAATAAGCGACAAATGGAGGGGATGTGCAAAAATTGGTACACTAATTTACTGTTGGTGGAATGGTGAAATGATTCATCCATTTTGGAGAACAATCTGGGATTATGCCCAAAGAGTTATTAAATTACCCTTTGACTCAGCAATACAACCACTACTAGGTCTATTTCCAAAGATGACTACGGGAAAAAAAAAAAGAAAGAAAGAAATTACATGTTCCAAAATATTTATAGTAGGCTTCTTCATGGTGGCAAAGAACTGGAAATTATGAGGATGCCCATCATTTGGGGAATGGCTAAACAAGGTGTGGTATATGATTGTGATGGAATACTGTTGTGCTATGAGAAATGATGGGTTTGATGATCTTAGAAAAACATGGAGAATCTTGCACAAAATAATGAAGAATGAAATGAGCAGAACCGTGAGAATGTTGTATACAGTAACAATGATATTGTTTTGAGAACAACTTTGAGTAAGTAAGTCATTTTTACTATTATAAATACCCAAATTAGCTGCAAAGGAAATATGAAGGAAGACACTACCTGCATCCTGAAAATGCACTGATAAACAGAAGATAAATAGAACACAGACACACATGTGCATGCACACACACATGCATATTATATATTTGTGTCTAATGGTAGTCATCTCTAGGGCAGGGGGTGGGGAGAAAAAAAAGTTATGTGACAACTTTACTATACATTTTAAAAGAATAGCAAGCTGTACATAATAGATTCACAGTTTCATGTACAATCATCTTTTTTTTAATTCTACTATGTTATGGAAATGTTTTTTTTAATTAAATTCAGAGTAAAATAAACAAAAATTTTAAAATGTTTATAGTATTTCTCTTCATAATAGGAAAAATCATAACTAAGAAGATCTTCATCAGCTGGGAAATAGATAAGCAAATTATGGCATATGAGTGTAATGACATATTTTTGTGCCTTAAGAAACTATGAAATTACAATTTTAGAGGAAACTGAGAAGGATTTGTATGAACTAGTGCATGATGAAATGAGTTGAATTAGAAGAACAATTTCTATAACATCAGCAATATCATAAAGAAATTCACTATTGAAAGGCTTAAGATCTCTGATCATTGCAAAGAACAAAAACCATGATTCTAGGGTTGAAGATGTAAATCCCATGTCCTGATAGAGAAGTGATGGATTGAAAATGTGGAATGTCATACATTTTTGGACATGGACAATGTGGACATTTCTTTTGAATATACATGTTTGTAATGGATTCTGTTTTTCTTTTGTTCTCAGGAAGGGTAGTCAGGGAAGGGAGGGATGAGAAAATAAGAAGGCAGGTTTTTGCTGATTGAAACAAATAAAATACATTTTAATAAACAACCATAACAGAGATTGCTCTAAATCAGTAATAATAAGAAAAATGCAAATCAAAACAATTCTGAGGTTTAATCACACACCCAACAAATTGGAAAAAATGACAATAGGTGAGAATACTCAGTGTTGGAGGAATTGTGGAAAGACAAACATGCTAATACACTGCTGATAGAGCTCTGAATTGGTCCAACTATTCTGGAATTAGAAATTTAGAAAATGATACTTAAAAAAAAATATGGCTAAAATTTTCATATCTTTTGTCCTTGAGATAACACTTCTAGTCAAAAAGCACAAGGAGGTAACAGACAAAAAAGAAAAGTCCGATAAATGCTAAATCATTCATAGCAGTGTGTGTGTGTGTGTGTGTGTGTGTGTGTGTGTGTGTGTGTGTGTGCGTGCGTATGTATATAGAAACAGAGAACTAGAGGGGTTGCCATAGGGAAAAATAGAAAAGGAAAAGAACAGACTGTGATGCAGAAGCAACTCCTAAGCTAGGAAGAGGATAGGAAGAGAAGATGGGCTTGCCCTACAGCAAGAGCGAGGGATGACAGGTAAACAGCTAGTGTTCCACTGTTACTCTTATGATATTTGGATAAAATGAGGAAGGCTTCCAGGCAGATTTCCTATAAGGAACATCTGGGAGAATTCAGACAAGGATTCACACAGGATGGGCAAATATGAATAAGTTGTGATCTGTGTCCTTGAAGGGGACTCAAATCAAGGACCTTGAATAGGTCCATTTGAGCACTGAGAGCCAATATTCATCAAAAGTCGGGCCTTTAATCTGGGTATCTCTGAATCAGAAGAAGACATTTTTCACACTATGCTATGCTAGTCTCTCTTTCCAGATGCCAAAATGGTCTTCCCAATATTCCATCATCACCTGACACCTGGACTCAGTCCATTCTCCATTTAGCTGTCCAAGTGATCTTCCTAAAGTATAGGCCCGATCAAGTGTATGCCCCCAGTTCTATTCAATAAACTCCTGAGGCTTCCTATTACCTCCAGAATCAAATATGGATTCCTCTATTTGGTTCTTAAAGTCCTTTGTAACCTGGCCCCTTCCTCCCTTTATGGTTTTCTTACACCTTCCCCCTTTTTCCTCATCCCCCATTTCTCTGCGATTCAGGGACTTTAGCATCCTTGCTGTACCTGAAACAAAACTCTCCATCTTCCAACTCTGGACATTTTCACTGGCCCCATGCCTGGAATTCCCCCACTCCTTATTGCCACCTCTTGGCTTCCTTTAAGTTCCAATTAAAAACCTTCTATAAGAAGCCTTTCCCAAATCTCCTTAATGCTAGTGCTTTCCCTCTGTGATCATCTCCAGTTTATCCTGTGTACGGTTTGTTTCTACATAATTATTTGCATGTTGTCTCCCCTATTAGGCTGTGAGCTCCTAGGGATCAGGGACTGTTATTTGTCTTTGTATCCACAGTGCTATGTGCCTGGTACACAGTAGGCACTTAATGAATGCCTATTACATGATGACTTTCTAAGGTCTAGGTCTGACTGTGTTACTCTACTGCTCAAAAATCTTTAATAGCATCTCTATTAACTCTCACATAAAATATAACCTCTTCAACTTGGAATTTAAAGCCTTTCACCCTATGAATCCAGCCTGCGTTTTAAGCCTTGTTTTCAATTTCCATCCCCCACTACATTCTACATTGATCAAACGGAGATTATTAGCTGTTCCTTGAATTTGGGGTCCCCAATCTCATCCCCATCTTCTTGTCTAGGTGATTACTCACGTCTAGAATGGTCTCCCTCACTAACCTCTTACAATTCTTCTCAAGTGCCATTTTCTCTGGAAAACCTTTTCTAGTCCCCCTAGTTGTCACTCCTCTCTCTTCTCAGATTGCATTATATTTACTTATTTCAGTAAGTGTTGTATTCTTCTAGTAGAGGGGAAGCTCCTTGAGGGCAGGGAGAATTTCATTTTTGTCTCTGTGTATCCAGCATCTAGCCTTGAACATAGTAGGCTCTCAACAATTTTGTTTTGAATGGAACTGAATTGGGTACACAAAGGGAGTATGCAAGATGATGTTTTCTGCTCTCTCTACTACTAATCGAAAAATGGAAATATAAATGAGTATTTCTATAGAGGCCAGAGGCTGAGTACTGGGAAAGGTTCACATAGTTATAAAGATTTATAAAGCCTACAGTAGAGTAAAAGCTGAAGTCATTTCTAGTTGTTAAAAAGAAAATTGGAAGGGAACATCTTTTCCTTGGCTAACTGATTTGGGAACCTGAGACTAACCATTTCTTTAGTGACTGTTTCACTAATGCTATTAACTGAAAACCACGTACATTCCTCTGTGAAACCCTCATACAAAGGCTTCGTTTTCCAAGACAACAAAATTAATAAATGCATCTCCTAGATGGTGACATAGAAGCAGGAAAACTCCATTTAGCACCAGGGCGGCCCCGAACAACAGCAGCTGGAGCATGTGGGAGAGTGTATCACCAGCAGCAGTGGCACTTTCCAGAATTATCAACCAATAAATGCCACAGGTGAAATAAAAGGTCAGTGTGGCCTTTGGGAACAGGGGGACTGAGAGTGCAATCCGGCCTCTGCCCCCTGAAGTGAGAAGCAGCTCAGGCACGGCAGCTGTGCAGCCACTTCCATGTGGCTGCTTCAGAGATCCTGGTCTGTAGATCATAGGGGGGCCAAGCAACCATTCTGAGGGATAATCACTCTTGTTTTAACCTGCTTGGATCTGGATCGCTGTCTTGGGTGGAGGTCCTGCAGTGTGTGACCAGGTGCCAGAGCTTGTGGAGGCTTCTGAGAGGGCACTCAACTAATAGCTCTGGCAGCTGTGAAAACCTCAGTGATTTGGGACAAAGGTCTCCTCTCTGGAAGCCGAGTTCTACTGTGGCAAAGAGCTCAAAAGTCAAGTAATTTAGTGGCAACATGAGCAAGTAAAGGAAGCAAAGCAAACACAGCAGTCCAACTTTAGATTCCTTTTTTGGGTACAAAAAGGAACAAAGCCTGGATCAGGAGGAAGACAATGAAGTCAGAACTCCTGTACCAAAAGCTTCCAAGAAAAATATGAACTGATTACAGGCCACAGAGGAGCTTAAGAAAGATTTTGAAAACCAAATAAGAGAAGTGGAAGAAAAATTGGGAAGAGAAATGAGAAAAATGCAAGAAAATCATGAAAAGAGAGTCAACAACCTGACTGAAGAAAATAACACCTTAAAAAATAGACTAACTCAAATGACAGAAGAGGGCCAAAAAGCCAATAAGGAGAAGAATGCCTTAAAAAGCCAAATTTTCCAGATGGAAAAAGAACTTCAAAAGCTCACTGAAGAGAATAATTCCTTCAGAATTAGATTGGAGCAAATGGAGCCAATGACTTTATGAGAAATCAATATATTATTAAACAGATACAAACAAATGAAAAAATAGAAGGACCTGAAAGCCATAATCAAAAAAAGTAACTAGAAATCATCCTTCAAGAAATTCTCAAGGAAAATTGCCCTGAAGTTTTAGAACCAGAGGGCAAAATAGAAAATGAAAGAATTCACTAATTATCTCTTGAAAAAGATCCCCAAAAGAAAACTCCTAGGAATATTATAGCCAGGTTCCGGAGTTCCCAGATCAAGGAGAAAATATTGCAAGCAGCCAAGAAGAAACTATTTGAATATTGTGGAAACACAATCAGGATAACACAGGATCTGGCAGCTTCAACACTGAGGGATCGAAGGACTTGGAATATTATATTCTGGAGCTCAAAGGGGCTGGGATTAAAACCAAGAATCACCTACCCAGCAAAACTGAGTATAATGTTTCAGGGGAAAATATGGTCATTCAATGAAATAGAGGACTTTCAAGTATTCTTGATGAAAAAACCAGAGTTGAATAGAAAATTTGACATTCAGATACAAGAAGCAAGAGAAGCATG
>CM053589.1:26405856-26424234 GCA_028646515.1 Pseudochirops corinnae | reverse complement strand
ACAAGAAGCAAGAGAAGCATGAGAAGGTAAACAGAGAAAAGAAATTATAAGGAACTTATCAAAGTTGAAATATTTACATGCCAATATGGAAAAATGATAATTGTAACTTATGAGACTTTTCTCAGTATGAGGATAGTTGAAGGGAATATAAATGTGTATATATGTATACATACATATATATGTCTATATAGGAGGGTATATGGAAGTATGAATACATATGTGAGTGTGTGTATATATGTGTACAGGTATACATAGGGTACAGGATCAATTGAATAGGAAGGGATGATATTTAAAAGGTTGAACTGAGAGGTGAGAGAGGAATATAATGAGAAGAGATGGGGAGAAAGAATGGGGTAATTTATTTCACATAGAAGAGGCAAGGGATAACTGTTACAATAGGGGGGAAGAACAGGAAGGCAAAAGGGAATGGGTCAATCTTACTCTCATTGAATTTGGCTTAGGGAGGGAATGATATACACCAAATAGGATATCTCACCCTACAAGAAAATAGGGGGGAAGGGGATGAGAGAGGGGATGATGGAGGGGAGTGCAGTTTAGGGGCAGAGAGTAGTTAGAAGCACACACTTTTGAAAAGGGACAGGGTCAAAGTAGAGAATAGAACAAGTAGGGGGCAGGATAGGATGGAGGAAATATAGTCAGTCATTCACAATATATCCACTATGGAAATGTTTTGCGTAGCTACACAAGTACAAGCTATATTGAATTGCTTATCTTCCCAGTGGGGTTGAGTGAGGAGAGAAGACAGCAAAAAAATCTGGAACTCAAAGTTTTAAAAAAACAGATGTTTAAAAAAAATTTGTTTTTTACATGCAACTGGGAAATAAGATATACAGGCACTGAGGTACAGAAATCCACCTTGCCCTACTAGAAAATTAGAGGGGGCATGGGGGAGGATAGAAGAGAGAGCAGATTGGGGGAAGGGGTATTCACTGGGATTGCTTTCTTGGTGTGGTGGGTAGGGGAAAGACAGGGAGAAAATTTGTAACTCAAAATCTTGTGGAAATGAATGATGTAAACTAAAAATAAACATTAAATTTAATTTAAAAATTTTAATTTAATAAATATATCTACTGCATGCAGAATACTATGCTAGACACTGGGAGAGCTAAGAAGGTTAGCTAAGACATCTTCCCTGCACTAATGGAACCCCATGGTTTAGTGGGAAGAAAAAATACATATGTAAAAAACAAAAGAAATTGTCTGGGAAATAAACAAAAAAGAAAGAAAGCTTGCTTTTTTTTTTCCAATGCCTCATTCCTTCCTTTCCTTTATTGCTTTTTTTTTTCCTTTGTTCCCTTTTGATTCAGTTTAATTATAGATTTGAAGAAGTTACCATCATGCCTAATGAATCTACCCTACTACAATTCATTGGTACCAAAACAAAGTAGTGAAAGGAGATACAGTAAGAATGAGGGCAACAATAGTAACAAGGCTACCTCTGATTTCCAGGTACTCCTAATCCCAAGGCACAATGGGACATCAGGGAAGCCAGGAAGCAATTTAGCTCTGCTCAAGACTAAAGAAAAAGTCAAGTGAATCATAAACTCAGGAGCTACTTCATGTTATATGCAGGAATAAATAAATCACTCAGGAACCAAAAACTCTGAATACGTCCATCATAAATAAGCCAAAATCCATGATCTTCATGAATCCACTGATCATAAGCAAGCCAAACTGTAATGCCTCTTAGGGTTATTATCATTTCTTCTGATACCTAATTAATATACCAGTTATCATAGCTATTTCTGTGAATATGTCTCTTTTCAGAGAAGGGGTCAAATGTGATTAGCCTACCTCCAAATCACTAAATGCTAGAAATGGAAGAAGCGTTGGTGATTATCTAGTACAACTTTCTTAGTTTACAAATGAGAAAACTGAAGGAGGTCATGAAAGGTTAAATGCTTTGTCTAAGGTCTCACAGGTAATAAATAGTAAAGCCAAGATCTGAGCCCGGTCTTCTGCTTTCAAGTTCATTAGTCTTTTCATTACATTTTAATAACCTAGCAGTACATTTGTTTAACATGCATTTATTAAATGCCAGCATTTTAAGTTCTCCCAACTACCTCCCATCAATTAACTAAAGCTATTTACTAGGCCCAGGCTATGTGAAAGGCAGGCAAAGTAATCTGCAATCAGAACTATGGGAGAAAACAATTTCTGTCCTCAGGGAGCTTCTAGTCTTATGTGGATGATGATGTATACAATACAAAGCAGTATTGTTGGGTACCAAATGAAGAGGCAACATGACCAAATGTAAAGAGCAGTATAGCCTTGGAATTAAGGAGATCTGAGTTCTAATCTTGACCTGCCAGTAATCAGCTGGGTGACCTTGTGGAGTCACTTCACACTCTGGACCCCTTATTTGCAAACCGATGAGGCTGGACTAAATTATGTGTAAGGTCCCCTATGGCTCTAAACTAGGAGTGGGGAACCTGTGGCCTCAAGGCCACAGGGCCACACTTGAGGACCTAGAGGGCCACATGTGGCCTCGAGGATGCAGGCTCCCCACCCTTATTCTAAACTCTTATGGTTCTGCTTCAAAGAGAAAGTGGTATGACAAGTGCCAACTTACTCTCAATTTCTTCATCTATAAAATGAGAGTAATATTCTTTGCACTACCTAACTCTCCGGGTTATTGTGAAGATCAAATGAGATAACAGAGTACAGATAACAGAGCACAACTCCAAGACGTCCCTTCCAGGATAAGCTCATCACTTCCAAACTTACCACCATGCCGCTAACTCAAGCCATGATTGATACAACTTCCCTTGGCATGGGGCTGGAAGACAGAGTCTCAAACTGCTCTCAATGATTTCCTTGATAGAAGGCAGAAACTCAACTTTCAGCTCATTCCACTTTGCATCTGCTGCTGTGCCTAGTTTCAACTGCACAAAACAAGACTTCCCCACTCCAGGTACCCCTTGGTGTCCTGCCTCCCTCCCCCTACTTTCCTACTTCCTTTTGTGTGTTGTCTCCCCTTTTAGACTAGAAGCTCCTTGAGGGCAGGGACTGTCTTTCTTTTTTATGGATTGTAAATCCAGAAATTAACACAGTGCTTGGCAAATGTTTGTAGAATATTGGGTACATTGCAATCCATCAAATCCATCTAAACACAAGGTTAAATGTTTTGGATCAGACCTGTGATTTCATTGATATGGGCAGCTCCTGGTAAGGAAACTCCCTCTACTCAAGAAGACTGGCCTCCTCTGTAATTTATAGTCTCAAAGAGTTGACTTAGGGCAGTGATGTCAAACTCAGATAGAAAGGGGAACAAACTATCTACGCCTAAAGATTCCTGCAGGTCACATATTGACTTAATTTTGAAATTATTGTTAATTATTGTTATTTAAAATATTTAAAAGTTATTGTTAATTAAAATTTTAAAATGTTTGTTGTTGTTGTTCAGTCATTTTCAGTCATGCCCAACATTTCATGACCCCACTGGGGGTTTTCCTGGGTAAAGATACTAGAGTGGTTTGCCATTCCTTCTCCAACTCATTTTACTGATAAGGAAACTGAGGCAAACAGGGTTAAGTGACTTGCCCAGTTTCACATAACTAAGTAAGTATGTGAGGTTGGATTTGAACTCACAAAGAAGAGTCTTCCTGACTCCAGGCCTGATACTCTATTCACTGTGCCACCTAGCTGCCTAATGTAATTTATTGTATTTTTACTTATTTTGTTAAATATTTCACAATTACATTTTAATCTGGATTGGGCTGCACTGTGACCTGTGGCAGTCTTTGCCACCTCTGGCCAAGGGCACCAAAATATTTAAGTGTCTTGCCCAGGATCATCCATTAAGTACGTGCCAGTGTGTGTGTACCTGATCACAAAGTCAGTCCTCTATAGACTTTACCATGGCTGCCCCTAAGTTACTATTATTAGTCAATTCCCCAAACCTTCCAATGCTTACGACAAACATTCTAAATGTTCCTTTCTACCGCTCTATTCCAACTATAATGACATACACACATATATACATGAATTACATTCTTAGTCACATGGCTTTCTTTTTATTCCTCCCTAAATCTCCTCCAGAAGTTAGTCCTGCCTTAAAAAAAAAATCCGGTCTTTAGAATGATTATCGGAAAAGAGAATGGTGAGGAGTGAAGCTGCCAAGGATATTTACAGAGTTCCAGAGGATTTTCCAATGAGGAGGGGCTTGTTTGAAGAGCACCGGGGAATTCTGGCCGTCAGAGCAGTGTGTTTTTAGATGTGACCTTCACAGAGAAGGGACAGGCATATCAAATGTATTCCCCCTTCTGAGATTCCCTCTCCCCTCTGACTTCCCTAAAAATAGCATCATCTCACTGCACATGGCATGTAACAGTGGATGGTGATTCTTGCTAAGCATGTCAAGTGTAACATTTAGCCAACAACATGGCAGTCTTTGAAGTCCAAATATCTTTTTTTTTTTTCCACAAAGATGACAGAGAAGAGCATTCTGGGGAAATGAAAGAAATACCCTCTACACACTTACGCATAGACTAGGCAAACCTTTTCAAGTTTTGCTTGCTCCCCAAGACACCTCCTCAGCCTTGCTTTCGGAAGCAAAGCCTGCCATTCCAACAGATTACCAATCTGGAGCTAAAAACACATCACTCAGCTAGAGCTGAAATCCCCAGGGACCTTCCTCTTGGCTACCATCAGAGGTGTCAGCCATGAAGCAGGGACCAGTGAAAGCCACAGAACTTTAAAGAAAAAAAAAAAGTATTTCTAACATTACTAGAGCATGTGAAGTCATTCAGCTGTCTCTATGATCTTTTTTGCCTTGTGAATTGAGACCACATGGCAAAAGAGCTTATTTCTCTTCTATGTTAGGCCTCTCACTGAAAAAAAATTTGGACATGATTTGTCTGCATTTGGCTAGTAAGAAAGAGCACCTCTGTTAACAGATATAGTTAACTTGAGATATGCTGAATCATTAGTGCTGGCAAGCCAGCTCTTCCCTTTCATCTGCTATAATAAATTTGTATGAATTCTAGGAATTGGGTAGCTTTTAAAGGAAAGAAGTGAGCTGTGGTTTTCTCCTAATCATGCCTCCCAGACACTGGGTGTAATAACATTACATCAAGTTGTGTTACGACTTGTCACAACGAATGCTAACTTTGAGTGACAGGCTTGGGCAGGCCCAAGCAAACCCTAGGAGGCTGAGCTCAGCACATAATGCATTTAATGCAAATCTGGCACATGGCAGACCATGACTGGGGCGCTAGATTCAATAAGTTATTCCAGAGTTAATCTCTTTATTTCATCCCTCAATGGAAGAACCCAAAGTGTCATGGGATATCTGAGGTTAAAAAAAAGGAAGAAGAGTTGGGAACAAAAGAGGAGAGAACCAAGACAGACCATTTATGCAACCTTTTATAGACATCAAGGATTTAGTGACAGATTCCAACGATGTATCTGGCCCATGGGGCCAGGTGATGACGATGGCGGTGGTACCAGTGATGATGACAGCAAGGAACAGCAATGTAATGATAACAGCTAAGATCCCAGGTGTCCTGGAAGGAGCATCGGCTCTGGATTAGGAGGACCTTGAAGTCTTGCCTCTGACACATGCTACCTCGGTGACCATGGGAAAGTAACTCCTTAGGTGACTTATCCAAGGTCACACAGGGAGTCTCATCTTTTGCTTGATTCTTTGACCCATTGTGGGAATTATTAAAAACAGCCCACAACCTATTATTTGCAACTGGGTTTAAAAAAAATGCAATTCTCTCGTCTGTAAAATGAATGGACAATAAAATGAGATGTTGGATGAGATCCCACAGATAACAGTGATGGCAACGCTAACAAGAACCGCGACAAAAACCTCGGTAAAGATAACAAAGACAAAGACAACAATAATAATGTCCTCACTATCAAGAGCAAAAAACCAACCACTTCCAAAGACACAAATGTTTATAGCTGGGACAAGCAGTCAGAGCAAGGAGCTCAGACCAAACTTTACTTGGAAAAGGGTGAGTTGCTGTCGTGTAGATTCCTGTTTTAATTATTCCTGCCAAGGAAGTTTTGTACTCAGTTGTTCTTATGCTGCTGCAGAACTGCAACAGCTGCTATAAGCACTCTCTAACTTTTGGCAATCTGGGGCAAGGCCCCACATACTCCGCCCTCTGATAAGATCTGACATTCATATAGTATTTTAAGGTCAAAGGGTTATGATAAATTTAGAAGTGGCAGGAATTTTAAAATTGATCAACTATACAGCCATTATTTTAAAGATGAGGAATCTGAAGCCCAGAAAAATTAAATGTTAAAATTAAATTTTTAATTTTAATTTTTTAATTTAAAAAATTTAATTTAAAAAATTAAAATGTTTAATTTAAAATTAAAATGAAATTAAATGTTAAAATTAAAAATTAAATTAAATACAGGATCACATAGGTAGCAAATAGAATAGCTAGGATTTAAATCCTGGTCTCTTGATTCCAAATCTAGGACTCCTTCCACTATACTACGCTGCTTTGCAAAATACTTTATGTCTGTTACCTCTTTTTAGTCTCACAGTAGTCTGGTGAAGCAAACTCTACAAATATTAGTATACCCATTTCGCATTTGAAGAAACTGAGGGTCAGAGACATTAATCACTTGCCATGATCAAATAGTTAATAATTTTAATAGTTAATAGTTAATTAGTTGAGTTAATAAGTTGAGGATCTTGGCTTCAGAAAGTGAAGTTAGAAATACACAAAACCGTTTTCTTTTTTATCCTTAGAAAAAAAAACTATAGAAGCCTAGTGGGTTAACAAGAAATTTACCTTTTAGGCCCATGGTACTCTGATTTAGGTCTCTGGCTTTTCCAATGTGTGTTTCCCCTGCACACTCTATGGGTCTCTACATTTTGGTATCCTAGATTTATTTAATCATAAGAGACCTTAGGAGTCACTAATCCAACCTGCCTTACCTCGCAAACAAAGAAGGTAGGTCTCAGAGAGGTTAGTGATTTCTCCAGGGTCACACAGCATCTTTTGCCTGACTTCTTGAACCCACTGTGGAAATGGTGAAAAATGGCACTTGATGGTTTATTTGCATTTGAATTTTGCGGAAATGAAATTTAGTAGGAAGTAGTAGGATATGATTTTTTTGCCATTGAGGACTGATTAGTTGACAGAAATAAACTAATAATGGCACAAAACCAAGTGCTTAAATTTAAGGCTTTTAAAGTAATTAAGTGCATGCACATTGCAGGAGGTCATGTTTTTCAGTGGCGTAATAATGTGACAGTATTTACAGACTAGCATTGACTTTCCTTTAATGACTTCTCTAACGGGATCATTTTCTTCAGGATAATCACCGGCTGATTTATTTTTGTGTTCCATCTTCCCCCTTGTTTTGGCAGCCTTGAGTGACAGCACTGTTCCCTACTTGTCATTATGACTCCAAGGCGGCAGAGATGGGGATTTTGTTTGTTTAGTTAACAAAAAAAAAAAAAAACAACCCAGCTCATTTCAAAAGCACACATGGAAGGCAGTGGGGCCATGTTGGTTAAATCCTGGTTTTTTTGTACTTGCTGAACACTACTGGGGATTGGAGTACTCAGAAAAGAGAACTGGCAGGTCAGACCACACTCACTCCTTCTCTGAATTATTATTTTACACCATGTTACTGCCCCTGCTTTGTTTCCATTTACAGTTATCCTTAATTCATCCTCTCCTGGTTTTTTTTACCCCCCTTGGGGTCACTTAAATAGAACAGAATGTCAGGGATGACATAGACTGGGGAGAAAAGAGTTTTAGAGGCAGAAGGAGTCTAGAGATAATCTAGTCCAAGCCTTTTATTTTATGGATAAAGAAACTGAGGCTTAATGAGCTCAAGTAGCTGGGTCAAGGTTATACATGATATTGGTAGCAAAGACTAGAAAGTACCAGTTCATTGCAAGGCAATGAAAACAAACAAACAAACAAACAAGAAGTCCTTGTGTCCACAGTTAATACCATCCTCTGTGAGAGTGAAGGATGAACACCAACAATACAGCCTCAGACACATACTTATTGTGTGACCCTGGGCAAGTCACCTAATCTCTATCTGACTTAGTTTCCTCAACTGTAAAATGGGGATGATAATAATAGGACCTGCCTCCTAGGGTTTTTGTGAGGATCAAATGAGAAAATAATTACAAAGAGCCTTAGCTTTTTGTAATAGTAAGTTCTATATAAATGTTATATATATACATGGTATATATCTATACATAGTAAGCTCTATATAAATGTTAACTAATAACAAATTAATTAAGATAAACAGAGGTTAAGTGACTTGCCCAGGATCACACAGCTAGTTAATTTCTTACATCAGATTTGAACTCAGATCTTCCTGACTCCAGGTCCAGTGCTCTGTGCATTATGGTGTTACCTAGCAGCCTCTTCTGCCCAGCTATAGCAATGCTGTACCAATGCTGAATATCCTTCTCACGCTATTGCTACAGAATCTTCCTTTTGTTAACTTTTAGATGATCTATATGTATCTTGTTTCATTCCAGTGCTCATCTGGAACGACCCCTATGGCTTGAGGCAAATCATTCCAACCAGCCTTACATTACGAAAAAGTTACTTTGGAAGACAGAATGGTTGGTCTAACATGCATTCTCGAGGTTATTTCAAGATCTTGAAGAAAAACTGGAACTGGTAACACAATAATGACAGGACTAGGTCTGAAGTTAATGTGCCTACATGGATACAACATCCAAAAGAAGACTGAATGAAATCAGCCAATCCATAAGCATTTACTAAGCACTTACTCTGTGCCAAGTGATGTGGGGATGCAAAGAAAGGCAAAAAAAAAAAGTTTCTGCCCTAAAGAAGCCTGCCTCATGATAGGGGGAACAACATATAAATAACTAAAGAAGTAGGTACACAGAAGATGTACATAGAAGAGCTAGAAGATAATCTCAGAGGAAAAGACATTCACATCTAGAAGGCCTGGGAAGGGACTCCTGCAGAAGGTGGGATGTGAGCTAAGCCTTAAAGGAAGCCAGGGGCAGTGGGAAGAGGAGATGAGGAGGGAGACTGCATGCATTACAGGCATAGGAGACAACATGGCACAGAGAGGCAAGAGATTGAGTCCCCTGTACAAGGAAGAGCAAAAAGACCACTGCTGGATCAGAGAGTGCACTGAAGTGGATACTCTAAAGGTGTACAAAGCAGGGAAAGACAGGATGGGACTGAGTGATGCCAAAAAGAATTTACATTTGATCCTGGGAGTAATAGAGAGCCACTGTAGTGCTTGGAGATGATTATGAAGAAAAATGAGTATCATCCCATGGTCAATCACAGTTTCCATAAGGTAGACTTAATTAAGAGAGTAGCACTGACCCTTGTTTTTGTGAAAGGAGGGTTAAGGAGCAAAGTGTATATGCAAAAAGAAAAAGTGAAAAAGAGGTGAATTTGTTTGTGGGTGTGGAAGGGGAGAAACAGAGACACAGAGAGACAGAGGCAGAAACAGAAAGACAGAGACAAAGGGAATGAATTTAGACTTGATGTGGCATGAGTGAGGGGGAGAGAACCAGTGTCTATCAAGTCTGAGAGAATCAGGATATGTGAAAGCCAGGGTCAATAGCCCCTGGGAGTATGGAACTGTGTGCCAAAGAGGTAGACTGTGCCTTAAATTCTAATCTGCCTCCTCCCCGTTCACTGACTTTATTAGGCAGTGATAAGTTTATAAAGCTATGATGAGCAAGCCTCATCAGACTCTATATTTGAATGGCAAATTTCTGCCCTCACTGTCATCCTCACAAGGGAAAGGCAAGTCCCTGTGGGAGTACAAGGAGACCTAAGCCTTCAGATATGAATCCCTGTGAGTGGGACTGTGACAGAAACACCAGTGCCATCACCACAGCACCTTTCTGTCTCCCCATCCAGTCACCTTAGAGGATCAGCAATGATGGCGGTCAGCTTACAGAAGCACCTTAGAGATTAGCAGGCATTTATTGCCAAGCTCTTGAAGCTACAAGTCAAGTTGCTTGAGTCCGCAATCCTCAAGACTTCTGAGGAATCAGTCTTCGGATGCTCTCCTGTATTCTTTGGGAAGTGAGAGGAGATGTTTACGTTTTGGGAGACAGCACAGATTAGTATTTAGGACCCAGTCCTACATTTTTACAACTAGACAGGCCTAGGGAGACCGTCAGAGATAAACTTGGAGGTACCACATTGGTTTGGGTGTTGCTATTGGGTGCAGAAAGACAAACCCTTGCTGGGGAATTACAAGAATTCTGAAACTGAATTTTGGAAGACATTTAGATATCTTCAAGAATAGGAGATGTTGCTGCTTCTCTGCTGACACGCTGAAGGGTGGTCTGGTGGACTGGTTGGATAATAGAATTAGATACTTCACAGGACAGGAAACTCAAAGAACTAAAGCCTTGTGATGGGCAAGTCAACTAGTCCAACCCTCTTATTTTATAGATGAGGAAACTGAACCCAAAGATATTTGTGATTTGCCCAAGCTCAACCAAATACTGAATTTAGTCTCCAAATTCAGATCTCTGTCTATGGCACCATATTGCCCTTCCTTTGCTTAGGCAATCTTTAAGCAAGGAACTGAAGCAGAGAATGTTATATCAGGAAATACTAGGGAAAAAAAAAAGGATAAGGGCAGAAAGAGAAAAATAAAGGGAGATAATAACAGAAACAAAAGAAGAAGAGATAGGGGCGGAGGACCTGAGTTCAAATCTATCCTCAGACACTTAACACTTAATAGCCATGTGACCTTGGGCAAGTCACTTAATCCCAATTGCCCTGCCCTCCCCCCTCCAAAAAGCAAAAAAAAAAAAAAAAAAAAGGAGAAGAAGAAGAAGAAGAAGAAGAAGAGGAGATTGACAGAGGAGGAGGCCATACAGTAGAAGAGAGATGTAAAAAGCAGCTGCCAAAGAAAGAGTTAAGGTACCATGGATGAAGAAGAAGGAATTTATATATGTATATATTCAATATGACAAAAACTTTTAGGAGGAATGTGATGCTATTTCAACATCACAAAACTCATGCCCAGATAAAATCCTATGAAGGTAGGAAGAGAATAGTGGCAATTTCTTTTCTGAGATCCTATTGATATTTTTATCCCCTGTGTAGTGGAGAGGAGGAAGGGAGGAAACAGAATCTGAAAGTATGAGAGACAGTGGGAGCTCACCGTTACTTATTCTGCTAGCTTATTTAAGATACATAAGAACATAACCTGACACTGGTGTTCACAAGAAGTATAAGGTTAAAAACTAGCCCCTGGGTGTGGATCAGAATTAAGAGGTGTGTTCACAGGAGGAAAGGGAGAAGTAATTCTAGATTTGTGTGTGTATAAGAAAAAGAGAGGCAGACAGATTGGTAGACTGAGAAAGACCGTGATGGAGAGAAGGAGAGGGAGGAGAGAAGAGATTTCAGATAAGATATGGAGTATATGAAAGAAAGAAGAGAATCTGTGTATGTCAAACCTGAGGTATGGAAACTTTGCCTGAAAAAATGTGCATATGATAGAGAGTTAGGTTGGGTTCTATGCCTTAGGGTTATCCTCATACCTTCCCCTCTCTACATTTCTTCTCTCCCTTCCCCCTCAGTACAGTGATAACAGTTTGAGAAGTCATGTTTAGAAAGCCTAGTCAGATCCTTCATCTGGATTGCAAGTCCCTGATCCTCTGGTCACCCCTGAACTGTAAAAGTGACCACTGGGGGGATGGAGGAAAGAGACAGACCTAGAATCTAGATTGTAAGTAACTGCTAGTAATAGGTCTGTAACTCTTAGTTTTCAAATGATATGGGTAGACTAGATGATTTCATTCAATTCAGCAAGCATTTGTTAAGTGCCCACTCCGTGCCAAGTACTATACTAGACACCAGGGGTACCAAAAAAAAAAAAAGAAATTGTTCCTACCCTCAAGGAGCTTATGTTCCATTAATAACAACTAAGATTTCTTTCCTTTCCAAAACACCATGATTTTTAATTCTTGAGCAGTTACCAGATTTTATGTTGTTAGAAAGTAATAGAAGCCAGGAAAAAATAGAACAAATTTCACAAAATCACCTCCAGTAAAACACATACTCACACGGAGCTTGTGCCAGGCCCTGTGGTTGCTTAGGATGGAAATGAGTGTGACTAAAAGTCTTGTCATACTGATTAGTTGCAGGCTTCATTCACAGCTGTGCTAGCAGCTGGGACTTGGAAACAACGCATCTCTCCATCCCATCATTTTGGGGGTCATCGCAAGAAGTCACAAGGAATGAACTCACAGCCCACAGTTAGATCTGGACTCAGTGTCTTCCTTTACAATCTCCTTTCTTTAGTCAGTCACCATAGTGAGGAAATGATGGATAATGGTCCTGAAATGTGACTGTCGGGGCATAAAGTAGATCCTGAACTTGACACTGGAAGAAGTATCTAACCTCACCTGTCAGTGTGTGGGTATAGCAAAAGGTCACAGTGAAAAAATAACCCCAAACAGGCGTAAACAATGCAAAGGTGAATGCATTCCCTTCCACAAAGAAGGCATTTATATTTGCAAATGTATGTATAGTCCTCTTCCTCACCCCAACCAGCACCCAGACTCAGAGTTTACTTGGAGAAAAAGAAAGAGGAAAAGGGGAGGGGAGGGAAGTGAGAAGAAGGAAGAGAAGGAAAGGAGAAGGTGGGGAAGAGGATGGCATTTTCTTAATCTCTCAAGGTTCAGTCACCTAACAAATCTCAATAACATGTTTCTAACAAAAATATTACAGATGACTTGCATTTGTAACAGTAGGTAGAGGGAGTTTCCACACTGGGAGTTCCTTGCATCTCTGGATCGCCTCCATTAAAAAAAAAAACTATTGATTCAGATTTTGCTTAGGAAAAGTGAAACCCACCTATAATAACATGTTTTGATTTGGTTTTTTCCCGACTTGAACTCTCTTGGTACTAATGAGCACAGGTCTGCCTTCACCCTCCCCCCTGCCCCCCAATAACTCCAGTTGCTCTCTATTCCCTCTAGGCTAAACTATTAATTCCTTTGTTTGGCATTTAAAGCTCTTCACCACCTGACCCTTTCCTAGCTTCCACCGCACTCCGTATGCTGTT
Source organism: Pseudochirops corinnae (assembly GCA_028646515.1). Lineage (NCBI taxonomy): Eukaryota > Metazoa > Chordata > Mammalia > Diprotodontia > Pseudocheiridae > Pseudochirops > Pseudochirops corinnae. The sequence continues at coordinate 26,411,181 of CM053589.1, read as the reverse complement.
CTACTTTTAGGTAATTTTTAAAAATCATGATCATTTTTGCAACTGGAGTCTAGTCCAGCCATATTGTTCTTCTTACTGTTTCTTACCAAGGACATTGCACAGCCTATTCCCATGCCTTTGCACTGGTTACCCCACCTATAACTAGAATGTACTCTGTCCTCCCATGTCTTAGTAGCCCTGGCTTCCTTCAAGATCCAGCTCAGAAGTTCAACCCCACCTTCATCAGCCAGAAGCCTTTCCTAACCCACCTGATCCACTGTTAGTGCCTTCTTCTCTAATGTTATCTTCTAGCTACCCCACGTGTAGCATGTCTATGCCAATTCATCTTTTCATTGGAATGTGAGCTCCTTGGAGTCAGGGACTAAGTTTTGCTTTTGTCTTTACAATTCCAGTGCTTAATAAGTGGGCAATGAATGCTTGTCGATTGATTGAGGGTATTTCTACATTCACATGAGGAGTGGCTAAGCGGAACTTCTGCCTTTTTATGGTAGGATTTGCTTCCATTTGGGATGTGTTCTTGGCATAGTACTCATGTCCTGTAACCTCTTGTCTCACGATGCTTTTTTCCTGCTGTCTTCCAATTTCACAGCAATAACTACTCAAGGGCAAAGATCACATTTGTGTGTGTGTGTGTGTGTGTGTGTGTGTGTTTGTGTTGTGTAATATGGCACACAGAACACTGAAGGTTTCCTAGAGATGCTGATGATAAAAGTAATCTCTTGCTCTTCTGAATTTTTGTCCTACAATTCCTACTAGGCTCCCTTCAATTGTCTTTATCCCTGGTCTCAACTTTGGCAGTTCTGTGCTTTACCACCTTTCAGAGAATCATAACTGATCAGAGATGGTTTAAGGCCTAAATAGCCCAGATGAATTCCCATTTCCCCAAACTGCCAAGAAGCAAAATAGTGTCATGGATCTTGTCCCTACAAAACTCTACCTTCTGTCCCAAGAGGTTTCACTTCAATTTCAAAGCTGTTTCTTTCTCTTTTTTTAAAATAAAAACTATCCTATGAGTGCATTCTGACTAATTAACCTCTTTCCTCTTTAATCTAGGGTTTGGGGCATAGGGGCAATGAAATGAAGAAAGACAGTCAGGCACTAAGGAGGCTGTATGTATGGGACCCCTCTGGAAAGCACAGATTTATTTTTCCTATTAGTCTTTGTGAAATACCAACGCTGCAAAAATGATTATAATTTTAAAATAGAGCATAAGTACATGTGAAAGGCAATAAAATGTTATCCCATCACAATTAAAAAGAATAAATTTTCCTATTCAGACTAGAGGTTAGTAGAGATCTTGTCAGCTCTTCATTATCTGAAGGGAGATTATCCACTTTATCAATTATCTGTGGTATGTTTTTAATCCCACTAGATGACTGGTTCCTGGGGGCTACCCTTGCAATTACCTCATCAGTTTATGTTCAGGGAATACAAACTCATTTTGGCATTAGCTTCATAAAAAAAAATTGAAAAAGATAAGTTAGTTAATAGGAAACTGACAAAATTGATCACAAATGTGTTACCAAGATAACCTAATGTCCAATGTCCATCAATCCCCACCACGTTCTTATTTCCAGAAAAGGAGGAATGATGCAAACATTTGTCGGTCGTCTGTGACAACCATGGCCACCTGAGGTTCACAGGATTTGTAGTTGAAAGGGACCTTGGAAATCTGGTCCAAATGCCACTTTTTTTTAATAGGTACAGAAAGGAAAGCTGAGAGTTGTCCAAGGACACGGTAGTAAGTAGCCAAACTGGGATTCGAACCCAGGTTATTCTAACTCCAAATCTAGGACTCTCCACTACGCTGTGAACTTTAATATATGAGATTTTTGACTCCCAGAGTTATACAGACACTAAGTGGCAAAATTAATTGGATTCTAGATGTCCTGAAAATGGAAAAGAAATACTTTTTTTTCTTGGTTTCCTTTTCAAAATAAGATAGAGGGAATACTTGAAGGGGAAATTATGTGTAAGTTATTGTAAAAATAAATAACTTTACAATTACTCATTGATTTGTTATCCATCTCGCTGTTCTCCCCAATTAGTATGGATAACTGGAAGTGGGCAATATACTTTTTATTTTCCATTATCCAAGTCAATATCTTGTCTTCTCTAGATTTTCTCACAGTTTACATTTTCACTACAGTTGGGAGATCTAACCCAGAGCTCTTAAATGGTAATGCCTTCTTAATTAGCCATAGCTATAGAGAATTTAGGAAGGACAACTAGATGGCTGGGTGGATAGAGAACTTGGACTGGAGTCAGGAAGACCTGAGTTCAAATCTAGCCTTAGACAATTACTAGCTCTGTGACCCTGGGTAAGTCACTTAACCCTATTTGCCTCAGTATCCTTATCTGGAAAATGAGCTGGAGAAGGAAATGACAAACCACTCCAGTATCTCTGTCAAGAAAACCCCAAATGGTGTCATGAAGAGTCTGAAAACAAGTGAACAACCAAAATAGAGAATTTAGAAGAGAATGGGAGTTAATTTTTCCTTTTAATTTCACTCCCTCGATTCTGAGTGATCTCCAACAAATTCATGCGTGGTGAGGCTACAGCAGTCAGACTTATAAATATCAATAATGTCTGCTCATAATTCATTCAGGTGAGTTGGTTTGGAAAAACAATTGCATAGATTTTAGTTTAAGGATCTGTATTATTTTAAGAAGTTTGCCGTTTCATAATAATGTCATTTTTGAAAGGTCACACGGTATAATGGTTTGATAGTTGGCCTCAGAGTAAGGAAGACCAAAATTTAAGTTGTACCACTGACATCTATTAGCTGTGTTATCCCAGGGAATGTTGCTTAAATAGTGACTCAAAGAGCTCTAATGCTACAAGTGGTAGGTCAGTAACTAAACTGCATGGACAGCAGGAGTCTCTTTATAAGGAGTTCCCTACGCTAATGGAATCGTAGGAATAGACAAAATAATAATAATAATTTTTTTTCTTAGTGCTTAGCACCTGGCCCCTCTCTTGACTGCATGCTAAGGAATTTTAGGGAGTTGAAAGAAACAGTAAGTGAGGTCCCTTTGGCTAGCACACTTTGAGGAAATTTGTACTGAGAAGAAGAAAAGGGGAAATTCTCTAAAGAGACCCAAGCGGTTCTAGGAGGAAGTCTTCAACCAAATCAGATTTTAAAGCAAAATGTAAAAAAGATGGAAACAAGAGCAAATATCTGAGGATAAGTACCAAAACTGTAACCTTCCTGCAAGAAGTCATTATGAAGAAGTCAGAAAACCTGGGTTAAATCCCAGTTATGGCACCTAGTAGCTATGAGATCCCAGGCAAATATTTTAACCTGACTCTGATTTATTTTCCTGATCTTTAAAATTCAAATAATACTTCTTGTATCATGTAGGTCTCAGGGTAACTGAAAAATTCTTTGGTTCCAATGCTTCAGGATAATTTTCTTTAATTATTTCTTGTATTATTGTATTAAGATTCTTTTTCTGATCATAGCTTTCAGATAATTTGATTATTCTGATTTTCTTTTATTGATCTGTTCTCCAGATGTTGTTTTTCTTACATTTCATTTTCTCTTCTATTTTTTTTCATTCTTTGCACTTTGTTTTATTACTTCTTGATTTCTTATAACTTCACTGGCTTCAGCTTTTCCAATTCTAATTTTCAAGGTGTCATTTTCTTTCTTAAGATTCTGGATCTCCTTTTCTAATTGGTTGATTTTCGTTTCATAATCTTCTTGTTTTTCTTGGATTTTTTTTTTTGTTTTTCCTCTCATTTCTATCATTTGATTTTTAAAGTCTGTTTAAGTTCTTTTATAAATTCTTTTTTGGGCAGGTGACCATCTGACATTACTCTTTGAGGGTTTCTTTGCTTCAATATCCTCCTCTGAAGAGGAATCTTATGAGAGCTTTCTATGGTTGGATACTTTTTCCTTTGCCTGTGCATTTTTTGTAGTAATAGCTTAATTTTTATAATCACCTCTAGCCCTGAGATATGGCGGATGGTGCCACTTGCCCCAGATCTTCAGCTCTCCCAACTAGCCTGGAACCAAAGTCAAACCTCCAGCCTCCTGTAAGTGCCTGTAACGATACTGGGATCTGAAGATCTTCCACACCCCTTGAGCTTGCTGACATAGCAGGAAGGAGTGCAGCAAGAGAACACTGGAACCAAGCTAGTCTCCGTGTGGTGCAGACTGGAAGTGGCATCAGAGGCAGTGGCTGTGGTTGCGAACTCCTTTTGCTTTGAGCTGGCCAGAATCTCTGCAAAGGACTCCTGCTGAGTACTGCCTGGGACGAGAACTGCCAGGGGCCAGAGCTGCTGGGAGCAAGCTGCCTGGACGCTGAGCAGTTACCTGCGTGAGGAGAGGAGGATCTTTGCCTGAGGTAACCTGTCCTGTTTGAAGGCTTGAGAATGTGGGTGTTTACTACTTTAACTACATGTGCCAACTTCATAACTACTGTGTTGGCTTTGACTTTCTGGTTTTGGGACTCAGTTTTCTGGTATTTAAATGAATGCGCTATCTATATTTCTTATGTAGAGAGCCTGTTACATTTTGTGATTAATAACTATATCAGCATATTTATAGTTACTGTAGGCATTGTGAATAATGCATTGCTGATACATTTGGCGACGAGGATGGGATGGTGAAGAAGGCATTCGCCATGTCAATAACTGCATACCAAGTCCCATCATATTTCTGGATCCTTTCTATTAAGGTGATGGTATCTGGAGCAGCAGCAATCAAAGGAGGAGTCACCTTATTCAATTGTCTATAATCCACAGTCATTCTCCATGTCCCATTTGATTTTCATACTGGCCAGACAGGATTATTCCATCGTGTGATTGTAGGGACTAACACTCCTGCTTCGACATATTCCTTTATAGTAGTGGTAATTTCATCTTGCCCACCTGGCACACAATACTGCTTTAAAGTAATTACTTCAGAAGGTTCAGGTAAAATGATTGGGTCCATTTTTATTTTTCCCACTAAACTGTACTAATTCCTATCTTCCTTACAACAAATTGGTATCTTCCTTTAGGTAAATTCAGAGTCATGTCTCTCAATATGTCTATTCCAATGATGTATTCAGGAATGGGTACAACAACCACAGTATATTCTTTCTTAGGTAACTGCCCAATTTTCATTGTTATTTTAACTTGTCTGTATATTTAGATTGTGACATATTAAACAAAATGGTTAACAGAAGAGTCAAAGGCATCTACATTATATATACATATATAGGCATAGTTAAGCCCCCTGTTTAAGAATATATAGCTCTAGATAAAATATTTAGCTCTATCTATCATTTTCTAGCCACATAGATATAAAAATTTGTATCTATATGGCTCTGTAA
>CM053589.1:26355330-26405356 GCA_028646515.1 Pseudochirops corinnae | reverse complement strand
CCACAGGCTCCACGTGACCACATTCAGCCTATTAAGGAACAGAGTATACTTTCAAATATCCAAGGGTCCTCAGAGTCACATAGCCACATTAGCAAAGGGCCTAGGGGCAGGGAAGATCTTTAGATTCCCATAACACCTCTCCATATCTTCTTCCCATGGCTCCTGGTTATTCCCTCCGAAGCCAAGCAGATCATGTTTGGTTCTACCACGTGATAACTCTTCAGACATTCAAAGGAAGTTACCATGTTCCCTCTGGGTCTTCTAATGACATGCCCTCTACTCTTCACAGCATCCTAGTAACCCTGCCCAGGATATTCAGTATGTCCCTTCTAAAACATGGTGCCTAAAACTGGGTATCACACTATAACTGAGATCTGACCAGGGCAGAGTAAAGACAGACTATCTACTCCCTTGTTCTGGACACAGCCTCTCTTAATGAAACCTAAAATCAGATTCCATGTGTATGAATTCTGTAGTAAGGAATCGGACATTGATTTCGTACAAATCAATTGTATGACCTTTGACTAGATATAGTCAAAGGACAGAATCTTATCAATTTCCTTCAGTCATATATTGCATTCTATCTAATAAGCTTTTCTTTCTGAGGAATCTAAAGCTCCTTCAGAATATACCCCAATTCTTTCTCCTGACCAGGGTCAGAGTTAAAAACATAGAATCACCATTACATCATGGACACTATGGTAGCCTGATGATACCATTTTGGACCCCTTCACAGAATAGTGTTTTTAAATTCACAGACTAAAATCTATAAGATTACAAAGAAAACCAACTATACTGAAATAGTTATTTTAAAAGTGAAGAAAAAAAAAACCAAGCTCACCGACCTCAGATTAAGAACCCCTGATCTAGTCTAACAGATAACGGGACATCTTCAGGGCAGTGAAGAACACAGAACGATTCAGGGGACTGAGAACTCTCCCCCAACCCCCAAAGCCCCACCCCCAACCATCAAATTGTCCTCCAGCAGATTAATAATTTTCTTGTTAATGGTTCTAATTTGGGTGAAAATGTCAACATCCCTGGGGGTCCTTTTAAATGTCCTCATTCATGCACACTTTAGTGTGCAAAGTAATATTTAATTGGCAGGGTCAGTGTGGGAATCCTTTGGGACTTGGGATCCTGAGATGTAGAGAAGTGGTAGGCATGAAATAATAATAATAGTGATGGCTAGTTTTTATAAAGTGATTTAAGGTTGGTAAAGTAATTGTTATCAATATGTTATCTCAACTGATTCTCACAACAACTCTGTGAGATAAGTGCTATTATTATCTCCATTTTACAGATGAGGAAAAAATGAGGCTGAGCTAAGTACAATGACTCACTCAGGGTCATACAGTTAATAATGACTAAGGCAGAATTTGAACTCAGATCTCAGAATTTGAACTCAAACTCCAGACCCAGTAAACTATATACTTTAGCCTCCTGACTGGAAGCTGCCCAAGAAGAAAAGAGTCTCGTACAGGGAGGGTACAGGTACAGACATCAAAGCAATGAATGTTCCCATTTTATCATTGGCATGGAGCCCTGTTCCTGTTCCAAAGCTGATGATGGAGTGGGTGGTCGACACATCTGTCCTCATTTTCTTGTCTCTGTTTGTTTTCCTGCTGATACACATTTTTACCAACTCAGTTTTTCTCCATCTTAATGATTTGCTTCACACTAATCTAGATTGCCAGCTATGACCCCACACATGACAGGACCAATATTATGTGATTCCTCAAAGATACCTGAAGACAAAAAATGAGAGAAGAGTCTTGGCTATTTCTTTTCTTAAGAAACCAAAAAAAGTAATAAAAGTTATGACCCCGCTCTCTTTCTAGTGTTCTTAGCACATATTTTGTGGGCATAAATCTTGCTAGGGTTTCTCAGCTGGCCCATGGGGCAATGAGGAGGGATTACTGAGCCCAAGTGAGTCCATGAGGGAGTTAAGAGGAGCAATCCCCAAGGGAGTGCATTAAAGAAATGTGTGTGCAGAGGAAAGGAATAGAATCCTCAGGGTGGAGAGTATCAAGTCCGAGGTTCCATGTTCAGTTTCTGGCTTTTCCCCTTACAAAGCGTATGATCTTTGACCAGGGATCTCCCCTCTCAGGTATTCAGTTTTCTTGTAAATAAAATGAGAGGAATCAGACAAAATGACTGCTAAATCCTTTTTAGTTGGGGTTGGACTCTGAGACTCTTTCCAATGCTATGACTATGATACTATCAAACCAGAAGATTAAGAGTTTATAATCCACTTTAAAGTTTTCAAAGCAACTTCCTCAGCACAAATATTATCACTCCCACTTTCAAGATGAGGATATTGAGCCATAAGATTTTAACTTTAATTATCCAATAAGTATCTTCGACAAGATTTGAATCTAGGTGTCCAGACAGCAAAGCAAGTGTGGCATATTGTCTCTAAAGGAAGCTTATTTTTCAAACTTGTAATGTAAAACAGAATAAATAGGCAGGGATCACAACAAACCCAGGAGAAGACCTTTTCTGATTCCATATACCTCCTCTGCTGATACCTGTCCTTCAAGACCTAGCTCAAATCTTCCCTTGTCCAAAGCTCTTTTCAGCACTTGTATTCTACACCACTTCATTTGACAATTATATAGTGTTATTATTTTATAATTATATTGTTATATAAAATAATAGTATAGTTTTAAAGTTTTATCATATAAGTTATATAATCATATTGCTAATCTTGTCCTTTCAACTATATTGTAAATGATTCCATGTCAAGGACTGATTTCTACTTCTCTTATAGTCTCTACCCTGCTTAGTACAATATCTGGCACAGAATATATTTGCACCTCTCTCATGTACTTAATATGTTCTATTTTATTTTTAATATCTTTAATTATGTATCTGTTGTATCTCTTTGCTCTGCAGGAACATAATTAATGAGTATCATTTCCAGAGCCTCGTATAGTGATTCTGAAAATAGTAGGTGCTTAATAAATATTTGTTCATGTGGACTCAACCAAACTGAATAAATATGGGAGAAGGCAATGGGTAAGTACTTGTTGATTGATTTGGATTTTTTTTTCCTTCAGATTCAAAACCCCAACTGGCAAAGCGAATTTTTAAATGATATTTTTAATTGATATATTGTAGGGAGAAGGGATAAAAAGAAAAATATTGGAAATAGCATTGGAGGAGCCTATAGAATACTCATTGTGGCCATTTTAAGTAATTAGTCAGGGCACAATATGTCAGTGTGCTGATAAATGTTTAACAATGAGCTCTTTGTTTAAAAAAAAGGACCCAAGACACACTTGAAAGCTTAATATGCATAATTAGCATTTTCTCTGTCATTTTAAGTCTAGCAATAAGTCTAAGCAATAAATCAAAACTGTATTTGAAGCATTTGTCAATTACTAAAGAGTAAGTGCCTGCCTAGAAAGTTTAACAATCAACATTTGGGAGCTGTTTGAGCTGGTACATCAGTGAAGGGACTACAGTAAGAGCCAGCGTTGATCATAAGGTAAAAAAAAGGCCTCCCATTTAGAATACTGGAATGGTGAGATACATACAGCATGAAAATTAACATAGGAAAGACAGAGCAGAACTCTGATTAGAAAGTCAATCTCTAAAGGAATTGACTTAATTCAGGCAGATGAACTTGACAATTCACAATTATCACGGCTCTTAAGCTCAAAGGGACCTCAAAGACCATCCACTCTCACCTCCTCATTGTACGTTTGGGGAAATGGGGCCCTGAGAGTTTAAGCCTTTCTCAAGGTCAGGTGAGCTGCAAGAAACAAACATGGTTCTGGCCTTTGCTTTTATTATTTTGTTGAGTTTAGTGAGTTTTGTTTCGGTGGCTTAGTCACCACTGAAGTACTGCTCAGAAATCTCACCATGATGTACAGGCCACCCAGGGTTCTTAAAGGCTGTGTCAAAGGAACATAAGCTTTGGTAAATATTAGCAAGATGGAAAACTTCAAGTACAGGGACCCAATGACAGTTGTTACACGTATGTTGTCTAAAAATCAGTCCAAGTCTGGAAATAGTCATGAGTAGCCACCAGCTGATGGCTTGTTTTTGGGTTTTTTTTTTTCAGCCATAGCAACTCAAAGACTATCTACTAAGGTATAGAGGCTTTGTACTCTGCAAGAGGGAGTACCCTCACCAAAAAGTCATGGATCTTGGAAATATTGAAATAAGGTTGTATTACAGAAAGATTCAGGAAATCTATGATTCATCCCAGTTCTTTCCAATGATGAGTCAGGGATGGAATTGACAAGGATGAGGACTGAAGTCTCCTAGGATAGAGAAAGGAAGAAAAAGGCCAAGACCAGCAAGTTCCTATTTCATTAGACACATTATTTTGGATAAATTCATGTAGAACCCAAAGTAATTCTCAGTGAAATGTAGTACAGAGAACTGGCAGAAATGGAGGTAAAACAGAACTCAAGGAGTGGATAAAGATGTGAGATAAGATGAAACTTAAGGATTTAATCCTGATTTACTACAGTCATCCTCAGTGTGGCCCTACTAAAAGCTATGCCCAGGTTCAAGGCACTCTTTGGATCACCATCTATTCAACAGTATGTATGAACCCCCATCTGGAGCTTTCATTTTACCAGTCCAAACATAAGATGCAGTACATCAAAGCAAAAGCATTTAATTGTACAGATAGCAAGGTAACTAGAAAGGAAAATCACCACCAGCCACACTCATACACACACACACACACACACACACACATCACTGTATATACAGGGGTATATCTTCAGATAGATATCCAAGCCACTTGTGGAAAAGGACCACTTGGAGTTTGAACAACATATACTTCTGGGGCTGGATCCTGCTGGATCCTCTGATGATCCTACTTGCTACTTCCCTAAAGAGCTTTTGATACAGTATGATAATCTGCTTTCTTCATAGCCTTCAAACTGTGGGCTTCTATTGTCACTTGCTCAGCTCCTTTTTCAATGAAACTGATGCTAGTTTGTTCCACTGCTAAGATGCTACTGTCATCTACTACTTCTCCACTGAATTCCAGGTCCCAGGTACCTTTTTCACTACAAAAGATAGTTTAATGTTTCTTTTATGAACCATAATTTCAGGGATATTTCAGTTCTTTTGTGATTCAGACCTGAAACAGTACCCAGCTAGCATAACAATAGTTACTCAGCTCTGCTTTTTTTACTTCTGTTTCTTCATTGAGAGGAATTCCTCATTCCTTCTTGATATATCAGGAGAAGTAAATAAATTCCTTTCAACTGCCATCATGCCTGTGGACACTTGTGATGGAACCATATAGATTACCAAGACATTTTATTTAGCCATGTTTAAGGGATGGAATGGAGTAGACAGCCTTTGTCCTGAATTCCTGAAGTTGTACCCAAATTTCTGCCCTCCCTAGGCTGGTATGTCAGAAAAGGTCAGCTATCTCTTGATTCAAACTCTTCTCCCTATAACAAAGGTGCCTGGAGAAGTCATCTTTGCATTTCCCTTTAACTTTCTGGAGGGCTTCAAAAAGAAGATCAGGGTAATTCCCATCATTTGGTCCAAGCAAACTAGGTAAAGTCAGGTGGCAAAAAAGTAAATGGAAGGAGAATGAAAATTGCCTTTTTGAATTTCAAAAACATTCAATAGATGATGATAGGATTCAGAACCAGAAAGCATCTCAGAAGTCATCCAGGTCACACTCCCCACTTCACAGACAGAGACACTAAGGCTTGGAACGACTTAAAAGTTCAAATGAATTTTGACTGTGCTCTGAAATCTGATTTTTGAAATCAAGTTCTGTTTTCTTTTGTTTATTTTATGAACTCATTTCCTGACCTTGGGAAAGCCCCTTTTCCCAATCTCTACCCCCCTGCCTCATCTACAAAATGAGATCATCAGATCAAACCAACCTTAAAATGCTAACATCCCACAATGCTGTGAAATCTCTTTAATGCAGAAAAAACACCATGAGGATGCTCACACTGTATTCTTTATTTTTAAAAATTATTTTAGACAACATTAAACTTCAATATGACTAATTAAATTTGCCCCGAGAGAAGCGATTGTTTTTTGTTTACACTGAAATATGTTAGTGTCAAGGCATAAGATGTCATAATAACTCTTCAGTCACTTATTCTGTATTCATCAGCATTATTTTCTTTTCTCACTCATTTTTCCTTATATGATCAGTGGTAATATATACTCTCCCAGTTTTGATTTTTCCCTTTTATTACTGTATTTCATAAAAGTATTTCCAGATTTCTTTGTACAAACTTTCATAGTTCAGTCTTAATTGTATTAGAATGTCCACTTATATTAATATATAGCAATTTATTTAGTCATTCCCTTATTATTCAACAGTTAGGTTGCTTCCAAGTCTTTTCAGTTGCAAGTAATGCTACTATGAACATCTTTGTACAATATTTTTCTCTAAACACTTTTAGAGAATTTCAAAACAATTGAATTATTGGGTCAAAAGCTATGATTATGTTTGAAACTTTGACTGCATACTGACAGATTCTTTCCCAAAAGAGTCTACGCTCTACAATTCTATGTGTAATGTCAGCAGTGAATAAGTGTACTTTTCCCTCCATGACCCTTCAACATTGAGTTTCATTTCTTCTAATTATTTCTGACAATTTTATGGGCATGAAGTGGTGTATATTCTGGCCAAATCAGCATTATATGGATCTTCTAAATAAGATACAACCTTATTAAGATCTTAAATTTTGATTTTGATCATTGATTGAAACTGGGTTCTTGCTTTTTGCTATTCTGTACTTCAAAACTTATTCATCCATGGGGCATCTAGGTGGTGCAGTGAATAGTGCACCAGCCCTGGAGTCAGGAAGACCTGAATTCAAATCTGGCTTCAGACACTTGACACATTTACTAGCTGTGTGACCTTGGGCAAGTCACTTAACCCCAATTGCCTTGCCTTCACCCCTCCAAAAAAAATCCTTAAAAAAAACCTTATTAATCTATATAATAAGGGTGGCAACCAAGGAACCATATATTGCTTTGTATGCCATATATTGATCTATTTTCAAGATTGCATTTCAATTTTGGATACAGAGTTGTGCCAATAAAGAGCTATCAGTTTGATAGAAAAGGATATTTAACCACCAGGTGGCACAACTAGCCACTAAGTTGATTAACTAAAGAACTGGGGAGTCCATACTTATTCCAGTATATATCCACCCTGAAGGGGAGAATCACTGAAAAAATGCTATGCTTTCTATGAGCTTCAGAGAGTGATCCACCTTATATCCCCCTGCTTTGCCTCTGTCTTCAGAGCAACATCAACTCAATCTCTAAAGGGTATGAATTATTGCTAATTTACCCACCAAAATTAGCTCTTGATCACCCAACTCCGGTAAACCTCACTAATTCCCCAGACTGGTTGCCTTCCAAGGAGTTTTTTGTCACATGACTTTGGCATAGTAGACCTGTTCCCCACAGAAGCAAACAAGTGTCTTTGCTGTACTTCTATTTTTGGTATAAAATCAGTAAAAATTGATATACAATACATAATGAAACATCTACCAAGTGACTAAGTACTTTCCACTCCTCTAGGCTTGGGTGTCTCTCCAAACATGGAAATTCCAGCCAAAATACAGTATTTTGTATTGTTACTATTTAATTCTTCACGACACACCTCCTGTCAGCATAAAGGGAGTGCAGACAATACAGTACAGTTATCATCCATTATGGGATGGCTAGATGGTACAGTGGATAGTGCTCTGGGCCTGGAGTCAGGAAGATTTATCTTCCTGAGTTCAAATCTGGCCTCAGACACTTACTAGCTATGTGATCCTAAATTATATGACGAGCTGGAGAAAGAAATGCAATCTATTTTAGTATCTTTGCCAAGAAAATCACAAGTGGGGTCACAAAGAAATGGACACAGCTGAAAATGACTAAACAAAAATAATTCATTATCATCATACTTCTAGCAAGACCTGTCATTAGATGAAGATTCAGGAAGATGTGTAGCACAAGTCATGGAACCTGGGATCTGATGTGAACTTGAACTTCTGATTTTCATGGTCCTGACCATCTTACCCCAGGTGGAGACCTCTGCCTGACTCTTGCTACATCCACCCAAGCTAGGAATAGCAACCTCCCATGAAGAGCAATGCTTCCATTTCACACTTAGATTCCCCTTTGACCTTCAGACATTTACTCCACAACACTTCCTGTCTGTAATTTCTGCTTACTCTTACTCTGATTTCCCCTTCCTGCAGTCAAAACCCTACCATTTTGTTCAGCAGGAATAGGGGTGCAAAGAGAGAAGAGAGCTGATAGCAAGAATATTCGTATATCTGTGTAACCCAACTCCCAACATAGCTGAGTGAGTGATTACCCTGTATGGCTTGCTACCAGCTGACTGTGATTCTAGTTTGGAGAAAAAAAATAATGATTTAACACTGCTAACAGACTTAACAATTCTGTCCAGATGAGGAGAGTAGTTAGCATGAGACATTATGGAGAAGAGAAACGTTGTGACTTCCTCCTTGGAGAGAGCACACACGTGGTTCCCAACCTTCTTTGGGGAGACATCAGGAAAAAAACAGAGAACAAACCTCAGAAGGCAGGCGTGCAGAAGCATTAGTTCTATTGAGGAAAATAGGCTAATGCGCATTTTAGAAAGTGTTCTTTAAAAGAATTAAAGAAGAAAAACATTTTTATTTTCACTCTTTTCACAGACAACTTTCTAAACTATATTATCTATTTCTCTATGTTCCCAAATGTTTCATAACTTTGAGAGTTAAAACTTCAATTATCCGTAAGATTCATTCATGTGGATCAACTCATTCCCCAGCAATGATAAACAAGGGGTTGTTCTATGCAAGAAAGAAGTTTCTAGTCTTGTTTTGCACCCAGATAACCTTCTCAATAAACGTGAAGAAAGAAGAAGAGCCTTTCAGTAATCCTTGCATCAAAGGCAGAGATTCAGGCCAGCAAGACCTTGCTTTGGAGAAAGTGACAAGCTGTAAGACTTGGAACAAGGAGATCTAATTCTCAAAATCAGCCTGAAGGATTCTGTGTCCTAGAGCTCTATCTGCCAAGGCTGTCAAATCCACTTTTTAGTGAGTAATACATCTGACTGCTGACACCCATGGAACTGGATTACTGATCACCAGAGCTAATACAGATGAAGCCCTTTTCCCAAGGAAAAAGAGAACACTTTTTCTTTTAAGATGCAGATCAAGAGCCTCGTTCTGCAGGAAGCTTTTCCTAATTCCTCCAAACAACAGAGCCCTTCTGTATTTAACTGTTTGGTATATATTTGCATTTATTAATTATGTTTATGCTCTAAGCACTTGTATATGTACTTGTTGTCTCCCTCATTAGAAAGTAAGCCCCTTGTGAGTCGGAGTAGTTTTATTTTTTGTACTTGCACCCTCCGCACCAAGCTCAGTACTTGGCACATTAAGTAGGGGTTGAACAGATACCTGTTGACTTGATTTTTTTTGAGCTTCCCAAATTTGACATGGTACATGGCCTAGTTACTGTACACCAAGGGACAGGGTGCACCATATTTTCGCTTCTCCCTCATCACTCCTAGGGGCATGAATAGGAATAAAGGAAGGTGTCCTTTATTCCATAAAAATGCATAAAGAATGGCATCCTGTTTAAAATCTTTATCTTCCCCTAGTGCCCAGCACAGGGCTTCTCACCCATTAGGGCAGCGGTTCTCAACCTGTGGGTTATGTTCAATTTAAATACATGCTGCATATCAGATATTTACATTACGATTCATAACAGTAGCAAAGTTATGAAGTAGCAATGACAATAATTTTATGGTTGGGGGTCACTACAACATGAGGAACTGTATTGAAGGGTAGCAGCATTAGGAAGGTTGAGAACCATTGCTTTAGGTGTTTAGTTAACATTTGAATTGATAGATTGAACTAGTTATTTGGATGTTAAAAATCCTGTCTTAGACAGTGGTGAAAAAACTCTCAATTAATCCAGCCATGGAAAAATCATTTTCTGATAGCAGGGATCCCCAAAGAAGTGTCTCATGCCACATAGGGTCCATCATGCATTGCAACTTCCCAAAAAGCAAAAAGGTTGGAAAAATAGAGATAGGGAATGGACCTATAATAGATGGTATTCTTACATAAGAAAACTCCTGCTACCGATGCAGGCCAGCACCTTCTCTAAAATGTGCAGCCTCAGAAAGTCGCCCGGAACACTTAAAAGGTTAAATAACTTGTCCGGGTCACATAGTCACTGTCAGAGCTGGAACTTGAACCCAGACCTTCCTGGCTCCAGGCCTGGACTTGAGAGCAGCATCTCTTGCTCTGGAACTATGCCTTCCATCAGAACCTGCATGGTCTGTAACCTATTCCTCCACATAAGGTTGTTAGGAATATCAAATGAGATGGGATGGGAAAGCATGTTAAAAAGTGTAAGGCACTATGGATGTCAAGGATTATTATTATTCCCTTAGGACTTTTAACTCATCTTTTTATCTACCTTGGAAACAAATATCAAGAATTAGTTCTTAGCTAAGATGTCAAGTTTAATTCATCACCTCTCTTACATACATTTGCATTTTAAAAGGGCCTGCTAGAGACATAATGTCATAGTCTCAAGGCATGATTCTAGTGGGAAGATTTTAGGCACTGGCAAGCTGGTAAAGGAAACAGCTCGAGGCATGCAAAATCTTCCCCAAACCTCTCAAATCAAGAATGCTATCCACTATCTGTTCACACGTACCAATATTCCCAGGTACAGCACTCATTTTACAAACATGTACTTTTCCTGAGGCTTCACTTCTTTGGACTCCATCGTCGTCCCCCCTTTACCCCAGGAACCTCATTATCAAGAACCGTATCATCCTACAAGACTGTAACAGCCTTAATATCCATACCTCATCAGTACCTTCTGCCCCTCTGACTGGAGGGTGGGATGACCAGGTCGTCTCGAAACCTCAGTTGAAGGAAGGCTCCCAGGACGGGCATCTCTTTGTTTCCCACCTGGCTGCACCCCTTTGGACTTCTACATTGTAATTTCATACAGGATACCTTCCCCCCCCCCACTTCTGCTGAAAGCTTCCTTTTGTGT
Organism: Pseudochirops corinnae; assembly: GCA_028646515.1. Classification (NCBI taxonomy): domain Eukaryota; kingdom Metazoa; phylum Chordata; class Mammalia; order Diprotodontia; family Pseudocheiridae; genus Pseudochirops; species Pseudochirops corinnae. The sequence continues at coordinate 26,394,310 of CM053589.1, read as the reverse complement.
GTTGTCTTCTTCCATTAGATTGTAAGTTCTCTGAGGACAGGCACTTTCTTTCTTTTTCATATTTGTATTCCCAATTGCTTACTACAGTGCCCAGGACATAGTGGGTGCTTTATATATGCTTCCTGACTAACGGTTGCTATTGTTCTTTAAAATAGGATGAAGGCCTGGACCTTTGATTTCTTTGGTTTCAGGGACTCCAAGGTAAAGTAATTCCTTCTACCAAACAGGTCAGCACCTTCTCTACAGCTTAAGAGTCTTAGAGAAGTACCTAGAATACTGAGATGTTAAGTGACTTGGCCAGGGCCACTTGGGCAATATGTGGCAGAGATGAACCTTGAACTCAGCTCTTTCTGATTTTAAGGATAGCTCCATATTCATTATGTCACCTACCTCTCTTAGAAAAAATACATTAAAATCAAGTATCATAAAAAGACATGTTTCTTGCATTATTAAGTGTCACATGTCCATTATATTATCTGTGATAGATTGTAAAAAGCTCTGGACTTGGATTCAAAACCTACTTCTACTATTTACTACCTCTGTGACCATGTGAAGGTGATGATTTAAGTTCTCTGGCCCTCAAATTTCTCATATAAAACAGCAAGGGAGGTTCCCTTGGTTCAGCAACAAAGACTCCTCCAAACAAACAGAAGGGCAAGTGACTGTGTCTGAGGCCACCAAGGCTGAAGGCACTCTTTTTAGTGCCTATTCAGAGCCAAGGATTTGGATCAGTTGACCTGGAAAAGGTGGTTTTCAGGATAGCTAATATAGCTGTCACAGATTAATTACATTATTAATCCACTACCATCCATTCTGCCTTTAGCCACTAAGCGGCATTGCTAACCAGTATTCCATGAGAAGGATTAGGCTCCGGATAAATTCCGTACTCAACCTGGAAGTTGAAAGCTCTGACCCCCTGAAAGGAAGTTCTGTGGAAGGGTTAAGCTCTCCATAATTCTCAGAGGGTAAGTAACCTTCTTTTCTCTAGCTCTCCACCACACCCACAATCACTCACTGCCCCTTCCACACACCCCCACACACGCCTACAAACCCACACCCTCCCCACACCCCTCCACACACACATACCCACACATCCCTACAGCCCCCCACACTCACACACACACACACACACTCACACACACATCACACACACCCACACACATCACACACACATACACATACATACACATACTGCTTCTCTGGGTTACTGAATTCATCTTTCTAGTCTGAGGACTGTAGTTGTTTTGAATTTCCCTAATCAGATTTAGTTGTGATCTCCTACCTACCAGAAACCTCACCTCCTCCACAAATTGAAGATTTCACGGTGCCTTAGTCCTGTAACCATGTTCCCTCACAAGAACTGACAAGCATGACTAGATACTATATACAATGTTTTACTCCCTTGCTTAGAGTCAATGAAAGGAACAATTTGTATCAGAATATCTTCCACAAACTTCTCCAAGATGGTAGAAATAGGGAAGGCTACATGAAGGAGGCAGCATCTAAGTTGATTTTCCAAGTAAAATAAAGATTCTGAAATGCCTAGAGGTAAGGAGACAGTGCATTTCAGGCATCATAAGTAGTCTTCGCACATTGCCATCATCATCATCATCATGTATACACTGCCTTAAGTTTTGCAAAGCACTTTATAATATGTTACATATTTGTGTGTGCGTATATATATGTATATAGATAATATGTTATCTTGCTTGATCTTCACAACAACACTGTGAGATAGGTACTATTATCATCTCTATTTATAGCTAAGGAAACTGAGGCTGAGAAGTAGGGATGACAGTTCGAACTTAGATGCCGGTAGTACTTTTGGTAGGAAGACAATAGATGTACGAGATACTGTAGAAATAGAAGTGATCAGACTTGGCAAAAAAAAAATGGGTATAAAGTATGAGAGAGAAGAAAGACTCAAAGGTTACTTTGAGATTTTGGATCTCAGTGATTTGGATGACAGAATCATCCTCCATGAAACAAGCATGTTTAGAGGAAATATAAATTCCATACTGGGCATGTTGCATTTGAAGTTCTAACAGCACATCCAGGTGGAGATATTCAACAGGCAGTTAGCGATATGGGACCGAAGTCAGGAGGGAGATTTAGGGATAGAGCTAGAAACCTGGGAGTCATCAGCATAGAGGTGATAATTATGCCCATAGGAATGAATGAGATCATTAATATCTTTTCTACAGACATGGAAGCAACAAAACAACAAAACAGTTATGTGTATATTTAATTGCGTGTGTTCATTTTCAAGCAAGGGAGTATAGGTAATAATGAGCCCCAGACAGTCACATGATACCCTTAATAACTGGTTAAGAATCTATTCACTCAGTGACAATTAGGGGAGGAAAAGATGTCAAGTGCCTTGCATATAGCAACTTGCATAAAGATGAACCGCTCTTTCTTTCAGTGACAAATTATAGTCACCTAGCAGCCTTTTAAAAATTTCATAACCAATTATGCATTATAAGATTTTGTCTATCCTTCCTCTCCTTCAGAGGCCTCTTTTATCACTTCCTATAGATTGTAAATTCACTGGGAGCCGGGATTATGTCTTATTTATCTTTGTATCACTCTTGTTACCTAAAATAATGTTTCATATATGACCACGATTTTATGTATGTTGAATGTTGAATGCAGGTCCTACCTCCTCTAGGAAGACTTGTTCAACACTCAGAACCATAGGCAGCAAACTGTGCAAAGTGCATCTTTGGGAGTGATGGACCTGGTTGGAATCCCAGCTATGCAGCTTTCTTGGGCAAGTCACCGAATGTCTTTGAAATTTTTCAGTGACAACCTCTGAGATTCCTTTAAGTTGGAGGTTGTAGGCTGTAGCTCCTAGATGAATATAGAGCCTAAGTACAGCCCAGCCCCGAGGAATCTCTTTACTATTTCCTTTTTTTCTTTTCTCTGCCCTCCAGGATCTCTCAACTCAGAGACGGTGCTCAATCAAGGAAGGAGGATCCTCTCAACTGGTCATTCCCTTATTACAGCTGTAGAAATTCCTGGCTCTTACTTTCCTTACCTCTTGATTCAGTCCTTTTCCCCTTCCATCTATCTGTCCCTGTACTTTCATCCATTGCTGTTGTTCATTCTTCATACTAAAAAAGGTGTTTGACTGTGGTGATCAATCTAATATGATCTTGGGAGGCTGTACCACTAGTTGGGCACAAATAGTCCATCTGAACATTTGTAATGGAGATATCTCTAGATTTGTGTATCCCATGTTTCCTTTGTGCTACTATGATTCTGCTTTGCTCATAGAGCACAGAGCTTTCTTTGATATGAGTACTCCATGCTTGGTAGTCCTGGACCAGCATCTTCCATGTCTCACAATCAATACTAAAGTTCTTCAGAAATACCTTGAGAGTGTCCTTGTACCACTTCTTCTGACCTCTGAGCACTTGACTAATGCAAGTTTTCCATAAAATAGTCTTTTAGATAAACATACATTTGGGCTATGTGGCCAGCCCATCAGAGCTGTGCTCTCTGCAGTAGAATCTGAATGCTTGGCTGTTCAACTTGAGAGAGGACCTCAGTGTCCAGCACCTTAGCTTGCCAGATAATCTTCCTAAGACAATTCAAATGGAAGCAATTCAGTTTCCTGGCATGGCACTGGTAGACTGTCCAGGTTTCACAAGCATACAACAATGAAGTCAGCACAACAGCTCTGTAGACCTTCAGTTTGGTCTGTAGCCCAATATCTCTTCTCCCCCACACTTTCTTTCAGAGCCTCCCAAACACTGAGCTAATTCTGGCAATGCATGCATCAACCTCATCATCTATGCGGACATCCCTGGAAATTATACTGCCAAGGTAAGTGAGCTTATCCACAGCATTCAAAATTTCTCCATATGACATAAACAGAGGTTCCATGTAGAGATGGTGTCGGACAGGCTGGGGAAGAACTTCTGTTTTCACATCCATATAATCACTTCAACCCTATGCCTCTACAATGCATACCTTCCTGTTCCCTCAAATTTCATTAAAACTGCTCTACTGTTCACAAACATCTCCTTTGTCTGAGATCTCTTCTTTCACCCTACATACTTTCCACTGTTGTCTGCTATTATCTCTCGGTTTTCCTTTTACCTGTCTGAACAGTTCTTAAGTTAACCTTTGCTAGTTCTTCATTCTTCACTTGCCTGCCAAGTGTCAGTGTTATCCTTCCATGCTCTGTCCTAGACCCTCTCTTTTCTCTCTAACAAATTATTTAATCTGATGGCAATACCCTTTAAGAAAATCAAATTACTGCCCTCCTTATCCAATGTTCTCCAAACAACCTTTTTGTTCTTTGTAATTCAACTTTTGCAACCAAATGGGAAAACCCTATACAGATAGATATTCAGTTCCTGTCCACTTGACTGATGTCTCTCATATTTTCAGTAAATGTTCCTAGTTTATCAATTTCTTTTAGGTTTTGTTCATCTGAATCCCTTCCTCAAAGCCTGATCACTTCCAAGCAGACTGATATAACTGAGTATCTGAGGCCAGTGAACTAAAATGAAATCATGACCTAAGGGACTTTATCACCAGCAATTACCATTACTAAATCAGTCAAGCCTTCTCTCTCTTCACCATATCTCTTCAGTTCAACACCTTATTGTTGTGTAGCTCTTTGTAGTTTCCAAAGCACTTCTGTCTATGCACCTATGTTTCTAACACTCTCCCTATTCACTTCCACCTCTTGGAATGTCTGGTTTCCTTCAAAACCGTTATGAAGCACCACCTTCTACCTGAAATCTTTTCCTATTCCACTCTTCACTTACCTTCCCTACACACATACACACACACACACACACACACACACACAGAAACACATATATACAAACTACTAGTGCCATACCTCCCCACATAGCCTGGTACTCGTTTTGCATATATTCTATATGCATACTTATATGAGCTCTTTGAGTTCAGGTCCTTTTTCACTTTTTTTTTCTTATATTTCTCGTGCTTTGCAGAATGCTGGCATATAGTAGGCACTTAATAAATGTGTGGTGTCTTTGGACCCTACATAATAAATAATGAAGGGAAAGTACCACTGTCCTCATTTTGGGGAGGGGGGTTATCTAAGGGTCGGGGATGAAAACTGTCCAAAGTCACTTAGCTGATAAATGGTAGAACTAGAACTCTCATCTTAGGACTCCTTTTCCCTAGCTATTTCCACAACACAGTGTGAAGTTGGTGGATATTTATGGAGAGGATCTGGAAGGAAGTTGAGAAGAATTCTCAGAGACTAAAAAACATTGCAATGATTATCATAATATCCTATTCCCAACTTTCAACTCCTTTGGCTTGTTTTTGACGCCCTGAAGACTGCCAGACAGATGTGTGCTGCTGGCTCCTCTTAGCTGTCTTCTTAGTCTCTAGACTTGATAATGAACAACAAAAAGTCAGTGTGATATTTTCTTCTTATTCAAACGCATATTTATTATGTGCCTTCTTAACAAGGCAATCTGCTTGCACTGTTTAACATTTTCACGGGTGGTGTCCTAAGGAGGAGCTATGACAAACTGATAGGATTTTTCTCCCAAACAGTATCTCTTCCCTTATCCCTCTCCCCAAAAAAATCCCCTCCTGCTTTCTAGGCATCATCTCAGAACAGGAAGAAGAGAATCTGTCCTTTTTTCATGTTGTTTTTGCTCTGGCAATTTAACTTTTAATTCCTCATTGCCGTGGCAAGATGCTGTTCCGACCATTGACGTTTCCAGGCAGCGACACTCACCATCCCCTGAAATCTCCAGGAATGTGAAATAAGTCTTTATCAACAGGCATTTAGGGTTCACTTTTCTGACTACCAGGGATTGGCAGAGTTCCACACGCCCCTCTTTTCTGGTAAGGTTGACTTTCTTTGTGGCTCTCTTCTCTCTTTTAGCTTTTGTAAGGGGAGTCCAAAAGGCAGTATCTTGGAATACTGGTGGAAGGGTGGCAGGGGAAAGATATATGGGCCTCACCTCCTCCCCAAGCTCAGCTGATGTAGCGAATTACTCAGTATTAACATGTTAATCTCCTATAACAAAGTATGGACATCTCTCTCAGATTGAGTCAGAAGGAAGCAAGGCAGGAGGAGGCGGAGAAGAAAGAAGAAATATTGGTGAGGCTTTACAGAACTTTAATGAGCCCTGAAGACGTTCAGCAAGCAGCCTTGGTGAAGAGTGACCCCTTCAGGGGAGAATGAAAGCATTTTACAAGTCCTGGCTCTAATACTACCTGGCTGTGAGACCATGAGTAAATCACTTGACCTCTCTGAGTCTCAGTTTCCTCGTACCTTCACAGGGCTGTACAAAAAGCACTAGACCTATTCACACCCTCATTAATAGTCACGTCCTAGGATACATATCCAGAGTAAGGTCACTGTCAAGGACTTGAGACAGAATTCGAATCCAAGGAAAGTTAAATTAATACATGTACTAAGTGGGCACCAAGTTGAATTCCTGCTCTTTGGACACCGTGTTGATATCCTCAGTGAATAATAAATGTGAAAGCTTTTCTACAAGTAGTAACTCATGCCTGCCGCTGGCTTCCATTTTTTCTTCCCAGACCCATGTCTCCATATGTCTTACCACGGGGATCCTGGTATTATTGTTTGGTTCCTCATTGTACCTCAGAGGCCCTATTGCTATTTACTTTGTGTAAGGACTATGGAAGATTCTGGAGAAAAGAAAGGTTCAAAAGGCAAAACGATGGTAATTCTGCAGACTTTTTTTAAACAGTTTTTACCTTTCACCTGTCCATTATAGCCCTCACTCAGAGGACTGAGAGACACTGACATTAAACCACTCTTTACACTCTGGGTTTCAGGGGATCTTCATCCTTCTGAACGTTCTCTCCAAATTAGATTATAAACTCCTTGAGGGCAAGGAATGGGTTTTTTTTGTTTGGTTTGAGGTTTTTTTGCCTTGGTATCCCTAGGGCTTAGCAGTGTTTCTGTACCAATGCCTGGTACAAAATTAGGCACTTAATAAATACTGGTTGACTTGATTTCACAAGAACTCTGTACAATGATCTCTTAAGTCATCTATTTCTTCATACAGATTGCAACATGATCTTGAAATACAACTCACCATATTCACTTTTGAAAAACTAAAGTAAGACAATCATTACATAAGTCCCATATTACCTTAAGCTTGCCCTCGCAAAGCTTTAAAATCTTAATTAATTTAAAATTTAAATTATTAATTAATTTAATTTATTTAATTTTAAAATTATTTAATTATTAATTAATTAATTAATTATTAAATAATAAAATTATTTATTTAATTTAAATTTAATAAAATTAATTTAATCTTAATTAATTTAAAATCTTTCTCTCCTATGGAAATAATCTTCTTGAGAATTTTTGCTCTTCTGTGAATGACCAGCTCTCTCTAATTCTTATTCCCCTCCTTGTGATTCAGGACTTGCTTGGGGACTTTGGGGTGCTATGAAAGAACAAGGCTACTCTTCCTTCATCTTGCTTTATGCCCAAGAAACACCCCATGCTGATCCCTCCATTTCTGAAATGTCTGCCCTGGCTCTACACAGGGAGTAGAGTAGGTCAGCCCTCCCACAGTGGTCAGAAACATTGCCGAATTTAGCACCTTGTTTCTTTCTCTCTTTACATTGGGGTTTTAGAAGCAGAGGGAATTCAAAATCCAAACACAGTCTAGGTAAAGAGCCCCTCCCTGGACAGAAGACAAAATCAGTGAGATTTCTTCCATGGAACACTGCTGACCATAGACACCTATTATTACCTGAGTGGTTCCAGAGGCCTCCACAGAGTCTATGACATCAACAGAGATGGGACACAGGATCCAGGGATTCCTGCATTAAACTCAAACATAGCAACAGTGGGATCCCTTCATTTCTAGTCAGACAGGAATGGAGTTCCTTACATTAGAGATGGCTGTGCCCTAGAATCATGGTGAAATCCTTTGTCTCATGTCTGTCATTGACATGGAATTGGTTTGAAATGTTCTGCATAGATGTGATCCTTCCCCACACACTCTGTACCATAGAAAAGAATGCCTTTTCATACTAGTTTTCTATCACAAATTGGCAGCTATCATACTCAACTCAGTTGGAATCAGTGAGGAAAATTAGGGAGCAGATGCTGGACTAGAACCAATGCCTCCCTAAAAAGAGCAGTATTCTCAAAAGAAAAAAATGGGAAGAGTTGGGTTTTCTTGGCCAAATCCCTTCGTTGCCTTAAGGGCCAAGTGTGAAAATAGAAATTCAGGAGTGGGGCCAACAAGATCTTGCTCTCAATCTCATCAAACTTCCCACATATTTATTTCAGTCAGAACAAAATCCCTATAGATAAATGAATTGATCTGGATCAGATAAATAGGAGAAAGAAAAGCCAAAAAATAGAAATGTCTCTAGAAAGAATTCCCACTCATTCTTGCAAATTCTTGCAACAAGAAAGAGTTCTCTGGAAAAAAAAAAAGTCAAACCAAAAACTGGGAGGCAAAGGGAGGTCTAGATCTGAAATGGCAGAAGGGAATTGAGCTTTGTCTGGTGGTTGGAGAGTGGGAAAATTAAGCTTTGTCTGGTAGTTACGTATGAGTGGAATAAAAAAGACAGCTGTACACGTGAGAAAGAGCAAAGGGGAGAAAAAGAAGAGGGGAAGGAAATAGAATGGTGGGGAGGGAGACAAAAGGGAACGATAGAGGGGAGGAAAAGGAAAGGGAGAAGGAAAGGGGAAGGAAAGGAGGAGAGAGAAAAGTGATGAGTAATCATGGGGTTTGGTGATTTCTTTTTCAAGGGAGTTTACTAAAGCAGCTTTTTGTTTACCTGATACCAATAGTGGAAAAGTAGGTCAGTTGTTTTCCTGGGTACACTTGTGTAAGACACAACAGAACCTTCCAAGAGTTGTGAAAACAGATGGCTACTACCCATTTTTTGTGATTGATGTGAACAGAAATTATAGAGTCAGAAGGGACATTGAAAGCATAGCCAAAGAATACAGAATCTTGGGAAAGAATTAAAGACCACAGAAGCAAGGTACCATTTTTCTCACTGATACCCAGTGAAAGCAAGGGATACAGAACTATAAAAAAGAAAATAAAAGAGGCGGGAGTGGAAACAGCTGACCAAGAAGGTGGTTTCTGGACAACATCTTTAAGTATATAAATGACAGTCTTCTGGCCAGGAATAGGGTACTCCTAACAAAGGTTGTTAGAAGGTATGTGTTGCCTTATACGTGGCATCCTCTTCAAGACCATTTCCCCAAATCTCACTCAGTTTGGCAGGTTGAGTCCCCAGAGGGTGATTGACTGCTACTCTAATGGTTCTAGGGCTGATCCTCAGAGTTGCTAGGGTGTCTAGTACTACCACTCATGATCCCCACTGGTAAGCTTCCCATTGATTAAGATTTATATTTAATTAGCTTTTAGAAAGTGCATTTACTTAGCAATATAAAAAGGATAGTTGTTACACAGACAATTCCACTCTTCCCAACAAAAAACAAACTAAAACAGTATTGTACTCTTCTCCTCAAATACACACAATCCTTGAGGCAGTGGGCTCCGATTTAAAGCAGGGAGGCAGATTTGCAGAGAACACATGTGGCAAAAGAGTAACTTGCTATTCCTGGTCACTGGAAGTCCATTTTTCCCTTTACAGAGCCCTTAGGTCTGCCTAGGTGCGGCTGCCTCCCGGGCCCCAAGGCTTGGTCACTTCTATAGAGTCCACAACTTGCATTTTTCTTCACTCGTGCTCCCTGAAGCTGACTTTACTCAGTGGTTCTATTTTGCCCTTAGTGAGTCTCAGCTCAGCTTAGTCAGTCAAACCAGCACTCAGTAAGCACCTACTATGTGCCGGCCACTGTGCCGAGTGCTAGGGATGCAAAAAAAGGAAAGAGAGTCCCTGCTTTAAAGGAACTCACGTATAATTTCTAATAATATTCACAACTAATATTTACTACTTATTTATCATCAGATACTGCCTAGAAGCAACATAGTGGATAAAGCCCTGAACCTAAAGTCAGGAAGATCTGAGTTCAAATCTAGCCTTGGAGGTATACTCGCTTCGTGACCCTGGGCAAGTGACTTAACTTCTGTTTGCCTTGGTTTCCTCAACTGTAAAATGGGGATAAGAATAGTCCCCCCCCCCAGTTGTTGTGAGGATCAAATGAGATACTATCTGCATAGTGTTTAGCACTATAACTAGTACACAGTAAGTGCTATGTATGTCAGCTATTGTTATTTTAAAACAACCCTGATAGATATTATTCAACATTTCTCTTTTTTCACATTTATCTTAAACGTTTTCCCTCCTTTCTCCTCCCCTTTGATCCCCTCCTGTTCCCTCTTGATCATCACAGAAGCTTTGACCTGCTACATTGCTGAAGTGGGTCAGTTCACCCCCTAAGCAACCTGGTGCCCACGCTCCCCCCCCAGCCCCACCTCCTAGCAGGCTCACCGTATTGAGGCCGCACTCTGTATGGTCATTTAGCTTTAGCATCATTACAACTCAGAGATGAGCTAAAGAGACCCACCAGGCTCAGCCTTCCTCAGTAACAGGGATCACAGGTGTGTGCCTCCACACAAAGCTACCCTACGCGTTTTCATTCACTTCTCCATTACTAAGGAAAACTTGCTTTGCCTTACGGTCTATGAAGGAAGTGCCCAAGACTTCGGCTTTTTTGCATCTGATGCAATTTGCATTGGATCTCCTCATGCCCTGTTCTATGATCAGTTTTGTAAAAGTTCAGTGTCTTACATTTAATTATATTCTTTAAGATTATCATGTAATATTTTCCATTGTTGTATAAAATTCAATTTTTTAATCTGTAATTTCCTTTTAAAATATTAGATATGTTAAGTCCTAAAACAGAAACAACATTGTCTTCTATACTTATTGCTTCAATACCTAGACATTTTTGTTTCAATGACCCTTTCCTTTAACCAGTTATGGTCATCAGATGCGGGGTAGCACGCCAGGCCCAGAGTCAGGATAGATCTCTCTTCACAAGTTCAAATTTAACCTCAGACAATTACTAGCTGTGTGACCCTGCGCAAGTCACTTAACCCTGTTTGCCTCAGGTTCCTCATCTGTACAATGAGCTGGAGAAAGAAATGACAAGCCACTCCCAGTATCTCCGCCAAGAAAACTCCAAATGGAGTCATGAAGAGTCAGACAGGACTGAAACAACTAAACGACAAGTCATCAGCTGTGTTTGTGGTATATGTGTGGGGTCAGGGTGGAGGGGAGAGGGTATAGTGTTTGTGTGTGTGTGTACATATATACATACACATGTGTATATGTGTACTTACACAAATGCATATAATTGTATATACATAGACACACACACATATATGCGTATCTACTGATAATTTCATTAGCAATGATGCCTATGATACAAAATACAATTTCTCCATTTCTCTCTCTTGACATTATCTATTTTTACTGTTGCCTTAAACAAAATCATGATTGTTACCTATGCCTCCTACTCTTTTTGGATGCATTTGAAACATCATAAATTTTATTCCAGCCAGTCTCTTTAAAGTTGTGGGGGTCCCTCTTCTTTAGGCATGTTCCCTAATAGGGAGAACGTTGTTAGGGTCCATTTTTCCAATAGCTTCCTTTTTATTATAAAGTTATCATGGCCACCTGGTTTTCTCACCACCATATTCTGTTTTACACCTTTATTTTTTACTTGCAAATTTTACTTTGCTTATAAAAAGGCAGTCCTAGTCTCTGCACTCATACACAGACACACCTCCTGCCCCTGCCCATATGTCCTTCCCTCCTCCGAGTGGTCTCCTGCTATCTATTTCCCTATAATAAGATTGTCTCTGAAGTTCCTAGTATTTGATTTCTAAATGATCCTCGTAAAAGTGGGACTTCAAAGAGACAACGGCTCATTTCTCTTCTTTACAACATGCAAAACCAGAGTCATTGTTTACTCATTTCTTGCTTTAAAGACTTTTTTGACCATTTTAATGTTCAGCTATGAAAATGACAGATGCAGTTAAATGGATAGAGTGCTGGGCTAAAGTCAGGAACACCCAAGTACAAATCTGGTCTCATACACTTAGTGGCCAGGTTACTTGGGCAAGTCACTTAACCTCTGTTTGCCTTAACTCACTGGAGAAGGAAATGGCAAACCACTTTAGTGTCTTTCCCAAGAAAACCCCACAGACAGTACAGTCCACAGGGTCAGGAACAACAATAATGAAAAGGATCTGTATATTAAAAATTCTGTGCAGCCTTCTTTTTCCCTAAACCTAAATGAAAGAATGAAATCTACGACAATTTTGAAGAATGATGCTTTTTTCTCTTAAAGAGACATTCTTAGTTTTATAGGATAGAAATTTGGTGCTGCAGAATAATATGGATTTTTTTAAAATCTATGTCACTTTTCATTTACTTTTTTCCTTCTATTCAAAGTGATACTTTTGCAAAGTAAATTGGTTTCTCCTAGCTACTAATATGATTCTCTCTTTGATAATGAAACTTTAGGGCTTGGTGACTCTATTTCTGGAAAAGATAAACTTTGAGTTCCTTTCTGAAAACAACCTATGGATTCTATTGATTTGAATTTTGTCCGTGATTTCCAATATTTCCAGATAATTTAATTGCAAGATTTCCTGAAATACAGTATCCAAACTCTTCATGACTTCATCTATTTCTCAGAAGTCAATAATCCTCAGATTGTCTCAAGTAAATTCCTTTTGCTGGCTCCATTACTTTGTTTTATAGGGATTTCAAGCCTTCTCCCACTTGGGCTATTTTCTTTTCTTTTCTTTTCTTTTTTTTTAGCTTTCTCCCTCATTGTTTATTTGGACCACGAATTTGAGCTCCAGTCATAAGAAATATTAATATTCTCAGCTACGAGCATATGACCCTGTTAAAAACATAACAGGATTGTTGTTTTTTCTTTTAATTTGTAAGCCTTATTGATGCCCTTTCTATTAATAGGAGCTTGGCCTAATACATTGGAAAGAATACTGGCTCTGGAACAAGTACCTTGGTTCAAATCTCAGACATTTATTACTGATTCCCTTTGTTATTATGTCATATTCATTTCTGAATATATGCCTTCCCCTCTCCTACTAAGTAGACCTTCCCGTTCTAACACAAATGAATAAGAAAATAGTTTAGCAAAACCATCCAACACATCAATCATGTTTGTAAGCATTTTCTCATGTTTTCTTAGGCTAAGCATTGTCTCTATAATTAATGTTCACTTTGATTTTATTGTCCTTTATACTTACACTATAGTAGTTATGTATGTTATTTCTCCAAATTCTTAATAATTATCACTTCTTAGAGCACAATAATATTCCATTCAATTCATTAACTACAATTTGTTTTTTCCCCAATCGTTGGGTACCAGTTATTATTTGGGTTTTTAATTATTGCATTATTTATTTTTTAATCTCTACATTTTTGTTCTTTTTCTGTTCCACTGTATTTCTCTGAGAGTTCAGCTTTTTGTCCATTTTATAGCTCATTGAAATTTTTAAAACTATCTTGAAGGTTCTTTCTTTGGTGGGAGCATATTAGTCAGTTAGTTAATAAACATTTATTGAGTACCTTCTGCATGTCAAGATGGGAGATATGGTATTCAACTAGATAGATAGATGGATAGATGGATAGATAGATAGATAGAGAGAGAGAGAGAGAGAGAGAGGTAGCATAGAACTAAAACTAGAATTAAAGATATACAACAGACTAGTATTTGGTAAACTTGAGATTATGACATACAACAGGATTTATTTTTCAATAAAAACTTTCAGCAAATTAGATTGCAAAAATCAGCATTATAGTCATATCTTTCTCCTTATACTTCACTTTCCATCGGCAGCTCTGCTTGGTTTCAACTCCATGAACATTACGTTTCCCCCAGGATAATCTGAGCATAAGATAACTTGGGTGATATTACTACCTTTCCTCTGCGGTTTCCATTTAGACATAGGAGCTGTATATCTCTCTTATCATTTAATTATTCCTTTAATTCTGTGGAAATTTTTCTTTAACTTTTTTATTAATTTCAATTAGACACATTTTAACTATTTCTTTGCCTATAATTATTCTTTTAATTTCCTCTTTTTCTTATCTTATTTCTATAACAAACATTTCTAAAACTAGCAAACAGAAATAATAGAGGAAGCGGCTAGGTGGTGCAGAGGGTAGGGACCTAGACTTGGATTCAGAAATACCTTGAGTTCAAATCTCCTTTAGATACTTCAAGTCAAGTCAAGAAGCATCTATTTTTTTTTGTATTTTTTTTTGGAGGGAAATTGGGGTTAAGTGACTTGCCCAAGGTCACAGGGCTAGTTTTGTGTTGTTAAGTGTTTTGAGGCCAGATTTGAACTCCGGTCCTCCTGACTCCAGGGCTGGTGCTCTAGTCACTGCGCCACCTACCTGCCCCAAGAAGCATCTATTAAGTGCCAAGTACTGCACTAAGCACTAGAAAAACAAAGAATGGGAAGAAGACACAGTCCCTGACTTTAAGGAACTCATATTCTAATAGAGGAAATGACATGCAAACAACTATGTCCATACAAAACTTCAGATAAGAAGAGGAACAAGTTCTTTCCCTGGCCTTGAGCCTTCTCTCTCCTGTTGTGCCTGCCCCTGAGGTCAGCCTACTAGGGGATGACAGTATGACCACTAAGCAAAGACGAGGAAGGTAGAGCGTTGCTTACTGGTTTCCCCGTCTTCCTTCAATTCTCAACGAAAATCTCACATAGGAAGCATTTTCCCAATCCCTCTTAATTCTAATGTTTTTCCTCTTTAATTATTTCCTACTTATCCATTAGATAGATAGACAGACAGATGACAATAGATTAGATAGATAGATAGACAGATAGACACAGACAGATAGATGATAGATAGAAAGATAGATAGATAGATAGATAGATAGATAGATAGACAGGTGGACGGATAGATAGACAGACAGACAGATAGATGATAGATAGATAGATAGATAGATAGATAGATAGATAGATAGACAGGTGGACAGATAGATAGACAGACAGACAGACACAGACAGATAGATGATAGATAGATAGATAGATAGATAGATAGATAGATAGATAGACAGACAGACCCAGACAGATAGATGATAGATAGGTAGATAGATAGATAGATAGATAGATAGATAGATAGATAGATAGATGACAGATAGATGATAGATAGATAGATATACACATAAATACATACAGATGTGTGTGTATATGTATGTGTGTGTATCTGTCTATTTGCTTGTTGTGTCTCCATTAGACTAGGAGCCCCTTGAGGGTGGATCCCCAGCTTGGCAACAGAGCAGGCACTTAATGTTTATGAACTGACTGACTACTGTAATAGTCCAGGGGAGAGGTGATGAGGGCCGGTACCATGGTGGAAGCAGCCATGTGGGCAATGAGAAGGGGAAGTATGCAAGAAGTGTTATGAAGGGAGGACAAGCCTTGACAATCCATAAGCCACTTAATCCTTTTGAGCCTTGGTTTCCTCACATATAAAATGGAAATAATGATAGCATCCACTTTCCAAGGTTGTTGTGAGGACTGAATGACGTGACGGGTGTAAAACACTTTGCAAACATTAAAGTGCTATATAAATGCTTAGTTGTTGTTATTGTTATAATTATTAAAGGATGAATCCTCCTTTCTCTCTGTTCTTAGTAGGAAAGCCTCAAGTGTTTCTCCATTACATAGGGAAGTTCAAGGTTTCACATAAATGCCATTTATCGTGGCAACAAACATTGGGAACATACACAGAATACCCCTCATAACCTTTCCCCAGAGGAGAGGCTGAGGAACCTGCTTTTGGGAGAGTTGCAAAGGTAAGGAATGGATCTGCCTTGGAGAAACTATGGAGTGTTTATTGACATTCTGTAACTCCTTGTAGTCTGCCATCCGGTGTGGTTAGAAGACTTTTCCTGACTGGCTGCTTGACCAGAATGAGAATCATGGTCTTCAAGAAGACTTGAATCAGCCTCAGTCTGGTCTCTGAGCCCCATTCTCTTTAGCTACACTCAGGCTGTTTGATTCCTTCTCCTACGGTGTTCAGTGAGAAACAATGTGTAAGGGGAAAGGCCCCTGGGCCTTCTCCCTATCAATGTCACATGGCTTCAAAAAATGGGGCTTGGGTTCTTTGTTTCTGGATTTTCTCTTTTGCTTTCTAGGTGAAAGGATTGGAATCTTTAATCCTGAGAGTTTCAAAAGGTCAGGGCAACAAGGGTCTGGGCTTCCCAACATGTGGGTTTTATAATCAGTTCAAAATTAATGATGAGAGAAGCAGGGAGTGATTTTCAAAAGTGACCATTGGGACTCAACCCAGTGGTAGCTGAGATGAGGATTCATCAGGGAGGCATGCCACATCAGAACAGAACTTGATGGGACTAATACTATGCAAATATTGAGCTAAGTTTGAGCTCACTTTCCCCAAAGACAAAGGTGGAGTAGGGGAGAATATGTCTTTGAGGTGATGGGGAAAACATTTTTATTTTCGTTACTGACGGTCACTGATACCTAACAGTGGGGCAAACACAGCTAGTTAGGGGTCAAGCGAATGGACAGATAGTGAAAAGATACCTCCAACCACTCAAGTTTCCTTAGAACCCTGAGGGGGAAATGCAACGGACTGAACATAAATGTAATTTCCCTGGCTCTGGGAAAGTGATCCTAGAGTGCACAAACTAAATCACATTAAGAAAAAAATCTGCTCTTTTTATCTTTTGTAATGTTTTGGACATAAATAGGTATTTTATCATATCAGAATCCTTATTTGGATCTATTAATATAATCAAGTAATCCTCATAGGCTTTCTTTGTTATTTTTGCTGTTGTCCTGCTTGGTTTCCTAAAACTAAGCTCTCCTTGCATGGCTGGTTTAAATCCTTCCTAATCATCACAAATAGAATGTATTTGATTGATAGTTTTATCATCATTAGTCATATTGGCCTGAAGTTTTCTTTCTGCTCCATATCCTTATCAAGTTTGAGGATCAGAATCATACTTGAGTCATAGAGTTCTTTCTCTACTCTTATAATAGTTTAAATAGTGAAAGGATTATTTGTTCTTTTAATGTTTTATTCAGTTTGTTTGTGAATCCATCTAATCTTAGTGCCTTTTTATGTGACAGCTCATTACTAGCCTTTTTGATTTCTCATTCTAAGAATGGTTTATTTCCTGCTTTCTCAATTTGAGCATTTTATATTCTTGAAATTATCCATTCATTTTTCTTATATCCTCAGTTTTCTTGGCATAAAGCAAAACGTAGCAAAATCTGATCATTTTCTTTATTTCTTTTGTATTCTTTTTTTTCTTCTTCTTTTTGTTATTTTTCTTCTCTTTCAAAAATTAAATTTGTTAGTGTTATCAACTTTATTGGTCTTTTAAGAAAACAGCTATTTGTTTTATCAAGTCAATTATTTCCTTCTCCATTTTGTTCTCTTCCTCTTTCATTTTGTCGATTTCCTGATTTTCTTTACTTACATGACATAATTTTGTTGGATTTTACTATATTAATTTGTTCATTTTCTACATTAGAAAATGTAAACTTGATTTGTTTTCTTTTTCTTTCTTACACCTCCTATTTTTTAAATGTTCTTTTCATATCCTTAGAGGCAACTGGGTAGCTCAGTGGAGAGAATGCTTGGCTTGGAGTCAGGAATTCTAGAGTCACCTTTGCGAGTTCAAACCCAGCCTCAGGTACTCACTAGTTGTGTGATCCTGGGCAAGTCACTTAAGCCTCTTTGCCTCAGCTCCTCATCTATAAAATTAGCTGGAGAAAGAAAGGGCAAACCATTCAGGTATCTCTGCCAAGAAAACACAAAAAACATCACGAAGAGTTAGGCGTGACTGAAAAACAACTCAACACCAACTACTTTATATCCTCAGTATATAGTATGATGATTTCTACCCGTTAGGTGCTCAATAAATGTTGAATTAGCTTTTTGCAACTGATTATATGAACCCAAGTATAGAAATTTTCTTTTCTCCATAATAAAAGAGGGAAGGGGAAAAAAAGAAGAAAGGAAGGAAAGATGCCAAGAAAAAGAGAGATAATAGGAAGAAAGGAAAACGAGAAGGGAACAAGGAAGAATCAGTCAGGGGCAGAACTTCTTATTCCTATCTTGTATAATCCCCATTAGAGAGTAAAATTTTCAGGAGTTTTATTCATTGATTTGTTTATTTTTTTTTAACGTGATAATAGAAGAAAAATTCTATGGTTAAAAAAAAGTCACATAGCTCATAGCGTTTTCTACACTCACACAGGGACAAACAATTTCCCAAATAAAAATTGTTGGTTTGCCAGAGGCTAGATGAACTTTTGTCAGGAATGCTATGCCAGTGATTACTTTTCAGATACATGTTGTAATAATAGTTGATCCTGAGGTCCCTTCAACTCTAAGAGTCTGTAATTCAGTGCCTTGCATGTAATGTGCATATATAAACACATTTATACATCTCTAATATATACAGGGTGTCCCAAAAGTTTTGGTACAGTTAGTGTATTTTTAAGCTATTAAAACTTGAAGCAATTGACCCTTTCCCCCAAGATGGCAGCAAAGGCAAAAAAGGAAGCCATTGTCCCCCGCCCCCCCAAGACGAAAGCCAAATCCAAGGCTTTGAAGGCCAAGAAGGTGGTGCTGAAGGGTGTCCATAGCTACAAAAAGAAGAAGATCCAAACATCCCCCACATTCTGGTAACCCAAGACACTAAGACTTTGAAGGCAGCCCAAATACCCTAGGAAAAGTGCCCCTCAAAGAAACAAGCTTGACCACTATACCATCATTAAATTTCCTTTGACCACTGAGTCTGCTATGAAGAATATTGAGGACAACAACACTCTAGTCTTCATTGTGGACATCAAGGCTAACAAGCATCAGATCAAGCAGGCCGTAAAGAAGCTGTATGACATCAACATGGCCAAGGTCAACACATTGATCCAGCCTGATGGAGAGAAGGCCTATGTCTGTCTTGCTCCAGACTATGATTCTTTAGATGTTCCCAACAAAGTTGGAATCATCTAACTTACTTGTGTCCAGCTGTGTCCCATTCCACCTACAATAAAAAGATTTCCAGGAAAAAAAAAAAAAAAACTTGAAGCAATTAAAGTTCAAAACTGCACTAAGGCTTTTGGGACACTATATATTATGTATGTCTACACATATACACAAATTTATGGAATACTGTGAAAGTATGTGTAATCCTATATGTTTGTTTGTATAATATAGTTTACATATATTTCTCTATGGGTGAATGTGTCTGTTTATATAGAGAAGCATGGTTGTGGCCAATGAACATAAACCCACTCCCTGCAACTCTTCTCTTTCTAGGCTGGGGCTGGCTTGCTTCCTCTACACTGCTTCGACAATGGCAGATAAGGATGACTCCCCAAAGTGACAGCCACACTGCTGTAGCTTACTCTCGGCATCCCAGAGATGACCTAAGGGAAGCTATACGTCTATTACTCAACTCTAATGCTGAGCCTCCAGCAGTGTCCTCATTAAAAAAAAAAAAAATCCAAGTTCATACCACTCATTTTTTATTATGTTTTATTTCATTTAATAGACTTTTACTGATATGTTTTGTTCTTAAGTAACCTAGATGTCTCTTTGTATTCTTTTCCTTCCTATTCCCCTCCTAAAGAGCCATCTTTTTTTAACAAAGATTTTTTTTAACCTATAAAAAGAAAAATAAAAGGAAAACCAGCAAAATCTATCAATACACCTCCCTCCCCCCCAAAAAAACCAAACCCTGATGTTATTTATAACACTTCATTCCCCTGCCTGTGCAGATAAGTAAAGGAGAATGTGTTCTCGTATCTTTTATTTGGGGCCAAGATGCTTCTTTACAATTTTGTAATATTTATCTTTTGCTGTTTTGTGATTGTCATTTGTTCTTTCCATTCATATTGATGTAGTCATTGAGTATATGGTTTTCTTGGCTCTGCTTACTTGACTTTGCATTAATTCAAATAAGTCTCTCCATCTTCTCTGTATTCATCATGTTCACTGTTTTGTAATTTCAGCACAGTAACATTCCATTACATGCATATGTTACAATTTGTTTAGCCATTAACAATAGATGGATATCTACTTGGTTTCTAGTTCTTTGCTACTATAAAAAGTGCTGATGTAAATATTTTGGTGCATATGGAACCTTTCTATTTGTCATTGACCTCCTTTGAGTATATGCCTAGCAGAGGATCTTTGAGCCAGAGGGTATGAACATTTTAGTCACCTTTTTTGCATAATTCAAAATTGCTTTGCAGAATGGTTATACTAATTTACACCTCCATCAACAATGCATTAGTGTCTCTGTCTTTCCACAACCCTTCCAACAACGACTATTCCTGTCATTTGTCATCTTTGCCAATTTGCTGCATGTGAGATGAAACTTCAGGATTGCTTTGATTTGCATTTCTCATGCTCTCTCTGATATGGAACATTCTTTCATATGGTTGTTAGTAGTTTGCAATTCTTCTTTGGAAGACTGTTTGTATCCTTTGACCATTTATTTACTGGGAAATGGTTGAGATTTTAAGTCTTGTTTCTTGAAACTACATGTGGGTATTTATGCCTCAACCCTAAGCACCTGGTTAAAATTATTTATAGCCAATTATTAATTTTCCACATCTGGTCAACTATCTAATCAAACTATCAATCTTGATCTTTCTGGTGTCCTCTCTCTGCGGTCCGACTTCTGCCACGAGGCAGGTGCTCTCTCCCCTGTGTTGTTCGGGTGCTAGAGAAAGCACTAGCAGCACCCCTTTTGATACTCACAAGATCAATGTAAAAGAAAGGAAATACACCAAAGAGGTCAATGCAGCCATGGTGCCAAATGTACATAGTTCAGTGAATGTTCCACATGGAAGGTGGTATTAGGGTCACTGGTTTTTTTTGCCCACGCTCAGGGCAGAAAAGAGCTGCTATCTATCTATCTTGTCAAACAGAGGAATCCTCTCAATTGGGCTTACCAGGTGAAAGTGGCCTCTTCTTCCACTGGTCTGGCACCCCACATCATCATCTCTTCTGGTTCAGCAACCAATCAAGGGTCTCATGATAATGGCCATAAGCCTAGACCCAGAAATCCCTCATGCCACGTTGATGCAGAAACTCACCCCCTCATGCCTGCATAGTCTGGGTTGGTCTCTTTGTGTCAAGTCTCTCCTCACTTGTTTCCAGCCTTCACTCATTACTCAAAGTACTTTTCCTAAAGCACAGATATGACCAAGCCTTCCTTCAACTCAATAAACCCCCTTATACATCCTTTAGGATCCATCCACACTGACCTTTCTGCTACTCCTTGCATGGAACACTCCATCTTCTAACTTTGTGCCTTTTTAACTGGATAACTGGAATGCTTCCCCTCCTCCCTTCTGCATTCTAGCTTGTTGACTGGCTGACCTGGGAGATAATTCACTGTTGACAAGAGCCTTTTTGGCTTTGGGCTTTGTAAGAAAAGCATCACTAGGCCTCCTCATACTCAAAGGCTTTCCAGTTTAGAAGCACTTGCCCAAGTTTGTGCTCTACTGGTACAGCTTTTAAAACTCACTTACTGAAACATGGGAAGATTTATATGAACTGACACAGAGTGAACTCAGCAGAAACTGGGGAATAATATATACAAGGACAATAAAACTGATAAGAAAAACAAGAAACAGACTTAAGTAGACTGTCAATGTCATGATTTCAAAAGGACCAATGATAAAGCAAATTATCCAGCTCCTCCTGACAGAGAGAAGACGGATTCTAGGTTAAAGAATGAGACATCTATTTTCAGATGTGGCCAAGGTGGAGACTTGTTTGACCTGACTAAGCATATATTATGAGAGTTATGCTATGGTGGGGAGAGGATAGAGATAGAGTTATCAAAATAAAAAAAGAAAAGAAAGAAAAAGTCATTACTGAAGTATTTAAAATGCACAGAAGAGAACATAACCAAGGTCAATCAGGAAACACAGAAAGGCAGGACACCTTTGAAAATAACATTTTGGAGAGTATTCTGGGAAGATGGCAGAGTAGGTCAGAAAATTTCTAGCTCTCAAGATTGTCTTCCACAAAGGAGATAAAATAGTGCCTCTCAGCAAACACAAAGCGGTGAAAACAAGGAAGAGTAGGGGCAGAAGAGGGGTTCTTTTGGGACAATCACAGAAAATCTACAGAAAAATCCCGGGATGAGATTTCCTCCCTGTGAAGAGTAAACACCTCCAGGCTAGGGTCTGCTTAAACAAGAAGTGTCAAACCCTGGGGTTAGTTGGTTTGAGAGGCTACCTGGGCCTGCCATAGGAACTTTTACCCCTGGAACAGTAACAGTACTTAGGCACATGAGTCAGGAAAGATCTAGGGAACCTCTGCTGACAAGGAAGACCAGACCCAGCTGTGCTATGGAGAATGGGGGACTAGAAGGAACTAGGACATGCCAGGTGAATGCAGAAGTAGTGGGACAGAGTCTCTGCTGTTTGTGTACACTTACAGGAGGCTGGAGTTCTTGGTTTAAGTTCCAGGTCAGAGGGGAGAACTGAAGAGGAACAGAGGCCAGAGGCACCATCCCACATACCCCAGGAGTAGAGGTGATTATAAAAAGTAATTTAAAAAAATGTACAGGCAAAGGAGAAAGAATCCAACCATAGCGAGCTACTATGGGAATAGAGAAGACTAGGGTTTGTTTTCAGAGGAGAATACAGAAGCAAAGAGACCCCCTTCTGCTCCAAAGAGTAATGTCAAATGGTCACCTGCACAAAAAGAATTCATTGAAGATTTTTTTTTAAACTTTTAAAATCAAATGATAGAGATAGAGGAAAATTTTTGAAAAAAATAAGAATAATACAAGAAAAACAAGAAGATTATGACAAGAAATTCAACCAATTAGAAAAGGAGATCGAGAATTTTAAGGAAGAAAATGACTCCTTGAAAATCAGAATTGGGTAAGGCAAAGCCAGCAAAGTTATAAGAGAGGAAGAACTTCTCTGCAAAAAAAAAAAAAAAAGGAAATACATATTCATAGTTTCCTTTGGGGGTCTAAGTTGATCATTGTAATTGTTATTAAGTTCCATTTTGTTGTACTGCTCTTACCACTTACATTGTTGTAGTCCATGTGTATCTTCTTCCTTGTTCTGATCACTTCATTTTGCATCTGTTCAAATAAATCTTCCAATGCCTCTATATTCATCCTAGTCATTGCTTATGGAACAATGCTATTTCTTTATATTCATGTAGCCAGTTTATTTAATCATTCTCCATTTTATTGTCATCACTTTTGTTTCTTGATTTTTGTTATTACAAAAAGTAGTGCTATAAATATTTTGCTGTGTATGGGATCATTCTTTCTATCTTTGGCTTCCTTGGGGTAGAGATTTACTTTGGATATCAGGGACATAAAGTGTGACTAGATTCTTTCCAACTCTTCTATATCTCTCCTCTATTATCCTACTCCATTCCATTCTTGGATTTCTTCTGCCTCTTGTTTCTGCTTTTTAACTCTAATCTCCTTTAATTTCAAAAATTCTTCCCTCTTACAATCCTGGCCTTTCCTTTCTCTTTTTTTTTTGCCTGCCATCCCTCCTTCCTACTGTGCATCTAGTAGCTCAATGGATACAGTGCTTGTCCTAGAGTCAGGGGAAACTTCCTGAGTTCAAGTATGAATATCAGACATTTACTAGCTGTGTGATCTTAGGCAAGTCACTTAACCCTGTTTGCATGTTTCCTCATCTGCAAAATGAGTTGGAAAAGGAAGTGGCAAACCACTCCAGGATCTTCTCCAAGAAAACCCTCAAATGGGGTCATAAAGTGTTGGACATGACTAAAAAATGACTGAACACCTTGACATTCCCAGAGAGGCTTCAGATGAGATACTAAAAGAGACATCCTACCTAAGGCTTCTGGGGCAACTAAGTGACAGAGTGGAGAGTGTTAAACCTGGAATCAGGAATGAGTTCAAATCCAGTCTCAGATACTAACTGTGTGACCATGGAGATAATAGTGCCTACTCCCCCAGGGTTGTAACATTTTTTTAAATTACAGAGTATTTGTAAAGCACTTTGTAAACACTCTAGAATGAACAGAGTGTAGAATTTAGGTGTCCAAATACAAGCAGAGTCTTTCTGTTGTTGTTCTGTCTTTCTGATGTTCTTTTACTCAGAGTCCGACTAGCAGCTAAAAACTATCAAAAAACATACTTTTCAAGATTTAGGACCCTAAAATCAAGGTCTGGGTCCAGTGGAAGATTAAAAAATACATAGGAAAAGTTATGCAAAAATACATATAGCATTTAGACTTTTAAAATTGTGAAGGATTTAATTTATTCATTCATTCACGTATTTACTTATTTATGTGAAGTTATTTTTAACACCTACTCCATTTATTTAAGGGGGATGGCATTGGAGACATGGATTCTGGTCTTGTCTCTGCCACTTTTATTTCCTTCTCAACCATGGGTAAGTTAATAAACTTATTTTCATGACTCTAAAGTGATGGATTTGAAAGTGATGATCTATAACGTGGCCTCCAGCGCTATGATTCTATCATATCTTCATTAATAACAAGTTACCCCATGTAGTGGAACAATAGAGAAGGAATTGGTTGTGGGCTAGAGTAAGGAATATGCATAGGGGAAGAATAGGGCTAGAAATCTGGGTAAAGAGGTTGAACAGGAGCCACAGATTGGAGGACCAGAGAATGCTTTAAGAAGAGTGAAGAGAAGGAAACAAGCATTTGTTAAGTAGACACTGTGCTAAGCACTTTAAAAACAGTATTTCATTTGATCTTCATAGTAATCCTGGGTGACAGGTACTATTATGATCTCTATTTTAAAGTGGAAAAAAACTGAGACAGACAGAGGTAAAGTGACTTGTACAGGGTGAAACAGCTAATAAGTGTTCAAGTCCCAATTTAAATTTGAGTTTTGATTCCAGGCCCAGCTCTCTATCCACTGGGCAGAGCTGTGGAGAAAGTGAGGGTGAGGGTGAGAGAGCTGAAAGAAGTTGCTTTAATATCTGAGCTATTGGTGTTCCCCAGTCCCTTTATCCTTAGTATATTCAGCAACAGCTGCTAGAAGATTAGATCTGATTGGCACAACCACGGACCAATAGAATCTCAAGCCTTGACTGAAATCAGAGGCTTTTGGCTGAGGGACTGAGAAAGAGGCCTGAATATGGAATGTGTTGGGGGAGGGTTGGAAACTAAGTTCCAAAAGGGTAGAATTCTGGGTTTCCATCAACTGTCACCTAGTGGAGAATCTGAACCCTAGTGAGGGACACTGAAGGCACCAGTAGGGGCCTGGGAAATGCATCCAGATAAGAAGGAGATGAGTGTCTGTGGAGGACCAGCCATATTAAAATATGATTTTGGTAATTTGTTGAATACAACGACCCTGCAGCACCAGGAAAACAAGGACAACCTAGGTGAACTGAAGACTCTGGCTTACTTTGAGAATAAACTTGGAGTATGTGATCAAGGATGTGTTGGAGGGTGGAGAATGGAGGTGAGGAAGGGGGGAGATAGTTTATCACTGAAAGGTGAGAACCCTCACCCTATTTTTATATAGGTTGTCTAATTTCATCTTCCTTCCCATCATAATGTTTAAGAAAATTTCACTTTAAACTTAACCCTTGGATCTGCTTCTCACAGTTTTACTCTAAAAGAGACAAAGGGCATGCCTAATTCAGTGACCCTTCTTCCCATCTCTGAGCTCTTTACCTGTGTCGTTGGTCCTATTTGGCTCCTGCACCACGTTCTCAAACCCATCAGGCTTTTGGTCCCATGGCTTGTTCCTTTCTTCTTTCTCCCTCATTTTTCATATTCTTATCCTTCTTTCTTTCTTTCCTCCTCTTGGTCTCTCTTGCTTTACCTTCCTCTATGAGATAACAGACCTGAGAAGCAAAAGATGTTCAAAATGTACTACAGCATTTTTTATCTGACTGGTCTTTGCTTGCAAGAACATTAACAAATAGATAATGTTAATATATTATCAGCATAAGTCTTGTTTTGAATGTTATTGTGTTAAACTTTCTTCACTTTAAAAAGGCTACCACAATTTCTTTTTAAAAGTAATGTAATTCCCTTAGAAATTTTCATTGATGTAGGTAATTTGTTCTCAATGGACATTTATTTCTGTGTGCCAGTAGAGGGCTCATAGTATCAGTGTTTCCTCTTTTCCCTATCCATTCTACATGAAGCAAATATCCATTCTACTCTTCTAATAGCTGTGTGATGGTTCAGATAGGACACAGAACTGTGCCAAGATTTACAATTTCCTTATTCTGCCATTAAGAAACACTTGCCTTTCAATTCTCTATACTGCTTCCCATATCAGTCCTTTCCCCCTTCCCCACCATACCTACAATACATGTCTCAATATAGTGATACAATATCCAGGTGAGAAACAGAAACTCCCTTTCTCCTTCTTGGGTTCAAAATTCTATGATTTTGTATAGGAAGATGGGAGTAGATTGCGCTCTCTAAGCAGCACAGCTTTCTACCCTGTTCTGCCTCCCTCCCTTAGCCATAATATTTTGGGGGAAGAAGGTATCTGAACAGCTGCAAAGGAGGGCCGGGGGGAAGATCATTGAATTTTCTTTGGTTTCTCAGAGCAACCTGGACCATCAGTACCCAGACCTCTGAAAGTGCCTCTGTCCCTAGCCTACTTCTACATAAGGAAGGCTGAGAGGGATGCTGGCTTCTTTATGAGCTCCTTCTAATGTGTCTCCTCTAATCAGAAAGTCAATGCAACGAAGGACAAATGGGTCACATATGCATACTACACTAATGTCAGGACATTGATGGCTGCAGCTGTGAAGTGGCAGACTGAATCTGGATGCAAATCCATTTGGAAGAAGATGTCAATCTATGAGGCAAAGCTACTAAGGAAGAGTAGTATGGAGGCTTTCATAAGAAACTAATCAAAATAAATGGAGATAATGGACACACTTCCAGCTGATGGAAATCAATGTGAGGATCCAAGAAAGGAGAAACTCCTTCACCTCCAACCCCCAAACTCCAGACCCTCCCAGAAGAAGAAGCAAAAGCCAAAGAGGAGAAAATATTAGGGCTCTCCTAGGAGCCAGGGGCAAAGAAAGACCAAAGATGGCCAACTGAGACAGACTGGTTGATTGTATTGTTTCTTACTTTGGAGGCCCTTATCAAACATCTCTTTCCAGTGAAGCAAGGTTTCAACTACTAGATGTGTTTTATGCCAAAGTTCAGACATGGCCAAGAGAAAAGCACCAGAAGACATAATCAACCCTAGGCTCAGTGGTTTCAAGTAGTAGCCAAGATTTGTGCCCTGCACATAGAGGCACATAAGCCCAAAATTTAAAACAAAGAGGTGAATCTTAAAAAGGGAGCTCCTTGTCAAGTCTGCCTGTATAGATCCCAATGCAGCAGGAATACTCCTAGCGTGGTTCACTGTTTTAAAGGGCAGGCAATGAATTGAAGCGCCACAGTGATGAATAGTACTTTCTGGGGCTGGTACTTTCCAGGACAACATCCACCTCAATTCACCACCACCAAGGAACAGAGACTGAATTAATGTCACATGACCTAGCAATTGCTGCATCAGGGAGAAAGTCTGGAGACAAACACAATTTCAGAATCCGTGGGCAAGAAGGCCCTGAGCAACATCAGCTCTCAGGAAAGAATGAACAAAGACATGAGCGGCAGGAGACCCCCTGTCCCAGCATGGTTGAGAAACAGAGAGACTGCAGTTAGAAGCTCATTTAGCTCTCTGAATCTCAGTTTCTTGATCTGTAAAATGGTAAATTTAGAACTGATAAAAATATTCTGTCTCTCAAAGTCTACCCTTCCAGTAATTTGAAGACTCTATCCAAACAGAAGCAATGGCAGAGTTTCCATCACATAGGAAGGGGAGGAAGAGACCCAGGAATAATCTGAATTAATTTCTTTCCATATTTACACTCTCAACATCAATGATTGATTCTCAAAATATGGTAACAGATGAGCAAGGTAGCACTTTAGTTCGTATCAGGAAGTATGTGTTTAATACTCCAATCCCCATGTACCTCATTTACTTCCAATACGTCTCTCCTAATGTTCCATTCCTTTTTTCTTTCTCTTTATATCCCCTTCCTTTTCCATTTTTCTTTATCTCTGCCTTTGCCTTAATTTGACCAGTGAAATCCACAGTCATTTTACTCAGGGCTGAAGAGATGGTAGGTTTCTTATCTAAGGAATGTTAGTAACATAAAATCCATCAATCTACCAGCATCTATTAAGAAAATCCCACATGCTTACATTGGATTAGGTAAGAGGGATAAAAAGGAAAATAAAAATTCCCTGCTTTCAAAGTAGTCTAAATAGAAAAGATAACATATATACAATACAATAACTACAAATTAAAATACAATACAAATTTAAAACACAAGGTAGTTTAGGGAAGACACCAGTGAAGGAGTAGTAAAGGGTATATTTAAAACAGTGACTGGAGTGAGTAGAAGAGAATGAGTTGAAAAGATTTGAGATTAAGAACCAGGAGTATCATCCCATAAAATAAGGAACTGTGTTTAATCTGTTAGAAAAGTGTTTTCTCCATGATTTTTATTCCAGTAATGATTTTCATAGCTGATGTTTAAATCAGCCCACTAGCTGAGATATCTGGCATCTGAATGTTGCTTATACCCCATCACCTATAAATAAGGTACAGTGAGTCAGGCTAATACTAGTTGCACTGACCCTGATTCACTTGGGTCCATTCTGAAGTTCTGCCAGGGAGATACTTGAGAGAGCACAAGACTATTGAGGTGAGGGGAGGAGTGATACTTTCAATCATGCTCATCAGTGTTTATGATTTTCACAGGAACTGCAATGGAGTCAGTGTTGCCAACTACAGGCAAGAAGCAAATCCAAGAAAAGAAGGCAAGTCTCTGTCTGCTAGAAGACACATTCTGCAAGGCCCAGAGAGGTACAGTAAGCAGTTGGACTTTTGCCTTCTGGGAATAAGATGGAGTTGATGAGCTGCACTAATGCATAATGGCAATACCTCCTAGCAGCATTCTTTTTAAAGAGGAGAATTGAAAGTCAATGTTCTGAAGAAAAACATGTTGAAGAAAGGGTAACTTTTCATCTTTTTAGGCTAAAAGGATGCCTGGGAAGCAGAAGGCAGATTTTCAAAATGGCAACTTTGGGTGGAGAGAAGTCACACTCTCTGGTAAAATTGTCCTATAGCTTATAGTTCCTCCCATAGGGGCACATATTGTACCAAGGAAAAATATATAGAGGGCCTGCCTACCACATTAGGGACACTCAATAAACACATATTGAGTGAATGAATAGTCACAGTAATTATTGATGATCGCTGGAAGAACTACAGACTAGGAGGAAGTCAGTGCGAAGTAACCTGCAGGGTCCATAACATCTCCATAGTGACTGAAGCAAACAAACTCATGAGGAGGGAATGGGCCATTAAGGGAATGATTACTGTACTTTTAAACTTTAATGGGTTGTTCTCTTGATTCTATCAAAAATCTTCCTTCCATGCTGGGAGGAACCATATCTTGTTCCCCTTTCTAAAGAAGAATGGAAAGAGCTCTCCTCTATCAGACAGAAAATGAAAGTTCTAATCCCATCTCCACCCTTTAACATCACCAAGAGCTTGATCAAGTCCCTTCACCTCTATGAGCCTGAATTTCATTCTCTGTAAAATGAAGGCAATGATATCAATTTCTCCTACATCTGGGAGTTATTATGAGACTCAAATGAGAAATGAATGAATGGACAATTGCTTCGAAAAGCATCAAGAACGCTATAAATTTAAGATGTGGAAGTAAAAGAGAGGGTCTAGAGATGGAGATCAGCTTAATTGCTCAGGCTGTGCATCTCACAGTCACGGAATTCTAAGAGGTTACCTTACAGTCTGATCCTCATCTTCAAAGATTCAGGACCACAAATATATCTGCCCATTCAGAGGTGATAGGCTATTGGAAAATTATTCATATTAAGGAGATACAAAAACCATTTAACAAGGATCCCAATTTATTAATGGATAGCTTGGCAAGAAAACTGAAATCAGTTGTCTGATGAGGTCACCTTGCTTTTGGTGGGCAAAAGCACTTAGGAGATTCATTTACAAAGAACCACAAGCTTGTTTGTTGGGCATAGATTTAGGACAAAGGCTGTAGGTCTTTCTCAATGACTGATTTCCATCAATCAACAATCATTTATTAAGCTCCTATAAGCCTGCATATGCCAGGCACTGTGTTAAGGACTAGGGATACAAAGAAAAATAAAAATTTGTACCTGCCATCAAGAAGCTTATAGTTTTATGGAGGAGATATCATACATAAATTTGTATATTCAAGATACTAAATGGAAAAGAGGTAACAGGAATTTTAGTGTTATATATGCAGAAGGAGACCAATGTGGCTGGATTACTGTATACATGGAGAGAAATAATGAGCAATTAGTCTATGGTCTTCTCTGGGCCCACATATGACAGGCATAATTACAATCTAAAGATAAGGAACTTACCATCTATGTAGTATCAAAGCTGTGAAACATGGAAAAATTCTGATGCAGCTGCTTGTCTTATCAAGATTCCATACAAATTGTCACCCTTCTGTCTTGACAACACCTTAAAATAGAGTTAAGTCGATCGTATCTAGCTTTTAATATTTTAAATAGTATGTCCTTTGGGGAATTTCAGAAGTCATTCATCTTCCCAATAGCCTATGTGGACAATATCTCACGTAGTAACAACAATAACAACTATCTTTTAGATAGTGCATAAGGCTTACAAAGACCTTTACAAATATGTCATTTTTATCATCACAACCATCCTGGGAAGTAGGTGTTATTATTATCCCATTTTATAGATGAGGAAACTGAGATAGAAGTTAAGTGATTTGCCCAGGATTACATATCAACGAAGAGTCTTAAGGCTGGAACCAAACTCAGTTCTTCCTGATTTCAGACTCCGAACTTTATCCAATTTATCCAACTTAGCTGCCTCTAGAATACCCAGGAACCAAAGGGAAGATTTTCAAAGTGGTAACTTTGGCTGGAAAGACATAGAACTATCATAAAACTGCCCTATAGCTTATAGTTCTTCCCATAGGGGCACAGAGTATACCAAAGAAAAGTATATAGAAGGCCTGCCTACCACATAAAACATACATTGAGATATTCTTCAGATAACTAATCTCAGTCACTTTGATACTGGTTTTTAACAGCTCCTATTTCCTAGTTGTTATCCTGTCTGCAAATTCAAAGTATTCACTTAGCTTCTACCTTTATTTAATTAGTATTACTATGAACATCAGAGTACAATATAGAGATCTGATTTCAGAATCAGGCATTTCTGGTTTCCAGTCTTGCCTCTGCTACATAGTGGCTATTTGGCAAAGGGCAAGTCACAAGCTCTCAGTGCTCTGGGCAACTGTATAAAACCAAGAATTGCCAAGAAGGTACTGTCTTGTGTTAGGAGAGGGAGTTTACTCAGTATTCAAATGGATCTGTGATCATGGGAGTTCCTTCTAAGAAGGAGACTCACAGCTTATCCATGTTGCCCATATTGTGTGACTTTTTTCCATTTCCTTCCAAGAGCTCACCACAAGGAATCCATCCAATGTGCTGGAGCCCTTCCTTAATTTCTCCTGACATCCTGAAGGTCCAGTTGGAACACTCCAACAGCTCACCTGTCATCTCTTCCATGTTACCTACCCATCTTCTCTTTTTGTCTTATAGTTCTTTGATGACATCCTTTACTTTTGTTCTTCTTTAGGATTCCTCATTGGTAAGTAGGTCACAGCCTGTTCACACCTACCATAAACCTCCATTATGAAGCTAATCTTAGGATTTCAGAGGCAATTGGGATTCAAATCCTGCTATCATACACTGATAAAATGTTTGTATTAAAACAACAGGCCTTTGCTATTATGGGAAACTTTGATTCAGTAAAAATGCTTTATAGTTTACTGAAAGCAATCTAGCCCTATTTTCTCCTCATTTTCAACTCTGAGCCCAGCTTAGTGTCCATCTATATTGTCTCTCTTGGCTATAGATACTGCTGAACAAGCTCTATAGAGTGTTCATTCAGATGTTAATGTTGAAATATGGACAATAGACATTATTCATCCATTTGGTCTTTCCTGTGTGGATGGAGAAGCCAAATTCCTTTGAAAGGTTATGGATCATTTCTAGAAGACTCTGCAATGCCTTGGTGTTTGATACATTCCACACAATGTATCATACACTTATAGGAGCAGGCCTTCACCATCCACAGACATTCCCACTTCAGTCTGGATTCTATATTAGATTTCTTTCATACTACTGGCAATCATGCATTTCTATTTAGCTCTTTTCTTGATATTCTCTGGATGTTTCACATCAGAGGGTCATTGAACAGGGTTATTTCTGTTGCATCTTTTAAGGAATCTTGACTGATACTAATATTTGGATGGAAGATATCTTGTTATAAAAAGGGCCTTTTAGTCAGTATTTTGTTCTACTGAGTCAAATCAATAAACAACAAGCACAACAGGATCTCATACATTTTAGTCAGGTGTGAAATGATAAAGATATCTATTATCGAATATAGTTTGTGAAACCTGCTTGCTCCCTACTAATACCTTCAATAAGGACTCTCCTAAAGATTTTGTATAGATGGCAAGGTAAGCATACAATGGGTATTGATGTTTTCTCTAATACCCTTTTTGGGAATCAATAAGGTCTAAAATATTTTTCTACACCTTTGGTATCTTCTTCACCTTTAGATACCTTGCAGATCACTTCCTCAATGCCTTCACAATTGTATTGGCTCCAGAACCAATGTCCTCTGTATATACTTAATTAAATCCTTTTGCTTTTCCCATTTTTAGTGCCATTTCAATTTCCTCTGTAATAACCTCAGGAACAAATTATGTTTGTTATTAGGGTCCAAATATGTTGGTTGCCCTATCCTTAATGGAGAAAGCAATTTAATTGTAATCATTTTTGCAAATCTTCCATTTTTCCTCTGTGTGGTGCTTTTTCATCATTGAACACCCTTAGAATGACTTTGCTTAGCTAAATATCTTGCCAAACTTTCTTTATACTGGTTTATGCAATGATACTGCTCATAGTTGTCCATCATTCTTTTCTGTAAGATTTTTACAGATATGTTTATAATCTAAACTCATTCTTGTCTTTGACTTCCATCTCTAGTTCAGTGAACAAGCACATAATTTGTGCTGAATACCTGTTTGTTGACTGACTGGCCAATAAACCAAATGTTTGCTGACCAAGGAACCTTTTAGACTCTTTTGGTCTTGTCATAGCAATTAAGTTACATTGGTTTAATCCTATATGAAATTATTATAGTTGGTGTTGATGGAATGTCGATTTTTTAAAATTTTTAACAGCTAATTTTAATAATTCATGGTTAAATTTTAATTGTACATTATATCTTTTTTTATTACTATTCTTATACCGTATTTATTATACATTCTGATCTTAGCTCTGAGGAATCAATGGCTTGACTGTGCACAGAGAATTGACCCAGAGTAACTGCCACATCCATAAGTATTTTTCCATCTGTTAAAATGTCAACTTTTGCTCTTTGTGCTGTTGTTTGAAAGTGTTCATGATATCGAGGTGTGAGGCTTCTGTATAATCTATGAGTCTTTGGCTTCTCACATTTCTTTTTCCTGAACCTCAATTTCCCATATATTTTTTATCATCTCTTCCCACTTTTACTTTGAATTTACCTAATGATCAAAGAGTATATGTCAATCTGATTTGGTGAATCTTATCAAGTTCTTCATACAATTTCTCTACCACTTCATCCTCAGCAACTGAGATTGGCATAACTAAATGACACAGTAGATAGAGCACTAGACCTGGAATCAGGAAGGCCTGAGGTTCAAATCTACCCTCAGATACTTTACTAGCTATGAAAGTCACTTAACTTCTGTTTGCCTAAATTTCTTCATCTATAAAATGAGAATAAAAATAGCATCTGTCCCCCAGGTTTGTTGTAAGGATCAAATGAAATCATTGTAAAATGTGCTTAGCACAGTACCTGGCGCATCGTAAATGCTATATAAATGTTAGTTATTACAACTATTGTTATAAGTTGTAATTATTTCCATAAGTATCTTTTTTTTTTGCTAATAGCTATCACTAGCACTTCAATACATGATGACCAAATGTCTCACGAATAATATTTCTTGTAGTTTTGGATGTACAAGAAAACCGACTCCACCAATTTCTTCTTTGGCCTCTCCCAAGAATACCTACGAGTCATCTTTCTACTAGCTGTAGTACTTCTGGATTTGGTTATAGAAAGAATGTCAGGATCAATATGACTTAGCTCTTCCAGAAATATGTCCATTCTTGGTCACTGGAAAAGAATCTCACATTTAGAGTACCAACAGTCAAATTAAAGCTTATGGAAGGTCTAGAAACTGTGTGATTCTTAGTACTCTCTGTTCTCTTTCTCATTACTCTGCCACCATTGCTGCAAAAACAGAAACGAGTTATCCAAGCTTGAAGGTCCTCTAAAAAAATTCCCCATTTCATGTGCTGTCCTGGCCAAAACGTTTTCATTATCAGGCAGCCAGTCTTTCCAATGGACAATGTGCCTCTCCATGATTAACTAGAGGTGCAAGACAGAATCAGTCTCTTCCTGGGGTCATATGTACAGCCTCTCCATCGTGGCAGAACCTGCCATAGCTTCTTCACTGGCATTGTCTTGGAGAACCCAGGGTCATTTCTATG
Source organism: Pseudochirops corinnae (assembly GCA_028646515.1). Lineage (NCBI taxonomy): Eukaryota > Metazoa > Chordata > Mammalia > Diprotodontia > Pseudocheiridae > Pseudochirops > Pseudochirops corinnae. Next base: position 26,359,642 of record CM053589.1, on the reverse strand, counting down.
CTACCATGAGACATTAGAGTAGGGTTTTTGAAAACCTCCATTTTCTGTGCCAATGAATTCACAAGTCCAGACCCAATTCCTATGAATAAAATTATAACTTTTACTATCATTTCTCAGTACTCCTCATGGATAGTAGTTACCTTTAATGTTGACTGATTTAGGGCCACTCTAGTCTAGTTTGTCAGTTCACATATATAGATTTGAATCAACTCCTAAGATTTGTCATTAGCTTGAGTCCATCCCAAAACCTAGACATTCCTTCTGACAGTTCGTTGAGTGTCTAGATCCACAGGCTATTTGTGATTATGAATGTGGATGGTATGCTAAAGAGAACAGACCAAAATGTAAATGAATAAAAATCCATGTAGAATTAAGGACAAAAACCTGTGGAGGTGAGAATTTGTGGTTCTCCAAGGCATCTCCACTAGTATTTAAGGAACAAGGTAGTAGGTATTTCAATCAACCAACCAATAAGCATTTATTAAGCATGTCAGACATAGTGCTAAGTGCTGAGGACACACACACACAAAAAAACCCAGTTCCTGCTCTCAAATAGCATGCATGTTAATGGAGATTATAAATACATATATGTAAATCTATATGAATAGACAAAATAAATACTGTGTATTTCTAAGGTAGCATTATATCCATATAACCATGTATTCCCATGTGGAAAAGTTGATGGAAGGATCAGAAAATATCCCCCTAAAAAGGAAGGGTAACATTCGATATGAATCTTGAAGAAAACTCAGGATATTTCTGGTCTGTGTATTTTCTTACCCTACTTATCCTGGAAAAGTGTCATTGGAAAAGGAGGTGAGGTAGTCTTGTAAGCAGAATGAAAGATAAATGACAGATATCCTGAATATTCACTGGTCACCATAACATGGTAAACAACCCCTGTGGAAAATGTGCAGTGCAATTCATCAATTCCCTTTGGACGAGTTATGGGAGGGATGAGTAAAAAAAACACAGGATAAATTGGGATGGAGTGAGAGCTGTATTATTGGAAGGATCCATATCAGTGAGGTCACAAATCTATTCAATGCATCAAAAAACTCAGCTATTTCAAAGTACCTCATCTGATACAGGCCAACTGCCACCACAACAAAAGGTGTTCCTATAACTCATCAATACACTCAGGTAAGGCCTCATCCTGCCTCCTCTGCCGCAACACACAGAGCTCATTACCTGTCATCTGCTGTGGTTGTACCCAGCCTCACATATGGCCATTCCTTTCTATTGCCCATCTCCAAGGACTCTTTCTGACTCTTTTTTACAATGAGAATATCAAAGCTCCTTAGGCTAGCCAATACATCTTCAGTTGTGTGTTTAAGGATGTCAACATTATCCTACACTTAATTGACACACAAAACAGCTTCCTAGGGAGCTGATCTAGGCATTCCAATGGGAGGAACCCCCAGCCTTTATTTCAAACACTGAACAAGCATTAAGTGCCTATTCTGTGCCAGGCACTGTGCTAGTAGACAGGCATACAAGAATGAAAAAACGAAACGTCCTGATCTCAAGGAACTTACATTCTACCAGTAGTGATATGTATCTATGTAAGCATAAGAATAAATTCAAAATATATATGAGGTAGTTAAATACAAGATAGGGAGGGAGGGCACTAGCAGTTGGAAGGATCAGAAAGGGCTACATAAAGAAGGTGGTACTTGGGGGGATATAAGAGAGGGCAGACTGGGGAAAAGAATAATCAGTATGCTTGCCATTTTGGGGTGGGGGTATGGGAGAGATGGGGAGAAAATTTGGAACTCGAAATCTTGTGGAAGTGAATGTTGAAAACAAAATAAATTCTGGGAGAAAAAAAGTGGCACGTGAATTGGGTCTGGAAGAAAGTAAGATTCTGTGAGGCAGAGGTGACTGCAAAGTCACCTTTGTCAAATCACAATTCTCATATGGGTGTAGTGTGTAAAGCCAACCCAACTGTCCTCATAGTCAGGACTGAAAGGGATTTGGGGGATACTTTGAATACAGGAAGAATGACTAGTAAGACAAAGGTGAGTATTGTTGGAATATCTGGGTGCTGATAGTTCCTCTAGGCAGGCTGGGGTAAAATCCCATGGATTCTTTATCCAATGACTCCTGGAAAACCAATGAAAATTGGATCAGCATGTTCAATGGTCGCTTACCTTCCTTCCATCTAGAACTGCTAGGTCCAGAGCAGGGAAAGTGGGACATATGCATTATTGGAGGTGAAGGGAAATGGGAAGGGGGAGGAATACTATTCTTATTTTAAAGGATCTGATTGAACCTAGCCCCCTACATCCTGTGGAATCAGCAACAAACAAGGAATGTTTTCTCCAAGAGAAGGAAAAGTGAGGTATCAACCTCCTTTTCTAATTATTTTATGCTATTTGTCACTTTCAGGTTCTCAGTGAGAAACTAAGATGATAAATACATACACATGTACACAGAAAAGTCACTACCACTAATGGCAGAATAAAAATACCAAATAGCTTGGCTTACCTTCTTCCTTTCCTGGGACAGAAGGTAAAAATTACAAAATTAGTCATTTTATTTATGCAGAATATAAATTATATTTATATATATATATATTTTTATATATGCACATGTCTTATATGTATACTATAAATTGTAACTATTTCCTACAATCAGGTTAATAAATTTTAGTTATTACAAGTCATCTACTCAGTCACAGTAAAAACATTCTTGAACAAAACTTTCATAATGGGTCTTTTTCTATATTTCTGAAAATATGATCAATTTTCTAAGAAAATTATTAGTATAAATGAGGGGAAATATTAGGCTATTAAAATGTGAAGGTCTAAAACAGTTGGGTTTGCTTTCAAACCAAAATAATAAATAATATAATTGTTCATTGATTCAAACAGATACCCCTTCCCCTGATGATTATGAATTAATAAAAACTTAAGTCTGATTGAATTTGTTTTTAAGAAACCATGAAGATGGCAGTGATTGTGAAAGAGCCTAGTTCCTCAATATTCCCCATAAGAACTGAGAAGAATGCATCTAAACTAAAAATAAAAACAGATAGGGAGATGTGAAGGAACATAATAGAAGAACCTAAACTGTGAATAATCTCTCTAAGAAAATCTAAAGGAAAAGTACGTGGAAAAACAAATCAAAAAAAAATCCCAACAGTGAAAAAGTTATAGATGAAACATTCTGAAGAAAACTCACCAAAAGGAAAAAAAATAACAAATTAACATTAAGAATGACCCCAACAACAAAGCTAAATTTAGCATAATATCAAAATGGACATTAAAGCCTTTGAGGAAACTAAAATAGAATTTATCACTGGATCTGATGTATAAGGGGAGAAATATTAGCAAAAATGGAACATGACAAAAAGAGGACAAATATCAATAAGGAATGTGGGGAAATTAATTTAGCAATATGAAATAAATGAGAAAATTAGTATCCTAGAAGACAAATACATGGCTAGATAGAGAGCAAGGCAAGATAAAAGAACAATTTAACTTGGAAGAAATCTTTAGAAGTTTATAAGCAAAAGTGATGAGAATAAAAAACAGGTTAGACAGATAATTTAAGCATCACTGGACTCTCTTCAAATGGAAAGAAAGCAAGAGTCTAACTGCCTCTTTTAAAAAAGGAAATACAACAAGAAAATTTCCCAAAAATATTGAAATCAAGGGACAAAAGGTCAGCAAAATGCACTGAAAGTCAATAGGGGATTAAAATCTGGTACGGCTAGGCCACCTTCCCTAGCATTTCTTTTCATTAATTGCCTTGATATTCTGGATCTTTTGTTCTTCCAAATGAATTTTGTCACTATTTTTTCTAGTTCTATAAAGTAATTTTTTGGTAGAATGATTGGTATGGCATTAAATATGTAATTTAATTTGGGTAAAATTGTAATTTTTATTATATTAGCTCAACCCAGCCTTGAGCAATTGATGTTTTTTCCAATTAGTTAGATCTGATTTTATTAGTGTGAAAAGTGTTTTGTAGTTGTGTTCATAAAGGTACTGGGTTTGTTTTGGCAGGTAGATTCCCAAATATTTTATAATGTCTACAGTAACTTTAAATGGGGTTTCTCTTACTATCTCTTGCTGTTGGACTGTGTTGAAAATATATAGGAATGTTGAGGATTTATCTGGGTTTATTTTATATCCTGCAACTTTGCTAAATTTATTTATTGTCTCAGGAAGTTTTTTACTTGATTCTCTAGGATTCTCCAAGTATATCATCACATCATCTTCAAAGAGTGAGAGCTTAGTCTTCTTTGCCTAATTTGATTCCTTTGATTTCTTTTTCTTCTCTAATTGCTACTGCTAACATTTCT
>CM053589.1:26335950-26354830 GCA_028646515.1 Pseudochirops corinnae | reverse complement strand
GATATATCTACATTCAGAGAAAGATCTAGAAAGAACAGAGTTTAAATGGAGACTGAAGCAATCTACGTGCTATCACTCTTTTTCATGTTTGGTTCTCTCTTTTTTCCCATTGTTCACTCCATTGGTTACAACCCTTCTAAGATACAACCAGACTTAATGTCCAATTTGAAAATATTTGCAGATCCAGTACTTGATTGCATACCACCATGGAGGAGGGGAGAGGAGGTGAGAAAATTTGAAGCTCAAGAGATTATAGAACTGAATCTTGTAAACTAAAAGTAAATAAACAAATCAAATGAAAAAAAAAAAGTCAATAGAGGGAAATATCCACTTGAACTCATCCTGACACATTGTTGTCAAAATTCAGAGCATCACTGATTTTTTTTAAACAGGTATTTTTCAAAGTAGGTAAGAAATACATTACTTATCATGAGTTTCTGATTTAAATTGTACAGGAATATGGATTTAACATGTGAAGGGAGACAAAAACAGAAGAAAAAAAACAACATATGATTTAGCTAAAGTCAAAGGCAAATCAGCTTTGAGCCTAGACTCTTCTACCCAGTTCAACTAGAAACGATGTTTGAAAGTAAAGTGAAATCTGTATAGGCTATCTACAACATTCTCATGTAGAATGAATAGAACCTCTCTAATTTTTTTATATAAAAATCAGCCCAGGAACCAAGTTATAAGTAATTTCTAGAGAGGCCAGTCTAGGGAAAGACCTGTAGTAGGTTTTATCCATTGAGATGGTGCTCAAAGGTTTGAAAAGCATTTTACATATTGTTAGTTTATTTGGTCCTCACGCTAATCTTGTGAAGTAGGTACTATTGTATCGATAAGGAAACTGAGACACAGACGTCCCTATGGTCACAGAGCTAGTAAGAATCTGTGGCAGGATTTGTACTCAGCTCTTTCTGATTTCAGGTCAAATGCATTATCCACCAGTATTACTAATCAAACAGAAACATAAATGAGAAAGATGTTACAGACTTGAATGGAGTGCTGAAGAAAATTAACCAGAAAATAGATGGAGACAACTAAAACGGAAAATGATATATATACATTTTTTTAATTCACAATGAACATATTTAAAAATTGATCATTTTTAGGGAATAAATAAACCTGCAGATAAATTGAGTAAGACATAAAATTTTAGTACTATGTTATGTATCATGCTCCTTTGGGAAAAGGTTGAGAATTCACACAATTAAAATGAAGAAGGAAAACACTGTCAAAAGATAGCAGCTTATGTTGAGCCCCCAAAACATCTTTTTTAATAGATCCTGGGTCAAAAAATTGCATACTCCCTCCATCAGTGAAAAATGCAATCTATCTATGCTTTTTGTTCTCACATACATTTTAAATATATCTGCCCAATATCCTGGATATCATTCTCTTCATCCATTTACAATAATTATCAGTGCAATCACTGGTTTCTCTTATCCTATGCGCTCACTACATGTCTAGCTCTCTTTCCTTAAAAAAAAAAAGTGGATGTTAAAGAAAATTATAACATAAATATAATTTATCAAAATGTATAGAACACATTACTGAAAGGCAATTTAATGTTCCATAATACTTTTATATTAACAAGAAGAAAAAGCAAATGGATTGAATTTGCATTTGAATATCTTTAAATGTACAAATTAACATAGTAAATATCGTAAAACAAAAGCAAAATTTAAAGATCAAGTTACCCTAAAATAAAGAAAAAAATCTTATTAAAGTAAAAGAAAAAACAAGTTTATGAAACAAATAGCTGTTTTAAAAGACCAGTACAATAATAGAAATAAATTTAATTCAAAATGGATAGAGTAGAAAATCATTCTACTAAAAACAAAATGAAAAATAGGAGATAATACCAAAAAAAATTTAAAATTCAGATTCTGTTTTATATATATGTATATAGATACACACACCCACACTCATAATTGTTGTTCAGTCATTTCAATTGTGTGTGATTCTTTATGATCCCATTTGGGGTTTTCTTGGCAAAGATATTAGAGTGATTTGCTATTTCCTTCTCCAATTCATTTTACAGATGAGGAAACTGAGTCAAATAGTGTTAAGTGACTTGTCCAGAGTCACACAACTAGGAAGTGTCTGAATCCAGATTTGAACTCAGGAAAATGAATCTTCCTGACTCCAAGCCCAGACCTCTATCAACTATGCCACCTAGCTTATTTTTAATGTATGTATGTATGTATACACTCATGTATGTGTGTATATGTATGTTATATGTACATATTATATAAATATATATGCCAATAACACTGAGAACATTTAAGAAATGAATGGATAAGTAAAAGAAAATATTTTAAATATCCAAAATAGGAAATCATTTCATCTCACAAGGAAGAATCAAACAAGCTAGCAATGAGCTGTCATGTAACTAGGCACTAGGAATCAAATGGAATCACAAGTGGATTTTTTTATTAAAGTTTTTATTACTGACTTAGCAAACATCAACAACTGAAAACAAGGATAGTATGTGAAATCCTGAATCTATTATGTGCAGCTTTTTTATAAAGTAGATATTAAATTTAATATGACAGTATCAATGTTACCTTGTCTATGTCCCCTTCTGAATTTTCTTCCGCTTTATGCTTTGTAGTTTCTAAATGTTTCATTGGTACTCCTTTATTTCTTTTCTTCCTTTTTATTGTGGGAAGGAGGCTTTAATTACTACTGCATTTTTTCTCCCCTGCACTTCCTTTAGGTAGGGATGGGGTCCCTTCCCAGGTGTAGATCTCCACACACTGCTGTAGACTGTTGTTGGCCAGACTTCATATGATCATATGACATCATTAAATCAATCCCCTCATTTTACATACAAGGAAACTAAGACTCCGCGACATTAAGTAATTTTCCCAATTTTATACAGCTAATAAGTATAAAATATGTTACATAATAAAATATGTGTATATATATATGTATATCATGTATAATGCATAAGACATAATAAGACATAATGCATAAGACATAATAAAATATATGAAAGTCATATTTAAATCTATAACCCTAAGGGCACATCTGAAGAGGCTAAGTTGGAGCCAAGTCACCCACATTTATATATCTGGACCATCTTCCCCTTTTGCTAGCTATGGTTATCAACATTTTAATGACCTATGTAAAATAAAAAAACCAATAATGTCAAGTTTTAAATTCAGATCCTCTGACTGTAAATCCTGGTCCTCTGAAAATGGAGGGAATAATTTAGAAGAATTTACTAGAGATTTTACAAAAGATTTACTTAGAGATTAAAAGCTGGAAGTGAGATGTTAAGGAATAATGATTATGTTTTCAATCTCTTTGTCCACTAACTTTATCAAAGAAAACTTTGAACCAGTGATGAAAAGTGTGGCCATAAGAAAGGGGTTCTAACTTTATCTCTATCATTGTTCCTGTAGAGTACCTTGGGCAAGTCATGTAAACTATTCAAGGGGGAAAGGAGTGAGGAAAAAGAAATACAATACATGTATGAAAGTGTTTTGAAAACTGCCAAATCTGAACAGAACAGAATGTACAGAATAGAAGAGAGATGGTTTGATGCGAGAAGTTTGTTGGTGAAGATATACCTCTCACGGTGGCAAGAATCTGAAAGCTTCACCTTAGATCAGGATCTGAGCTATTCCTGGGCAAACATACAGCAGGTATTCAATTTTATTTATTCCAGAACTCCCCCATGTTGTCAGGTTTGGGGAAGTAGATTTACATTATTAAATCTCACAAGGCACTGATAAAACTGAATGCCAATACAATTCCATTAAAGCTCAGTTTCACAAATATTTATTTAGCATTTCTGGAAATAGGACCCAGATATCAGTTGCTTAATGATGTTTTCCTGGAAGAATGGGAAGGGAAGGAAGGAGGATGCTGACAGTTAGAAAGATGGAAAAGGGGGTAGGGAAACACTGACAAAAAACAAACTTTGCTTCCAATACCTTTCTGTCAGAGGCCAGTCTCATCTTCCACAAACCTGAAAAGCACTTAACTTTAGGCACTTAACTTTAGCTTTGGTTACTAGGATTAAAATTCTTTGCAGACTACTGGGATCTGCTTCATTCTCCCCATTATTACATACCTAATCATCCAGTTCTTCAAATCCTTTAAAAAAAAAATTCCATGCTAATTTCCCTAGGGATGTCCTTGTACATTGTGTCTCTTGCAGGATTCTCAGGAACAGTAAGTCCCAAAGATGATAATGGCTGACACTTCTCATCCTCTACCTCACTCACTGATCAGTATCTTTCCCTATTTTATTTATACACAGCATTTTTTTTTTAGATGCTCTGTGCTTCAAAGTTACTGTGAGTTACTGAGTATATCATTTCCTTCTAAATTAATAGTTGATGGAGATCCCCGGAATGCTCCCCTATGAAAAATTCATCTTCAAATCCCCTTTTCCAATACATTCCTGATTTCTTTCCCACTTCCTTAGTCATTAGGCCTTCTGTAGAAGAAAAAACCCGAGATACTCTAGTATGTCACTGATGATTAGACTTTAACTCCCAACAGCTTGACGTTGGCAGTAGATCAGAGCACTGGTGCTAGTCAGGAAGACCTCCATTCAAATTCAGCTTCTGACACTTACTAGGTAGATGACCCTGGGCAAGTCACTTAACCTCCGTCTGCCTTTGTTTCCTCAACTGTGAAATGAGGATGATAGCACCACCTCCCAAGGTTGTTGCGAGGATAAAAGAGATAATATCTGTAAGATGTTTAAGGCAATGTCAAGTACTTAGTAGTCACTTAAGAAATCCCTATTTCCTTCCTTCCCTCTTGGCTTCTTTCTTCTCTCCCTTCCTCCTTCCCTCCCTCACCTTCCTCTCTGCCTTCCTGCCTCCCACCTTTTCTTCCTTCCTTCCTTCCTTCCCTCCTTCCTTCCTTCCTTCCTTCCTTCCTTCCTTCCTTCCTTCCTTCCTTCCTTCCTTCCTCCCTCCCTGTCTTCCTTCCTTGTCTCCCTTTCTAATTGCTACAGGTAGAGAAGGAATAGGAAAGGAAGGGGTTCATGGGACAGATGTGTGTGGGATGGGGAGGAGGGAACTGGGTGAGGATGGGTGGAGGGGAGGGGATATTCATGAATAAATGAATTAGTCTGAGGTACCTGGTATCTAAATGCCAGGAAAGGTTTGGGTTAGGAAAGAGCAGCTCTGAAAGATGAGGAAAGACAGCCATGGTCTGAAGGACTAGGGTGTCCTTCAAAAGTGAGGGTAAGGGGAATGAGAAGAAACAACTTTAGGGTTCCCCAGGCCCCACTGTCTTTATCTCCAGCTTGCTGCTGTTGGAAGATTAGGTCTGATCTGTGGAACCACAAAAGCAGGGAATCTCTAACTGTCTCTGAAAGCTGGGGGCTTGGCCTGAGAAAGAAGACTGAACCTAGAATGTGCCAGAAAACTGTTGGAAAGTAACATTCAAAGCAGTTAGAATTCTGAGTTTGGCATCAACTGTCGCCCAGTGGGGGAGTCTGCATCCCAGCCTGATGGAACTTTTCAAGGCACCTGATGGTCGCAGATCTCAGGGGAGAAGCTTCGGGCACAAGGTAAGAGGAGGGCAAAGACTCGGTGGGTGTGTGTGGAGTGTGAGGGGGTGGGGATGTGGGGCTATTCGTTTGTGGTCTTCAGAACTCACTGGAGTAAAGGACCATGGCACCCGAAGATATCCCTGGTGTACTGAGAGACTCAGGCTAACTCTGACAGTAAACAAGAAGCCGCCGAGAGTTTGGGGGAGCAGGGTGATAGTTTATCTTTGGGAGGTTCATTTTTTTCCCTATTTCTGTGGCTTCATCAGTCCTTGCTCTTCCCTCCATCACTAACACATTAAGGAAAGCTTCATTTAAAATCTCCACAATTTGACTTTAACCAAGTTCTCCTGAGTTCAGTAATATTTCCCTGTCCTTTTTCTTCAAATTCATCCCCTTTGCCCCTGATACCTTCCTGTTCCCTCCAACCTATCCTCAAGTCCCTTAGTTGGCTTTGTATACCTTTCCTTATCCCCTTCTTCCCTTAGTTTTTGCCCCTTCTCTTTCTTCCCAGCCTTGAGTTTCTCTTCTTCTTCCTTTTCCCGTGGGGGCAAAGGGCCAGAGAAGGGAGGGATGGCCAAAGTGGACTTGAGAATCTCTTGAAAGAGGGGGATAAACCTTGATGACCACTAAGGTCCCTTCCTGCTAGCAATCTGTTTCTATAATCTAGCATTAAGAAGTCTCTGACACAAGAATGATACTTGTAAGGATATTAACAATTAGATAACAGTCCTAAGAATAGAAATTCCATTCTGGGGTGTTTCTCTCACAAACAGGTGCATTCTGGGGTATTCTTGTAAAGATTTAGGAATCACAGGGTGCTTAATGAGCTGTCATCAGTAGCATCTCACCCCAACCTATCTACAATCTGCCTCCCTTAAAAGATCAGGTGAGTGCAGTGATCTCTTCCTTTATAACAGGAGTCATCAGCTGGGTTTTTTTTCGAAGGGAGATAGCATGGTCTAGCTTTCAAAGTCCCTCCCAAGGCAATAACACAGGAAGGAAAGAATGATGGGCTCACACCTGACTGTTGTTATTCTTGCTCTTGCAGCGCTCTCTCTCTCCCTCCCTCCCTCTCTCTCTCCCTCTCTCTCTCTCTCTGTCTCCGTCTCTCCCTCTGTCTCTGTCTCTCTCTCTGTCTCTCTCTGTCTCTCTGTCTCTCTGTCTCTGTCTCTGTCTCTCTCTGTCTCTTTCCCCCTCCCTCCCTCTCCCTCTCCCTCTCCCTCTCCCTCTCCCTCTCCCTCTGCCTTGTTCTCCCTCTCGCTCTCATATTAACCCTTCCCAGCTGGTCTTCACTCCCTATCATCATCCTAGGATGCCTTGATTCTGGGCTCAGTCACTAGCAGGCTGTGTAGGGACATCCCTGATCCAGGCAATATGAAGTTATTTCTCTGTACCAGTAAAGGGGTTATTGTAATAGTGCTTTCTCAATAACTGTTCTCTTTATCCTGTCCTTTATACAGAAAGAAAAGATCTGATTTTGTAATATTTGCATGAGATCTTGGAAGGAAATAAGAAAACTAAACCAAGATTTACAAATTCTTTATTCTGCCACTAAATAGCAATTACCATATCTCACCTATGGGGGTGAATGAATGAACTAGGGGGGATACATGTGAAAGGCAAGAGAACTAGAACATATCTTCCTCTCATTGTCCTCTCCTGGGTTCAAAATTCCTTACCCAGTGCTGTAAAGGGAGACTTAGGTGATTGGTCTTATCAATCTCCAGGACTTACAGAATGGTAACTAGAATTTTGGCCACCCTGCCAGGAACCCCCAGAGCAATATGGTTGCCTGCTCTTTACTTACCTAACTCTAACATTTGCAGGCAGAACAGGGGTTGCCATCTAGAGAGGAAAACATAAACTTATTTGCTTTTCTTTTTTTTTCTTTTCATTTTTTTTAGCAGTCTTTGCCTAAGGAGGAGAGCCTAGACCTATGTGGATGGATCATCACCAACCTGAGTCTTTCACATTAGCCTGATCCTTTGTGTACAAGGCAGCACAGAGAAAGAAGAAAGGCTTCTTCTTCAGTCTTTTTTGTGTACAAGAAGTCCTGGGTCTTCTCCTGGCAGAAAGTTCACTCCACAAAGAACAAATGGGTCAGGTTTTCATATTATTCTGTGTCAGAACAGCAAAAGGCATAGCGGCAGAGTAGGAAGCAAAGTGTGGATTCAGAACCACAGAGGAGAAGACTTGGATCTAGGCTGTCTCGCTCCAGAAGGAGCATTTTCACCATGTCCCAGGCAATGGTTATTCAGCTTACTAAGAAAGATGCTAAGGGAGAAGACAAAACACCCTAGAGTCTTTCACAAAGGTGGCACCTGGTGAGGAATCCAAAGGGCAGGAAACACTGGGGCCCTCTTAGCAGGAGAAGGAAAAAGGAAAAATGTAGTAGCCACCCTTGATTGGAAAGTTGGTCCTGAAAGAAAAGAATAAGTCATTCTATGGCCTGCTGTTTTGATCTTCATAATGTAGGCTCTTGTTGGGAATGTTTGTTGTGAGGTGAAGCTGGGCTTCAGTGCTGTGTAGCTTATGAACAGATACTGAAGATGAGACATCATCATCACACACACACACACACACACACACACACACACACACACACACACACACATACACACACTAGTGATGACTCAGCATTTTTAATTCAGTGCTGGCAGAGTTAAGCTTAGGACCAGTGGCTTCCAGCAGAGGCCCAGTATTAACAACTAGTATCCTGGCCTCCAGGACACAAAATCCAATAGAAAGAACAGGCAGAGCTGTGTTTTCAATAGGGAGCTTGTTGTCAAGTCCTAGCACATAGTCCCAAATGCACCAGGAATCAGCCCATGGTGGTTCACCCTCTAAAAAACCATGAGCTATAGAAACCACAGCTACTAGGCTTGACCCCTCCCATGACAACACCTACCTCAATTCACCACCACCCAGAAAGAGCTGTCCTAACACCTACTGAAGTTGAATCGACACCACAGAGCCCAACAATTGCTGTGACAGGAAGAGAATCAGAGGACAGACACAGTCTCTGAGTCTGTGGGCATGAGGGCCTTCAGCAACATCATCTGCCCAGAAGGCATTAAGAGAGACAGGAGCACCTGGAGATCCAGAGCACAGCTGAGAAAGAAGAGAGAAGGGAGGTAAGTCTGGGCTCCCTGGACACTACCTAGTTGTGCAATCTTGGTAAAGTCCATTCATCTCCATTTCCTTACCTGTAAAATGACAGATTTGAAGTAGATTTTTTTCTAAAATACTCTCCAACATTAGAAGTTTATCGTTTTAATAACTTACAGGATTTAAGATGTGGCCACACACACACACACACACACACACACACACACACACACAAAAACGCCCTTGGGAAAGTTTGCTATATCAGGTAGAGCGAGGAGTGGGAGGTAAAGAGGGAGCTCGTTTAACCTTTCTGTCTCTACCACTGCTCTGTGTAACCTCTGGCACTAGGCAGGCAAGGTGGCGCCTCAGTGAGACTCTGCCGCCATCTCTCAACACTCCGTACCATCTGTGCCTCATACCCACTCACATTGTTTCTCAGACTTTATTATTACCTTTTCCTTCCACATATACTTTCTTTGCCTTTGCTTGATTGCATGACCACCACGACCCTTAGCTGTACCTAGCGTCCCTGGAAATATCACGTTTGAAGAGCCCCTTGTTTTCTAAGGAATGACAGTGCTTTTAGCACTTTTTAAGGAGTTGTAACGTTTAAATGCATCTTGTAAAATATTTGTGCTTAATTATCTTTCATTCCTTATAAATTTCAAGGCTGAGATTTTTGCCTAGGAGAGAAGATAGAAAAGGGTTAGAGATGAGTCTAGTTAGAGTCCAGTGGTTCTCAACCTTCCTAATGATGCAACCCTTTAATACTCGTATGTGGGCATCTCTGCATGTGGGTGGACCCACTTGGAGACGGATAGAGGAGCGATGTCTCTCTGTTCCTAAGACCATTGGAAATATGTGTTTTCTGATGGTCTTAGGTGACCCCTGTGACCCCTGTGAAAGGGTCATTCAACCCCCAAAGGGGTTGTGACCCACAGGTTGAGAACCACTGAGTTAGATCCTCAGGAGAGTGGAAATTGTCAGTATCAGAAATGGGGCTTGTAGATGGACCAGACTGGTTTATTTGGGGCTCACAAGTGGGTAAAGGAGGCACAGATCACAGCTACAGGAATCCTTGGAAAGAGAAAAGATAATGCTGATCCCACTTGCCCACTTCTATTTGGATAGCTCCTGACTTTCTGCCAGGGAGACCCCTCAAATGAGCAGAGAACTGTTGGGAGAGGGTAGGAGTGATGCTTTCAATCATCCTCAGCAATGTTGATGGTTTTGACAGTGATAACAATGGAGTCAGTGGTACCAGCTACAGAGAAGAAGCAAATCCAAGAAAAGAAGGCAAGTCTGTCTGGTAGAAGACATGCTCTGCAAGGCCCAGAGAGGTACAGAAAGCGGTTGGACTTTTTCCTTGTAAGCATAAGATGGAAAGAGCCGAGGAGGTACACAAATCAGGAATGCAGCATTATTTAAAGGATGAGTGAGGAACTGAAAGTGAATGTTCTAGAGAAAAATGGGATGAAGAAATGGTTGACTGTCATCTTTGTGTCTTAAAAGGTTGCCCCAAAAGGTTTGAACTAGAAGCCATCTGAGGTCAAGAAGAGATGCCGTAAGGTAGGGCCGAGATCAAGTATATGGCTCCTTCCACAGGGACACACCAAGTAAAAATGGATAGAGGGCCCACCGCACAATTGGCCCTCAGAAAATCTATGTTGCATGACTGGTCACTGGGATTACTTAATGGTCACTAGCAGGTCTAGAGAATAAAAAAAAATATTGATGTAAAGAAACCTGCTGTGACCACAAGGTCTCTGGTGGCCATGGTAACAAGAGCTTACAAGTTGTAATCTATTATTATTGGGTTTTTTAAAATTTCAATTGTTATCTGCTTCTTTTAAAATTCTTTTCTGTAGTGGGAGAGATTGTACCCCTTTCAGCCAGTAACTTTTGTAGAGTGGAAGGAGCACTGGGCTAGGAGTCAGAAAATAAGGGTCATTGTCCCCCTTCTACCACATACCAACACTGGATCTCAGTTTCCTTATCTGTAGAATGGGGTTGATTCTACCCCCTCTTCCTACTTTGGGAAGTTGTTGTGAGGCTCGAATGAGAATAATGAATGATAATGTGTCTTAAATAGTATCAATTCCCCCTATAAATGTCAGATGTTGAAGAAAGATAGTTTAGAGCACGTTGACTGGCTATTCAGGCAGTGTACCTCTCAGAGTGGCTGAACTCTTATTGGGGTTACCTTAGGTCTAGTTCTCAGCTTCAAAAATCCAGGAACATGAATATATCAGTTCACTCAGAGGAGATAAGGCTCTGGGAAATTTATTTATACCAAACAAACTCCAAAGAGACTAAATGTTTCACCAGAATGCCATTGTATTAACTGACAAAAAGAGACTTGCTTGACAAGACAATTGGTACCAGTCATTCAGACAGGGCCCTCTCTCCCAATGGGAAAGTCCATCCAGTTATAAAGTTTAGGATTAGAACAAAGAGAACAGGATGTTCTGATGAGGTATTTGTAGACTAGCCACATATCTTGGCACATTTCTCTCCAAGCAGAACTTAATTTTCTAGTACCAATGCTGGCTAAACACTGACAAATTCCTACTCTTGGGCTTTCCTTTTATCAAGATTCCATGTAGACAAATAGCTTTTAACAAGATTACCTTAAAATACTGTTTTTAGCAGATAACCTTTTGTATTTTAGATGAGTTCCCATGGAGAGATTTCAGACGTCACCCTAATCTTAACAATCAGTAACCCGTGGAGATAGGATCTCTTGGGGGAGGGTTAGTGCTTCAAATGGCTGACCTCATATATCTGACATTGGTTCTTAATTGCTAACATTTCTCAATGTTTGAAAATTCAAGGTGTGGGTCTAGCTTGGGACTTGTGGTCCCCCAGACACTGACTATATAAATTCTTAGTATAAATATTAAGGTAATTAGCATTATGATTATTTTCTCTCAGCATTCCTCCTACAGGTTAGCTCTTGGCCTTTATGGATGACGACTTTGTGTCCACAGTCTACATTTGTCTGCCAATCCATATTTAAGATAGGAATTGGATCTACTTAGAAAAGCATGAGATAGACCCAGGAGGAAAAGGCAGGGATGGACTGTGATCTCTACTGTTGGAGGAAGTACCTGCATCGATGACATCATGAATTCATTGATTTACCATTGATTCAGATGTACTGAAGTCACTCATCTGAGGCCAACTCACTGATGTTGGTAACTCATTGATGAGGTCACCTTCTTCATTAGTAGGAAAAGTCCATGTGACTGACCAAAATAAAAAGAGAATCTTATGAGCTGGCAGGCCTAGAAGGAGGAATCTACCTGAGCTGTATCTGGCTTTCTATTGTACCACCAAAGCCACCCACAGAGTAAGAGAAATGTTGATAAATTCATGGCCATCTACTCTTAACTTTCTAATTGGTTGCTTTTAAGCTTCCTAAGGGACATTTACTAGTCAACATCTGCTCATATATTTTATAAATGATCACAACTAAGACTCTTCTCTAGTGCTGTAAGGTCTGGTAGGAAGAGTGAGTCGTTTTAGATAGCTTGGAATCTTTGGGATGGGGTGGATTGATTCAGAGTATTTCAAATGAAAGATCATCCCTCAACTTTACTCTCCAAAATGGTGCTGCCTTTTCTCTGTCATTCTGCTGTTCCTCAGGCTTATCAGCTACCATCTGCTGAGGCTAGATCCTGCTCTCAAAACTGTCCCAGTTGCTGCTGCCTCAGGGAAGTGTTACTGCTCTTTTTAGAACAAGACACCTGAGTCACATGCCTCAGGCTAGTCAACACATCTTCAGCTCTGTGTATAAACAGTTGAAAATCATGCTTCATACTGGTTCACAAAAGGACCACTCAGGCAACTGAGGAGCCTCCCAGTGGATAGACTTCAGCCTCATGTTCGATTTCTGGCCAAATAATTGCCTTCCTCTCTTCCCCACCTCATTGTGCAGGTACATTCCTCCACGATGAGCAACTCCCACTGAATCTTTCTGAGGCCGGGGATAAACATTAAAAACCTTTTCTTATTTCTCCCACCCCTCCTATCCTGTCACTCTGAATATGCATTCAGTCATGCAAACAGCCCTGTGGTTCTAATTAACTCTCCAGAAAATACTAAAGCATAGAAGAGGAAAGGGAAAGTTGCTCTTTTATGTCAGTTTTCCTATATCTTCATTAGGAAAGGTCCATGTTACCTTTAAATAACATTGGCATGGGATTTGGGTAGCATATTTTAGGAAGGATTTTGACAAGCTAGAGCACATCCAGAGAAGGGTGAACACAAGATGGGGTAGGGACTGGAGACCATGCCATACGAGAATCAACTGAAGGAACTGGGGATATTTAGCCTGGAATAAATAGACCTAGGAGGTACATGACAGCTGTAGTTAAATATTTTGAGAGCTGTCATATAGAAGGTGGATTAGCTTTGGTCTGTTTGTCCCTAGAAGACAAAACAAAGAATAATGGTTGGAAGTTGCAGAGAGGCCAATTTGGACTTGATGTAAGAAAATTCTTCCCAACAATTAGAGTAATCCCAAAATGGAATAGTCTGTAGTACAGGGTTTCCCCCCCTACTAGAGAATTTCACCTGGTGGTGACATGTTCACTTAGGGATAGGGAAGCTACAATTCCTATAAACATGTTGGTTGGGAGTATATGGCCTCAGGTCCCAAGTCTGAGTGTGGCTGTGATCCCACAATTCTGAAAGTGTCCTTTCTTGTTTCTCCTAATCTCACTGAAGAGCATGACTCTTAAATTGCTTCAGATATTCAGTCTTATCACTGCTGAAAAATCTAATGAATCATTTGCTTACTCAGAGGCAATTTTTGCATGTCTAGATCATGTCTAGACAAGCCCTCTAGAGTCACTTGGAAATCTCAATATCATCACAATAGTCCCTTTCAAACCTTATATTTTGGACTTCATTTTGCTCTAGTACATTTATCATGTATTATAAATATTTATACAATATGTATACATTATACATATATACATATATATGCATATACACTCAAATAGCACAGACTCACAGAACCAGAGTTGCAAGATGTTTTAAAGGTCACTAAATCCAAATTGTATCACGTTCCCAAGAAGACTGCAACTGCCATGAGATCAATGACCACATTTCATGTCAATGTTTTATCTCCATTTTGTGAGCTTGAGGATTTATATGCCTCAATTGCTTCATCAACATTTTAAAAAATTATTATCTTTTGTTTTTAACTCCTATCTTCACTTCCATGTACATCCATGTACATCCCCTTCCCCCCCCCCCCCCCCCGCAGAAACCTATCCATTAGAACAAAGAATTTTTTAAAAAGTAGTTCTTCAGCAAAACTAAACAACACATCAACAGTATTTGGCAGCATATGCAATTTTACACACCCTTAGTGTAAATCTAGTGTAATCTTTGCAAATGAGAGAATAAAGTACATTTGGGCCCAAGTTTATCATTATAATTAGAATGTTCAATGAAGTTTTAAAAACTGTTATTGTTTCCATTTACATTGTTGTTACTGTGCATATTACTTTCCTCATTCTGTTTACTTCTCTTTGCATCAGTTGATATATTTTTTCCATGCTTTTCTATAGATTTCATATTGTTTCTTATAGTACAGTAATATTCTATTACATCCATGCACCATAGTTTGTTTAGGCATTCCTCATTGGATGAGTATTTACTTTGTGTCTGGAACTCTGTGACTCCAAAAAGTGTTATCAATATTTTGATTTATATGAGACTTTTTCTTTTCCTTTTTTTTTTGTCCTCTTTGAGACATATATCCCACAGTAGGATCTCTTAAATCAAAGAAGGTCAACTTTCAATTGACTCATCAACAAGCATGTACTAAGTATGAATCAATTAACTCTAAGATAACCAATTAGTTTTTCTCTTATTTTAATTAGAATTTCTTTTCCTATATTATCCTCCTGAATTTTGTTTATAATATACAGAAAAGCTAATTATTTTTCACAGATTTATTTTTTCTCTTGCTGCTTTTCTTAATTAACATTATCTTGATTAACTTTTTGTCAGTTCTCTGGTATTCTCAAAGAACAGCATGATTCAATCCACAAATATTCATAATTTGGCCTCCTCTTTGTCTATGCTTATTGCCTTCATGTCTTACTATGAGCATTTCTAGCACTATATCAAATTATACTAGAGATGACTAACATCTTTGCTTCAGCCCTAACTTTTATTGAGAAAATGTTACTTACCAATAGTGCTAGCTCTTGGTTTTTAGGTAAATATTCTTTAACATAATAAGGTAAGTTCCTTTCATGGTAATGCTTTTTTAAAAAACATTTTAGGGGCGGCTAGGTGGCACAGTGAATAGTGCACCGGCCCTGTAGTCAGGAGAACCTGAGTTCAAATCCAGCCTCACACTAACCACAAAACTAGCCATGTGACCTTGGGCAAGTCACTTAACCCCAACTGCCCCCTCCAAAAAGCAAAAAAAAAAAAATTATTAAAAAAAAACCATTTTAACTTAGCATGAATATCATACTTAGTCAATGGCACTATACTAATTACAATATTGGGAGATTATTTCTAAAATTATAGACAATTTAAAAATTCATATGAATGAAATAAAATATCAAGAATCTTAATGGTAATACCGGGCAAAAAAAAGGCAGAAAGGAGGGGAACTTTACATTATCAGATCTCCAAACTATGTAACTACAAAATAGGAATTATTAAATCTTGTACTGGATAAAAATTAGACATATTCATCAGTAGAACCAATTTCACAGGCAAAACTAGACACAAATAGAATGGTCTAGGGTTTGATAAATTCAAAAACTCAAAATACAAGGGGAGGGACTCTATTCAATAAAGACTACTGGAAAAAATTGGAAATCAGTAGGGGAAAAAAAGGAAAAAATACTACTTTAGACCAATATCTTACATCATATCTCACAAAAAAAAATTCTTAGAAAAATGATATAAAAATTACATCATAAAATAATTAAATAGAAAATTAAAGAATATATCTTTCACAACTATAAATAGAGGAAGTATCCATAACTTTCATGAGATAGAGAAAGATAAAATGAGTATCTTCATTATGTCCAAGTAAAACAATTCTATAAAATTTATTGTAAGAATCAGAAGAAAAGATGCAAACTGAAAAAGACACTTTGCATTCTGTTCCTCTGAGAGTAGTCTATTGGCAATTACTTGGGATAATGTTTTACTTACTCATCTGTCACCATGTTGTTTCCCCTGACAGAATATAAATTTCTTGATAATAGAGACTGTTTTTTATGTTTGTAGCTCCAGTGCCAAGCACAGTGCCTAACTCATCCATAGTATTAAGCACATGACAACTGACTGTTGATTAATTAATTCAGATGTATCCCCCAGTGTTCATGATCACAGATATGAACAAACAGCTTTTAAGAGAAACATAAAATATCAATGACTACCTGAAAACTATTAATAAAATCAGTAATAATTGGGGAAATAAGAATTGAGACAAGCCTAAAGTTTCAAGTCATACCCACAAAGTTAGCAGAAATTGAGAGAAGAAAAATTAAATGCTGAAGGAACTAGAGAAAAAAGGCAAGAGAATTCATTACTAGATATTTTGAAAAAAAAAACATACAAGAAAAGTGACTAAATTAGTTATACTATTTAAATAATAGATCATAGTATTAGGATTATAACCTAAAGTAGCTTATCAATAGCCACAATAGAATTTTTTGTACAAAAGTATTTGTAGCAGCATTCTTAGTGATAACAAAAAGTTAAATTTTCACATAGTTTTTGTCTGAAATCCATACCTTTTTGACTCAAGTTCTTTCTTGCATGGAAGACCCTCTTGTCCTTAGTTCTTCTACTTCTCCTTGTCCTAGAGGCCTATCTCCATGCACTAGAGCAGACAAGGATGGTGTAAAAGAAAAACAAGGCAACTGTGCTTAATGATGCATTGCCTTTTCCTCTTTTTCCTAGTAGTGTCTCATGTTCACCATGTCCTCTTAAGGGACCTAGCTGTTCAAAGCTTCTTTCACCTCATACTGCAACGACTCAATGAGAACTTTTAGAGAGAAAACCAGTCAACAATCCAGACAGGGACAGTTCCTGGCTGCCCTAAACAAGCAGGGGTAATTACTCTTGCTCTCCCATTTTCTTCCTCCAGATAGTCAGGGTCCCATGCATTAATGCCCTTTTCTCTGAGCTCACAGAGATGGCTTATCATCAGTTGGCTCTTTGTCAATGTCTTGACACAGTGGTAACAGTGCTGTTGGGGGAGATCCAATATTTATGTTTCCTTCACAGTTTTTCCTAAAGGATCCTAGATTACTTTCAAATATACCAGAATCCAGGCTGAGACTCCGAAGTAACGTATTTAAGTTCACAGGTCTGACATGGTTGTAGTATGCACAGCTAACCTATTTGTCCTTGGTCTCAGAAGGACTGTAGGAGGTGAAGAGCTTTTCCTTGTAGTTTAAGTAAGGAGGCTGAGGAATAGGGAAGAGGCAAATCTGTTATTGGGGTCTCTGTGCATTGGTGGTTCCTCTGCTCAAGCTGGGTTGAAGTTTTCTCTTTAACCACGAGCTTCTGCAAAACCAATGAAAATCCGATAAGCTTATTTTTTCCTTGCCATATGCTCACTTTCCCTCCTTCTAGAATGTTAGGTCCCAAGTGGGGAAAGCAGAATGGTTATGTTGTTGTGGAAACCCACTGCAGAGAGAGAGAGAGAATTCTACTCCCCATCTATATGACTGGACACAACCAGCCCAACCCATGTTTCCTACCTAGAAGTACTGAGGGACAAAGAGGGCTTTTCACCCAAGGTTGGTGAAGAAAGGAGGAAGGCATTAACCAGGCCTCACCTTGTTCCTGGTTTATTTCTGCTTTGGGGTATTAACTACTATGTAGTAGTGAGCTGGTTGATATGGAGACATATAAACAGAAATGAAAGGTACCTGCTACTTAATGGCAGAAAAAAAACTCTGAATAACTTTGCTCAGTTTCCTTCTCCCTTTCCTCTTTTTTCTCTTCTCTTTCCCTCCTTTTCCTATGGTGCAAAAATCCTAATGTCAGTTATTCTCTTTAATGTATAATGTAACAAGCAGAAGGAAACCAAGGATTGTTCATTATTTGTTGTAATCATATCAATAAAGCATTGTTATTATAAGCCATCCACTGAGACATGTTTTTGTTATACAAAAGCCTTAAGGGGGCGGAGCCAAGACAGTGGCGTAGGAGTAGCAAGATTCAGCACCACCTCAAAATACCCATAAAATATTACTCTAAACAAATTTTAGGGCTCTAAAACACATACAGATATACTTCCCGCTGAAGGCAGCTTGGCTAGGAGGGACCATCTCAGTGCTGGGAGCCAAAACCAGCCCAGCCTGAAATGGTCATTTGGCCATGGGCCAAGCCGAGCTGCAGCTGGAGCTTCAGAAGAGTGGATCTGCGGCAGCTGTGGCAGTATCCAGAATTATCAAGCCATAAAAAAAAAGGACTAAGTGAAAGGTCAGTGGAACTTGGCTAAAATTGGGAAAGATAAGCGGGTCTGGTCAAACTGCCTCCAGGGCAAGGAAGTGGCAGAAGTGGAGGCCCTACAGCCACTTCTGCATTGCTGCTTCAGTGCTCCCAGCCTGCAGACTGCAGGGGGGCCAAGCGATTGTTCAGAGGCCAAGTGCTCTTACGTTGAGTGGCCTGGATCCAGATCGTGGTCTTGGGTGGTGGTCCTGGGGTGCGTTTTCAGTGAGGAACAGCTTATGGGGGCTGCAGCAGCCTCCTAAAAGCGCTGGCAGCTGGAAAAACCCCAGAGATTTGGGACAAAGCTTTCCCCTCTGGAAGCAGAGTTCCACAGAGCTAAAAAATCAGTGATTGGCCAATCATGAACAAGCATAGGAAGCAAAGTAAGAACAGCAACCAAACCCTAGATTCCTTCTTTGAGGAAAAGAAGGATCAAAGTAGGGAATGGGAGGAAGACAACATAGTCAGAATTCCCGCACCAAAAGCTTCCAAAAAACATGAAAATTGCCTAAAAGCTAGAGATCAGCTGAAGAAAGATTTTGAAAACCAAATGAGAGAAGTGGAGGAAAAACTGGGAAGAGAAATAAGAATGTTACAAGAAAATCATGAAAAGAGAGTCAACAACCTGACTGAAGAAATTAACACCTTAAAAAATAGATTAACTCAAATGGCAAAAGAGGCCCAAAAAGCCAATGAGGAGAAGAATGCCTTAAAAAGTCGACTTTGCCAGATGGGAAAAGAATCTCAAAAGCT